>OY856187.1:130100453-130771641 GCA_963693315.1 Diogma glabrata | reverse complement strand
TATATTAGTATATAGTATATATATATATATATATATATATATATATATATATATATATATATATATATATATATATATATATATATATATATATATATATAAATATATATATATATATATATATATATATATATATATATATATATATATATATATATATATATATATATATATATATATATATATATATATATATATATATATATATATATATATATATATATATATATATATATTATATATATATATATTTATTAGACTGGTCATTAAAAATTAAATTTTCTCAGAAACTTTCTAAAAAATTAAATTCTTTTTAGTGGAAAAAAACGAGAATCTTTTTTTAAAATAAAAATAGCACGTGCCGTAAAATCATCGACTTAATTTTTTGATAAAATCATAAATATCTCATGATATATGCAAATTTAAAAAAAATCAGATGCACCTTTTTGAAGGAATTTTAATTCTCTACAAAAAAGGTTGTGCTCATTTTTTTCTTAAAAGGTGTATTTCTTATGATAATTTGAAAAAATCGAAGTTCTTCGTAACTCGTAAAAATAAATGACGAAAAAGTACTAATTTTAAAATTAGTACTTTTTCGCCATCCTTATTATTAACGTTTTTATGATTTACAAAGATTGACAAGTTTTTTTCAAAATATCATCAGATATATATGTTTTAGGCAAATAATGACCAGGACCTTTTTTGTAGACGATAAAAATTCCTACAAAACTGTATATTTAATTTTTTTATTTCTTCATATTTCATGAAATTTTTAAAAAACGATTTACGATGTTATCATAAATTCATTTCGCCGATTTTCTGGTATGTGTTCTTTTTATTTAAGAAAAAAAAAATATTCTTGTGTTTTTTTCACCTAAAAGAATATTTTTAGGAAGCGTCTGAGAAAGCTTAATTTTAAACGACCAGTCTAATATATATTGTTACCGCTAAGATTCACATACCTCACATGTTAAAAGCGCACAGAAATTAATCAAAAAAAAATTCAACAAACTTTTTGACTATGGAGATGACTCAAAATCCAAAGGTTTCACTTAAGTTTACGAATATTTAGAAATACAAGACGATTTGATGGAAAACTGAGACTTTAGATAGCAGTCAAGCTTGAAAAGTAAAGATTTAGCTTGATTTGCCGAAAGTGCAGGTTATATCTTGGTCACACTTACATACATAATCTAAAAACAACACGTATGTAATACGAAACGAAATAAAGTTTAAGGAAAACACAGAAAGAAAATAATGAATTTTAATGAGTAATAAACAAAGCTTAAAACGCTCCTTATATCTCTAATTTACTCCGTTCTTTCAGAGCAAAGAAGAAGAAATATATAAAATGCCTAAATACAGAAGTAAAACTAAAAATCTATCGTTCTTACTCCTAATTCAAAATAATAGTAATTTATTGTGTAAGTGTTTAATGCTACATTTTATTTTTCGAGCAAAAGTTTACAATGTGAGCAAGGCGAGGCACAAACGAACTTTGCAAATTTGCGAAAGAATAAAAAATTTATTAAACAAAAACCCAATACAACGTTTTATCCCGTAACGACCAACATAAATCTGTTCGATAGACATTTTCACTTAAAATATAAAAACATACAGTTAAGATATTTCTATCTATGTGTAACTAACGAATATAGTTTTTCTTGTTTAAAACAAAAACCAAAATAGAGTAAATTGATCATGCGCAGAAGCGTTGATGCTGAATTAATGATAGGGTACTTCATATTATTAGTTTTGGGTGGTATATACTTGCAATATCAATAATTGATTGAATTTTGAAGGACCTTGAGCTTCTTTTGTCTGGTAGTCTCTATGTTTTATTTGTTTTATTCATACACACGGAGATTTGCAATATATTTGTAATTTTTTTTGCTGTTTTATAAATGAAAGCCACAAGACAGAGATAGATAGAAATTCTCTTTTTTTTTTTTAAAAGTCGATGTGGAAAATCGCATCAAATTGTAAAATTAGTTCAGTCTAAGCTCTTAAAAAATTAAGTTCAATGTTTTCAAACTGCTTTTAATGTTGCATTTATTAGAAATTACAATGTTTGTTTATTTGTTACAAAAACAATATTTATAAGTATTAAGATCTGAAATGATTTTGGAATGTTAATTAAAAATGAATATTTTGTTACAAAAGATGAAAACGACGTTTTTGCGTAAATAAGTTTTTGTTCGCGAGACGTACCAGAGTCAAGTGATATACAGTTTTGATTTTAAAAAATAAAAGACTAGTTGTAAATTGATTGTTTCACAAATAATTATTGAAAACTTGACAAAGTAAACAAACAAGACAGCGCGGTTGAAGAAAGTTAATTTTGAGTTTTACGTTTGTCAATGCCCTGCATTTTAACAAGAGGAAATTTAAGCACTTCATTCTAGACTAAAAAAGTTTGGAGGCTAAAAAGGAGCTGCTTCACTTCCACCTGTTGTGAAACAAGGTAATATCGAGTGCTTGTGGGTTGTGATAAAAGAATTTACTGAGCCAGAACCAGATGCATAGTCAGTCGTAGTTAGTGATAACCTAACAAACGGATTCATTGGACGATTCATTGAAATAGTGGAATTTAATCAGTGAATGAAAGAAACAAACCATCAAAGAATAGCTATGGAAAAACTATTCATCGTCATCCACAATCAACATTCTAAGATAATTAAATTTTTTTTTTCATTTTCTTTCTTACTTTACATTTCAAATTTTGTTTTTTATTTTGATATGAATTGTTGAATTTGACAAATAATTAAAGATTTTCAGAGGCCATTTGTGTTTTCTTTTATATTAGTTAATTCCCGGTATAAATAGAATACCTGTTTATAACAATCCTTCTGACAGAGTAATATGTATAATTTAAATTGAATTACATACTTTAAAATTCATTGACAAAACAAGTGAAATGAACAAAAAAATTACATTTTAATTTTTTTTATACTATTAATACTAAGTAATTAAATAAATTTTAGTCAATTTTGATACGTATTTAATTGTTTGTTACTTTTAAATGAGATCACCTACAATAAAAGATATCTTCTCACTACTTCTATTAAAGGTAATTGAGAAAACATAATATAATCACAATAAATTTTAAATTTTTTCGCAATGGAAATTTAATTCAATTTAATCATAGAAACCTTTGCATTTTCTATATTCGCGAGAAGGACAAGCGCAATAGTTTAAATTTATTGTTTTTTATATAATCAGAGCAAAAATGTTTAGTTTTTGGTTTTTAAAAAATACGATCAAGTTATATATAAAATACAATCAAAAAAATTTATATCAGAGTTCAATACAATCACATTTTTTTTATCCTTCAACAATTATAAATATTGGTCAATTTTTGTTTTTTTTAAACCATAATTGTGGGCGTTAGTGGTTTTAATAAAAAAATAGAAGTTCAAAAACTAAAACCCGACTACTGAAAAATCACGCTCTAAAAAAAATAAAACAAGAAAATACTCTTATCTGAAACTGTTATGTACAATATTTATTGTCTATTGAATAAATAAAGTTAATACATATTCATAGTGATTTTCAGAGGATAGCCGTAGTCGTATGCCATCTACCCTAACAAAACAATACATTCTAACAGTAGTAAGCGATCATCGGCTTCAGGGCAAAGTGCATCACGCTATACATCTAAAGAGTGCTCAAGAGAGATGTATAGCATGATGCCCTATAGTGGATGATAACTTACTATGCTCTAATTTGAATTGATTGCCATTATGTAATTATTCAAAATTATCTTGTTCATGAAAGCTTAGTTGCAATTTAGAGGTAACAAAATATATATTTTTATGTGCTAATTAAATTTAAAATTAAATTTGATACCAAACCTTTGATACCTTTCATTTGATGCCAAACACAATAAGAGTGTTAGCCATTATGAAATTATTCATAATTATCGGGAAATGTATGACACATACATACATCGCAACCAACCACATAACCCTCTTTTTTCCGTAGTCAGGTAATAAAATCAACAGCTGTTAATTTTATTCTGTTGCGTGAATAACACAATAAAACAGTTTATTTGATTCTATTGAACTTTGAAATAAATATTTTTGATTGTATTTTATTAATAATTTGATCATATAAAAAACCATAAATTCATGCTAGTGCGCATGTTTATCTCTCGAATATTGAAAAAAACAGAGGTTACTACAATCATATGGAATATATTGAATTGAATTGTTTCGAATTAATGGTACAAAAATTATAAAATAAAATTCAATGTTTTTTTGTTGGTTTTACTTGTTGTAACACTGAATTTTAGAATAATTTACTTTAAATTAATGCATGTTAATTTGTCGGCATTATAAAATGTTGTATTGGGCTTGTATTTAATGAAATTAATTCTTTCGCAAAATTGTAAAATTATGCTCGAAAAATAAAATATATTATTAAACAATAACCCAATGAAATACTAATATTGTGTTCCATAGCAATTGCGCAACATTATAAAATTTAGTATGCCGAAAGGATGATTATACATAAATATGTATACGATAAGATTTTCTCATTCATTTGTGTATTAGTTAATTAATTAATATTTTTATTTACACATGTTTGGTTATTTATTTATATGTATTTGTTTATTTATGTTTGCATTTATTTGTTTATTTATTTAATTATTTATCTGTTTGTTTATTTATTTATTTATTCTCTTTTTTTTTCTTTTTTTTGTCTTTTATTCTTTCTTTCTTTTTTCTTTATTTATTTATTTTTATTTGTTTATTTATTTATTTAATTAGTTATTTATTTATTTAAGTGAGTTTTTTCAAATACTCACAAATTTAAATTTTGCTTCAAATTGGATACTTTTCTTGGTATTAAAATGAATGGTTTGTCCATTATGCATCTGTTGTTATTGAAATAAATAAGAGGGATGACCTAAAAGTACTAATTTTTTTAAATAGAATGAAATAAAATAATAAAATCAACTCCAAAGGAGTGAAATAAAAACATTTTAATTTGAGGAGTCAAAAACAGTGTTCGAATAAAATAAATATATTAATGATAATATATTTTAAGAAATTAGTAGATCACTAAACTTTTGCTGCAGACCACTCTTGATCCGCGTACCTTTGGACCACCAAACACTGCTCTAAAATACAATTCTATATACTTTGGCAATGTGTAGTTTTAAACAGGGTTGTGCCGTAGACAAAATAGATTACTTTACATGTATAGATTACGCATAGATTACGTGTAAATTACGCGAGATATTTTCGTGTAATCTATAATGTAAACTATAATGTAATCTATTTAATTGATATGTGAAGTTTAAAATTTTTTAGCAATAAATTAACTTTTTTTAAGATCGCAAGATCTGGTTTTTGACAATATTATTAATCATATCTGTTGCGAAAAAATTTTCAGTAGGGATAATACAATATTTCCACATATTTCTTCTTAAATCAAAATTAATAGATTACGCCAAATTTACATAGATGACATTAATTACATTACATAGATTACATGTAATGTAATCTATTTTAGGCTACGCGTAAAGGAACAACCCGGTTTAAATGATGGTGACTTTAGGTGACTTAGGGACGTTGTTAGTTCTTAAAAAAGGTACTTGTTTTCAATGGAAGCAAATAAATTCGTTAAGTAGTCAGTTATCTACATGAAGATTCAGTACCTTGAGGATAAGGTCTTCTGGGATCGAGCTCAAAAATTAGAGTATCAAAATTATTGGAAGAGTGTTCATTATTCTGATAGTGTTCCGTTTGTTATGGTAAAATTGATTGCATTTAAAAAATTTTTTCCGAAATATATTTTATAACAAATTAACAAATAAATTTTATTTATTCTTGTACTGTACTCGTTTTACAAATACAAATATTTTTGTTGTTGCATCCTTCCTAAAAAATAATTACATCACATATTGTAGTTGTATCATAATCATTCTATTTATGACGATACTGATGAATTTAGCCTTCTAACGCTGTATGGGGTGTTTCCTGAAGTTGAAACTTTATTTTTTGAAATTTGGATAAATGGAGCCATTTTATAATTTTCATGCAGTCAAGTACACATATTTTCTACTATACATTTTTAATTGCATATTATTACAGAATTAAAATGGTATAAATTACACTGAATAAACAAAATATTAATGCGAACTTAAAGTAACAAGTAAACCGTACTACATTTTAATTTATTAACATTTGAAAACTGGTTAAACTAAAAAATAAAAAACGAAACTTAGCTAAATCTGTTCTAATTAGCATATTTATACAATCATTTGTCTTTTCATAAAAATGTATATGATAAATAGCTGATAATGTTTAATTTTTATTTATTAATTAATTAATTAATTTATTTATTTATTTTCTTATTCATTTGTGTATTAGTTAATTAATTAATATTTTTATTTACACATATTTGGTTATTTATGTATATATATTTATTTATTTATGTTTTCATTTATTTGTTTATTTACTTAATTATTAATTTGTTTATTTATTTTTTATTTATTTTTCAACTTCTTTTTTCTTTATTTATGTCATTTATTTATTCTTTCTTTATTTATTTTTATTTGTTTATTTATTTAATTAGTTATTCATTTATTTAAATATTTAAACTAAACTTAGGAAATTTAGGCTTTGGATGATTTTAGAATTGCAATTAGTAGGTATATATAAGGTCCTCGCGGATCTGGACAAGTTTATCTTTTCATCAAATTTTAAAATATACGAATAAATACCAAGAAGAAGTGAAGTACTATTTAAGTTGATAACATTAGAATTAATGTTTGCAATAATCATTGTTTGAGACTTCGATTGATTCATTTTTATTTTATTTCTTTTCGCCCATTCAGAAATTAATATCAGATAAACTGTATTTATTTCGTAGGTTTTACTAGTTTTAAACTTATTAAACGGTTAAAATGCAACATCAGTGGAAGAAGTATATGTAGTTTGAAAAGGAAAATATAATACTTGTAATAAATAATTCATTGGTCGAACTGGAAGACCCTACATTGAGAGAAATAAGAAAATAAAGTCATTTATCTCATAAAAATTTTGGTAATCTCGAGATGACGCATAGAAAAATAGATAGATTTTTCTATGACCCCTCCCAAAAACAACATAAAATATTATGATTTCTTTCCTTTCTTTTTTAAAATATAAAACTTATATTTTAAGTTTATTGAAACAAATATTTAATGTACCTAAGTTATTTCTGACGTAAACAATAATCCAAAACAACATAAAAAGTTATTCAGTAACAAAAAAAATTAACAAAAACCATCCAATTATAATTTTATATAATAAAATAAATAAATTTATAATTTCCAAAAGTTTTTAGAAAACAGAAACACTATACACATTACTACACTATATACATTAAACTAATTATAAATGAGGATATAAGAACAAAAGGATTAAATAATAGGGATGGATAGACCAAAACTTGTACACATTTTACAAACATTCATTTTATCCAAAAGACATAATTTATTTCAGCAAAATATATCAAGTTAAGATAGATAGATATTTGTCCAAATTTAAATTGACCAGTCAAATACAGTGAGATTCCCCTGTCAGACCTGATGTTAAAAATTTTTCACAAAAATAAAAACAAAACAAGAAATTTTGTTGTATTTCCACACCAACAGAAATCTTCTAAATCTCATTCTTTCGTTTAACTATTCAGTTTCTCTTTACTTTTCGACAAAAACTAAAAATTTTCCGCCTATCTAATACAGAATACAGATAAAATAGAAGTAGAAAAATAAGCAAATAAATTATCTAAAATTTATCAAATATTTACATGTAAATGTTAAAAATCTTAAAAACCAAACTATAAAATTTTGATGAACTATTTTATTGTCTGAATATAGTTACACTTGTGTATGTGTATGTTTCGACCAAAAAGAAAAAACATCAGCAACCCTTATCACCATCCTATTTCTACATAACCAAGTACATCCTTTCGAAAATAGATATATTTTTATTTTGTGGTACAGTTTGATCCATTTATGTTTGGAAGAAAATAGAATTAGAAATAAATGGTAACAATGGCTTTTGCCTCGTACTTACATGTCTATAAAAATAAAATTTTTCTTTTACTATTTTATAATTGTGAAAATTACGTATTTTAGTTATAAATTCTAGGATGGACAATTATATTCCCTTTTGAATAATTTTCCCATCATACTTATACGCACGATCTTTCTCCCTTCACACCCATCTGTTATTTATTTTGTGATTTTTCTTATTTTCTTTAGTTTTGTTTTTAGTTTTAATAAAATTTTCTTCTTGTCTCATCCATCGTACATTTTATTCTTACTCTAATTTCTCTCCTATCATTGTTGTTTTGGATGGATAGATAGATGATGAAGAAATGAACAAAATTAAGTGAAGAAGGGAAAATGAGAAAAATCAAATAAGAAGTTTTGGGTTAAACTAAATCATAATTAATTATCTTGTCTCTCTGATTTTAAACAAAATTTATATGCAGACATTTTATAGTGAGCCATTGTTATTGTAGCATAATACGAATATATATTTTTTTTAGATTGAATGAAATGGATGGATTTGAAATGGAAGAGATAAATATTAAACGAACAAATCAAAAAACAAAAATAAACGTAAGATGAATTAAACAATTTTGTATGAGGGGTTGAAATTGTAATGATTGTGGTTCTTTTGATTTTTAACGGTAATGATGAAATAACTCGTTGCTATTATGCTTACTAAGCATATACAGGTTGATTGAAATGTTTTTTTTTTACCAATATATCCGAAATTAAATTAATAGATGACGTATGAGGTAGCATATTCGTAAGCTTGTCACATAAGATTGTAACAAATAAGATGTAATCAGAAATAAGAATCTTTATGTCAAGACGGTTTACAATAAAAGATTATACGTAAGAGCAGGTATAAATACCCACCCTAAAAGGAATTTTGTGTACTCTTAGCAGGGTACAAATTAGAACTAAAAATATATGAAACAAATAGACATATATGATAGAAAACTCGTAACATAATGTAAAGGTCAAACCTAGTTAAAGCACGTCAGGCAAATCGTATCAACTGGTGTCTGAAGTAAAATCTACAAACTCTTTTTAGCACAGTCATTTTAGCGATCAACCTCGGAATGAGAGATAATAAGCTGAATTTTCGAATATACCTTCAATTTGGCGTTCTAAAAGTTGCCTTAAAAGTCTCATAAAATCTCCGGTCTGCGTCGTAGGTTATTCAAGGTCAAAGGTAACAAACAGTTTTTAGCGATTATCTCGGTTTCTATTGCTCCAACGACGTTAACATCTATTATAAAATTGTAGAGCATAAAATTTGCAAGAAATTTTTTTCAAACAATTTTTCATGCGATAAAGGGCGGTGAAGCAGTTCTCTTTTTTTCTTGACTCTGCAAGTGCATCAGCTATTTGGCCACAAAATAAACACAGTTTTTTTCAATCAAACACTTCATTCCTTTTTTTACGAGTTACACTGGGTGATAATAAGGGTTGATCTTCTTCTGAGCGTCGTTTCGATACCGCTATGGAATTTTTACTGATGTACACTTTTCGACACACAACATGCACATTCACAGAAGTTAAAATATTTAAGAAGTCTATGTGAACATCATTTCAATCATACTTGTAGTTTTTTCAGTTTTCAAGCCACGCATCAAGCCACGTCAAAATCACCCTTTGCAAGTGGTTTTTCACAAATAAAACACAAATCATCCATAATTTTTAAAATTTTACGTCCGTCGTTGCCGAGATCGGAAACGAGAATAAACGACCATTACTCAAAGGTAAGGGCTCATTCAAAGGCTCAAAGTAATATTCACGATTGACCTTGAATTAAAGTACGCATGGCTGAGCGCTGTGCGCTCACCGCCTTCTATCGCAAAAATGGTTGAGCGCATGAAAAAATGTTTCGAATAAATTTAGTCGCAAATTTTATGCTCTACAATTTCTGTATTAGATGTTAGCATTAGATTAGATTAGAAAGGGTTGAACAGGTTGCACGAGGCAGAACTTGTCCTGGCACGCAGACTCTACGGTCCATAGTGCCGTAAAAGATGTTAACATAATTGGAGCAATAGAAACCGAGATAATCGCAAAAAACTGTTTTTTGTTGCCTTTGAACTTGAATAACTTACGACGCAGACACGAGATTTTATGAGACTTTTGAAGCAACTTTTAGAACGCCAAATTGAAGGTATATAAGAAAATTCAGCTTATTATCTCTCATTCCGAGGTTGACCCCTTTATTATGCTAAAATGACTGGACTATTTCTTCTTTCTCGAAACTGGAACTTTTACATTTCGAAAACAAAATTCCCAAATTTTTGTCTACAATATCAGCACCAACTTTAAAAGTTTCATTTCATAATATTTTTAACAATAAAAGCACAGTTACTGTGCACCAAGCCAATTTTAACCTTTCCAATGCACACAAAGCATTTAATATCGATCGGGTTAGCCGTTCTATTGCAATTTAATATTTTATTTTTTATTTCACCACTACTTATTGTTTGCCAAGTATTGAGTAAATCTAAAATGTTGGGATTCAGCGTCGGTTGTCCAGATCACGAATTTCATTTAGTTCTAAGACTATTAACAGATTGTGAAAAATCTAAAAAAATATTGACCTACGGCATCAGCGCCATCTTAAAAAAAATTTATTAATTTTTAGCAGTGTTAGAGATGAGTGTACAGTGTATTCTCTAAGGCCGTAAAAAAATCAGTCTTTTTCAAGAAATTTTCAGAAATGTTTTGAACTACTCCGTTCTCAAATTAGTCGCTTTAAAAATTTTCTAGGAAAATATAGTTTTACTTCACTTATACTACTTGTATAAGTGCCATGCATGCAAAGTCGATCAAAAATGGTTGGGTACAAATTTCCAATTTCGCGTCGTCGGTAACCTGAATTTTATTAACAATAAGGATGAAGGAGTTAAAAGATTCAAACCTGGTAAAAATAATCAAATCTATGGCAAATGGGAAAATCTTTAGAAGACTATATTTGTTGATAATTATAAAAGGCTATTGCTAGTAAGGTAAAAAAGTACCAAAACCAATAATAACTTAGGTATTAAGGACGAATTCTATAAATATAACGTTGCATAATATTATAAGGCATAATTCTGAAGAATACATGCACCGTTTCTAGCTATCGATAGCGATTCCCAATATAATCTTACCCTTTTAAAAGTTGTAAAAGTGCTATCATTAGAACATGATAAGCAATTTTAACAACGCATTTTTACGTGCCATATACACGTGATAATGATAAACTATACGATAAAAATTTGACTTGAACTTTGTAAGATTTTGGGGTTATACTGTTTTGATGAGAAGCGTTTGATGCATATAGACTGAGAAAATTATGCTTCTTCAAAATAGAGCACCGCAAGAAACGTTTGGTTTACCAGGACTAAGTTGGATAAAAGAAAAAGTCACACCATTCATTATTATTAGGTTGCAATACTGCTTCAACGATCATCAATCAATTCACCAAATTGTGTTATGCTACGGTGATAATTATATCAAGAGCAGCAATTTTCTGTTTTTAGATTGATGAGTGTGGAAACTTATAAATACCAGTGATTCTAAATTTTCATGGACGTCTCTACCTTTCAATGTATTTTCCAATATTGCGTGAACCAATATGTTTAAAAACAAAACGCGTTTTGAAACTTGAATACTGAGACATTCTGTATGTCCTAAAGCTTTTTGTGTCGGATCAACTATTTATTAGAATTAGAATAATTTCCTAAACAAATTTTCCTACGTCATTTTTAATAACATAGAAAAGTGGAGTAATCAGTGTAAATAAATTTGCTCGTTAAATATTCATTTTTCTGGAAACCATTTTCTTGTGATTACACGATACAATTTTATTTTTTCTATAGGACTTGAACGTAAAATTTAAAGATAAAATTCAGTCAATTGAGAATTAATATAGTTGAGGAACACTTCTTGACAGGCTATACGTACCGATTTGGAACATATTCGATAAAAATAAAATAAAAGAATTATTAGAGAAAACTTCCAAATACCAAACAAATACTAATCTGATGTGAGAATTCAGCTTGATAAAACGTTTTTATTTACTTTTTTGTTAGATATCGACGCCAGAGTGGTAGTTTAAATAGTTTTTTATTCTTTTAAATTATTGCATATTTTAGGATCAATTAAAAAATGAATGTTATTATTTTTTACTGAGCTTCAATTTATTTGGTTGATTTTATTTTATTTTTCGACTTGTAAATAACGCGTCAATTAACTAATAAAAATAATATTACAATCATATATGTTTTAAGCGGCTTAAACTAAGCGTTTAAGGCTTAAACGTTTAAGCGTTTGTAAAATTAGCTTAAATTAATTTAATTTAGGTTTGAATCGGTTGAAATTTTCTAAATACAACTTTGAGCGAGGCTCAACCAACTTTATCTTAAATTTTAGATTCTCTTGTGAACCGTAGACGCAGACGACTTTATTACAGGAAAATATAATAGATAAACGGATGCCATTTTACTTTTGGTTATTTTCTCTACCTCAAAAAACAAATTCACTGTCAACGGGAGACACTCCTCCTGTCCAAAATCTGTTAAAGCATTTTACAGTTTGGGTTTTTGAATGTTGAAGATACACTCTTGGGCTTCGAAATTCGAGTGGTGTGCAAATTTTTTAAAAAATATTTAAAACATAAAATTAACAATTAATAAGAGTTGGAGGGGAGGTATTTTGTATCTTTACTATTTTACTACAAAAATACGGAAAATTAGTTTTTGGAGATTTTTTGGAAACTATAGTAAATTTAGATCTTTATCGATAAATATAAGCCTAACTTTTTTTGAAGTGAAAACTTCTTTAGCCGCGTTATGCAATTTTGTATGAGGTAAAATTTATATATTCGCGTTACCATTTTTTATATGCATTTTTAAAGAAGTAAAAAATATTTTGTATTGATGTATTATCATTTCTTAACGTTTCAAATTACGGTGTGGATATCGCGTTCGACTGTTGTTCTGTAGGTCGTGAGATCAATTCCTGGTATGGTACATATTTTTTTACTGTTGTTTTTAATTTTTATTAAATACCATTAAATTATTTTTTTTTATTCATGAATTCATAAAAATAATAAAAATTTCTTTTTACGAATTTTAAAAAATTGATCTAATATGCAGTTTTTTAAAGTTATATTGCTACTGTCTTTTGCAATTTGTATTCGAGTCATCATGCTTAATAAATATCGAATATATATAAAATTGAAAGTATGTCTGTTTGCCCTTTATGCATTAATACATTGATCATCATGAAAATTTGGTAAGATGTTGTGTACACTTAATTTGCTTTTTATTTAACTATCGTTTTAAACGGTAGTTTGCTTTGATCAATGTTTTTTTTTTGTTGAACATAATTTTTATGGAATTAAAAAAAACGTAAGAAAGGTAGCATAACCATCTCAATTACATTTGTATATCAAAATTATATGTATTGGAATTTAACACATCATGTTGTTACAAATTTTATCATCTTCGCCAAATTTGTTGTTGGTTTGGATTTGTATGTAATACAGGTTTCTAAAATTAAGTGAAAACTTAATACTTGTAACTTGATACTTGATAACATCGATTATATCGATTTAAAGCTCACAATTATGAGACGGAAATCGCATAAATTCTATACCAAGAAGCATAGCTTATGTATAATTAAACATGGATGGTAATCATGATAAATAAACTAATTCAAAATGGTGGCACTTAGCCGATAGTGATTTGCAAACGGCAACAATGCGCATTAATACCAATGAATTTACTTAGCTTTCCGCAGGAATATTTGTAAAATTTAAAATTGTTGATCTATGGGTGTGACAACCACGCGTACTTGAGTCCCTGCTATTGGCATATGAGTTATCTTGAGATATCGTATATCACTGGCAATAACATTGCAATCTCATTAGCCTAAGTGATATCTTAGGGGTGCTGGCGGATGAAGTATTTTCAATCCACGATACCATCCCTTACTCTAAGTTATGAAATATTCTTTGATGATACGCTATTTTTTTTTTTAAACAAAATGTGTTTGGTAGTAGAAATTACAAGGTGTGTCACAACAACACATAAAGAACTTTTAAGAACAAGGTCCCACAACAACATGCTTTCTAAGGTGTGGATAGACGCAAATTTGTATATGATATGTTTTGATTATTTTAAATATAAAAATGTATATAATAGTTGCTTGGAATCAGCAATAGATGTGAAACCCAGAATAACTTTAATAATTTTAATTTAAACATTCTGAAATGTTAATTTGCAATGCTACAATAATTCGAAGATACAAAAAAACACAGCTATTTCACAGATTTAAGTTTTCACTTCTGTCGGCAGTCCTTAGCACTGCCTTCTTTTTTTCGATAGATTAGAAAGGAGGAAATGTTATTGTTATTATTGAATGAGTCGAGGTCACCACGTGTGGTGGATAGCACTTCATAATACAAATATGTTATTTTGAAAAATATCGAATTCGTTGAATGACTTGACTAATTTAATTTAAAACGAAAAACTGTCAACAGAGTTTAAAAAGATTTCTGATTGAATTTCGTCTGAAAATTTTCAAATTTTTCCAAATTCGATTTCGATTTTCGACAAGTGGATTATGGATGAATGGGCTACTGCAGTATTTAGATCAATTTCAGACAAATTTCAGTTAAACTCACCCGTAACACCAGAGCAGTAGCTCACCTTTCTACGGTTCGAGTTACAAGGTGTAAAACTGTAATCAGCGCAATTTTTTCAACACAAAAAAAAGGACATCTCAAATCCTTGTTAGCACAGTATCTTTGGATATTCACAAACGTTAATAAAGAGGTTGTTATAATTAACACGAAACATGCCCAACTTTGAACATCAAAAACAATGTGCATATCTGTTTGCCATCTGATAGTCATGTACGACCGAAACGCAAAAACTACTTCATCAATTTTACATTTTTTTAAATTTTTTATTTTCTTTTGCCACCTTTAATTAGCAGGCGGTGGTGATCTTAAAAGATTTTGGATCAAATTAAACAAAGTTGGTGGACGACTTCCACAAATATATATTTAAAACTTCTATCTATAATCTTAATTCTATCATTTCTATTTTGATTTCTATTTTGATAAAACTCGGTACGCAAGATTTTGTTGTGGTTTTCCATAGTAATGGACAAAGTTTTTGACAAAAGTGAAAAAAAGTAGAGTGGGTCTGCTACAAATGTTTATTTGAAACTGATTGCTTAGAAATTTAGATACAAGAAAAGTTTAAAGATAAATTGTTGTCGAATCAGTTTAAACATTTTTTGACAAATTTTGATAAATTTTTAGGGTTCCGTTTTTTATACGGAACTTGAAATTTGAGGTGCGTGTAAAACTAAACTGTCCACATGAAATGACGGATACATAAAAAACTAAAGTGGTTTTTGTTTGGTTTACAGAGGTACGATGTGAGATCTTTGAGATATACATTTTTTTATAGATTCAAGTAGGGCATCATATGATAGGGCTTCATTTCAGTATTCCTTAAAAGTTTATTTTGGAATATTACACCTCACCATTTTTTGTATAATTTTGAATTATGACGTTTTTTTGTGTTTTCTTCCTCGATTAGCTCCGAACCTATCTGATCGAAAATTTGCAAATGTATTTGGAATGATAGAAAAATTAGTAAGTTTTTAATTAAAAATATATAAAAGTGTCATATACTCATAATTAGATTTATTAAGGGGGTGGAAATGAGAAGGGGTAAAAACACTATTTAAAATGTGGTCAAGTGGGCTGTCATTTGAAAGAGCAACTAATTTAGAAAACATGGCAATTTTTTTTAGAATTTTGCGATGCACAGTTTTTAAGTTATTATCAAAAAAGTGCGACCTTCAGACCGCCCCCCCCCCTTACGTTTCGACACTGAATGACAGAAAAATTTGTAAAATTTCACAGTTATGAAATTTGGTTAATTTTGTATGAAAACTATAGCGAAGTCTCAAATAATTATATTTCTGTGGTTTAGGGGACCGGGGTAAAGAGGGTAAAAAAAATCTTTTTTGACCCAAGCGAGTGGAGTGTCATTTGCAAGAACACCTAATCTAAAAATCATTGCAATTTTTTTTAGAATTTTTCGGTGCACAGTTTTTGAGTTATTCAAAAAAGTGCAAAATTCAGACCGTTCCGCCCCCTACGTTTCGACGATGATTGACAGAGAAATTTCAAAAATTTCACAGAGATAGGAAGATTGGTAAATTTTGAATGAAAATCATAGCAAAGTTTCAAATAATTAGTTTTCTGTATGTTTAAGGGATGGGTGTGGGGAGAGTAAAAAAAACATTTTTGGCCCAAATGAGTGGGGTGTCATATGAAGGAGCACTTAATTTAAGAAACATTACAATTTGTTTTTAGAATTTTGCAATGCACAGTTTTTGTGTTATTCAAAAATAAAATTTTTAGTATGTAGCCTCTCCACCTCCCTAAATTTCAACACTTGATTGACAGAAAAAATAATCAAATTTAAACTATTTACAAAATGGTGTAATGGAATCTTTCTTGAGTTATCACAAACTCAAGAAAGGATGATATTTAACCTAAAGTAAAAATTTTTGAGTCATTTTTGATCAATGTAGATTTGATTGTAATTTACTATTGCCATTTACAATTTAACATTTATTTTGTGATGCGTCTATGGTCTGGAAATATAAAGACATTACAACACAACTTTTTGTCAATAATTTTTGATATTGTTTTCTTTTACATTCACGGAACCCTTGACGAGCGAATTTTTATTCGCACTTGTCTGACTTTTTTGTTTGAAATGAACTTAGTTCGGTTTTAAAAAAATATCAATCTGATAATAAAAAATATATTATGATTATTTTAATTTTTATTTTTCAAAAATGGCTATTTCAAAGGTGATTAGTTATATGAATTTTTTATTATAATTTAAGGGGGGGTATGGTTTTAAAAACGAAAAAAAATAATATTTTTGTGATTTTTTTGCGGCTACATGAGTAATATAATTTTATTAAATTTAATTACACATTATTGTACAATTTTTGAAGTATGTCAGAAAAAAGTTTCAATCAAAAATATTAATAAATCAGCTGGTGACGTGAGTTATCTTGAGGCGCCTTAAAAAATGTGGTTTTGCGGTGAACATTATAACTCGTTACCGGATCATGTGAAACAAAAAATTGATATGCGTTTTGAAGGTGATGTATTTCTCGAGGTAATCAGAAAGAGTTTAATTTTTTTTTCTATTTTTTGCAGCACTTGGAAGTGAAAATCGCGATTTTAGTTCAAAAAATCGCGTTTAATTTGTTATTAAAAAATAGAAAAAAATTAAAAAAAAACTCTTCCTGATTACCTGTTGATTTATGTGAAGAAGTAATGTTCAAATTTTCAAAAGGATCGGTTCAATAGATTTTGAGTTCTAATGTTCACGAACTTCAAAAATGACGTTTTCGGGCAAATGTGGTCAAACGGCAACCCTGGTGAAACGCTGTAACTCCGTTAGTTTAACTCGGATTGACTTAAAATTTGTACACAATATTTTCGTCATATTGTTCATTCAGAAAAAAAATAGTTTTAAAATAAGTTTGGTTACTGTGCAATGTCAAAACAATGGTGATGTTCTAAATTCTGCTGCTAATTCTGATATGGAAAATACTTTGCAGGAGATTTATCATCAATTAAGAACCAACAAAGAAGAAATAAACCGTCATTTTGACTTATTGGAGCGTTCTATAGAAATTATAAATACTGTGGCTAAAGAAAATAAAGCTTTGAAACAAAAAATCAATGATTTGGAGTTACGTTTGGATTACCACGATCAAAATCTTTTAAAAAATAGTATTGATGTCATTGGTGTTCCTCTACTTGAAAATAATAATACAAAACATACCATCAGCATTCTATTTGAAAAAAGATTGGAAATACTATTTAAAGAAGAATACATCGTAAATTATTTTCGCACAAAAGCTCATTTACCGGATAAGCCAGGAAAGATTATAACTCATCTTCAAAACACTGTGATCAAGAAATTAATAATTTCAAAAATCCGTAAGCTTAAACACATTCAATCTCCATATTTGACGTTTCAAGTCGCTCGAGAATATTTATAAATGAAAGTTTAACAGCATACAAGAGAAATTTACATAACCAGGCCAAGGAAGTTAAAACTAAAAAACATTACAAATATTTATGGGTGCGTGATGCCAAAATTATAATGCTGATGGAGATGTGCAATTCAATATATTCGTTCACTACAGGACCTAGATAAAGTATAATTTTCAATATTTTAAATTATAAAATTAGATAATATTTTTCTATGGATAATATATTTTGTCCTATAGGCTTAAATGTAATTAATTCAAATTCAAATATTGTGTCTTTTTGTAGTAATTCCGTTACATCTGACGTCACCACAAATAATGTTGTAATTAGTGAAAATTTAATTGTTCATCAAAATGTTAGAAGTATGCGGCAACATTTTAATGAGTTTTTGTGTGATATTCAAAGTCCTTGTAAGAAGCCATTAATTATTTTTCTCAGTGAGATTTGGATCAATGACAATGAGATAAGTAACTTTAATACTCTTAATGATCTTGACCTTTATGATAAGTGTGATCCTAATAATCAAAATGCTGGAGTTGCAGCTTATATTAGAAATACCATACATTATACTGTTGATTTGTTGCCTATGCAAGGTGCTGATGGTTTTAAGTAGATTTTATTTTGCAAAAAGAAAATCCCCATCGATTTGTTTGTATCGAATGCATTTTTTTTCAATTAATTAATTTTTTTTGGAAGAATTGAGTAATTTAATTTCATCAATCAAAACAAAATATCTTTTTGTTCTGGGGGACATTATTGTAGACACCTTATCTTCAAACCAAGCCAGTAGAGATTATCTAACACTAATGTCCTCATTCGGTTAGCTTTCTTGTCAATTAGATAACAAAATGTGAATCATCGACTTGTTTAGATCATATTTTTGTGAGGCAAAAATTACAATCTAAACTAATAACGTGTTGAATCTTGAAGTTACTGACCATAGTTCTACTTGGTTAAATTTAAAAGTGAAAGCACCTTTAAAGGAATCTTGTGATGCTGATATTCTACCTACACCTATATTAAACATAGACGAATTAAATAAAAATCTCACCATAGAATCTTGGGACAATGTTTTCTCTACCTTGGACGTCAACATCGCTTATGACAATTTTATGGCAATTTTAAACCGACATTTAACTATTTCCAAATCACTTTATTTAAAAACACCTCGCGATAATAAATTTAAAGAATGGATATCGGATGGATTGTGTAAAATGATCGTAGATAAAAACAGATTATATTAAAAGCACAAACGACATCTACTTAACAGTAAATTGAAAACAAGGTACCTAAAGTTTAAAACAGAAGTGTCTAAGAGGATCAAACATGAAAGATTTTCTTACGTTTATTTGAAAAAAAAAATAACCCCAAAAAACAGTGGAAAATTGTTAAAGATATCACAGGTCAGAAGAATAAACCATCCAATCTAAGTAAGGTAAGAGATGAACAAGGAACAATTCATGAAATTGAATCGTATCGTTGAACTGTTCAACAGTTATTTCACTGCTATTTCGGCCAAACTTCGAACAAATCATATCGAAACGGTTGTATGCGATTTTGCTGAAAAGAATGATTTAATTTATTCCAATAATTCTGAACCCTCCAACTGTTTTTTCACCCCAACTACACAATACACAAGACGAAGTTAGAATAATTATCAGTGATCTTAAAAATTCAGAATCATCCGATTATGATAACATTACAAATACTTTGGCTAAAAAACTTCTCAGCACATATTAGAACCTTTAACACACATTTTTAATCTGAGTCTTACTAGCAGGACATTTCCCTCAAGTCTTAAAAAAGCGGTTGTGATTCCTCTATTTATAAGGTGAAGCGTAAGATATGACCAATTACAGGCCAATATCACTATTGCCTGTTTTTCTAAGATCCTTGAAAAATGCGTCAAAGGAAAAATGATGCCCTTCCTTCGTAAAACAAAATTTTTGAGTGACTGTCAGTATGGATTTTGTGAAGGTATAAGCACAGAAGATACTTCTGTGACTATCTTCTTAACGAAGTTATATTTGGGGTTACATACCAATAAGAAGGTTGCGGGATTATTAATTGATATAACCAAAGCATTTGCTACCGTCGATCATATACTATTACTTAATAAATTACTATCATCTGGTTTTAGAGGAACTGTTCTGCACTGGTTTAAATCTTATTTAACAAATCGTACACAAAAAATAAAAGTAAATAATACTTTTAGCCATGATACTGAGATTGTGGCCGGCGTTCCTCAAGGCTCAGTCTTGGGACTAATCTTATTTTTGGTTAATATAAACTCACTCTGTAAACTTGAGATGAAAAGCTCTTTGTTCGCCTTTGCTGATGAAGCTGCTTACCTGTATTGTTGTAATGATTGGACCACTGTTATCAACAAAATAAATAACGATTTAGTTAAACTCAGGAAATGGTTCAATATTCATGCAATGGTTCTTAGCTCCAAAACTCAGTATATGGCATTTGGTTTAAGTAATGATCATAGTAGTCTCTCAAATGCATTTATAAATATTTGAAAGTTAATACTTTGTCAATCTTGATACATTTATTACCACAATGGTTGATATTCAAGCAGCTTAATGAATTATTTAAGCTGCTTGAATATCAACCATTGTGGTAATAAATGTATCAAGATTGACAAAGTATTAACTTTCAAATATTTAGGTTTAATTTTGGATACAAAATCGAAATGTTTGCCCCATTGTGAAAAAATTCGTAATGAGCTTTATTCGTCTATACCTAAGTTGTTTATTTTGCGTGATGTTTGTCCTCGTCAGATGCTGAGATCACTGTATTTTTCTCTTGTAAATTCTCGAGTTGAATATGGACTGGTATGCTGGGGACCTCCCCAGCATACCAGTCCATAAGTGATTATAAGTGATTTTATATTAATTATATCTGATTAAAATAAAATCACTTATAACAGCTCAGAAGTTTGCTCTACGTGTAATTCATTTCAAAAAATCTGGAAAACCATCGTTTCCACTTTTCATGAAATTAAATATATTGCCTGTAAGACCCCTTACGTTTACAAAGTTTTGAGAGTCTTTTTCTTGAGAGGTAGCTATAATATAGTAAAAACAATTGAGCAGTACAATCTTAGAACGAACACCAGATTTTTTTTTTCAATAGACACAAGGGAAGACTAGGCATCTTCTTTTCGCCGATACGAGCTTGTTATTCAATAATAGTTGTTATGCCCGCCAAATTACGCGATACTTAACAGGTAGCATTTTATAAGAAATCTACGCCAACTCTAGAACAACAATCTAATAGTAGAAACTAAATTCCTGTTCAACTACCATACATTTCCATTTTTCATGTATAAAACGGCTATATTACATTTTTCCATTAACCAAACAATCAGTAAACATAATCTTCGGACTTCCTGTAAAAAACATCAAAGGCATAATAGTTTTTTTTATATGTTTGAGTTCTCTCTAAAATATTTTGAATTTAATTGTTATATTTTATCTCTTTGCTAAATAAAACGAAAACGGGAGAGTTCATGGATCAACCAACAATCATTCTCTTTTAAAACTTTAAAAATATTTATGAACTTTGGTCAGTTGTAACCTGAAATTAAAACTAAATTATTGTACTAGTACTTAAATCTTAATAAAATTATTCGATTGTTTTTGTGAGTTACAATTTAAAATTAAAAGAATAATGTTCAAACGAAATAGAATAATAATAAAAAAATATAATAAAGAACAAAAAAAAAAAAGGAAAATATATGTTGTGCCTGTCCACCTGTATGTGTAGAAAGCAGTTTTTTTATTATTGTGCAATAAAGTTTAAAAAGAAAACAATTATAACAAGAAAAATTACGTTGCTGCTTTTATAAATTATTGGTAATAAAGGTTGTGTTGAGTTTCCAAAAGTTTCATAAATATGTTACCTTGATTGAAGTAAATAAAAATCAGTAAATAAAAATAAATTTAATAAGGTTTCGTGTCCTTTGTTTTGGTTGAAATGCCTGCAAAAAAGTGAATGAGAAAAAAAGGGAAATATAAGAAAAAAAAAATAAATGCATTTGTTTCACAAATACGTCATTGCATGTTTAATCGTCTATTGGTCAACCGTGCTCTTGATAAATAGTAGGAAAAAGCACGTTTTGACAAATACCAAAAAGAAAATCAGCATGATTCCAGAGGATCGAATGCATATCATATATTATTGCTTTTTTTTGAAAAGGTAAAGCACTGCAAGAATCCGCAGATTATGTTCGTACTTAACTGAAGTAAGGCGAGAGGTGTAAAATAAATGGAAAAATAAATTGTTATCAATACATCAAACTGCATGCAACTAAAGTAAGATAAATGTATGTTTATATTCAATTTTTTTTAAATTCTTTAATATCTTTAATTGTTTTAGACCATCATGGTCATATAAATTGTATTATAACTTTCAACTTAGAGATCTTTTGTTGGGACTAGAGTTCGTGTTTTTAACCGCGAATAACCGTTTATCACTTTTAAAATTTGAAAACCCTTGGATAATAGATGCCTTAGGCATCTATTCCAAACGTGAAAGGTCCAACGTTTCTTAGAATGTCTAAAGTATAACAAAACAGTGATCACTAGAAAAACTAATTGACTATATATTTATGTAAATTTTTTGTTTTTTTATACTTCGCTAGAGATGAATACTAATTTTTGGTTTATATAAACGTTGACATTTTTTGATAGAGTTTATCTAGTCGGCTAGCCCTGATGAGAATGATAAACTTTTTTAAAGTTTAAAATTTTCTCATTGGTTCGAAACTAGATCGGTCGAAAGTTGTATGGATTGCAAAAAGTTTCATAATTTGCTCCATTAATTTTTAGATTCAGTTCTCATATTCTTGATGGGAGATTTTCCATCGGAGTGATGTTATATCACAAATAATTTACTGAATTAACCAAGATAGTACAAACAAAAATTATAAATACTGATAAACGAATTTTAATATAAAAATTGTTATATTTTAAGAGAAAATCACATAGTCTTCACTGCAACTATGTTTGATACATTAATTTATAATCTCAAATTAAATTTCTTTGTCTTTCTCTACACACGAACGCTACATAATAATAAAATTCGTTACCAATTTTGCCCACTTATAACTATTGACACAGTCAATTTGATTCATATTCAAAGTAAGCAAAACCAATTTAATGAAGCGTTTTGAACTTTGTTTAATTTTTTTATAATTTCATTTTTCGATGTGTGACCAATCAAAACTTTATTTAAAAAACTTTATGAATGAGAGGATTAAAAATTCGAATAATTATTTTTTGATTGTAAAAAAACGAATAAAAATTATATTTAATTATAATTAGTTTTACGGTTAAAAATTTCGTTAGCTAATATAATTTCAAATCAATGAACTTAAAGTTTCTCTAGAAACAAAGAATAATAATAAAATTTAGTGCAAACTGCTATAAAAGTATAGTAAGAATCAATTTTAATCTTTATTCGACCACCCAGAATTATGAAAACGTAATTTGATTTTATTAATTATTGAAATAATTCTTAAATAATTTAATTTACTTAAATGTTTAAACAATTAATATTATCGAACTATGTTCAGTGTTTAAAATTCGTTTTGGGTTAGATTGTTTTAAGATATTGTTATGGTGATAAATTTAAGTCGATATACAACGTAAGAATAGCATTTGATGGTTCCTCTTATGGATATCACCTTATCGTGACGAGATGCATTACTGGATTCAATGACTATCAGATAAAATAGGCTGATTAAATCATGCAGGTAAAGTCTAAAGGGAGAAATCAAACAAAAATGTCACAGACTTTTAGTGTAAGCTACCAGGCTGATTGTTTAGTATCAAATTCGGACGCCGAACCAGACACTCTCACTTAATCCAGTGGTGTGGTAGACGCGCCGAGAGATCAATAAGCGAATGGGGAACATCATCAGTATCTAACGGCGTACCTCAGAGGTCGGTCTACCTCTGTTGTATTGTGATTTGTTTAAGTTTAGCTGCTCTGCTTGAATCGACTGTCTTTCCGACCTTATCGTGAGGTCAACACGGGAAAATTTACAAAAACACAATAACACGTAAACATCAACACTAGACCAGATGAAGAATCTGTGCACGGTAAAACGTTCGCAGAGAAAAAATCTGGCAGTAACTCTACCTCTACTTAGAAGGCTACTGAAAATGTTTGTTCCTTGTCACACATGACTCTTGAAGATTTTAACAGATTTCTGGAAAATCTCTATCTGGTACAGCAGGAATCGGGGGTTAGCAAATCTTCAGAGACGCAGGTTACTGAGACTACTGTAACAGTTAGTAAAAGAGGAAGAGATAAATGCTTATAGTTCGTTGAAGAGGAAAATGTTGCAAGCTTAGCCTGGCTCCCTTGACTCCTCACCACAAACAGGTATTGAGCATCCTACTACCTCTAGTTGTCTCTCTGCCACAAGACCTCCCTCGGTCAACAGGGCTGAGATAATCGAACAGAGTCGTCTACCGGTCAGCTCGGGCACGCGTCATAAAGCTAGTCTCCATATTGGTCATAATAGGACTACCTGTGGTCCAAATCTTATACACCTCAAATATTATACAAAGAGATGGCGAGAGAGCTCACTTTGAGGTTTTGAAGCCCAAAAGTAGGCTTCGGGTGACAATGACTTAAACATTCCATCGAAGTCAGTGACAACGACGGGATCGACAAAAGTTTCATCAAGGTATGCTAAAACAGTTAAGAGGAAATGGTTGAATCAATCGATGGAATAATCAGCAAGGACAAATGCACATTATTCCAACAACGTCTTTTTGAAGATATATTGTAACAAAAAGAACCCTGCCAATGTTAGATGGGGTCGATGTTCGTTGATGGGTAATCGATGAAAAGGGAAAACTAAATTTCCGATATTCAAACGACCTCTCGTTGTGTTGGCTACCTAGTGGGTGTAATTCTAGGTTACAACCACTGCAAAGGAGCAAGGTTTTTACTTTTCAACAATGAAGATATGCGATCTTTCTAGGTAGCATTTGAAAATGGCGGCCTATTTCGACTATTGCTCTAAAATAATAATATTCATATTTAAAGAAATTCGCCAATGATGACTTTATTTCGGTTTCCACCTTTAAATTTCAAGAAGAATAAAACATTTTTTTAGTTAATTGCTTTGTTGCGTTACACAATATCAATAATGCAGGTTTCTTTCTACATAAATGATGAATATTTTTTTTTAAAGCTTTGTCATAGTAATGCATATAGATATAATACGGCTATTCAAATTTATGGAAAGTAGAATTCGCTGTAGTTGTAGAGAAATTGTTTATTGAGATGATGTATGGAAATGGGTTGACTTGCATTTTATATTGAGATGAGATGAATTTTAAATTTGTGTGCAATAAAAAAAATAACCAAAGAGATGCAAAATACTATAAATAATCGATCAACTGTGTGATCGTGATCATTGTATAAATTGAAAACAAATAGAAAAACCAGGATAATAGATCAGCAAGTTAATTAGATCTTCTATACTACACACTACTATACACGAATAATTATTGTGTCTGCCTATCTTTCCTATGCCTCTTTTAGTACTAGGTCAACGGCGGAGTTGGAGATTGACTATGTCATGAATGAAAAAACGTAATCCATAGAAGGCTGTGATACCAATGTACATAACGTGGGCTGTGAAATACCAACAATATAGATCAATTTCTTCTAGAATACTAGGCTACTATATATTTGAGAATACTAAACGCCGACTACCACGGCGGCAATACCCCATAGATGTCACTCTTTGCTCCAGATTTAATTTAGAAGACATTAGGACCTGGCATGTCTACGGAAATATCAATGAGCGTTCACAACGACACATTTGTGTAAATAATTTAATTAAGTTTTATACTGACACTCGAGTAGACATTTCATATGATCTCAACCGCATTTGTTTTGTGTAATGCAAAATAATAAAATTAAATGTGTAAATCGGGTTTTGTTTTTAAAAAATCGAATGTGGTGTGAAACAAAGATTTAATAAAAAGAAAGAGAAAAATATATATTGTAGTTGATACCCGCTATGGAGTTACAAAACTAAACTCCCTTTTTAATTGTCTTTTGACATGAAAGCTTATGATTAGTTCTTACTTTTTAATTTTAAATGACTTAACACTACTTCGGACAAAACTCTTAACTAATGGAAATAATAAATTACTTTGTGATGTAATTAACCAAGACCGTGCATTTGAGAAAAAATTATTTTGAAGAAAGAGGAAATCTCAGTGCGCGATTTGAAGGAAGTTTGAATAGCTTTTTGTCTAATTGTTGTATAATTAATTATCGTTAATTAACTTATAGTTCACGGCACGGGCACAATCCTTTCACTTAAAATAGACCACTACAGATGCAAATATAAAATAAACGTGTTGAAGCACAAATTTTTTTTGAAACACTTTTGGTAGATTATCGAACCCATCTTCCGTTTGGTTCTTAACAATCACTATACTATTTTTAGAAATAAAATTTTTTAAATTCGTTCCAGGAGTTTCCTAATTTTCGTCGATTGTGACAGATGACCGACACAGACAGACTATTTGTTATTTGGTTTTTTAGAATCGATCGTTAAGAGCTAAAACGTTGAGAAATTAAAAAAAAAGTGGAGATAAGATCTAAGCATTTGACTTGAGATTGGAATACTTAAATCTTTCAGACCGAAGTAAATAATTGTAAATTTTAATTTTATTGTTTTTTTATTGGCCTTAAAAATACGTCATATAATTAATTCATTTAACAAATTTATATTTTATTGTTACAATATCAAATCGACTTTGTTTCAATTCAATTTAATTCAATTTAATTTATTTGGCAAAATCTAGCAAGATCATTGGTAATATCTTGGTAACAAAAGCTCGTTATAGTAAAAATCATATTTTCGATCCTCAAAAGTACAGCAAATAATACTCATAAACTACAAATTTTTACTTTAATTAAAAATATTTTATATAATTTAACAATTTTTATTCATTAATCAAAAAACAAGTTTAAATTAATGCGTAAATTTCGATTTTCTATTGAATTTATGATTTTTTTTGTCTTCTTTTGAAACTTTTTCTTGTAATTGAGACTTGATTTTGTTGTTATTATTATTATTATATTAAAATTATAAAGTTTTAAACAATAAACATGTTGGTGTATGTTGTTTAAGTTATGATCCGATTAAACGTCTATTACACAACTACATCAACATACGCATTGTGTATGAAATTATAACAAAGTATTAATAATAAAAATATGTAAAAATTTATAAGAAAACGTAACAACAATGTAATGTTTTTTTTTAATTATGGACAATTGTGGTTAATCGACGTTTTCCATTTTTTTTTCTCTGTAGTTAGACTATAAAGCAAAATGACTATAGTGGTTTTGGGTATGAAGTAATTTGTGATTACGTTATAAGTTAAATAAAAATGTCTCACCACACACCTTGTAAATGGTTTTGTTTTGAATAGTTTTACAGCAAAATTTGGATCAAAGACTCAGGAACTAAAAATTTATAATAATAGTTAGTATTTTCGATTTTCTTGAACATCGGCAATGTGTCAATATGAACATCGGCAATGTGTCAGTATTTGGTGAAAAAATATAAGCGCCATTAATTTTATTATCAACTTCCCCAGATCGTAAATTTTTAATTATTTTTGAAGTAACAAAAAAGCAGGTTGTTCAGAAGATGCTTTTTCCTCTCCCCAAATTTGTCCAATTTTAAAAAGAATTCAGATCTACCATATATGTGAGAACACGAATGCGTTCTCATGCGCTACGCTACAAAACTACATTTATTTTTTTCACTCTTTCTTAATAATCTCAAAAAATTAAATAGCAATTGTTTTTTTTAAATTAATATGCATAGCTGATATGATGACAAACAAGATGGCAGGTCAATGACCTTTATAGCATTATTCATTCTCATGATATTGCAAGGGATGATTTTAAGTTTTTCGGAAAGCACTAAAAATCAAATGAATCGATTTCGGTAAAAAATATCTAAGGTGTAAGTTACGCCAAGATACATCTATTGATACTATTTTTGTCGTTTTAGCGATCAGCAAGATCAACTACCGAGTATCAATTTCAGTATCTCTCTGAAAAATTATATTTTGTTTGGAAAACACACCTGAATCTTTTTTTCAACGCAAAGCCGAAATGGACGAATCAGAAATCATTGAAGTATGGTAATTTTTTATCCAGCTTTTGATTTTAACATTTCCGCTATAGGTTAAAAGCAATATTAGACAGATCTGAATTATCTAGGGATTTGTAATATTTGTTGGATGTGGGAACGAGTTGGATTAGATGGAGGGCTTTGAAGAGAAAATGATAGACTTATTTTGGTTTTTGCTATCTTCTACATCCAATAACAAGTCTTTCATGTAGTCAAAACCCAAAAAAACAAAACTATTTGCGTTTAACTGAGACCATAATAATCATTGAAAAATTTGGCGCCATCCAGTATATATATATACGTCTAACACGAGTTGTATTGAATTAAACTTTTTTTAATGCACATATATTATTATAATTTTGGAAATGTTTACACATATTTCAAGTTTATGTAATATTGTTTGTTCTCCATTCTAGAAGTGAGTCATATTGATCGTTGTGGTCATCGGTCAAGCAAATATACGAAATTTGTTCTGACTTTGAAACTCTGTTTTGTTTTTTGGATATCCACACGTTTTTGGATGAATTCGACCTCTAGCAATTTGCAATAGTTGAAGCAATTTGTTACAGTGGAACACCATTTGTCAGGCTGGTTTGGATTTGTTTGGTAATTTGGGAAGATGACATTCAAACATTTCTCAGTTGTTTAATATTTATTCTATCTAAAACATTTTTGTTGAATTTTGCACCGGGTTTTGAATGTGAACGATATCTGAATCGATAAATTTTTTTTCTCGATATAACATTATATTAACCTCTAAAAGCAATCCTGAATCCGAGATCAAATTGACAATGGGTAACCATATTTGTGTGTCGATTAACTACGTTCTGTTGGAACAAAATTTAGTTGTGTTGAAGCCTTAAAAATGGCAGAAGGGAAGTTTTTTTAAGTTTATTAAAATTCTCGAATTAAAACGCTAGAAACAAACATTAATGTTTTTAATTTGAGATTAAGGTTTTATTAACAATTAATAAAAAGTTAACTTTAGTTCGTGGTTGAACTTTTATAAAAATGCAAAAATGTTAACCGGAAGAATGGTATGCAAGAGCCTTTAGGACGATCTGATCATAATTTGATTTCAACTACAATAAATATTGAAACGCCCAAGCCATTTAAAGCCAATACACGACGTGTTTGAAACTACAAAAATTCGGATTGGCAAGGCCTCAAAAGTCAATATAAATGGTATCCATGGAAACAAACTTGTTTAGTTGAACAATATTCAAATAAGACTGCTGTGATTTTGCTGATGTAACACTGGCAGGAATGCGTATATTTATATAAAATAGTCTGATTATTCCGAGAGTAAACCCTTGGTTCACCAAAATATGCAAAGAGGCCAGTAAACAAAACGCAACTGCGTTTCGCAATTACATTAAAACAAGCAATCCAAAAACTTTGCGAGAGTACAAAGTTGCCAGGAACATGTGTCAGTTATTGATAAACAAAGAAAAAAATCGCTATAATTCAAAGAAAGCAGCGAAATTGGCTAAGCATCCTACGGGCTCTCGACAGTTTTTCAAGACCATTAAAGCAGTGCAGAAAAATTTCACTCAATCGTCACTACCAACTTTAATTCATAATGAAGTACCCATAATAAACCCAAAAGAAAAAGATGATCTTCTTGGAAAAATTATTCTGAAACCTCAACTTTAACTGCGTCCAATTTCCAACAAAAACCAATTCCTAAGGCGCAAATAAAGCGAATCATCTTTCGCAAGAATGTCATACGTAAGATGCTTTTGCAAATAAATTCTAATAAATCATTACGCCCTGATGATATCTCTCCTATCATACTGAAAACTTTTGCTAGAGAACTAGCACCAATTTTTAACAAAAATCTTTTATATATCTTACAAGAAAGGTATATTTTCTGACATGTGGCAGTTTGCTAGGGTTCAGCCTGTATCAAAAAAAGGAAAACAGAATAACCCAAGTAATTACAGACCGATATCCATCTTGTCGGTTGTAGCGTAACTGTTCGAAAAATATATTAACTATAATATTATTAATTATTTGTTATCTTTAAACATGGAAGGCAATATGGGTTTCGACAGGCGCAATTGACAGGAGATTTGCTATCTTATGTAACATATGTCTAGCACAAGTCACTCGAGCACCATGGTGAAACATTTGGCATTGCATTGGATATTTCCAAGGCCTTTGACAAGGTATATGGCACAACAATATTTTATGCAATATGAGATGTTATGATTGTAACGGAACTAGTGTTCTGTTACGCCAAAAGTAAATATACACATATTTATATGTACACAAACAAAAGCCAGTAAGGCCTATTTGATAACAAATTTAGATATTGCAGTGTGCATCGTCGATTCATTATTTTTATGTTTGATATACAATTGTGCCATTGCAGAAGGAATAGTTTTCTTTACTCAGGTTTTATTTATGACTACATCCAATATCAATTTTAGACATTGCAGGAGGAGTGCCCGTATATGAAAAAAAAAGCCCATTATGATATGGTTATCTGTCGGATGATAAAACTAGGACAATGCTCAACATGGAGGGATCAGTTTTTATTGTTTAAAAATTTTTTTTCTTTATTTTTGATCTACGGGTGTGACAACCCCGCGTACTCCAGTCCCTGCTATTGGCATACGAGTTAACGTGAGATATCACATTCCACTGGCAATAGCAGTGAGATATCACTAGCCAAGGTGACATCTTAGGGGTGGTGGCGGATGAACTGTATGCAGTCAACGGTAGCACCCCACAGCTGTGAAATAATCCTTGATGATGAGACGCTATAGCTTCCTTGAAGAAACGAGCCTTCATAGAACTATGTGTGGGCTTTAATCTTGAAGAGAGACAGCGCGTCACAGGATCAAGGAATATGCAACCGGCTGGATTATTGGCAACTACAGTTTTGTTTTGTTTCACCAAATTTTTGTAAAAATTTGCTATTTACTTTTTAATTTACTTTTATTTTCTCTATTCTATCATAAAATATTGGCCTATGTCATATTTTGTCAGTGATAGGATTTTTTGTTTAGTTATCCATTCTTTAACAAAAAATATAAAAAAACAAAAAAAGAAAGATTTACGTCCATCAACACCTTTGAACGTATGTTGTTGTGGGACCTTGGTCTTAAAAGGTTTTTATGTGTTATTGTGACACGTACTGTAATTCCTACTACACAACACATTTTATTAAAAAAAAAAAAAAAAAAAAACATGTAGGTTGATAGTTCAAGGATGGAATGTGCAGGATAAATAAAACTAGGACCCAATCTTTGCGGATAATGCAGCCAGTCTAGCTGTCTGATCTGTCAAGCCTTAAGCTCCAGTAAGTCCATCCTACACAGAACCAAATTGTTTCAAAGTAGAATCTACCAACTCCACATGCTGGACAGAACCAAATTGCGAGCATAACGTGATGTTGAAGAGCAACTTATTCCTTGGATAAAAGTATAAAAAGTGGATCTAAGTATAAGTGGATAAGTGGATCTAAGTATAAAAAATGTAGGATAAAAAAACAGTTAGATGAAAGAGTTCCCAATGCATTCACCATCCCCTCTTCCATTGCTGACAATTTTGGTTTATATTGCCTAGATTTCAAAGGCTGACTTCGTTCTTTGTTCCCAAATTTATAGCGAAGTCCGGGGACAGTATCCGAAGCGGCATTCCTAGGAAATAAAAATGAAAGATGATTTGGCATAGAATATAACGCAATGTTTATATAGACAATCCTACGCAAAAGAGCAAATTTGAAAGCTTTTTTTAAAAAGGTTTAAATTCAACATCGCCTTAAATCGCCAACATCGCCATAGCTTCATGTAACTACTCTACACCCATCTAAATACTCTTCAGATAGCAAATATCGGGTCGGCTGCTATAAAAATATAAGCAGGAAGTAAAATCAAACAAACTTGCATAAAATTATATTATCTCTTTGAATTATTCCTGCTGCTATTACTGGAAAATGCCAACAACTTAACTCTTCAGCTTATCTCTCCAACATTGCATAGATAAAAAATTTTGAACCAGGGTTGCATAAAAATCTGATTTTTAAAAAAATCAAAAAACAGCTTTGGTTGTACTTTTTTGAGAGGGAAGGAAACCCAAAAGTTAAGGAGCAGTTTTTAGATACTACATTTTTAAACAAGACACCTGGTTGTTGCTTTAGCAGCAAGAAAACAGGAAAGGCATTTACTTGTTTAACTCCATTGCCAAACTAGAATACTTTGTCACTGCTTTAGAGTGATGTCAGAGATATCAAATTCTTGAGGTCCGAAAAATTCTTTGGACATGTAGATAACATTAAGAGGTGTTGCAGCTTATACGAAGCAACTGTTAATAATTACTTAGTATCAGATTCTACGATTTGACAACAAAACATAAATTTATTTTGAATTTTTCCAATACCAATTTAAGGAGCATCAGTTTTTGTTGCTTTGTAAATATTTTTATTTTTGATCTACGGATTTGATAACCCCACGTACTACAGTCCCTGCTAATGAAATATGAGTTGACGTGAGATATCACATACCAGTGACAATTGCAGTGAGATATTACTAGCCAAGGTGATATCTTAGGTGTACTGGCGTATGAGTTGTATTGTCAACGGTAGCGCCCTCAATGTTAGGTATAAAATGTTACTTTATGATGGTACGGTATTGCTTGCTTGAAACCTCAAGCTTTTATATAACAGTGCGTCGCATGATCAACAAATATGCTACAAACTTCTGCGCTTTTTTATGAATTTGTTTTTTCAAGAGCAATTACTCATGAAATTTGAAACATGTACGTGTGAACGCGAATGAGTGGAATTAAGGAAGAAGAAAAAATGTCATTAGGGTAAATTAAAAATGGCGAATCCAATATCACAAAACCAATCAATTTTTTATTAAATTTGGGTTATTAAAAATACGTTTGATTAACGGTTTCTTATTAAAAAGTCCGAGCGGCAAGTATATCCGCTAGAAATAGGTAGATTTCGGGATCAAATAGTTATGTGATTTATCAGATTACTTCATAAAAACACTAATTAAAAACAGATTAAACAAACTTTAAAAATAAACATTATTTTATACAGTTTTTGAGCTCTAGGTACTTAACCTGTACCCCGATATGGTCAATTGTCAAACATATTTAGGAGACTGTTTGCCGCAACATATCCAGAAAATATTTTTAGCGTAAGTGAAAAAATGTGACCGTTAGAGTGCCACTAAATTCCGTTGTACTTCACGCAGTTTATTGCAGATAGCTAAAGATCCTTTTATTGCAGATGTTTAATTTTTAAAAAATGATAGAAATATGTTCAAATATTTAATATTTATAAATTTTGTTTACATATTTTGCCCCAAACGGCCGTTATAACGCTTTGTTTTTGACAGTTTTAAGGCGCTAGACTCTTAACCTGTACCCAGATATGGCCAGTTGTCGAACTTATCCAAGAGATTGTTTGCCGCAACACGCTCAGAAAAAATTTTTGGTCTAGGTCGAACAATGCGACCGTGAGAGTGCCGCTAAATTCCGTATACCTCATATCGTTATATATATATATATACTAGCGTATTAATATATAAGATATATATATATATATATATATATATATATATATATATATATATATATATATATATATATATATATATATATATATATATATATATAATATATATATATATATATATATATATATATATATATATATATATATATATATATATATATATATATATATATATATATATATATATATATGTATATATATATATATATATATATATATATATATATATATGTATATATATATATATATATATATATATATATATATATATATATATATATATATAATTTTTTTTTTTTTGTTTTTCCGTCTCCGCTTTACATATATAGTCGTTTGGCATCAAAATTTTTCCGAAATTCCGAGATGACGGTCATTGCAATAGGTAGATTTTTATATGAAATCTACCTAAAAGAAGCAGCTATAAAAGTGCCGTCGGAGCAAAAAAGGTTCCCATCCAGTTTGTGAATATAGTTAAAAGTGTTTTAGCGTTCTTTCATAATTCTTTGTAATTATTATCAGTATAACAGCAGGGGATTTTAACAGTCCATTCTGTGACCTTAAAATTTTTATTTTTATCTTTCTTAATAACTTAAGAAAAAATTTACTTCAAAAATAAAAAAAATCAAACTTAAATGTTTTTATTAGGCGAACTACATAGGTTAAAAATATATCCTTAAGTAAGAACTATATAATCAAAAAATATACGCCCATTATTTTAATGTAATCAAAAAAGTACGAGAATCTGGCATTATCCCGGCAAAAAGAGGAGCAGCACTATGAAAAATACAAGGCTTGAAGGCCGAAATTTAATAAAATAATACGAATAGATGCTTAACCCATTTCGAACCTAGTTGCAGAAACTATTTTCTAGGATAAAACCAAATACTTTTTTATGGTTTTATAGCAATTTGATACCCACTCAAATATGAGAAGAAAAACAAGTAATCTCTTACCATTTTTCCGGAAAATGGAAAAGTTTAATGTTCGTTTCATCGAACACTGGCGCGGAGTCTAGATGTAATTACATACCAAAAAATTTATTTTTAAAAATAATTTAATGATTTAGTTTAGATTAAATTTAGATACAGTGACATTTTTTAAAACAATCAACATGATAATCACTAATGAGCTTAAATCCTTGCCGCACAGACAAAATGTTGCTGATTTGACAATTTTCTACAAATATATTATGGATGAACGAACTTCCTCTGAGATTAAATCAATTTTACCTGAACTAGCAAACTTCTCGCGTTTCACCAGAACTAATACTGTGGCCAATGCTTTACTACTTACTAATTTACTTAAGCAAAATCTTAATCCATAGTTGGCATGGTATCTTTGGATATTCAGAGACGTTAATTTATAATCTATATATATAAATACGTAAGTACTATTTTTGTGGTACAATTTAAAATTTTTGCCCTAACAAAAGTGTGGCAGTATGTATATCGTTGGAAAGGTCTCGAGTAGTAGATATGCCGAAAAACATTTTTTTTTAATTTTGATGGTTTTTTAAGAAAAAGAGGGAAAATGTCATAGGATTTTTTGAGTTTTTGTTCCGTTATTTTTGTTTTTTTTTTTTTAAGTTATTTGTTTCACAGTTCAAAATCAAACTTTATCTTAATGTTACGGTCAATGTGAATAATCGGTTATTATTAATAATCGCCGGTTATTATTAATAATAACCAAATATATTTTTCAAAGTGAATAATGTATGTGCATTTATTACATTGACCGGTTATTATTAATAATTTCAAATGCAGTTTGGTAAATGAAATTAATTGAGCACAGTTTATTAAAACTACAACTTTAACTTAATTAGTGTATGTATCTATTGGCTGTGATTAAAATTAAGGATATCAGATTGTGGCTTAAAAAATTAGGGATCGTATTTTATTCGCCAATAGTTTCTGTTATTATTTTTTTTTAAATAAAATGTGTTGTGTAGTAGGAATTACAATATGTGTCACAACAACACATAAAAACCTTTCAAGACCAAGGTCCCACCACAAATACGTTCAAAGGTTCATACGTTCAAAGGTTACCAGTTCTGAAAATTATTTGAACCAAGTTTATATAAGTTTTCGTTTTCCTTAGAAGTTCTAACTCATAAAATATTCCGGTTATCAGCCTAACACCTATCTAATTCTGGTATTCTTCTCCCGACGGTTTCTCCTAAATTATTAATACTTAAAATTATTATTACTACGCATTCGTAATGGAAATTTCAAGTTAAATGTGTTAAAATTATTACATTTACCAAACCTCATTGTTAATTATTAATAATAAGCGGTTAAAGTGATTAATGTGCAATTTTTATCACATGTACCAAAACACTTGGATATTATTAATAGTCACCGACTATTATTAATAATGAATGACCGCATTTATTACTTTAACCGTAACATATATATATATATATATATATATATATATATATATATATATATATATATATATATATATATATATATATATATATATATATATATATATATATATATATATCTATATATATATATATATATATATATATATATATATATATATATATATATATATATATATATATATATATATATATATATATATATATATATATATATATATATATATATATATATATATATATATATATATATATATATATATATATATATATATATATATATATATATATATATATATATATATATATATATATATATATATATATATATATATATATATATATATATATATAAGTATACAAAAGTGTAGCAATATGTTTATCGTTGGAAAGGTCTTGAGTAGTAGATGTACCGGAAAATATTTTTTATTGAGTTTTGACGATTTTTTGAGAAAAAATGGGAAAATGTCATAGGAGTATTTTTGAATTTTTTGTTCGTTTATTTAGTTTTTTTTTTTTCAAGTTATTTGTTTCACAATTCAAAATCGATTATATCAATTAATCAAACTCTGAAATAATGTGTTGTAGCTATTTTGCTGGGAGGTCTATAAATACAAATTTCATTTACATTTACCGAATTTCGGCCGTTGGGCGATTTTTAGTTTATTATAATTAAACTAAACATGCCTAGTTTTATTATTTTTAATAAAAAATGCTTATTGCATTTTCGGCGCATAAATTAGGGGTTTGCCACACCTTGACGCGGTGTCTCAAACTCCTAGTTATCATTCTATATTCTCCATATTCTCGTTTGTCAATAAAAGGCTTTCTGTGGCCATTACATTGATATCAATTTGACTCCTTGTTTTTTTAGTCTTATATTTTGCGATAAGACAGTGCAACTTCCATGCATTGACCATGGAAAAATTAAGCGCAGAGATCCATAGCAGTCAATGCCACTTCTTTTTTCAGCCAATTATATAGCAAATGATAACTTGTGAAATAATTGCCAAAAACACCTCGTGATTCGTAGAAAACTCAACGTTATATTATTAATCTTTATTATAAATCCTTCAATTTTTCACATAGCTCGTTTCTCATATCAGCTAAAGGTGCAGAGCTAGGTGCTATATTATACTGAAATTATTTTTGGTTTCTTGACCATATTTTGGTTTACTAAAAGAAGTCAATAATTATTAATCATATTTCACTTTCTTTTGTTGTTGTCCTTAATGATTAGATGGCCCAGGTTCAAGGCTGGGGTTCTTCAACGATGAACTCATTTTCTTCAGTATCTTCAACAATGTTTCTTGAAGTTTCAACTTAATCACATCTGGCCATATCGCCGAAAATCACTGTTAACATCAGGATTTAATAGTATAAAGTTATCATTAATATCTTCTTCATCGCTAAATCCATCAACACGATCAGGCGGAAGATAGTTAGTTAAAGAAATTTTATCAACTTCTTCATCTCCGTCTTTCCAATTTTCAATAATTTTCCTCACTTCACTCATGTCAATAGCTTTTGACGCGGCATTATAACTACATATTATAAACAGATAATAAACATTCGATGTAAAGAATAAACGTTATAAGAAATGTAATATATAAAAACTGTCCTTACAACTTTTTTTGTTGTATAAATATTCAGTTTTAACAAAATAAAATCACACGAAATAAAATAGGTCTGTTCTTTTCAAAATAGTGCCAACAAATAATCAAAATGTCAGAAGCATTATGAAATCCAATTTTAGTACAAAATATAGGGTTCGTGCCAGTGTTCGATGAAACGAACACTTAACTTAACGTACACCTGGAAGCACCGCAATCTTTCTAATTAATATGAAAACTATTTCTATGAGTAATCTCATACATTGGCACAAATTCGTCATCATTAGTTTTTCGATTTTTGTTCGTTTAGTTTTTTATATAATTATTCAAAAATATGTCTAAAAACAGGGTTTTTTTGGAAGAGGAGGTGTGGTGGGAAGTGTAGGCTTCGGCCACCATCCAATTTTTTAGTCGAAAACACAACACATAAAGGAACTTTATCGTACTAAGGGCACCATGCATAACTATTACTATCATAGGTAAACAATTTTTAGAGAAAAAGCAATTTCCCTGTTCGATGAAACGAACAGAGGATCGAAATGGGTTAATTACAAAATATTGTGAAACATCCTAATAACTAAAACATACTGTGATATTAATAGTTAGTCTTTATATTATTTACCCCTCTTGCAGTAAATTTAACAAAATCTATGAAAAATTTATTCTTGTTAATTATTTATCGATTTTTGTTTTAAAAAATTAGTTGGATTTCTAGAAACGTTTTTGATCAGTATTTAAAAGTGAAGTGGCTCTGTGTAAAGAGGTTTCTGAACAATACTTTTTTAGTATATTCCCAAAACTTTGTCTTCAATTTTATGAACAAAAATACTAAATTACATTGGTTCTTAAAGTTTTAAAATAAATCAGATAGATTTTGACGGTTACAAAACTGTCTCTGTTTTTACAAAAAAAAATTAAAAATATAATTCTTTTACCGTTTTTAAATTTATTTCATAAGCAAGTATATTCTACACAAAACATTTACTGAATTTTTGCGTTTATTTTATTTGGTCAAATTATTTATACCGAAATACCGTTTAATACAATTAAAGACGAAAAAATGTTTTGGTTTTTAATAAAATATGATTTCTGTTAATTCTTTTTAGCCGTATGATTTTCCAATAATCCAACACATCAATTTGATTTGCACACAAATTTGTTTGGCAAAATCTACCCTTCGCTCGGATTTACTGTTGCTATGATTTTTTTATAATACAATTTTTCAAACTTACAAACATTAGTTTTTGTGCAAACCTACAAGCATTTTTAACTATAACAAACTACTGTGTTCTTAATAAACAATATAATAAATAATATATTTAGTCAATTTGGCGATTTTACATAAATTTGTGTATTAATTAACCCGGCACTTGTTTTTATAAACATACCAAGCCAATGAAACAACACGATAAGTGATCCGGAAAAGTATACCAGACCAGGAGGTTTAAATATGAACAAAAGAGCAAATGTATTTACTTTTCTGTTCAGATGATAATCTCAATTTGGCACACAATGGATTTAAATAAGATTAATATAATAGGCTAATTTGTCTAATTTAGTATGTTTTTAAAAGTCAATTTAAAAAAATATGTAAACTTGTAACAATAACAGAACCAACAAAAATCAACCCTTCAAAAATATTTCCCTAAACTTGCCAAAAAAAATCGTATCTCCTAACTTTGTTTTGAATAAAACGAAATTTTATTTTTCTTCAACTTCCCGATATAGGAAGTTCTTATGTTTTTTATTTTCACTTTGAGAAAATTTTCTCGTTTCATTTTTTTTTCTTTTTCCACAAAAAATTCAACACGTTTTCTTTTCACATTTTCACGTTGTTTGTTTTGATTTTTCGTTTTATTTTTTTTTTTTCGAAAACAAAAGCTTTTTCTAGAAAAGGAAAAAAGAAACAAACGAAAAATGTTGGCGGGAAAACATATTAGTGGAGCAAAATTTTTATGTTTTGTTATCTTTTTTTTTTTACCGACGGCGGGAAAATCTTGACGGTGAATTTTGTTTTTGTTTATATTTTGGTGTTGTGGAGTTGTTGAAATTCACTAGACAATCGACGAATATTTGTTTTGAAATTGAAAAATTGAATCATTTCAACATATTATTAAATTATTTAAGAAACATAATACCATACCAGTAATTGATAAAAAATTTTCAAATTTTAGTTTCTCAACAACAATCTCAAAGTTATTGTAATATTTTTGTTACGAAATTTTTTTTAACAAGACAAATATTTCAAATTTTAACAATCTTAACCGAACTATGTAATTTTTTTTTTTACACTAAATTTATCAAAGATTTTTATTTTTATTCGTTTTTAATTAGTTTCTTTTGAACGAATTGATCCAAAACTAATTTTTTTCCCTTTTTATATAAATTAGAAATATATCGTAATTGTAACTAACATAAAACGACACAATTAATCACTCTTTGAACTAAACACAATAAATATAAACAATAAACACAAAAGAACAATTTTTTTATTAGTCACTTAATTTGTCTTGTTTTTTATTTAAGAAACGTTAATTAAATAATTAGAAAATATTATCTGAAGATTATCACTTCAAAATATAAAATAACTTCACTGCACTTAAATTCAAAACCAAAAATTTTACATTAATAAATTAACGTTTTTTTAATTAATTAATAATTATAATTATTAATTTTTTTTCGGCGCGCATATGGTATAACATAAATTATTTAAATCTGGTACAGAACACCCGAACTAATAGAAGTAGCGTCGTTAACTGAAGTGAAAAAACGTTGTTAAGTTTATGTTTTGTTTTTGTATTATTTAAGAACAACATTTTATTCTCAAATACAATCAAATTAATCAAAACCTACACATCGACATAATCAAAATAAAATTAAACAAAAAAAAACATAAAAAAAATTCATTCAAATATGAAATGAAGAAAAATAAAAGAAAATCACAAAAAAAACAATACAAAACCGAAAAAAAAAATTTACAATACAAACATAATTTTGTTGCATAAATGTTTTAATTTTTTTGTTTTGTTTTTGGGGTTACATAAAATTAATGTATATGTAAATAGATGGTGTTTCAATTTTTAACTCATTCCCCTTTTTTTAATTATAATTTGTTTTTTTTTTCATTTTCTCCTTCAATTTTTTTGTATATCTCTTAACTGTTCTAACATAGTGCAAACTATCTGTTTCGTTTTGTCGTTTGCATGAGAAAAGTGTACACAATTTTTTTTTGTTATAATTAATTAAAATAAGCGATTGTCTTTTTCTTAAAATTTAAATAAATTAATGACTATTTTCCAATATATCTATCTATCTCGCTCAACTGATATAATTTTATATTTCGAGTATGCGCATTAAAGAATCATTTTTTATTTGCGAATATATAGTTTTGATTAATTATAATTTGTTTGTATGTATGTGTTATAAAATAATTTGTTTTGTTATCTAATTCGTTTTGTTGTTGTATTTAAGTGGAAGTTATTGTTTGGCAATGTGTTTTGAATGGAAATTTATAAGAAAGAGGTGAAAATTTTTGATTGCAGTTTTTCTTTTCTGATATTGTTATATTTGATAAGAAAAATAGGAAATAATGTAGTAGAAGAAGGAAAAAAAATGAATTAAAGAAATTGAAATTGGTATGATAGAGTAATAAATCTTAAAGTTTTTTTCGAGTGTTTTTTTATTGTTTGTTTATTTTAAGATTTTCGATTAGAAATTACAAAAAAATGTATGTTTTGATATTTTGAGGATAAGGTCGTTTCTGGTGTATGATTGATAATTGATGTTTAAATAGAAAAACGGAGTTTTGAGTTATTTTATCCAGACAACAGAAAATAAATTTAGTCAAACAAACTGTAAAATTAAAGATCTAGGTTAAGGGAAGTTTGGTAAGATTGATCATCTCCTGGAACCTGGAGAACGAGTAATAGACACAAACCCACAAAATCTGACGCCAAAAAACAGGAAGATATTAATTACTCTTTGCAGTAAAAAATTTCTACCTTTGATACCATTGCATATTCGCAGTCCATTAATCTATATAGTTTTTATTGACCTGAATTTTTTGTGATAGTGCATGATATAGTCAAGGCTCCTTTTCCCTTTCTTTTCATCCCAAGCCTTTGGATGACCCTGTCAATCAAAATTAACTAACCGTTCTGTCGTTTGAGATAACTTATCCTTAAGTCTGCTATAAGTAGGGTAGAAGAGGGAAATTTGATCCCCTTTTGTTTTTTGGGTCATAATTTTTTTGTTTTTATCTTACAATGTCCATTCGAACCTCAATAGATCCCAAATTTATTTGACTTTCAAATCTCGTTCATATAATTTGTTCATGTTTCAAAAGGCTGAAGATAATAAGCAAAATGCAAAGAACGGGAAAAGTAATCAACTCTCCCCAGTTGTGGGAGATTTGATTACCAGACATGGGAGACTTGATCTTAAGGGATCTAGTCTCCCATACGCTTAGTTTTTGTAAATAATATGCCAAGGTTTGAAAGTAAATGACATATATTTGGTCACATTTTGTGCTCGTTATTGCATTATGCTTATAATGACAAAATTTACGTATAAACAAACTAAATTATAAATGTTTCAAGTAAATAAAAATAAGTCAATAAAAAATTCATCTTACAACTTTCGAAGAGACTTTGGGAAAAAAAACACGCAACACGTTTGCTAGAAGATTTGAAGTTAGGCTAAGGTAGTTTTTTCACAATTGGAAACCGCCTTACTTACCTTTGTCTCATTTTCAGGCCATTTAAAAGTCTTATCGTTCCATTTCTTAGCAAAATTTAATCGAAATCCTCCCACGATCCTTTTTTCAATTTGACCAAGATAACGATGAAGCTTCTTTTTCTCAGATACAAAATTTACGACAACCCAATCCCCATCTGATAACTCGAATTCTTCTTCAGCTTTAGATTCACATTGCGTCGAACCATCAGTCTCAATACCGTCTCGTACGTCATATTCGGAATCAGGCGATGGAGGAACTTTATTTTCAGATGAACTTGATGATTTTTCAAGTTCTTTTAGGCTTTTCTTAGTTTTCTAATTAAGTTTTGCTTTTTTGTTCTCTACTTTACGTTCTTGTTGAAGAAATGTTGTAGAAATTTGTGAAAATTAACTGCTGTCATCCACCCTCTCTGATGGGTTACGCCAACTGTGCCAGGTGGGCCATTGTTAATCATTCGGTCTTGCCATTTTTTTTCGTGGAAAAACCATGAATGGTAGCATGTTGTTACCGATTGCATTGATTGCACAGCAAGCTGTTACTGTCTCTCCACGTTCACCTGAAGTAATTTTTCCGACATGTTTCTCACCTCGACTGGCGAATATTTTTCTAGGCTTGTGAATATTTGAAAGTCCGGTTTCATCTATGTTGCTTATAGAATCAGGCCCAATTGCATGTTTGCTGAAAATAATTTTCAAATTATCGAAAAATTTAGGAACATCATTTTTGTTGAAGCTTGTTGCTCGGCTAAGACTTGTTATTTCTGGTAACCTTAAAGAAAATTTAGTATTCCGATTCATAAAACCGAAAAACCAGTCATAGCTTGCTTCTTTGTGTGATATCCAATTGTCAGGTGTTTTCTTATCATTTCTGAGAGCGTATTCACAAGCTAATTGTCTAGCCTGTTTGCTTGTTAGTCCATCGTGAAGTTTGCTAGATTTTTGTAAATAGTCATATAGAAATTTCTCTTCTGAAGGTGTAAATATCTGCGCTTTCTTGTAGTCTGAAAGACCTAAGTATTACATTCATGAGCTCAAAGTGATATTCTAACCCCCACTTTTTTTGACATTTCTCGACGTTTTAGGACCTACTAATTCTAAAAAAGCAAAAAAAAAATGTATGTCTGTCTGCCGGCCGTCCGGCCGTCCGCCGTCATTACCTACGCTGCAGGGAAAACCGATGGAGGGATTTCTAAAATTTTTTTTTCTAAAAATAGGTATACTCAAGGGACAGGTCCGAAAGGACGCTGTGTTCGATAACTGTACCGGAAGTGTGTCAAAAAAATCATTATGTGTGTCAAAAATAGGAAATTTTCATATTTTTGGCTTAAAAAACGTTCATTTTAAGTGATTACGAGTAGGAACATTAAATTTGGAGAAATCTTGATGGTAGGGATTGGTATGTGAGATCAAAAACTAGATTATTGCATTATTAGTTTGTCAAAAAAATGTTGTCAAGTATGTCAAAAGAAAGATTTTTATTTATTTTCTTACCCAATTTTTTGGAAAAAAAATAAAATTAATGGTTTGTTTGAAATGAAATTTTATTATTATTATTGAGAACTATGGCATTATAAGTTTGTCAAAAAAATGTTGTCAAATGTGTCAAAAGAAAGAATTTTTTTTATTTTTTACCCAATTTTTTGGAAAAAAAATAAAATTAATTGTTTGTTTGAAATGAAATTTTATTATTATTATTGAGAATTATGGCATTATAAGTTTGTCAAAAAAATGTTGTCAAGTGTGTCAAAAGAAAGATTTTTAGTTTTTGGAAAAAAATAAAATTGTTTGTTTGAAATGAAATTTTATTATTATTATTGAGAATTATTGCATTATAAGTTTGTCAAAAAACGTTGTCAAGTGTGTCAAAAGAAAGGCTTTTATTTATTTTTTACCCAATTTTTTTAGAAAAAAATAAAATTAACAGTTTGTATGACAGATATTTTATTCTTATTATAGAGAAGTATGGCATTATAAGTTTGTCAAAAAATAATATCAAGTGTGTCAAAAAATGATTTCATTTAGTTTTTTAGCCAATTTGTTGGGGAAAAAAATGTAGCTGTTTTTATGACGTAAATGTTATTGAAAATGAAATTGGACATGGAAATTTTTTTGAATTTGTTATAGTTTTTGAAATATTATTGGAATTTAGAAAAAATTTAAATAGCTGATTTTATTCTAATTTTTGGAATATTTTTGGAATATAGAAAAAGTTTGATTTAATTTAATTTAACAATATTTTTGGAATTTTGATTATAATTTTCCGGCAACGTATTGATGTTTCGTGTTAGTTTTGTAATAAATTTTTAAACAGAGATAAAAAAATACTTGTACTTTAACAAAGAGTTATGTTTGATATACATCGCTGCCCAAAACTAAAAACCATGTCCTCATAAAAGTTTTTTGCCGAAAACTATATCAAAATCCTTAACCCAGACCGAAGTCTTGATATCTCAGAGCTGTGAGATTTCAGCCCCTCCATATTTTAAATTTCATTTGCCTTTTGTTTACGTACTTATCGTTTAAGTGTCATGACATTCAGTTCGAATCTCTTGGCTGTACTTTTCAGAATAATAATTAATATTTGCAGACAGATATTCTTTATGAATAAAAGTTGGGGAACACTTGATTACATTATGGGAGATTTGATCCCTGGGATCTAGTCTCCCATAGTGAGAAGGATCAAGTATAATGCCAATAATGCCAATAATGCCAATTTTTTTCATTTAGTACCTACACCGTAATTGGAATCACTTATTCATTATTTGTTATTAACTCACAATTATATATGCTAGTAATGATAAAAAAAAGCAATCACTTACATATATCCAAAATGCAAATATTAATCTTTAAACACTGGTTGAAAAAAAGTTTGAAGTGGAAAAAAACTGTTCAATCAAATGTACTTTTGCATGTTTTGATTTTCACATGAATGAAAGCTGACAATTATTCAACATGGCGGCCAACTTTACATATTTGGGAGATATCAATGGGGGAACAAATCTCCCAGGGGATCAAGTATCGCTATTCTCCCCTATAGTATAATTTTTTTACCAATGAATTTTTGACAGATAGTACGCAACAGGAGATAAAAGATGAGACAAAAAATAAAACAGAGATGTATTATTTATTTTTTGATAAATTTGTTTTGAAAACAATTACATTAGTTAAATTTCTACTCCTAGTTCGTACCATTTGTTTGTTGTAACATTTGTTTACATAGGCGTCGTTATTTTTAATTATCAAAACTTTATTATACTGTTATACTTTGTTATACAAAATCAATAATATTTTTACTAGTTTTTGGTTTTCTATTATAATTGGTTGAATTTCAATAGTAATTTGTTAATTTTATGCGTTTTTTTGTCCATTTTAATGAGACCCCAACAATTTTTTTCAATATTTTAATCTGAGACAGTGAATATACGCTCATGCGCATATGCATATGCGCACAACGATCAATTTTTGTATTCTCTGGTAAAAAAATACTACTATACATGAGTCTAAATTAAGTTTAAAACGGTTTTGTTTCAAGTCGACGGAGTTTTAGGAACCATTGCCCGTTTTGAACTTCTGGAAGATGTGATATTCAAAGCGAACTGATGAAAATATTGAATGAATGAAAGTTGAATTCGATATTTTCCTAGATTTTGTAACGCGAATATTCATCATATTAAGTAATAAGGTTGACTCTATAAGGTTGAATGGTGCCACCTCAAGAACTGCTCAGGTCTTGTCACACATAAACAATGGACCAAGAACTACATAGCGCCATGTTGTCAAGCATCAAATCAAAATACCAATACGAGTCCACAACAAAACACATTACAAATGAACACGCTTCCGGAAACTCCGAGTGATGTAAAAATTATGCAACTAAATTGCAACGGTCTCACGAATAAGATCGACAATATAATAAACTTTATGTGTAATAATAATATTCTAGTCACGTTTCTCCAAGAAACAAAATTAAATGTTAGATCTAAGATTAGTGATAGTATCTGTGATTATAAAATTATAAGGCTGGATAGAGGGAAAGACAAAGGTGGTGGTCTTGCCTTTATCATCCACAAAAGTGTTATTTACCGTACAACCACACTACCTGCAGTACCGGGAACTGACAAACACCTAGAACAACAAGGAATTATAATAAAATCCAGCAATACGGAAATAACACTAGTCAATATTTATATTCCACCAGTAAGCAGCTGTGATATAGGTTATGAACCGTCCATAGGACATCTATTTTATACCAAAGACTGCCTAATTCACGGAGATGTGAACGCGCACCATGATCTATGCCACTCACATCTAAACACTGATCCACGAGGTGAAAGTATTGCTGATCAAATTGACGGCTCCAATTTTGGAGTCCTCAACGAACAACAACCGACAAGGGTAACAAACAACTCATACTCTTCTCCAGATATCTCCCTTGCCAGTATGTCACTAATGCCAGTTGCAGAATGGAGAACTGAAATTGCACTGGGTTCAGACCACGTGCCGATCATAATCACCTTAAGCCGTTCCATAAATCAAATAAATTCCGAGAAAAAGACATATATTAATTTTAACAAAGCTGACTGGGAAAACTTTACAAATTTTACCGAAAATGAATTCAGTAAGCAATTTTTACCACTTGACGCCCTCTCTGGGGAAAAACAATTCAGAGAAATTTTTAATAAGGCAAGAGCTCGCTACATACCAGCTGGCAGAATCCAAAAAATAAAACCAAACTTTCCACATGAAGCGTGTGTGCTTTCTAATAAAAGAGATGACATCCGTAAAGCAGATCCAGCCGACTCCAGAATTCCGGACCTGAACAAGCAAATTAACAATTTGGTCACTGACCATAAAAGAAACAAATGTAGAGAGTTAGTGAGAGAATCAAACCTGGGTACTAGTAAAAGTCTTTGGAAGGTCATTAAGGGCCTAACTCATCCTCGACAACCACAAAATAACTGCATGATCTCCTTCGACGATATCCCCATTGAAAACCACAGGAAATGCGCAAACAAATTTAACATTCAGTTTACAGAAAAGCAGCGTAAACACGAGAAAGAGACCAGATCAGTGTTGAGACACATGCGCAAACTTAACACTGACAACTTGGAGGATATTATATTTTCCGAAGAAGAGGTGGAGAATGCAATAAGGAAAATTAAGCCATCAAAAGCTATAGGACCCGACGGCATCTCAGCCATCATGCTCAAACACATCGGACCCAAAGGTTTGAACTTCCTCACTACTACACTTAATACATCTCTAAATACTCTACAGATACCAAATATCTGGAAAACGGCCAGAATCAGCCCCATTTTGAAACCAGGAAAACCGGAAGAAAAGGGAGAGTCATACAGATCAATATCCATTCTTTCATCGGTCGCAAAACTCATCGAAGCACTTCTGCTCCCTCAGCTGACAAGATCCTGTAATTTGGCGCCACACCAACATGGCTTCCGGCGAGCACACAGTACAACCACCGCGCTACACAGAATACAAAACCAGATCAGTGATGGTCTGAATCAAAAACAACCATGTGCTAGAACAATTTTAGTCGCACTTGACCTGTCAAAAGCATTCGACACAGTATCGCACGCTGCTCTATTGGATGATATCTTCAATACTAACTTGCCAGGTTTAATGAAGCGCTGGTTGTGCAATTACCTCAGAGGTCGCCAAACATATGTTGAGTTCCGTAACAGCAAGTCCAAAATGAGAGTGCTAAGACAAGGAGTTCCTCAAGGCGGAGTTCTCTCACCGTCATTGTTCAATCTCTACCTAAGCAGTTTGCCTACTCCACCAGAAGGAATAACTATCACATCATATGCAGACGACTGCACAGTGCTTGCAACGGGAAATAACCTGCAGCAACTCACAAATATACTGAATGCCTACCTTAATACTCTAAATGATTGGTTTAAAACCAGAAAACTAAAACTTTCCACTGAAAAGTCCACCTCTACACTTTTCACCACATGGACGAAGGAGGTAAATTCAACACTAAGCATCTGCATAGACAACATACTTATTCCTACAGTAAAAAATCCAAAACTGCTGGGTGTAATATTCGACCCACTGCTTAAATTTAATGCTCATGCACAACTAATAAACTCAAGTCTGAAAAACAGGAATAACGCATTGAAAGAACTAGCGGGTAGTTCATGGGGCAAAGATAAAAACACGATCTTAACAACGTACAAAGCAATAGGAAGACCCATTATAAATTATGCTGCACCCATATGGACCCCTCAAGTTGCCAACACTCACTGGAATAAGTTACAAACAACACAAAATGCTGCCTTGCGAACCGCAACCGGATGTCACCTGATGGCCCACCGTGATCACCTACACGAGGAAAGTAACATATTGCCGGTCCGTGAACATAATGAAATGCTAATCAAACAATATCTGTTGGCCTGTCACAAAGAGCAACATCCTTGCAATGACATCTTAACTACAATAGAACCACCTAGAGACATAAGGAAGACAGTGAGATGCTTTCTGCAAGATATCAGAGAGAGCCAGGTTTCTGGTATCATCGACGAATTCACATATAGAACTGGCTTAAAAACACTCCACACCAAAACGGTCGAAAACGTAATAAAGAACTATATTCCGAATCGTGTTCTAAATAGAAAGCCACCAAAAGTCGCTGCCGAAGAAGTCCAATTGCCCCGTAGCACTAGATCCATCCTTGCTCAACTTAGATCCGGTTGGTCACGCATCCTAAACAACTACATGAGTAGAATTGATCCTGAAATTATTGACAAGTGTCCCACATGTGAGGGCACGCCACACGATGTAGACCACCTATTTAATTGTCCTGAAAATGAAACAAACTTGACGAAGGAAGATTTGTGGTACCACCCAAGGGCAGTAGCAGAGTTCCTGAACCTGGACATGGAGCCGGAGGATTAGCACCAAAACTGTCGCTACAACAACAACAACTCTAACTTTCTAGTTTTGACTAGAATTTCAGTATTGTGGAGCAGCAGATAATTACTGTCATAGGGTTATAGGCCGATTTGTGTAATTTGGTTCCTGGTCTTCATTTTAATTTAGCGCCTAGCAAAATAAAAACTGCGCTTACAGTAATAAATTTTACACAACAGTAGGTTGTAGTTTTAAGTTTTGCGTCCTCTTCACCAGACACCTAAAGCTGAGGAATCAAAATGACATCTGTCACATTTATTTATATTTTCAATAGAAGAACAACAGTCTTGGTGGTAGTGATGTGACGATAACTTCCAATTCCAACAAATAATATTAAAAAACTACAATCACGTATCATCGCCTGGACAACTTCATCAAGTATCATCGTTTGTGCAACTCCATCAAAAAACTCTTCGCCTGCACAATTCTTTCAAGTATCATGGATGGACAGTCTCTTAGCTACAAAAACTGGTGACCCTGATAAAACGAACAGGTAATTTCTCTTTTTCTAAGCCAGAATAATATTTTTTGTTTGTTATTATATTTTTTTCTTCTCATAATGCATTATTCAAAGAGCTTGCAATTATTTTTGGAATCTTGTTGGTCGCGATCTGGTCATTTACGGTCGCGAGCTAATACGAAATACTTGAACCTGGTGGTGTTTGCGAGCGACCCACCCGTTCTTCCATCAACTAAACTGGAACAGGATCAAGCTATAAATACATATTCAGTTGCATAATCCTGCGCCAGCATCCGCACCCCAAAGCATCCCACGCCATTATGACGAAAGTTTTTCTCTTTTGGTCCGATAAACCAGAACTTTGGTTAATCACGCTAGATGGTCAATTCTCCCTGGGCATTATTAAATCCCAACAAGTTTAGTACAGTTATGTACTTAGGGCAATAACACCGACCCTTGCTTCGCTGGTTAGAGACATTCTATTCCAACCATACACGTCTAATGATAGACTTTAATCAGGATCTTCTAGTCCACTTATAAAGCAGTCCTTCGAACTGCTTGCACCATGTGCTTCGCGGCATTTATGGGTGGGATAATAAACCTTTACAATTTCTTAGGGATTTAACTGCTGAATCCCATGATCTCGTCTCACAGAAAATGTTAAAAATTATAAAGGTGGGAAAACTCCCAACGTCTGTGCGTACTGCTTCCACGGTTGTCAAAGCTAACTTGCTGAACACTGCTGAGATAGCCGACAAAATTTTGGCTACAATGGTTGGTCCCACTCAACAAGGTCAAAAATGTTTATTTTTCAAAATTTCCACTATCAACCCCCTCAGAATCACATTTGAAATGATGAGCCGACCGCTATAGTTTTCGTTTAATCTTTACAACATTGCCCATAACCATGAATTTCTTCAAATTTTTTCTTTTGTAATGTTCGAAGTTAAGGGGGGGGGGGGGGGGGGGAAGGAAGGGGACAGGAAAAACAACACTTGTTTTTGGCAATATCAAAAAAACTAAGCAGCCGAAAAATCATTGAAATTTGTTTTGAAATATTTTGAACTTTTTCGATTTTTCTAGACCAAACTCGATTCCTTACAAAAAACTTTTGTTTTACTATCTCCTTATCAATGTTCATAAAATATAGATAAAAACAAATATTTGAATTTTTTTTGTTATCGGTAGGCGTGGGAGAACACGTTTAAGAACGGTAGAGAATTTCAAGTTGATAGCACTTATAGTTTGTGAGCAAATTGATTATGTGGAGATTCGAACGGACACCGAAGTCTCACCAATAGGTTACCGTTTTTACTTTTTTAAAGTACGGAACCCTAAAAAGAACTAAAACACAAAAATTATATAATCAAATAAAACTTGCATTAATTTAGTTGTCTTCTTTTAAAACCAGTCCTAAGAAACATATCTAGATTGTATGCTGACACAGATTGCATTTCATAAATCACTTATCCCACAATCTGAATCGTCGTCCATAGACGCTTTGTAGAATGCAATACACTATGTTAATCACAACAAAGATGAACAAAATCAAAAGATGTACCAGCATGACAATCATAAATATAAGAATAATTTGTAATTAATTCATTTATTGATGCCCCCAAAAAACTGTGATATCATTAAAACGGTGTACTGTTGTGTTTTGTAATGTTAAAAAAAATCCTCAAATACTAATTTGTACATATATGTTTCGCATTGAAATAATTCTATCATGTTCAAAGACTGACGAACTCAATTTGTGTGCACCAAGTTACAAATCAAGCTAAATATACTAGTTTTATGCAACTTCTCGTTTACTTTTATGCGAAGAACTTTAGAAGAGTTATTTTCTCTTTAGAAGAGCATTTTTCTCAGCCACCATCGATTTAATTTGTTCCAATATCTGGAATGGTAAAAACAACGGTTTTGCTATCTTCGAAGCCATTTTCTTATACAAACAACAAAATATGTTATTTCAAAAAAAATTAAAAATGTTGAAATTTATTTTGATTATTTGTATGATTTTTTTAAAAAAATTGATGCCAGTTAAACTTCTTACTACACAAAAAACAATAAAAATGCAATGAAAACTTAACAATGCTAAAATAAATACACCAATTTCAATTACAAATCAAATTCACAAAATTTAATATGAACAATTATTATAGTATATATTTTTTTTGTCACAATCACATCTACTCTATTTGATTTTAATTTACATAATAATCGACCAAACACATATGGTTCAGTATAAATAGTAATTGACTCTTCAGTGTTTTGTTTCTCTTCTCCTGTTTCTTTCTCGTTTAATTAAAATTATACATTTAAACTTCTATATATCATCTGATCAAACAACTTTTCTAAAACTCAATAAATTTGAACAGCTGTATTACATTTACATGACGTAATACACCCAAACAGTATTATTAATTAGTATTGAGTGCAATGAACTAAAATTAAACGTTAAAATACCATTGACCAACTTGTAGCATACATAAAAACTTTTATATCCTTTCCTTCTAAAAAAAGCCCGAGTTGAAACAAATTGGCAAATTATTAGCGAAAATCTTTGTTTATGAATATTTCTACTTTAAGAAAAATATTCGAAATAGTCAATCGTTAGAAGAGTGGTATCAGACATGCATTCTGTCAGACCGTTTTTGTTGTCGATGTTACCATCCCTCGCAGCTGATTTCCTGAACCATTAGTGTTCTCCTAGTGGACATTAAAAATCGACACCTCGTCGATCCACCAACCTCCTTGTTCACTCCTGCCAAAATCCCTACTTTTCCAACGCTCTTGTTGTCAACCGTCAACAATGAGACGCTCGAAATCAAAATCCAAGATATCCTTAAGGATTTTGAAGAACCCACTATTCCCCATGACCTGACTAAGCCGGTCGAACACAAAGTGACTAATGTTATTGAGTCTCACGGCCCTCCCGTCACTTGTACGTACCGACGATTAGCTCCGAACGAGTTGGCCATCGCCACAAAGCATTTGCCGTTCGTCAAACAGCCCTAGGTCATCTTCTCTTCAACTCGTCAAGAAAAAGAAGAACAACGAGGGGGTCCCTTGCGGTGAATACAACTCTCTTAATAATGTTACCACTCCTGATAAATAACTGATTCCCCAGATTCAGGATTCCTCCCAATCGCTTCACGTGTGTAAAATTTTTTCAACAGTTGACCTCGTCCTCACGTATCGTTGGATTCCTATTGATGAATGCGATGTTGCTAAAACAGCAATCTCTTCTCCGTTAGGACACTCGAATTCGTTCGAATGACTTTCGGGATGGCTGCGCAATCTTTCCAACGGTTCAAGCATTCCCTTTTCCAAAACCTTAAATTGGTTTACATCTACATAGATGACCTCCTCATTGTTTTTGGTAGCCTTGTGGAACACGTCTTAGAACAACATCTTAGGACTGTGTTTGAGCGTCTTTCCGATGCCAGTCCCATTATCAACGTTGATAAATGCAACTTTGCTAAAACCATCGTCGACTTCCTTGGACATCATCTTAATGCGAATGGTATAAAGCCAATTCTTGAACGCGTTGATGGCACAGTACTGCCTGGCTTGCCAAAAGGCAAACTCTTTCACCATGCTAAATTCCCGTTGGGTAATTATTCTTCCATTTTTCAGAGATTTTCCAAGATTCATATGGACCTTATTGGTCCACTTCCTACCTCTGAGGTCAAACGCTATTGTGTCACTATTGTTGAACGATATACTCGCTGGCCTGAAGCCATTCCAGTCTCAGATATGACAGTTGAAACGGTCGCTTTGGCTAACTGCTGTCATTGAATCGCTCGTTACGGACTACTTTCAGTAATCGTTACTGATCAGGACTTCCAATTCGAAACAAATCACTTTTGTGAGGTGTCTAGTTCAATGGTTTTAAATGTAGGTAAACTACAAGTCAAAATCCAAAATGTAGCAGTCTCATCTGACATTGGCATCGCCCCCTTAAATCTTAAATAATGGCCTACGCAGGATGGACTGGACATGAATATTGCTGTCAATACTATTCCGTTTACGAACCACTTTCCTGGAAGAATTCCAATCCTCATCGGCTGATTTTCTCTACGGTATAAACATTTATTTTGCTGGTGAGTTCTTTAGCCAGAACTCGACTCCCACTCCTCAATCTGACTTCCTGTTTCAATTAAAACAACATACCAAACCATCTTTATTCCTCCCATGTTTCACCTTTATCCCACCCATGCTTCACCTTTATCCCACCCATGCTACTATACTCCCAAAGTTCTCGTTTCCAAAAATCTACCGAGCCTAGTTTGCGTGTCTTCATGCGTATTGATTTGGAAAGCAAATCTCCACAACTTCCATAGATTCTTACTCAGTCACCAGTCGCGACGACAAATCTTTCGTGATTGACCGTAAAGGCCAACACACTAGAATTTACCATCGAAAGATCAAAACCTTGTTTAAGGGAAAAATCTAAAGAAGAAGTCACTCCAAACTCATTTTGTTCGAGTATAATAACTCTCGTTGCGTAGATGAACAATCTTCCATGCCGGGAAACATCCATTCCACTCTTCCGCACACCTTCCCTTTCTAAGTATGGAAAATCGAAGAAATTCAACGCTAAAGCAAGCTTTGGAGCCAGGAAAGTCAAATTCAATCTCGTTACCGATACACATTTTTTTATACCCAACAACCGCAATCATTCGAGCAGGTAGAGCCATTCGTACTCCTGTTCGCTTCCTTCGTGGTCTGGCACAATAATTTTCTCTGTATATCTTCCCATCTTATTTAAAACCATGGCGAGAGCGTGTGCTGATAACTTCCAATTCATCGCCTGAACAACTCCTTAACAACCAAAGTGACAGCTGACTTTCAGAAATTTAAGCATTGGCACGCCTTTGTCCTTCCACAATGCAAAAATCTACCAAAATGAATCTGAGTCTTAAAATAAAAATTCAAGCTGAGTTAAGGGTTTTAATATCAATAACTAATGGGTAAGATTCAGTGTTAATTATGTGTCCTCCTCAACCCGAGGCTCCGAGGTGTGTTGGCCTTTACATAATGAAAGCATCTTCGAAGTCTCAACTAAAACTGATCTACAAAGTCCGAAGGTAACGCTACCAACACCATCATTTACACACTTTTGATTGACTTGGAAGGTTTCAAGGTTTAAATCTGGGTTCTGTACGTGTGCAGTTGTATGGTATTTAAGGGACGTAATGAAAAACACTTTTTGCGGAAAATAAAAAGATTTATTTATATATTATTAACTCGACTTTTTCCATTATTTTATGATATTTTAGGGTTTTTTAGAAAGGATCTAATCTCAAGTAGTAGAAAGGGGCGAATCGTCTAAAAATGAAATCCACGTTACATGGACATGGTTTTATACACTTAGAGGTCACCATATACCAAAGGGTAAACACATTTTTTTCAACTACATGAATCATTAAGAAAAAGACAATGTGAGGTTAGTTAACGATTTAAGAAATAATTTAAACTGTTGATACTAGCAATGATTTGTAATCAGATTTCATTTACAATAACGTAAAAGTATTTATCTGATATGTATTCCATTTTAGATATATGTACAAAAATTTAATCGTTATATTTTATCTAACGATATATTTTTATTAAATAAACTGAAATTAAAGTTTCATACTATGACTTCGCTAAAACTTATTGGAGAGTAAGAAAAAAAGATGTAAGATATCACAAGAAGATCGCTAAATTTACTTTTAGGAAATTGCACGTAAAACAATAACAACAGTGTACGAAACTCTAAATAAAACCTTATACGTGGAGCACCAATTATTTAAAGGAAGCAGAATCGAGAATAATTTAGTTCTTGTTGGAGTATTGATTCTCGGCTGAATTTTTTTTGAAGGTTTAAAATTCATTGGATGTTAAGATATATCTGTGCCATTATTGCCTGTGTTATTGTTGCCTGACTGGATTTGGCAAATTTTCGAAAATATAAAAATACCACAAAATCTAATTTAGATCTTTAATTATTTTGTGATTATTGAGATATTATAAAATTGTCCAATTATTAAAGCCTTGTCCAAGCGAGGTATAAAATTGACCTTTCTTGATATTCATATGTTTTCCCAAAATATTGTTACCGTCCGGCTCGGAGGACCAACATTTATCATTAAAATTTGGACATAAAACATTTTATGGCTCTATGATGTAAAAACTTTTATAACTACGAAAAGCATATAATAAAACACGTCCATTTATTAAATCTTTTCCGAGCGAGGTATAAATTTGACCATATTTTGATAATATCAAGACATGGTCATGGTGATATTATTTATATGTTCTTTCAAAATTTTGTTACTGTCCGGCTCGAAGGACCAAAATTTATCATTTAAAATTTGAACATAAAACAGTTATGGCTCTACTAAATGAAGTATTAAAACGAACTGTCACTTCGAATAAATCATACCAGAACGAGAGTTATACGAGCATTCGAACGATGTAGAGAGTTATAAAAAGCATTCGTGTACAGCATGAACTCGTTCGGTAAGCTGTAAACTACATTCATCTTATAAAAATGATAAATATTAGAAGCTTTAGTTATATAAAGAAGCGTGTTCAAGATGATTAGCTGTCAAGATGATCAACAGTGATGAAGATTCAAAAAAATTAAAATACAAATTGTAAATATAATTAAGCTGTAACAAAAATCAAACTTATCGTGATTAAAGGTTGATGTCGGTGAATCCATCTAGCATTCATTCTATGTTTTACTCATTGTATAAAATCAAATTGCAAAAATAGTAGGACTAGCTTTTATGTTTGCAAACCTTAAATTTGGTGTTTATAATTGTTCCTTTTAAAAAAATGCTAATAGATGAATTAACTCAAAATAGAAAATAAACAAATTTGAAACTTTGTCATAACAAGAACTGATATAGGTGAAGCCAAACCTAATTAATAAAATAAATAAAATAAAGGAATATAATAAAACTTTAAACTACGTGGTCCTTCGAGCCAGATATGCAGCGCCAAATGAATTAAAATTTTGTATTTGGATCTTAAATACTATTGATCATCTTGAGCGTTTTAAAATTCTTCAATTTCATCACCGTTGGTTGATTTATTATTAGTTGGTAAAATTAGCAGTTTAGCGACAAATGTGTTCACCTCTTCTTCGACCTTCGCAACTGCAGTTGGTTTAAGCTGTTACTTCTAAAACAAGAATGTTTATGTTAAGCAGAAAGCACAACCAAAGCAAACTCCATTAAGAAGCTTCTAGAACCTCATGCATTTCAGTGAGTGGTTTAAAAAATATTGATCAAGTAGTGATATGGACGAATTTTACGGGCTTGAAATTGATCATGCAACAGTTATATTGAAGGCTTTCACTGTTTGCATGAATTTAGGAATTAGCTGAATGATCAGAAATACCGGCGCGAAAGAGAAATTTTTCCTGCAACTTCTATCATTAAAACCAACCGTAAGGCCAGTATCTGAGAAATTAGAGGCAGCACAACTGTCGTGACCTTCTGATTTGGAAATTTTCTTATTTTTTCGGCACCTGTAGCTGAGCACGATGAGCACTACATTCAAACAGTATCCATAGACGAACTTACCTAAGCTATGATAAGATACGGAAAATTAATGACCTTTAAAATGGTCAGCCAGAAGTATAGCCTATCTAATGCCCATTAAAATAATCATGTTCCGAATGGAGTCTCTTAAATGGAAGACTGCACTCGTAAGGTAACCTGCCTTGCCAAGTTATTAACACTCAGACTTGTTTGACATTTCATTTCCCGTGTTACTCGTGGGAGCAAAAATGTGCAAGAATTTGAAACACAAAATAAAACATAAAAACGAATCATAGGTGTCGAAGGGGGACGTTACGATTAAGAACTAGGGAGACACAAGCAGCGGATGATATATTCTTTGTTTCCAAAGGTAAGTTTGAGATAGTCTGCAAAATTGTAGAAAAGCCACCACTTATGTGAATGTGGTGAGATATCCAACATCTGTTGAACTAACTTTCAATCTGAGTCAAACTACATTAGTCCCATTCATTTAAGCAGAAAATTTTAACAAGAAACCTCAAAATAAACGGAAAGATCATCTAATCTACACCGAAACACCGAGGGAACTTTTCCAAAATAATCCGTGGCTTGAGCTATCTAAAGACAGTATCATTAAGCAGTTCAACTTCCCAAGGAAACATACATGGATGATGATCAACAAAACAAAATGGAGCATTAAGCCCACTATACATACCAGGGGAAAGTCATCTTGACCGACAACTGAGCAGCTCTTTAGGCAATTGGGCCATACACCACCACCATGAATGATGATATTGTGAGAGAATGGTCTAAAAACTGAAGTAGTCCAACTTAAGATAGTCCAAGTAATTAATTGGGGTTTTCAATCAAAAGATATCAGTAATGTGCCTTAGGCTTAATAAAGCCATAAACATAAAACATTGAAGTGTGTAATCTTTACACGCTGTTGAAGTAAAACTTCTTTGGCTACTGTGGCAAGTATTACTAAAAATATTAAATACAAAATAAATATGTTATATTGAAATTTAGAGTAGCATTTCTTGATAATATAATTTACAACAATGTGTAATAAAAAGCCATATTTACATAATGTTATACAAAGTCTTACAACGTATTACAATTTAAATTTCACGATGAATATAAATCCAATTAATTCAACAACAAGATTTGGTACTACAAATGATGCATTTTCAAGAAATTTAGCAAATGTTCAATGTAAAGCTTATGTTTCTCACTTTAGTTATCATAAACCTCTAATTTCAATTATAATAATAATTGAATGGACTTTGTAATACATTATGTAAATATTGCTTTTTATTACACATGTTGTAAATTATATTATCAAGAAATTCTACTCTAAATTGCAATATGACATATTTATTTTATATTTAATCATTTTAGTAATACTTGCCACAGTAGCCAAAAAAAATTTAATTCAACCGCGTGAAAATATTACACGCACTCATTTTTTTATTTAACAAGACAAATTTAATAAACACAAATATTTTTATTTAAAAATAAACTTTAAAAAAAACGGCATATAAAATACTCATACTCATACGGCATACTCATAGAAAATTATATACGACCACCTCGACATCTATAGCAATGTAATACAACTCAAACTATCCAAACAGATTAAGATGTTTTGATTAAATCGCCTAAAATACATAAATATACGGGTTTTTCCACGGGGTTTTTTACGGGCTCCCTAAATCAACCCAAATAGAATACGATTTAAACCATCCAAATCGGATGAGCCGTTTTTGAGAAATCGGTCAACATACATAAAAAAACCCATAATGAAATACATAACCTCCTCTTTTTTGAAGTTGGTTAAAAAACTAAAATAATTCAAAATATAAATTTAAAAAATAACGAAACTCAAAATCGTCACATCCAACTCATATGACATATAATATTACGAGACTGAATAAAAAATATAATAACATTAACAAATGAATGACAATTGACACACACAATACACATAATCGAATTGTATCGCATTCTTGCCGAACATAATATTTGTTTGCCTTTTTACTTCATTTTTGTTTGAATTTCTTCTTTATTTTATTTATTTTTTTTTTCTTTCAAAATGTTACATCCGTTCAAAAAAGATTAGTTTAACTTTTCAAATCGCGCCTAAAGAAGTTTTACTTCAAAAATGCTGATAGGTGTGTTTACAAGACATTTGAGATTAAAAACACATTCGCAAAACATTGCCGTGGAGAAGAAACTAACGAGTAGATAAGTTGGGAAAAGTGGTTCTTTTTTATCGTAGTACAACATTTCACTACTGCTTTCTAATATAATTTTAATCTAATCTAAAGAGGGGCAGTAAAACAATTGGATGTGCGGCAATGAACGAATTAAAAGATTTAATTCTTTTGAATAATGAGAATCAACAATCAACTCAATTAAAATCTATGAGTTTGGAACCTAAACAATTTAAAAAGTTGTAAATTTGTAATTCAGCAATTATAGAAGACCCAGAGTGACCGTGATGCATATATGAAATTGATTACCTATATTTGATATTTGCGAGCCATCCCGAACCTAGTTATTTTCCTTCGTAAGAAATGACTGAAAGTGGAATTTTAAACTATCCCTCTCTCCTTCTTATTACATTAACTAATATCACAAGAAACCCGAAATAAAGCCGGTATACCAAACCTTTTAATTATATTCCATAAGGTTTTTTTTCTTCTATAGATCTTAAATGTTAACATTAATATTAATTATAGATGTCTACCTTAAATTTATTTAAAATCACCCAATTTAATACAATTTACTTTAAATCAATTATAAACTAATCTCCTAAATTATTTTTACAATAAAACTAAAAACATCTTAAAGTTTCAAATCGTAAGAAATAAAAAGTATCTTAAGAGAACATTGATATGTCAATCAAATTAATATTAATAAAAAAATAAAATCTTAAGACACAACACAAAATTATTAAATATGTTTTTCTATATAATAATATTTCTATAAACTAATAAATAAAAATTATTATTAAATTCTTTAATGATTCATCATAATTTTATTATGTAGAGAAGTAAATTTGTTCAAAATATCAACGACCTTTTCTGTAAGAATAAGTTCTTTTATTATAATAAGTTTGTGTTGTTTATTGTGTGATTAAATACTTTAAGATTAACCCATAAAAAACCAGAATTAAAGATTTTATTTTTTACTAAGTTTAAAGGATTATTGTGATTGTTGTTTTTATATGATTTGAGATTTGGTCTGTGATTTTAAGGTTGTTTTGGAGGGTGAATGGAATAGCAAAAAAAAAATTTATTCTATCAGCGTAAGGGATATATGTAGTTATGGTGTTTGATTATCAGATTATAAAAAATATCCTGTTTTAAATACAAACTATAAGTCTTTTGTACAGCCCAAGAAAAGTTTTTAAATTTCAAAAAATAAAGTTAACGGTTCCATTTATCAATCACCAGTATTCTGAGCTGAAAATTTTGAAACTCGTTAACCCATTGAGGTCCACATAGCGTTAACGTTTAGCGTTCTTAATTTATCTTGTAATCGGTCTTAAATATACAAGCGATTCCAATAGCTTCAGCAGATCTTCCGAACATTGTCCGGGATAAATTTTCTTGAAAAAGAAAAAAAAATACTTTAGGAGAAGAATGAAACTGTTTACGGTTCTTTCAATTCCAAGTCCTTTTTATATAATAATCACTAGGCTAGTGGTTTTATTCACACAGGGGAGATTTATTGGAAGTTGATCCCCGCCGTAGAAAACCCGCAGGCGCCTTTACTTCACTGTTGGGCGTTCAACAAATAATGACTATGAAACCAAAAACTCTCGATTGGAAATTTTTAAGGCAATCTTAAAAATGGGTAAAGACGATTTGTTTAAAACATAAACCACATTGGTAATGTTCGGTCGTGCAATATCAAAATAAACATCACGTTATTTTAAGTCAAATTTTTCTTCTCACTTCGTTGAATATTACGTCAAAACGGACCGAACAATGAAAAAATAAAAAGATGGGTTTATACGTCAACCTTTATAGGTCACTTTTATTTCAATTAATTTTATCACAAAAGATAAATTTAGTCCAAAAGCCACAAAACCAATTTTATCAAGAATAGTTATCACAAAAATGCAAGCAAAAACAAAACAAAACCAAAAGCCTTAAAAACCAAAAAAAATATATTAATTACCTAAATTCAAAACATTTTGACATTTAAAACAAGCAAAAAATCTGATTTTTTTGGTGATAAATGGCTGCGTATAGTACTTAGAAAAACCATGATTTTTATCACGTTGTCTCGACCGAACACTAGTATCATAGTCAACGGTTACCTAAATTCATTCTTTTGATTTAGTTAGAGTAGAAATAGTAATACATGCAACATACACGGTTAAATCATCTCGGGATAAGAGATTGGAAACAAATATTCGGCATGTTTATAAGATGAAAGGTTCCATCAAGTATAAATTATTCAAAAAAAAAGGCTGGCATTATTATAATATATTCTCAACATTACTATTGGGTGAATTCATAGAATGTGTAATATTTCTATTATAGTCAACATTCTAAGTCACGAGTGTGTAGTCATTATTCATTGCTCCCAATCAATGCGAAATCAATGAGTATTAGACAACATTTTGGGGTATTTTAATTATTCGGGATTTTTGTGTGCAATTAAACTCAAGTAACTATGAAAATAATTTGAATTTTTTCAATTCAAAGGTATTGTTGGAAATAGATCAGAAAAAAACTTTGCTTTTCTTGTTTCGGTTGGGATTCAAACTCATAAACTCATCAGTGCCAAAGGATTTAAACTCACCCTGGCACTGATGAGGTTATGAGTTTTAATCCCAACCGAAACACGTAAAAAAGAAAAGCAGAGTTTTTTTCTGATTTATTTCCAACAATACCTTTGAATTGAAAAAATTCAAATTATTTCCATAGTTACTTGAGTTTAATTTTGCTCACAAAAATCCCGAATATTCTCAACATATTGTTTACATATTGATTTTATAATATCGAATATCTTGACCCTATACACGAATTGAAAACTAACGCTTCATTTGACACAAATTCCCTCGAATGAAAACGATTATAAACAAAAATGTCGAACATGTGCACGATAATATTGAAATTTATGATTGAAAATTATTTGTTCCAGCTTATCTTACAAGGTTTTTATTTAAACAAGCTTCTTCGGGACATCGGAACTGCAGGACATCTTGGCATCTGAAATACTTTAGAATTATTACAGACAGTTTTTTTGGCCTCACATGCTTAGGGTTCCGTTTTTTATACGGAACACTAATGGTGAGAGTAAAACGTGTTTTTCACATCATATCAGCTATCTCGTAAACTATAAATGCTATTGACTTGAAATTTGAGGTGCGTATAAAACTAATCTATCCACATGAAATGACGGGTACAAATAAAACTAAAGTGGTTTTCCTTTGGTTTACAGGGCTGCGATGACCTTTGAGAAAATACATTTTTTTATAGATTCAAATATGGTGTCATATGAAAGGGCTTCATTTCAGTATTCCATAAAATTTTATTTTGGAATTTTACACATCACCTTTTTTTGTATAATTTTGAATAATGACGTTTTTTTCGTGTTTTCTTACCTCGATTAAACCCGAACCTATCTGATCGAAAATTTTCAAATGTATTTGGAATGATAGAAAAATTAGTACGCTTTTAATAAAAATATAAAAAAGTGTCCTATTTTCATACCTAAATTTATTAAGGGGGTGGAAATAAGGAGGGGTAAAAACACTATTTAAAATGTGGTCAAGTGGGGTGTTATTTGAAAGAACACTTAATTTAATAAACAAATCAATTTTTTTTCGAATTTCGCGATGCCTAGTTTTTGAGATATAGTAAAAAAAGTGCGACTTCAGACCGTCCCCCACCCCTACGTTTCGACACTGATTGACAGAAAAATTTGTAAAAATTCACAGAGTTAGGAAATTTGCTAAATTTTGTACGAAAACTATAGCGAAGTCTCCAATAATTATATTTCTTTGTGTTTAGAGGACCGGGGTAGAGGGGGTAAAAAAAAACTTTTTTTGACCCAAGCGAATGGGGTGTCATTTGATAGAGAACCTAATTTAAAATTCGTTGCATTTTTTTTTAGAATTTTGCGGTGGCCAGTTTTTGAGTTATTGTCGAAAATGTGCAAAATCCAGACCGTTCCCCCCCCCCCATACGTTTCAACACTAATTGACAGAAACATTTGTAAAAATTCACAGTGTTAGGAAATTCGCTAAATTTTGTACGAAAACTATAGCGAAGTCTCCAATAATTATATTTCTCTGTGTTTAGAGGACCGAGGTAGAGGGGTTAAAAAAAACTTATTTTGACCCAAGCGAGTGGGGTGTCATTTGAAAGAGCATTTAATTTAAAATTCGTTGCAATGTTTTTTGAATTTTGCGGTGTCCAGTTTTTGAGATATTGTCAAAAAAGTGCAAGATTCAGACCGTTCTCCCCCATACGTTTCGACACTGATTAACAGAAAAATTTGTAAAAATTCACAGTTTTAGGAAACTCGGTAAATTTTGTACGAAAACTATAGCGAAGTCTCCAATAATTATATTTCTGTGTGTTTAGAGGACCGGGGTAGAGGGGGTAAAAATAACTTTTTTTGAACCAAGCGAGTGGGGTGTCATTTGATAAAAAACCTAATTTAAAATTCGTTGCATTTTTTTTTAGAATTTTGCGGTGCCCAGTTTTTGAGTTATTGTCGAAAAAATGCAAAATCCTGACCGTCTCCTCCCCCCTCCCCCCATACGTTTTGACACTGATTGACAGAAAAATTTGTAAAAATTCACAGAGCTAGAAAATTTGCTAAATTTTGTACGAAAATTATAGCGAAGTCTCCAATAATTATATTTCTATATTTAGAGTACCGGGGTAGAGGGGCTAAAAAAAACTTTTTTTGACCCGAGCGAGTGGTGTGTCATTTGATAGAGCATCCAATTTAAAATTCGTTGGAATTTTTTTAGAATTTTGCGGTGCCCAGTTTTTGAGTTATTGTCGAAAAAGTGCAAAATTCAGACCGTCCCCCCCCCCCCCATACGTTTCGACACTAAATGACAGAAAAATTTGGAAAATTTCACAGAGTTAGGAAATTTGGTAAATTTTGTACGAAAACTATAGCGAAGTCTCCAATAATTATATTTCTGTGTGTTTAGAGGACCGAGGTAGAGGGGGTAAAAATAACTTTTTTTGACCCAAGCGAGTGGGGTGTCATTTGATAGAGCATCCAATTTAGAATTCGTTGGAATTTTGCAATTCAATCCAATCCAATTTAGAATTCGTTGCAAAATTCACACCGTCCCCCCCCCATACGTTCCGACACTAAATGACAGAAAAATTTGGAAAATTTCACAGAGTTAGGAAATTTGGAAAATTTTGTATGAAAACTACAACACAGATTTTGAGTTATGGATAAGAAAGGGCAAAATTCAGATCGTGCCGCCGCCTACCTTTCGACGATGACTGACAGAAAAATTTGAAAATATTCACAGAGACAGGAATATTGGTAAATTTTGAATGAAAATCATAGCGAAGACTCAAATAATTATATTTCTGTGTGTTTATGGTATGGGTGTGGGGAGGGAAAAAAAACCATTTTAGACCCAAATGAGTGGGGTGTCATATGAAAGAGCACTTAATTTAAGAAATATTACAATTTCTTTTTAGAATTTTGCAATGTAGAGTTTTTGTGTTATTGAATAAAAAATATTTTTAGTATGTAGCCTTTCCACCTCCCTAAATTTTAACACTCGATTGACCGAAAAAATAATCAAATTTAATCCATTTACAAGCTGGTGTAATTGAATCTTTTTTAAGTTACCAAAAACATCTATGGATAATATTTAACCTGAATTAACATTTTTTTTGCCATTTTTGATCAATGTAGATTTGATTGTAATTTACTATTGACATTTACAATTTAACATTTATTTTGTTATGTGTCTATGGTTTGGAAATATAAGGACATTACAACACAACTTTTTGTCAATAATTTTTGATATTGTGTTCGTTTACATTCACCGAACCCTTGGCGAGTGAATTTTTTTCGCACTTGTCTGACTTTTTGATATAACATCAAAAAAGATCTAACATTTTGTTTTTAACATGATCAGGTTTTCTTTTCCTTTTCATTAAATTTGTCTCGCAAGAAAATTCGATGTTCGAAAAGAGAAGCCGATTACACAAAATTTTATGTGAAGTAGTCATAACAGCAGAAGGATACCAGAAAAGATTTTGTTTCTTGTATAAATAAAGCTAAATCAAATCTGAAACTGGTTGTTCATGTCTCAAAAACACAATACAAAATGATGTATGTTTTTGTTCTTGCACGCTAATTCCATTAACTTTTAATTTTATCTCTTAGTGTTATTGATCTAAAATGAAATGCCCAGTAACATCATTTAATTAATGCAAAGAACATTCTCTAAACATAGCATGAAACCGTTTCAAATTTCGTAAAAACGTTTATTCGAGTTAACCTAAAATTAAAATTTAAACCTATTCCTAATTAAAATATCCCATCTTAGCTCTTTACCATAAATAATTCGATTCAACATATATTCTAATTATCTTCATAATTTAATTACCATAGCTAAAAGTTTATCAACGGGATCTAATGGGTTAAATCTTGTTGTTCTATAATTTCAGCTTCTAATGTGGTAAATAAAAATTAAATAAAGAAAACAATTTCATTTAAACAACAAAGAGTAACACAAATGAATGAAAAAAAAAATCACCCACACCATTGCAACAATAATGAAAAATAATCACAAGAAGAAGATAACAACTCAACGAAAACATGATGTTTTCTTTTCACATTAAATCAAAAAATTAGCATAATTAAATTATGTTCATGTTTTTCACGTTTCGCGTAAGTTTAATTTTTTTTTCTTCTTTTCCTTTTTCTTATTTTTCGCTTAATTTTTTGTTTTTGTTTTGTTAATTTTTATTATATTCTTAATTTTTTTTTCTATTTTGTAGTAATAAACGTTTTGTTTGAAATTTATTTTAGAAATGTATTTGTGTCACGTGATAAAGAAAAAGAAAATAAATTAAGAATAATTTAATATTGATTTAAATGAGAGTTAGATGTTAGAAAATGATAATTAATAAAAAACAAAAATATAAAAAAAAAAAAAATTAATAGTTGTGATCAAATAATAGGAGTGGTCATACTGAGTTCATTATATTTATATAAGATTTGGAGGGAGATTTAGTAAGCATAAATTGTTTGCAATAATTTAATATTTTGTTTGTGTTTTTTTTCTTAACCAATTTTATGATTATGATTCTTAGAATTATAATTATAATTTTATAAATACAAAAAAAATTATAATTCCATCACGTTTTGGTGATTGAAATGTTATGGTGAATGAATAGATAAATTTAAGCAAACGTTTTTAATATGTTAGAATAATCGTCGTAACAAAATCAACAACATCAATAAACAATTTTAATCCCTTTAACCCATTCTTTAATTAATTCCTTTTAATACTAAAAAACAAAAAATATCATTAATTTATTATTCCATTGATTGTCAGAAGTAGAAATTTACGATGAATAATTATATGCAAATAATAATAAAAAAAATTTAAATTATTGTCGAACCCTTATTTTTAGAAAATACGAATTAAAATCTAAAAGATAATCAGTTTAAATTATAGTCGTTCACGTCGAATAATATCTTATTTAAAGTTTGGGAATTCGCTGATGGATGAAGTGTTGACATTTGAAGCAGAATCGAATTTTCAATATTTTCTTTCGTTCTAGATAATTATAATAAATTTTTTATCCTTTCGACAGTGATAGGTGTCGGGTTAAACAAAAAAAAATATCGGAATATTTTTGTTATCTTACAACCACAATTGTGTGCGTTGTTATGCTTTACAGAATAAAATAAACAACTGTTAATTTTATTCTGTTGCGCGAAACAAAGTAACATAATAAAACAATTTTAAATAAATATTTTTAATTGTATTTTATAAAACAATCAACAAAAAAATGTTCCCTCTCATGGAGAATTATATAAAAATCAGTATATTTAAACTAATGCGCATGCTCCTCTTTCAGAAGTCTTTGCGAAGCTACTCTGATTTCATTTAAATTAAATTTTCAATGCGAAAAAATTAGTTTTTTATTTGTGTTTCTACGATTGTAAATATGAAAATTTTGTTAAAATGAAAAATAATATAATTAATAGTATTTTGCTACAAGAGATAAAAACACCGATATTTTTTGTGAAAAAATATTTGTTCACGAGGCGCTAGCATCAACATGGGGAAAGTTCACGAGACAAACGCGTTTTTATCTATACAAAAATGTGTAATAGAAAACCCAAATACCACTAATTTAAAAAAAGAATGCAGCGTCAATAAAACAAAATTACCAAATATGATCAATAATATTACTGTCGTATTTTTTTTTTAATAAAAAGTGTTGTATTATAGGAATTACAATATGTGTCACAACAACACACAGATACCTTTCAAGACCTAGGTTCCAAAACAACATGTGCTCTGAGGTGTTGATGAACGCTTTTTTTAAACTTTTGTAAGATTAAACACCCCGAGAATATTGATTTGGGCAAAGCATTCTAATCGTACAATGTACGGACAAAGAAATCTCTTTGCATTCTGTTACTTTTATAGTGAGTGTTCTCAACAGTTTGACTGTTTGCACAAACCGATTGACGAGTAAAACGGCGAAATGAATATGACTGAGGAATGATGGATCCGATTTCATCTATTATAAACAGGTTTCCTGTTGTTGTGTTGTGTTGTAATGTCTTTAGATTGCCAGACTATGATGCATAACAAAATAAATGTTTAATCATAAATATCAATAGCAAGTTACAATCACATATATACATTAATCAAAAATCACACCAAAAATGTTGCTTCAGGTTAAATCTTATCTATAGCTGTTTATGGTAACTCAAGAAAGATTCAATTACACCAGCTTGTACATTTTTTAAATTTGATTATTTTTTCGGTCATTCAAGTGTCGAAATTTAGAGGGGTGAAGAGGCTGCATACCAAAAATATTTTTTTACCATAACACAAAAACATTGCATTGCAAAATTCTAAAACAAATGTAACGTAAACCCTACTCGTTTGGGTCAAAAATAGTTTTTTTTATTCTCGCTACACCCATCCTCTAAACACACTGAAATGTAATTATTTAAGACTTCACTATGATTTTCATTCAAAATTTACCAATCTTCCCGTCATTGTGAATTTTTTCAAATTTTTCTGTCAATCATCGTCGAAACGTAGGTTGCAGACCGATCTGAGAGTTGCACTTTTTTAACATTAACTCAAAAACTGTGCACCGCAAAATTCTAAAAAAAAATGCAATGATTTCTAAATTAGGTGCTCTTTTAAATGACACGTCACTTGCTTAGGTCAAAAAAGATTTTTTTTACCCTCTCAACCCCCATTCCCTAAATACCCAGATATATAATTATTTTAGACTTCGCTATGATTTTCATTCAAAATTTACCAAACTTCCTAACTCTGTTAATATTTACAAATTTTTCTGTCAATCAGTGTCGAAACGTATGGGGGGAGGGACGGTCTGAAAGTTGTGCTTTTTTGACAATAACTCAAAATTTGTGCACCGCAAAATTCTAAACAAATTGCAATGAGTTTTAAATTAGGTGCTCTTTCAAATGACACCCCACTCGCTTGGGTCGAAAAAGGTTTTTTTACCCTCTCCACCTCCGTCCCCTAAACACCGAGAAATATAATGATTTGAGACTTTGCTATAATTTTCATACAAAATTTACCGAATTTCCTAACTCTGTGAATTTTTACAAATTTTTCTGTTAATCAGTGTCGAAATGTAGGGGGAACGGTCTGTATTTTTCACTTTTTTGACAATAACTCAAAAACTGTGCACCGCGAAATTCTAAAAAAATTGCAATCTTTTTTAAATTAGTTGCCCTTTCAAATGACACCGCACTCAACCACGCTTACAATAGTGTTTTTACCCCTCCTCATATCCACCCCCTTAATTTATATATTAATACGCTAGATTAAAACTTTGTGGAGCATTAGGCTTTTTTATTCGCAGATGGATTCATTTGAAATTTTCACAGCTAACTGATATTAGTGTAACCTATAGTCGGATCCGGATTCAAACAAATCGGATCATAAATAAAAAAGTTATTATATACGGAAAACTTTTTCTATACATATGCATTATAAGTTTACATACATGCAAAAACAATTTTCTTTTTGCTTTAAAACAATGCTTTAAAATTTTTCTTTTTTATATATTAGCTATCGAACCGAACAACGAATAACAAAAACGAAAATTTTTATATTTATTTTATATTCATTTCAGTCGTCGTATTTATTTTATATTTTAGTCGTCTTTTATCTTTCAAGAAGGACGGTTTTCGATATTTTTCGATTATTTTGTTTTTTATTGATATAAAGATTTTTGAGATATTTTGATATTTGAGTTATTTCATATTTTTGATATATTGATATATTTATTTATTTCGATGCCAAGACTACGTCGTAAACGTCGTTTGGATGTGAGTGGTACATCGAGTCGTCGGAATAAAAGAGATTATATGCGTAATATGCGTAATAATGTTGATTTTATGAATGATGAAATGAATGGTAATAATGATGGAATGAATGCTGAAGCTGATGTTGTTGTGAATGATGAAGTGAATGTTGATGATATGAATGGTGTCATGAACGGTGTCATGAATGGTGGCATGAATGTTGCGAATGATTTAGAATTGAATGTGGTGAATGATGAAATTCCCTTTGTAATTTTGAGAGATTCGTTCAAGTGTGCTTTGAATGTGATTCCAGGTAACTTTGATTCGTATGTTTGTGGTGCTTTGGATATGAGTTGTCATTTTTGTCATGCCAAACATTTTGCAAGAGAAGTTACTTCAAATAATAATGAAGCGTTTTCTTTGTGTTGCCATAAAGGCAAAGTCAATTTACCTCCTCTTTCTGAAAATGCATTTTTCTCTAATATTTTCGAAGGATTGAATTCAAATGATAATGCTATAAAAAAACGTTCTAAAAGTTTTCTTTCAAATATTCGTTCCTATAATTCGGCATTTGCAATGATCAGTTCTGAATGTTATATAGCGGATTCTACTGCACGTGGTATTTATCATTTTAAAATTCATAATATTTTTTATCATCGTACTGGTGCTTTAATTCCTGCTTATGGTCGACCTCCAATGTATGCACAATTATATTTTTATGATGTTGATACTGCTGCTAATATGAGAATGAATAGAAATACCAATGTATGTGAAATTTTTCTTATGCGTGAGATAGGTTTTGAGTTAGATCGTGTGAATCCTTTTGTTCGTTCTTTCAAATCAATGCATGAATTTTGTGAAAGACCTGAGAATGTTACTGCTGATGTGTCAATGGTTATAAAAGTTAACAGAGAATGTGATATTCGTCGTTTTAATGATGCTGTTCAAACTGATGTGGCTGCTATTTTTAAAAATGATGATGGTGAACCACCTTTTGAAAGAAATATGATTGTTTTTTCAAAAAATGCAAATGAAATTCGTTCTGTTTCTGTCCTTGATTCTTCTTTGGATCCTTTAGCTTATCCTTTGTTGTTTCCAAATGGTGATACTGGGTGGCACGTTAATATTCCACATAATTTAGTTTCAACTTCACGTGCTAATGTGTCACGTACAAAAGTTACAATGTTGCAATATGCATCTTATCGCCTTGCTATACGTGATGGTTTTAGTCTTTTGCATCGTTCTCAAAAATTATTTCTTCAATGGATTGTTGATATGTATGTTCGTATCGAAGGTACACGGCTTCATTACATTCGTTCAAATCAATCTGCTCTTCGTGCTGATTTGTACAATAATTTAACAGATTTCTTGCATCAAAATCGCAATGGCGATGATAATATTCAAGTAGTTGGTCGTAAAGTAATTTTGCCATCTTCTTTCACCGGTTCACCACGCAACATGTATCAAAATTACTTGGATGCAATGTCTATTGTACAACATTTCGGTAAACCTTCTTTATTTATAACAATGACATGTAATCCTCAATGGCCAGAAATTGTTGATAATTTGAGTAATTATGAGTCTTCGAATTTTCGTCCTGATATTGTTGTGCGTGTGTTTAAAGTGAAACTTAAAGAGCTCATAGATGTTTAATGAAAAAAAAGATTTTCGGTTCTGTCAAAGCACTTATATATACCATTGAATTTCAAAAACGTGGTCTTCCGCATGCCCATATTTTGTTAAATTTATCAGATGAAGATAGAATTGATGGAAATGAAATGATTAATAAATTTGTATGTACTGAAATCCCTGATCCCATTCTTTTTCCTAAATTACATGAATATGTAAAACGTCATATGATGCATGGACCATGTGGTGCTCTAAATCCCAATTCTGTTTGTATGAGAGATGGTAAATGTAGTAAGAATTTTCCAAAACCTTTTTCTGAAAATACTAAAGAATCTGTGAATGGTTATCCTTTGTATCGTCGACGTGATAATGGTATGAGTGTTGATGTACGTGGTGCATCTCTTGATAATAGATATGTTGTTCCATATAATCCTTATCTTCTTGCAAAATTCAATTGTCATATTAACGTTGAAATATGTACGACTGTTAAAAGTGTGAAATATGTTTACAAGTATGTATATAAAGGGTATGATTCTGCCAATGTTGAATTGAGAGTGAATGGAGAGAATGCAGTGAATAATGATGATGCGATTGTGGGAAATGAAATTCAAGATTTTTTGAATGGACGGTATGTTGGTTCGACTGAAGCTGCTTGGCGCATATTTGAATTTCCAATGCATTTTCAATCTCATACAATTATTCGACTTGATTGTCATTTGCCTAATAGACAAAATGTTTATATCAGGAATGGTAATGTGGCTGGTGCAGTCGCAAATGTATCAAGAACAAAATTGTTAGCATTTTTCCATTTGAATTCCATTGATAATTTAGCTAATGAGTTTTTGTATACAGAATTACCATTACATTATGTTTGGCATGATCAAAGTAAATCGTGGAAAAGAAGACAACGTGGGGCTGATAAAGTTGTTGCTCGATTATATATGGTTTCTCCAAAAGATATAGAATTGTTTCATATGCGTTTACTTCTGTTGCATGTTCGTGGTCCAAAATCTTTTTCTGATCTACGTATGTATGAAGGTGTTGAGTACCCTACTTTTGTTGCAGCATGTGAAGCTCGAGGTATTGCAACAAATGATAATGAATGGCGTGAATGTTTACTTGAAGCTTCAGAAATTCAATCACCAAAACAGTTTCGTCAATTATTTGCATTTATCTGTGGTTTGAATGTTCCTCCGAATGCTTTAGCTTTATGGATTGAATTTAGAAATAGTATGATTGAAGACTTTTTACGAAATTACGATGAAGATGTGTCAATTAATCGAGCCTTGATTGAAATTAATGAAATTCTTCTTACACATAATACTTCATGTGGTGATCTTGGTCTTCCGATTCCACAATATAACTTACAGATTGGCGATGTAGGTCATTTTGATATTGAAGAAGAAGCTATAGTTTTCGATAGAATGTATGAAAATGCAAATAATGAGCAACGTAGTGTGATTGATATTGTTTTGCGTGAAGCTCAATTCCATGATACTGGAAGTAATGTTTTTTTCTTGACAGCTCATGCAGGTTGTGGCAAAACTTTTGTTCAAACGGCAATCATTCATAAATTTAATTCATTAAATCTTTCGTGTATTGTAACTGCCTTCAGTGGTATTGCATCAACTCTTTTGATTGGGCGAACTTTGCATAATGTTTTCAAATTACCAATTCCATTATTAGAGAATTCAATGCCAAATATAACTCCAAACAGTGTACATGGCACATATATTAATAATGCATCAATCATTATTATAGATGAAATTTCAATGTGTTCTATTCATGCTTTAAAATTAATTGATCGTTTGTTAAGAGATTTGACTACAAACGAAGAAAATAAAAATAAACTGTTTGCAGGTAAAACTCTTTTACTGAGCGGTGACTTTCGCCAAATTCTTCCAGTTATACCGCATGGCTCACGTTCTATTTTAATTGAAAATTGTATTACATCTTGGCAAGAATTTATTAACTTTAAAATTTTGAAATTAAATCAAAACATGAGAGCTCTCCCTCATGAAATTGAATTTGTAGAATTTCTTAGAAGACTCGGTAATGGTGATATGCAAAGTTTTCCACAGTTTGGTTCAGATATCATTGAAATTCCTCATAATTTGATTGGCAATCCAGACAATATTATTGAAGACATTTTTGGAAATATTTCTGATACAATTTTATCTGATGACATTTTGAGTTCCGTCATTTTTGCCCCCAAAAACAATGATTGCAATGAAATCAATTCTAAAATCTTGAGTATTATGCCAGGAGAGGAGAAAGCATATTTTAGTTTTGATAAAGTTGTTTGTGATGACATTCGTGAGCAGAACAATTTTCCAATAGAATTTTTAAATAAATTGAGTGTAGGAGGTTTGCCACCTCATAAATTAAATTTGAAAGTGAATTGCATTGTTCTCCTCATACGTAATTTAAATACAGGTCAAGCATTAGTAAATGGAACACGAATGCGTGTAAAAGTTATGCACCGAAATTCAATAGATTGTGAAGTTTTGACTGGTGTCATGCGAGGTGTACGCATTCTAATTCCACGCATTCATTTGACTTATTCTGGAACTCTTCTTCCATTTAAATTTCAAAGAACTCAATTCCCTATTATTCCTGCTTTTGCTATGACTATTAATAAATCTCAAGGTCAGACATTCAACAGAGTTGCCATTTTACTTAAAGAACCTGTATTCACACATGGTCAATTGTATGTTGCTGCAAGTAGAGTGCGTGCGTTTGAATGTTTGAAATTTTATATTTATGATACATCTGACCAAGGTCATTTGTTCAAAGATGATAGAGTTTTCACAAAAAATATCGTCTTCCCAGAAGTCATTGTTACCTGATTTCCTCTCACTTTTCTCAAAAACCTTTTCCTCTTTTATGAGTACTAGGAGGGCCCGGCGTGCTTCGCTACGCTTATAAATAAAGTTTTTGCGTAGACATTTTGTTGACGTAGAAGCAATGATTTCAAAAAGTGGTAATGAGAAATGCTACCATATAATTTTTAATTATTCTTTTTAAATATATGAATGAAAAATAATCAGAACTCTAGCTGATCAGTTCGGATATATGAAAAATTAGCGAAGCTTACTTGAAAACTTATTTGATCGCTAATTTTTCATATGCTAATTTTTCATACGAAGCTTACTTGAAAACTTATTTGATCGCTAATTTTTCATATATCCGAACTGATAAGCTAGAGTTCTGATTATTTTTCATTCATATATTTAAAAAGAAAAATTAAAAATTATATGGTAGCATTTCTCATTACCACTTTTTGAAATCATTGCTTCTACGTCAACAAAATGTCTACGCAAAAACTTTATTTATAAGCGTAGCGAAGCACGCCGGGCCCTCCTAGTAATTATAATTATGAGTATGTGATAATTGCCTATATTTTCCATAAAAAAGTTACTAATTTTTCTATCATTCCAAATACATTTGAAGATTTTCGAACAGCTAGCTTCGGAGCTAATCGAGGTAAGAAAACACAAAGAAAATGTCATTATTCAAAATTATACAAAAAATGGTGATGTGTAAAATTCCAAAATAAATTTTTAAGGAATACTGAAATGAAGTCCTTTCGTATGATACCCTATTTGAATCTATAAAAAAATGTATTTTCTCAAAGGTCTCACATCGTAACCCTGTAAACCAAACGAAAACCACTTTAGTTTTATTCGTATCTGTTATCTTATGCCTACATATTTTATACGCACCTCAAATTTCAGGTCCATAGCATTTATAGTTTACGAGATAATCGATATAATGTGAAAAACACGTTTTACTCTCACCAATGGTGTTGCGTATAAAAAACGGAGCCCCAAAAAATATAATAAAAATAAACTTAACTTAAATTGATGTTCTGTGGCTTCCTTTGGTATCCAAACGTACAAAATCCTTAATTCCACCCAAATTATAATCCTGTGTTTTTTGGTGAAGGCCTCTCTTTTTTTAAATGGGTGTCAATAGTCAATAGTCTTATTTAGTCTTATTTACAATAGTAATGCCTTTATTTTGTTAATATGTTTGTTTAACAAAAAAAATACTAGTTATTGACATTCAGAAGCAAACCATGTCACTTGATAACAATTTCAGTTCAAGAAAATTCAAATTTTCCTCGATAGTATTTAAATGGACAGCATGAGTGCATTAGTTTAAGTTTGTTCTTGATTTAAATAACTTTTTCTTGCACTCTTAGAAACAATTCACACATTCTGCAATTGTACTATTCAAACTGTTTACTTGCATCTTTTATAGTTGTAAAAATAAAACAACGTTATTTAGTTTGCAGCCTTCCAGCCAAAAATATGTAATTATGATACAAAATCATTTTTAGTTCGTTAAATCAATTGACATTAAAAACTATTTACCACTAAATCAATTTAAATTTTTCATATATTTTCACTTTTCCTTCAAAAGTTTCCACTACAATCAACTTTAAATAACAACTCAAAATTAACTAATCGATCAAATTCACAACAAAATTAAAATTAAATTTTAATTCTTTTACCAATAAACCGTCTGATCAATATGTTATTTAAAAACGGTTGAAAAAACTCAATAAAGTTTTTTTCACATTTTATGCTCAAAAGTTAAAATATTTCTTTAATAGTTAAAACTTAACTGATTAATTAATCGATGTCCTTTTACTCATCGACTTTTTTTTAGAAAAAAAATCAAACAGCAAAGTTTAGCAAACCGCAAAGAACTTTTACTAATGCATTGCAATTCTACCGTGTGTTTAAATAAAACAAATAAAACAGACAGAGAAAAACCATTCATATACTACCAAACAAAAGCAACATATGGTCCTTCAAAATTCAATCAATTTTTGATATTGCAAATAAATATCACCCAAAACTCATAATACGCAGTTAGCAGTACCCTACCATCAATTCAGCATCAACGCTTCTGCGCATGATCAATTTACTATATTTTGGTTTTTATTTAAAATAAGACACCAAAATACGAAATATGTTAATAATATTTTGAAATTATTTTAAGTCGTTTGATATTACGTAAGGTATTGTGTTGTCAGTTTGTTTTTAGATTTTAAAAGAAAATGTCCACTGATCAGATTTTTGTTGGCGGTTACACATCCGAACACGGCTGGTGGAGATATTTATGAAAAACAACGAGATCAGCAACAGTGTGACGATATTGTAGGGAATCAAAATTTGATGTTAAATTTCATACACCCACAATTTGCATAGCACACTTTTGAACAGAGCCCAAATTGTTAAACAAATGAATTTATGCTATCCGAAAATGCAATGACAAAACAAACAAAGAGTACACACTTAAAGAACACCAAGAAGACCAATTGGAATCTCTTCAAAGCACATCTTCAGGGTAATGGAGAATGTGTGGCATGATCATCTTTACAATGGAGCTTGACTATACGAAATGACTATATGCTTACTTACCTGCTTGCATATATGCTGCAGAAAGTTAGCATTGAATCATACCGTCTAATATCTCCAATTATCAAGTTTAAAAGAAATAAAAATGTGCCTTGGTGAAACAGCAGCATAAATAAGATGAGGAATAAAGGTCGCCAGTTCCAGTACAGATCAAAAAGAACAAACATTTGGAAGGAGTACCAATCAGACCTTTAGAATTTTAACAAAGAACTCAAAATATCGAAAAAGAATAAATGGAGGGAACTTTGCGGAATGACAGAAAGCTAACTGACTGCAGCGCGATCAAATTGCTTTCGTTTGACCACATGAAGGAATGCACGGAGGGATCCTTTTCGCTACATTTTTTTTATCTTTTGGTGTGACAACCCCCCGTAATCCCTGCTATTGACATATGAGTTAACGTCAGACACCTTTAAGATGCTGAACGATGAACTATATTCAGTCTACGGTGGTTACTCAAATATTATCCTATAGAATATTCCTTGATGGTATACTATTGTTTGCTCGAAGAAACGAGCCTCTATATAACTCGATAGTGATAGTGCGTCACATGATTAAGGAGTACGCCACTTTCTGGATCATTTCTGATCAAAATTTAGTTGGTTTATACTGCAGCATAAATTTTCAATCCACAATTAAATCAGTTCACACTGATTTGATTAAAATATCACTTGCAACCCTTATAATCTATTTTCAGCAGAATTAATTAATTAAATTAAAGGAAAACATTAGTTTTAAAATAAATTTAGGGTTTTATAAAAGAGGTTTTGTAACAATTTATTCTTTTAACCACATGACAAAGGTGATATTGTTTTTAATCTTAAATTATGAAAAACGTGTTCTAGACAGAGTTGTGAAAACTTAACCATTTTTCATTTTCCTGAAACTTGGCATATAAGGAGTTTAAAGAAAATAAAAAATACTGCTTATTTTAACATTTTTTTTAAAGGGCATAGTTTGAGCATAGAAAATGAAAACATGCATAAAAAATGAAAATTCTGCCAATCCGGTGTAACTTTGAAATTAAATTGCTCAAGAACGGCTATACCGATTTCATCAAACTTTTTTGTTGGATAGATAATTAGTTAGTCGTTTGAAAAAAGTTAATTTATTGTTTTTATAATTAATTTTTAAATAAAAAATATTAAAAAAATTTTTTTAAAAATGGCGCTAGGGCCGAAGATCAATTGAAATTTAATTAATTTTTTTCTTGAAAATAGTTTTATCCTTACTCTAAAATATATCAAATTTACAAAGAGGCGTAAATTCTTGTTCTTGAGATATTTAATTTTAAAGATTTTTAGTACGACTGAAATTCGAATTTTTCTTCATTTTTTCAAACAACTTCCATTAACAAAAAATTGTAAAATCAATTAGATTTTAACTTTTTTTTTTAAAATATAGTTCTAACCTTATTTTAAAATATATCAAATTTACAAAGAGGCGTTAATCGGTGTTCTTGAGATATTTAATTTTAAAGATTTTTAGTCCGTCTAAAATTCTAATTGCTCATTATTTTTTCGAACAATTTTTATCATCAAAAAATTTTATCCACTGACGTTCGAGAAAATAATAAACAATTAGAATTTTAATCGAACTAAAAATCTTTAAAATTAAATATCTCAAGAACACGAACTAATGCATCTTTGTAAATTTGATATATTTTAAAGGAAGGTTAGAACTATATATACAAAAAAAAGTTAAAATTTAATTGATTTTATAATTTTTTGAAAGCTCTATAACTTCTGTACCCGATAAGCGAATTGGATGAAACTTGGTACATGAGTATGTAGTACGGTTTAAAATAGTTCTGCATCCCAACTTCCGGTTTTTCACTTCCGGTAAAAAAAATTTTTTTGTACTTTTTTGAAGTTTTTTCAGTGTCTTTATGCACACTACAGCCTACAATAATGAAGTGATTATAATGAAACTTATGGAATAGGGTTTCAATTGTTGTGAAAAGATAATTATCATGTTTTGGGACACATTGATCAAAGTGGTGGGGGGTCTACCATACAAATGCTGACTTTTTACACTTTGTTTTTTAAGTTTGTTGGGAGCATACAGACTTCATTCATTATTCAATTTTAATGACACTTTGGAAAAAGATGGAAACTTAAGTAACAAAGAACTGATTAGTTTTTGGATAATATTGGAATAAGTGGTGGGGGTCCTCCCGAACACCTGTTTAATGTGTCACACTTTTTTCAATGTTTGTTGGGAGCACACAGCATTCGTCCGTGAACGAATTTTGATGACACTTTGGAAAAAGATGCAAACATGTATGGCAAAGAACTGATTAGTTTTTGAGCGATAGTGAACAAAGTGGTGGGGGGTCCCTGGAGCACCTGTTTTTTTGAAAGCTCTATAACTTCTGTACGTGATGAGCGAATTGGATGAAACTTGGTACATGAGTATGTAATACGGTTTAAAATAGTTCTGCATCCCAACTTCCGGTTTTTCACTTCCGGTAAAAAAAATTTTTTGTTACTTTTTTAAAGTTTTTTCAGTGTCTTTATGCACACTACAGCCTACAATAATGAAGTGATTATAATGAAACTTATGGAATAGGGTTTCAATTAGTGTGAAAAGATAATTATCATGTTTTGGGACACATTGATCAAAGTGGTGGGGGGTCTACCATACAAATGCTGACTTTTTACACTTTGTTTTTTAAGTTTGTTGGGAGCATACAGACTTCATTCATTATTCAATTTTAATGACACTTTGGAAAAAGATGGAAACTTAAGTAACAAAGAACTGATTAGTTTTTGGATAATATTGGAATAAGTGGTGGGGGTCCTCCCGAACTCCTGTTTAATGTGTCACACTTTTTTCAATGTTTGTTGGGAGCACACAGCATTCGTCCGTGAACGAATTTTGATGACACTTTGGAAAAAGATGCAAACATGTATGGCAAAGAACTGATTAGTTTTTGAGCGATAGTGAACAAAGTGGTGGGGGGTCCCTGGAGCACCTGTTTTTTTGAAAGCTCTATAACTTCTGTACGTGATAAGCGAATTGGATGAAACTTGGTACATGAGTATGTAGTACGGTTTACAATAGTTCTGCATCCCAACTTCCGGTTTTTCACTTCCGGTAAAAAAATTTTTTTTTACTGTTTTGAAGTTTTTTCAGTGTCTTTAGGCACACTACAGCCTACAATAATGAAGTGATTATGATGAAACTTATGGAATAGGGTTCCAATTAGTGTGAAAAGATAATTATCATGTTTTGGGACACATTGATCAAAGTGGTGGGGGGTCTACCATACAAACGCTGACTTTTCACACTTTGTTTTTTAAGTTTGTTGGGAGCATACAGACTTCGTTCATTAATTTATTTTGATGACACTTTGGAAAATGATGGAGACTTAAGTAACAAAGAACTGATTAGTTTTTGGATAATATTGGAATAAGTGGTGGGGGTCCTCCCGAACACCTGTTTAATGTGTCACACTTTTTTCAATGTTTGTTGGGAGCACACAGCTTTCGTTCGTGAACGAATTTTGATGACACTTTGGAAAAAGATGCAAACATGTATGGCAAAGAACTGATTAGTTTTTGAGCGATAGTGAACAAAGTGGTGGGGGGTCCCTGGAGCACCTGTTTTTTTGAAAGCTCTATAACTTCTGTACCTGATAAGCGAATTGGATGAAACTTGGTACATGAGTATGTAGTACGGTTTAAAATAGTTCTGCATCCCAACTTCCGGTTTTTTACTTCCGGTAAAAAAAAATTTTTTGTACTTTTTTAAAGTTTTGTCAGTGTCTTTATGCACACTACAGCCTACAATAACGAAGTGATTATGATGAAACTTATGGAATAGGGTTCCAATTAGTGTTTGTTGGAAGCATACAACATTCGTTCGTTAAGTAATTTTGATTACACTTTGCAAAAAGATGCAAATATGTATGGCAAGGAACTGATTAGTTTATTTAGTGATAGTGAACAAAGTGGTAGGGGGTCCTCCAAGCACCTGTTATTTTGGAAGCTCAATAGCTTCTGTACCTGATAATCGAGTTGGATGAAATTTGGTACATACACATTTAGTACGGTTTACAACAGTTCTGCATCCCAACTTCCGCTTTGTCACTTCTGATAAAATTTTTTTTACTTTTTCTCGTACAACAGAATTTATGTTTGTTGGGATACTACAGCCTGCTTTAATATTTTTATTATTAGAACTACGAAGTCCATAATGTTGGTTAGCTTTTAATTAAAGTATTTTATGGATATTAGCTCATTATATTTTGTTAATGGAAGTTGTTCGAAAAAATGATGAAAATTCGAATTCCAGTCGTACTAAAAATCTTTAAAATTAAATTTCTCAAGAACAAGAATTAACGCCTCTTTGTAAATTTGATTTGTTTTAGAGTAATGATAGAACTATTTTCAGAAAAAAAATTTATTAAATTCTAATTGATCTTCAACCCTAGCGTCATCTTTAAAATTTTTTTTAATATTTTATTTAAAAATTAATTATAAAAACAATAAATAAATTTTTTTTCAAACGACTAACTAATCAGCTATCAAACAAAAAAATTTTTTGATGAGATAGGTATAGCCGTTCTTGAGCAATTTTAGTTCAAATTTACATCGGATTGGCAGAATTTTCAATTTTCATGCATGTTGGGGTGCCGCCTATGCACTTTAAAAAAATTTTAAAATAAGTAGTAATTTTTTAATTTGTCCATACCACTTATATGCCAAGATTCAAGAAAATCAAAAATGGTCAAGTTCAAATCTCGACTTTTTCACCTGCGTAGATCACGTTTTTCATCATGTACAAACAAGTGATGTATCTTTTAGGTAGATTTCATATAAAAATCTACCTATTGCAATGGGCTTCATCTCGGAATTTCGGAAAAATTTTTGTGCCAAACGACTATATATGATAAGCGGAGACGAAAAAATAAAAAAAAAAAAATTATATATATATATATATATATATATATATATATATATATATATATATATATATATATATATATATATATATATATATATATATATATATATATATATATATATATATATATATATATATATATATATATATATACACGATATGAGATATAACGAAAACGACCGGCACTCTCACGGTCGCATTTGTTGAGGGAGATCAAAAAAATTTTCTGTACATATGTGTTCTATTAATATCTCGGACGAGTTCGTGAATCAGCAAAATCCGACACGTGGTTAAGGAACTAGAGCCTTTTTTCTAAAAAAAATTAATTTTTAAAACCGTTATAACGGCCGTTTGGATACTAATATTTTAATAAAAATAACGAATTTAGAATTTTTGGAATCCTTTTTATCAATTTGTTTTAAAAAAAAGACCTCTGCAGTTGGAGGTTCCTGAGTGAGCGGCTCCAACAAAAAAGTTTGCAAAAAAAAATTTTTTTTTGAAACAACCGGCATTCTCAAGGTCGCATTTGTAAACACAGATCAAAAAACCTTTTCTAAAAATGTGCGTTTTATTAATATCTTGGACAAGTTCGTAAATCAGCCAAATCCAAGACATGGTTAAGAAACTAGAGGCTTTATACTAGAAAAAAAGTTAATATTTTTAAAAACTTCATAAATTTAGAATCTTTAAAACCTTTTAAATCAGTTTCTTTAAAAAAAAAGACCTCTGCAGTTGGAGGTTTCTGAGTGAGCGGCTCCAACAAAAAAGCTTGTAAAACACCAAATGCGTTTGAATCAACCGGCACTCTCACGGTCGCATTTGTGGAGCCAGATCAAAATACCACCCGTAAACATGTGTATTTTATTAATATCTTGGACAAGTTCGTAAATCAGAAAAATCTGACACATGGTTAAATAACTAGGGGCTTTATACTAGAAAAAAAATTTGTTTTTTTAATCCGTTATAACGGCCGTTTGGATACTAATATTTTTAAAAACTTCATAAATTTAGAATCTGTGGAAACATTTTAATCCGTTTAATCCTTTTAATAAATATAAACCTCTGCAGTTAGAGGTTTTTGACTTGTTGGCTTCAACAAAAAAGTTTGCAACAATCCATAACTACAATTTCCAAAAACCTTATAACAGTCAATGAAAAAAAAATAAAAAGGTTTGAATAGAAGAAATTAATTTTTTTTCTTAGAAATAAACTATTTTGATATTTTGCAGTAATTGGACGACATTGATATAGCGTAGGCTTGTGTCATAAATTGTCACACACATGTTCTGTGGTAGATTTGATATTTTTTGTTGCATAATTGGATAGATATAGTTTTATATGTAGCTAATTTTCTTTTTAAAATTTGTTCGATATCTGTTTTAAATTAGCTTGTTTTGTTTAAACTAATCTGATACATCAGATTCTACTGGCACACAAAACTGTCTGATCTCGAAATCTACCTATTTCTAGCGGATATACGTGCCGCTGGGACTTTTTAAAAATAGTAATATTCAACGAGGGACCAATGGCTCACAAAACTGTGACTAGCTTGAGCTAACACTCATTGATTCGTTTATAGGTGCCCAGCGTTGAACAACATTACGGTTTATAGGTTTTCATTGGTATAAAATTTATTAACTTGTATTGTTGTGAATTTCTCTGTGGGAAGGACAAAACGTGGTATTGAGTTCGTGTCTTATGAAATTTTATCCTCTCGCAAATTTGCAATTGTAAACTTTTGCTTGGAAATAAAATATGCTATTAAACACTAAGGGCCAATTGTATGAATGCGGATAGAAGATAAATCTTCGGATTAATCGTCGTTTGTATATATACAAACGACGATTAATCCGAGGATTTATGTTTTATCCGTTCTATTCATACAATCGGCCCTAACCTAATAAAATACTATTGTATTCCATAAAATTGTTTTGTTAAAATTTTCAAATTATGGAATAAGAGATTGATAGAAATTACTCTATACAGCTTCAACTGTTGGCAAAATATTAAGGTTGGAGGTGTGATAAATGTCAACATCGTCTCACCGAGTGTATAGTCTCGCAGTGTAGTCATACGAAATTTAAAGTTCTACGTCCACGTCAAGCTACATGGGTAACGCCGAAAGAATCAAATGTGGAGTAGTGGAGAAGGAGAACATAAATGCTGCTTATTCTCAATGGTGCTATATTACAGTAAGTAATCGGTATTGGAAAATCAGTGCAGTGTATGTAAGGGATGGCTTGGGGAGAACGTATGTCATCGATTTAAGTGACTCACTGTATAAAATTGTAAAAAAGTTTTTCCGAGAGCGTCGAGATCAAAATTGATCCATTCATAAACATTTGGGTTAAAACTAACGCATAAACTAACTTTCATTGCTTTTAAAACCATTTGGTATGAAATCTGTACACTGATCTCGCCTTATATCAGATTTAAGACAAGAACGCACCTCAAATCACATATATGATTTTAAAATGAAAATGTGGAACGCGCTAAGAAAAAATCTTAACAAAAAAGCTGGTGCCATTCAAAGCTAATTTTCATCTCATATGTTGCCACATTAACGGTCCAAATACTTCCAACCTTTTTGGAGGATGTTTTTGGTGGTTTATCGATCACAGAAAAAAACATTTATAATTTTTCAATCCTTTAGAATCGCAAGAAGAACACGTGGAACGAACGTATATCTGCAAAATTATATAATAAACTTGTTCTGTGTAAGATTCAAAAATAAATTTTTTAGCAAAAATAAATTAAAACAAAACTTTAAGGTGTTCTGAGTTAATGTTCTACAAGATTTGGAAGAACTTTTGCAATAAATATTTTATTTAGTTTTCTTCCGCACGATTTTTTAAATAAAAAACTATCAGTTTATTCCTTCAAAAAATCTGAAGCGTTTACGTGAAGGACTATAAATCTCCTTATTAACATAAGTAGGATTAGCTAGCCGTTACTGTATAACTAATTTTTTTCTTTTAATTCGAAGACGTAGACAATAGTATAACTTGATGAAACTAGAATGGGAATGAGGGAGTTGAATAACTTAGACTTTAGAGTAACAGAAACAAAACATTATAAATTAAAAACATAGAAGAGCAAAGTGGAGAGAAAGGGTTGAATCATTATTATTTTATTATAATTATAATTATATCAACGGGTAGAATTTTATATAATTTTTCTATTATTCATTTTTTGTTGTTAGATTTTCTCATTAGAAATCGAAATAAACGAGGGCATTATTAGTGATGACGAACTGATGATCCATTAGTTTTAGGGTAGAAATTTTATTCAATTCAATCAAAATTTTCATTTTTATTGTGTTTGACTGAATAATTCAAACTGCGTTTCTATTGAAGTTATGTAAATAACAATAAAATTAGAAAGAAGTGAGCGTGGACGGTTTTTATCGTCGTTTATCGTTTCTGGTTTCATGGATTAAAAAATTTGAGAAAATCAACTATTCATTCAGATCTATCAACTGTCAAAATAGTCAAATAAGTCTTAAATTTCATTAGCACGTGTATAATACGATTCTAATTAAAATTAACCTTGTTAATAATTGCAATATTCTTTATCAGTTTTGATCAAATCTTTCGTCGTGAGCTTTAGAAGTGTGTGAAAATTGACTATATAAGGTCTGGGGAATAAATGCTAGACGCGTTAGAGTCGCAACTGTATTATGTTCTTATATTTTGATGCCTACTTTTTGACAAATAATGGATTTGACTACGAAATTGTCTGTTGGTATATATAATATAACTATTTCTATTTCCCAAATAACTATTTTTTACAGTGTACCTATACTATTAATTCCAATTATGTAGAATTCAATTTCTTCATTTTATATTTCAAAAATTTTCAATCAATAATATAAATGCAACTAATTTCATTCCACTCTAACAATGACCCCACATGAAGGGATCAGTTTTTATTGATTTGTTAATTTTTCTTTTTTATTTTTGATCCACTTGCGTGACAACCTCACGTACTACAGTTCGTGCTATTGGTATATAAGTTAACGTAAGATATAATATACCTCTGGAAACAGTAGCGAGAAATCACAAGCCAACGTGATATCTTAGGGTGCTGGTAAATGATCTGTATTCAATCAACGGTAGCACTCTCAATCTGAGTTATAAAATATTGCTTGATGATGGCACGCTGTTGCTTGCTCAAAGAAAGTAGCCTTCATATAAATCTATATCTAGGCTTTAATCATTGAGGAAGAAAGTGCGTCATGTAATCAAGGACTAAGCCATTAGCGGGATTATTGGCAACCCCATTTGAATTTTTATTTTCTCTATCCTATCATGAAATATTGGTGTATATCAAATTTTATGTGTGGTAGCATTTATTGTTTAGTTATTCATTATTTAAGAAACGCACATTTTTGTGGTACCTTAGTTTTAAAAGGTTTTTATGTGTTTTGTGACACATATTGCAATGCCTACTACAAAACCAATTTTATTAAAAAAGTACGATCAAAAATATAGTTATTTTTGTATATATTATATTATGATGATTATCACATATTTTATACTACGTGAGGCGCCTGTCCTTGACGAGCCCGAAAAATTTTGTGCGGCAAGCTACAAAAAAAGCCAATTGATCGCGATCTTGCAAATTTGCTAGCACAATTTTTTTTTAACTATGGGTGGTGGAATTCTATTTTAGAACACTATAGGGTAAGCTTGTCCGACAAAAAAATGTCTCCTATTGTCGAGTAAATAGCTTTTTGTTAAAAATTGTTGGCGGTTAAAAAATCTTATTACACAAAACTTAATAAAATGCCACGAAAGCTTAACTAATTAAAAAAAATAATTTTACAAATTTAATTTGAGCAATTAATTAGTTCAACAATGTACATTAAACCACTTGTAGCATATTACAATACTGATAGCATTTTCACTTTTTGATCAAATTTTACGTAATAATAGATCAAACAGCTTGATCTATGTTTTATAAACAAGAATTTCCTATAGTTTAGTTACTTTTTTAATATACATTGGTCGCATTCCCATTACATGATTTCAATATACAATTTTAATTAAATGCGCATGAAAAAAAACTAGATTATGATTATTTTTTGTCTTTGAGAAAAGGTTTTTTGACTTTGTATTTGATTTACTGGTCGACCAATCAAATTTTTAAACATTGTTTTATACAGTATTTTAAAAATTTGGCTGAGTTCATACATTTTGCTCATGCAGTTGCAAGTTTAAATTTATTGCCTCACTTAAGTTTTAATACACGTTGCCAAGTCTAAAAACACCTTTTCTGCGTAACTTTTATTCATATCACAAAAAAATCCACATACCAACACGAAAATGAAGAACTTTAATTATAAACAATTTCTAATTGTACAATTGTACAATTTTTAATTTTAAACAATTTTTTACCTACCATATGCGGTATGACCTAATTATCATTATTTAGGCAGGTCATGCTGATATATAGTAATAAAATTAAGATAATAAGTCGTTTTCAGGGAGCTGTTTGTTTTAGATGGATTTAATTCTTAACTCAGAGCAAGAATCGAAATAGGGCTGATAGTAACACAGCATAAAATAATTTCTAGCATAATCAGTTAAGACTAAGTAGGAGGAGGTATGGAGTCTTGGCGTGTTAATTAAATTTGTTTAATGTGTCTGTCTCTAGAATAAGATTTTTTTTTTCGAATAAAATAATTAATTTTTTGTGAACATTTGTGAAAAAAAAAGTTTGATGTTTACAACCTTGTTCCTAAATTATAAATTTTTTATTGATTAGCTTAGCTTTAAACTAGTGCAAATCAAATCGATCTTTCTTGGATTTTTATTAACTAGTAGATTTAAATAAAGTAAATCGATCTACATATTTCGTACGATAACTTAAACAAAATTCTGAATTTCGGTTTTGCTATCAAATATTATTTTACTTTTTTTTTAGCGTTTCAGTATTGAGTGTTAAGATGGGGAATGAAGGTGATCAATCGACAAAAGTTCAGGATGGTAAGTCGTTGGAACGAAATTCGGTATCCGTGGTGACCATAAAATTGCCTCAGTTTTGGGTTTCATGTCCAGCAGTGTGGTTCATACAGACCGAATCTAAATTTAGTTTGAGGGGTGTAGTGAAAAACCGAACTAGGTTTGACTATGTTGTGGCTGCACTACCACAAGAGGTCATTATTTCAGTGCTGGATATAATCAAACATCCACCAGCAACACATATGTATAAAACTCTCAAGCAATCGCTGATAGAAAGACACTCTTTGAGCAAAGAAAGAAGGATGGCATCACTTTTTACGAACTCTGAGATGGGTGACCGGAAACCATCTGAATTTTATCGTTCACTAGAAGAGTTAGCTGGTACCTCGGATGCATTTTCTCAGGATTTTCTTGTTAAGATGTGGATGCGTCGTTTACCCAAGAATATAAATGTTGCTTTAGTGGCAACAGGTAAAGAATCTGTATCGGAGTTGATCGCAATCGCTGATAGGATATAGGAAGCATCAAATCCTTTACAAATTGCTAGTTTTCTAGCCAGAATCTTAATCACAAGGCTATTTCTCGTGATTCAAATAATTTTTCCGAACTTACACAGGAAATTACAGAGATAACCATGAGTTTCAAGGCTATGCAAAAAAAGTTAAATGAAGTGAACAAAAGACTGTTTCAAAATAACTGTAGTCGTTCTCGAGGACGATCAACTAGCAGGTTCAGATTTCAGAGCTCAAGTCGTAGGAATTAATCGAAATCCGATAAACCATATTGTTGGTACCATTTTAAATTTGGCGAAACATTGTCAAGAGCCATGCCAATATAAGAGCTCAAATAGCATTTCAAAAAACCAATTAGTTCCGCTGTCTCATTGGCAGACAGCGAACACGTTAACTTTCGTCGTGTATTTCTCTACGATAAAATAACTAAATTTTTTAATAGATACAGGTGCTGATATTTCGGTTGTACCTTATTTTAGTTTTCCTAATATTATTCAAAATAACGGACAGTTACTTTCAGCTGCAAATGGTTCAAACATAAACACCTTCGATACGAAATTTCTTAAGATAGATTTAGGGTTACGTCGTGAATTCTCTCACATGTGTATAATAATCGCGGTATCGCTTCCAATTATCGGCGCAGATTTTTTAACCAAATATGGCTTGTTGGTTGATGTGGCCAGAAAACAACTAGTACATAGCGAAACTTCGTTATCATGTGAATACTATTTTCACCAGATCAAGCGCACCAGTAATTAAAATAAACACGATAAAAAAAAATGAATTCAGTGTCTTGTTACAGGAATTTCCTACTCTAACTCATAATCCCAGATATGATCTGCCAGTTTCACATAATATCGTACATTATATCTCTACCACAGGAAGATTACCATTCTCCAGACCTCGTCGACTTGATCCAACTAGACATAAAGCAGCCAAGACGGAAATTGAAAACATGGTCAGTCTTGGAATTTGTCGTCCTTAATCATCGCAGGCCTCGTCTTCACTTCACATGGTAGCTTAAAAGAGCGAAAATGATTGGCGTCCGTGTGGGGATTATCGTCGGTTGAATGCCATCACAACTCCCGACCGCTATCCAAAACAAAATTTCTCAAGTCAATTGCATGGAAGTACGATATTTTCCAAGATTGACCTGGTAAGGGCGTATTACCATATCCCAATAGCGGAGAAAGATGTGCATAAAACGGCAATCACGACACCGTTCGGTTTATTTGAATACGTAAAAATGCCACTCGGATTACGTAATGCTTCACAATCATTTCAGCGGTTTATGCACCAAGTTTGTCAAGGTTTAGATTTCGTGTTCATATACATTGATGATCTTTTGATTTTTAGTGTAAATCCGGACAAACACAAACGCCACCTTAAAATAATTTTTCAACGTCTCACAGAATATGGTCTGACGATAAATCAACAAAACTGTATTTTTGCAGTATCCCAATTAATTCTGAGTCACACTGTCTCTGGAGATGGTATTCTTCTGATGGTATTCTGGAGATAGAGTAAAGGTCATTGAGGAATTTCCTGTACCGACCAGCATTAAGCAGACTCAACGATTTCTAGGAACGATGAGTTATTATCACAGGTTTGTACCAAACTTAGCAGATACTCTATCGTCCATACATGACCATTTATCGACTTTGTGAAAGAGAAAAAAAGGTTAAAGAATTTTCTTGGACAGAGAAGTGTGAAGAAGCATTCAATGAGGCTAAAAAAGTGCTAACAGAAGCAACATTGCTAGTACACCCAATAAACGATGGTGAATTTAGCATTTCTACGGATGCATCGGCAGTAGCAATAGGAGCGGTTCTGCAACAACGAAAGAATGATAATTGGGAACCATTCAGTTTCTTTTCCAGAAAACTTTCTAACGCCGAAAAGGAATATGCAGCTTTCGATCACAAACTTTTAGCCATTTACCTTGTCATTAAGCACTTCTGGTACTTTCTAGAGGGCAGAAATTTTGCTATATACACTGATCACAAACCACTGATATATACGCTATCGAATCCAAAACAGAAAAAAGTCCAAGACAAGCTAGGCAACTAGATTATATTTCTCAATTCTCAACGGATTTAAGGCATGTGAAAGGATCAGAGAATCTGGTAGCTGACACATTATCTCGTATGGATAATGACAAAGCAGCAGCAATCGATTCTAGTACACTTAACTTAGAAAATTTAGCAAAACTTGAGGAAAATGAAACAGAACTTTTAGATCTGCAAAATAAAACAGGTTCGAAACTGAAAGTGGTGCAAATCGATATTCCAGCGTCCAATCTTAAATTATTGTGTGACATCGGGACTGGAATTAATTGACCCTATGTTCCACCAACTTTCCGTAAAGCGGTATTCAATTCAATACATGGACTTTCTCACCCAGGTGTTAGAGGTACGCGAAAACTGGTCACACGTAAATATTTTTGGCCAAACATTAATAAAGATATTAATCTTTGGGTAAAAGACTGTATAGAATGTCAACATTCAAAAGTTCAAAAACATACGAGGTCAGAGGTAGGAAAAATCCAAATTTCCAAACAATCGTTTTGAACATCTTCATATCGACATTGCGTAGGTCCACTTCCACAATTAGAAGGTTTTAGTTATCTGTTAACAACCATAGATCGATACACGAGATGGCCGGAAGCATATCCGATGCGAGATATTACAGCAAAAACAGTAGCAAAAACATTTGTTACTGAGTATATATCACGTTTTGGTGTGCCGGAAGAGATCACAAGGGATCGTGGCTCACAATTTGAATCGCATTTATTTAACGAATTAACGAATCTACTAGGAGCTCATCGAATCCAAAATACAGCATACCATCCGCAGGCTAACGGTTTAGTGGAGCGTTTCCATAGAACCCTTAAAGCTGCAATTTGCACCAAAAATAACTTGCAATGGACAACTGAAGTTCCAATTATTTTATTGGGAATTCGAGTGGTGATCAATGAAGATCTAGGATGTTCTTCATCAGAGCTAATTTATGGACAGTCATTATGTGTTCCAGGTGAAATGTTTGCACCTTCACCAAACATAAATTTACCACAAAATGAATTCATACAAAATTTACGCGATTATTTTAAAAAGATTCGACCACAAGAAACTCGTGATCATGGTAAGGATAAGTTTTTCATTCCATCATCATTAAGTACTTGCGAGTATGTTTTTATACGCGTGGATAAGATAAGACCAAGTCGGTCATCGCCGTACGATGGTCCTTTCAGGGTAATTCGTAGATTAAGAAAACAATTCATAATTGAAGTGAATGGAAAAAATGAAATTATTTCAATAGACCGATTAAAACCTGCATATTATTTCGAAAAACATTTGCGAAACCACCAAAATAAGAAAAGAAGTACGTTTTGAAAATAAATAAATATGAATTCAGTTTTTTTGTAGACCGATCAATTCAACTAAAAACGCTTAACATATCAATATTTTGAAATTCTGGATTATTTCAAAGAAAAAATTTTTCTTTTTATTACCGTATGTTTCAACTCAACCGTATTAACCAATAACCTTCTTTGGAAAGAACCTGAAATAGTACCAACGATCTACTACATTTTCTACTTATTTTGATAATCAATTTAATTTTCCTTTCGAAGTCGATTTTATACTGAAAGGGGGGTTCTATGGAGTCTTTCACCCTCCATAAAAAACAGTTCGGGAAATCAAAGCTATCGACATTTTAATACTGGCCAATTTAAAAAATATAGAAATAGCAAAATACTTAAAACATAGAATTCACGAAAGATAGAATCAGATCTGCCATGTTTATTTTAATTAAAATTAAATAAATTTTTTTTACGACAAACAATCAGCTAGTCAACATCAGATTATCAAACTTGTATTTTTACATTGTGTAAAGTGGATATTTTATTATAATTAATAATATTTTGGAACAAGGTAAATAAAATTACTATATTTATATCTATTATTTTCAAACAAATTTAAACTAAAATTATATTAAGATAATTGTTTAATTATTGTAACATTATATATGTAATTGTAATTTTTTTATAAAATATCATTGTAATCTTTTTATGTTTGTTCAAATACAGTTCCATCTAAACTAATTACTGTGTTTGGAATTTAAACTAATAAATAAGCCAAGGTTTGGAATCGCATACAACGTTGATGGTGATTTTGGGAAATTAGAATCCGCAGAGCCCAGAACCACCACAGAGGCAACTAAATCAATTTTCATTTCAAGTTAAACGATAAAAATTATAAGGCTTCGATTCTCGATTTAAAATTCACACTTCGCCCGAATATTAAGCAAAATGATCATAACTACACAGAAAAGCATAATAACAGAAAAGTTATGTAAAAAATTAATAATATTTTCAAATTACAAAATATAAAAAATTACAACAGTGAAAACCCCGAGGTTGATATGCAAAATTATTACGATTATAACAGAAACACTATCACTTGGTATGTGACAACAAAATTAAAATTAAACGGCATGACTAAATGATACTGAAATTTCAATTTACAAATTTCGAATTTTTCTTTTTTAACTATCCGATTTGCCCAAAAGCTTTTAGAACTACGGAAAACTGCTCTAAAAAATTAAGTTTCGATCGAGTTTCATCAATGGCAAAACTTATTCGCTGGTATTTTCTTAAAAAAACCAATAAAAAATCATTACTGTTTTTGCTGCCCCGTTGAACAATACGTTGATTCAACGGACAATTTATCAACATTAGAAATGTTTCCGTAAAATTAATAAATTTTTTATTGAACCAATGAAAAGTAGTTTATAAATCGCAATGTTATTGAATTTTTATTGGCAGTGATGGTTGTTAATTGTTTAAATAAATATTCGATTGGCGTCCTCCTATCTCCTTCTCAAACATCTTTCAATTTTGCCCAAAATATTTTCAACTCACCGCATTAGACCAACAAATTTAAAAACAAACATTTAAATTGACTATTATAGTTTCAAGTTTTCGTTGGCCGGACGGTTAATTTTTTAAGGGGTAAGGTTTTGAAAAATTTCTCATAAATCTTATACTAAGGTGCTTCACACCGAATACTGTTAATTCATAAATGGTTCAAGAGTTATTCAATGTTTGTAAAATTTAGCTAACCGTTGCATTCCTGTTGTAATAAAACTAGTCATTTAACTCTTGTACAATCAAGCTATTTATTTTAGCTTAATTTACAAACATATTATTTTGAATGACCCTTTTACAACTTTAAAATCGCCACTCCCCTTTCTTGTTTATAATTTTCGAAAAAAAGATTCATCTCAATTTCAATATATTTCATCATAAATTTAATCCATCTAATTTAATGCAACTTAAATCTTGCCATAACAAAAAATCTCTATTTTTTGTGCTTAATTTCCCACTTTTGTTTTTTTTTTGTAAATGTTCTCACCCTCATCGCACAACTAAACGTTGTTTATACATTCAATTCTCTTTTTGTATTTTATGTGACAAAATATGTATCCAAACAAAAATTTACAAAATCAAAAAATTAAAATACAATTTAACACCAACAACATTAAAATTAGATATACATAATATCCTAGTATATACACTTATATAATAAAACAACAACAACAATGGTATAGCAAAAATAGAAATAAAATCCCATCTACCATCTTCATTTACCAACTTCTTATACTCAAAAAAATACATATTTTTACTTCGTCATCATCATTGCCTCGGCCTCGACCACAGAAATTTTAAATCTATTTTAATTAATTAATTATATTCAAATTCAGAGACTACAAAATTAGAATATGCTAATGCGGTGTACACTTTCATAGAAAATTTCGAATGGGTTGAGTTAAGTTGAGTTGGATAGGGGTAGGGTTTTGGTAAAATTTTCCTCGTCTTATTCTGAAAGAACTTATTTTTTTTTTGTAAGTTTCTATTTTGTTTTGTTGTTTTTTTTTCGGGTTTCTTTTAATTTATGAAATTAAGAAGAAGAAAGAGTTAGAATTTTGACAAGGTGATAAAGGAATGGAAAATGTTTATTAAAGGAAAAACTATAGGCAAACAATCGTCCTGGATGTTTTTAATTTAAATTATTTTATGGTTTCTTTATTTGCAAGACAAAGCTACTAAGCAAGTATTACAACTCGTTTTTCTAAATCGATTGTTATCACACTATGGTATAATTTAACCACTATGGTTATGGTGGTTAACCGTATAAAACGCTTTAACTCAATAAAAATAACTTTTATCTTAAGCCCATTGTAATGAAACACCGAACTAAGAAAACTCGATAAAACTTCTTCAGACCCAGTGCCACTTTAAAACCTAAACTGGTTTTAGAAATCTTGAAAGTATAGAGACAAGTCTGTAGGCATCTTTTCTAAATTGTGTCTATTCTTAAATATCAGTATAACAACCGATACTCCCTCCTAGGAGGTTACCAGTTCGCTTCCAAAGAAATAAGTTAATCCCATTCGCTCAAACTTATTTTAGTATCAGACAGTTGGGTAAGTATTTTTACCTTATTTTATTTTTCTGATCTTAAGATTTAAAAACGAATCGGACATCCAAATTTTTAACTTTTTGCGGTTTTTTACTATTTGGTTGTTGTAGGTAGATGATTCAACGTGGATATTTAGAATAGTAGTAATTTTCTCAAAAGCTGTGAAAGAATTGTTTATATTACAGATTTCTGACCAAGCTTCATTGCAAAATGAATAACAAAGCGAAGTGAATTAACGTGCATTTTTTCCCTTGATAACCTTGTTGGAAAATTCAAATATTTGTGTGTAAGACATTTAAAACTGTGAACTGATAAATGATCTTAATTTGTGCTCTGGCTGATTATCAATTTTATTTGGCTTTCCGATATTTGGAATTGATTAATACCATTGATTCACCATACGCGTATGTTCCATACAAGAAAGTAGACTGTAGACAACTGGCCTTCACTCAGATAACATTCAATTTCCATAATTTTGCTCGGATTTCCCTCGAAGACTTAATTTAATAGATTAGTTTTATATGGGTGCCCATAGAAGGCTCTCCCATTTGTCAAACATATTGTTTTACTATTATAGGTAATTAGGAAACGAGTGTGTTTTTGTTTGTTAATATTTTGCTTGACAACACTCTGACCTAAATGGGAGTCGAGCCCAGGTCTTCTGAGTGTGTGTCTAGCTTGTTAACTAGACCAACACAAGTTTAACAAGCTCATAAATATATAAACAGTTCCCTAATTATTTATTTTATTTTAAAGTTGATATTCGTAATGTAGTCCTCTGTAGCTGATCCGCTTAGCGTTTGTATGGCTGCAAAAAGGATATCTTTGTATTTGTGTTTTCATGAATCGTTTTGTTTGGTGATATTTTAACATTGTTAATTAGTTAAAATTACGATTCGTATCTTCTTTGAATGGATCATTTAATAATCGCAACAACAATTTTTTTTAAAATAAAAGAATAATTATCCATCACATTTCAGTAGTTGAGTGGAGTTACTCAATTACTATATTTATTGTTGGTATAATTTTGGAATTATTAGTGGAAAATGCTTTCCGTACCAGAAAAATTTGCAAAAGCACCTTCTCTGGCACGCGTGTCAAATATTTATGATCCGCTGTGATCCATCCATCCATTTATAATCCACGGCGCTGAGCCAAAAGGCTGTGTTTGATTTATTTACCCAGCACACCATGCTATAGTTAAAAAATGATTTTTAGCACATTTTCTTCCAATTTCAATTTGACATGGTATTCGCCAGATGATCGTAGGTAGGTCAAGAGGTCAACGTAGGTCAAGATATGTCAGGTTGCAGAGGTATATGGCCATTCTGTAATATGGGGTGCTATATCCTTTTCGAATAGATTTGTACATAAGTATAATGTTAGCATTAATGCTTTTCTCCAAACCTAAAATTGAGCTTCTAATTGAGTTCATTATCAAGAACGTGGGCTATCTCTTTTGGCTTGGTCAGCACGTAGCAGATCACTATCTTAAAGAGTAAAAGAACCTTTATTTTGGGTCTTGTATTTCATAGCGAATAATAACAGTTCTGTTTTCACAGAATTTGCTTATCACTCGCATTACTTGAACTATAGTGTCGATGTTATTGAAAATGCAAATTGCTTTCTCTACACCTTTTACCGCTGTTATTTATCTTCTAATCCCCATAGTTATTCGTTAAAACTGGACTGTTATTCGTTTTATCCCCAAAGTTATTCGTTTATTCCCACTGTTATTCGTATACTCCCCAAAGTTATTCGTTTATACCCAAAGTTATTCGTATAATCCCCACTGTTATTCGTTTATACCCAAAATTATTCGTATAAAAGGAGATTGGGTGTATTACAGTGTATGTACATATACAGTATAAAATAATAGTTATTTATGCAAATAGTGATATTTTACTTAACGAGATGAATGATTACCTCCGAGTTCATAAATTTGAGCTTTTGTGTTTCATTTCCACGTTTCAAATATGTTTTGATACAATTTTTTTATGAAAGAAAGCTAAAATCGTAATCAAGCAACTTAAGTTTTTAGTCTGATGTTTTTTTTCATTTGTACCAATTGACAATGGAATTCAGAAGCAATTGTTGTGTTTGCATTCGTTCGATGAGAAATGGAGATGTCGTAAAGCTGATCCCGTGCTCCCGTTTACTACACAAGAAGTGTGCGGAAAAATTGAACCACAGGGAATTCTCTTTGCCCTTTATGTCGCGGTGCTGTAACGGGCCAGCTGCTGCAGTTAAGAAAGGTTTATCGAACACTTTCAATGGCTGATAGAGAGCGAATAATAGCTTGTGCGGAGAGTTGGGGGGCGTGGTTATCTCTAGACCAAACGCTCAACATCCCATTTGCCACCGCTAAAAGCTGGATTGACCGAGGAACTGCTGAAGTACGGCCAAAAGGTGGACCCCGTCCGAGGGTTCTCAACGATGAAAAAATCGAGTTCTTAATCGAACTAATCGAACGTGACTGTACCAGTACTTTGAGGCAGATGATTTGATGAGGAGAAAATTGTTGAAAAACACCACATTCAAGTCGGCGTCACAACGATATCACGCTATCTTGAAGGAAGAAGTTTTACGCTGAAGTCTATTCACTTCAAACCGGAAACAATTGATTCAAACGAGAACAAAGAAAAGAGGGCCTTATATGTCCAAAAACTTACAGAATTTATAAGAAATGGTAAATTAAATGAAAACACTTTAATTTTAAAAATTATAAATTTAATTTCAATTACAGGAAAACGTAGATGAAATGAATTTTAATTTTTTCTGCCGCCACAACAAAGGGCGTTCCATCCGAGGAAAAAGGGCAGTTATGCAGCTTTTGGCGTCCAAAGGCCCCAATATCCACTTAATTGGGGCCATCTCATCCTGTCCTCTCATCCTGTCCGTTTTGTTCATTTACAAAGATACGTGTGCACTTCCAATAATTTTTTGTTCATTTTTGATCTGAAGAACGTTTTATGCAACTGAAAAAATTTACGATTGAAGTGCAAATTATAAGCAAAAGTAAAGAGGAATGCACTTGACAGGAAGACCTGGAAAATGGTAACGAAAAGAGCTGACACTGCTCCAAAGCGGGAATGAGCAAGGAAGAAGAAGAATCTCCCTTTATACGAATAATTTTGGGTATAAACGAATAACATTGGTGATAAAATGAATAACTTTGGAGAATATACGAATAACTTAGGTATAAACGAATAACAGTGGTGATAAAACGAATAACTTTGGAGAATATACGAATAACTTTGAGTATAAACGAATAACAGTGGTGATAAAACGAATAACTTTGGAGAATATACGAATAACAGTGGTAATTAAACGAATAACTTTGGGTATAAACGAATAACAGTGGGGATTATATGAATAACTTTGGGTTTATACGAATAACTTTGGGGAATATACGAATAACAGTGGGTATAAACGAATAACTTTGGTAATAACACGAATAACTATGAGGATTAGATGAATAACAGCGGTAAAAGGTGTAGTTTAACTAAGTACGAATTTTGCCAAATAAAAAAGTTGTGATATCAACGTCGTTGGCCGTTTCTTTCACACCAGCTAGCTCGATTAAATAGTTAATCCAAGTCCAAGTTTTGTTCAATCAATGTCTCAGTAATAGCATTTGGCTTAATATTGTTGATTGCTTCCTATATTCTAAGAATTTTCAAAGTTGCATTTTAGCTAGAGTGTGCAGACGTTTTCTAATACGAATTTATTTGATTATTACGAATTTGAAAAAAAATTACTTTAATTTTTTTTTACCAATTTCTATTAAACTTTGTACCAGATAGGGCTACTGGTTTGGTTTTTACTTACCCTACCGATAGGGCTACTGGTTTGGTTTTTACTTTAAATTAATCTTCAAATCTTGAATTTAAAACTTTAAACTTATAACTTGATTACAAGAGTATAATATTCGGACCATTTTTAACATTTAAGACCTCGATATATATTCCTCATATATTAGTACTTCTCTCATTCACATAAGACCATCTCCATATCCGGCATTCTCAAAAATTTTAATTTTACGCGTTTTTTGTCGACTTCTCAATAATTATACGCCCATAGAATTATGGATTGTACGTGTTGTTGTCGGTTACTAGTCGGAATTTTTTTAATCTCTGGGGGAGGGTACCCACATAATGGACCTGCCGAGTCCACTCGCTCGGAACCTGGGGACTGGAGTTTTTCAACAAATTCGGCTGGAAATGTTTTTTTTGCTTCCTTGTAAGCGATATAACTCGTAAATGGCGCACTTTACGATAGTGGTGATTTGAAACGTTCTTGTTCCTTAAATGTTTTTCTTAGAATTAAAAAAAAATAAAAAAAATTTTTTTTTTGCAAATTTTTGCAAAAAACTGCGAAAAAATGTCTAAAAAACGATATTTTTCAATTGTATTTAGTTATTTGCAAATAATTGTTTATAATATAATTGGCCATCTATCTTGTAGTTGAAACCTCAACAAAAAATATAAGCATTGGAACGTTTAGGTCGGCTTAATAGTTTTTGCACAATCTCATTTGCACTTAATTTCTGAAAAAAAAAATGATAACTTTGGGCAGGCCGCAAGGTTTGAGTTTTTATCTAATTGCAAATTGCTTGACGGCAGTCAAAAGGTTAAAATGTCAGAATTAATTAACAACTGTGTTGTCTAAGCCCATATTCAATATTAACAACCATTACAGCGGTTCAAAAAACGGCAAAAATTCCTTGGTTGCAAAATTAAATTTCTCAACGAATTTTCAACTTAACGAGATACGGTTTTAAAATTTGCAAAGTGCTTAGAAAACCGAAGATTTTAAAAAATAGACCTCTCTAACATGATCTGGGACCGAGTTATGGCGCATTTTTTTTAATAACTTAATAATATTTTTCAACAAAAATTTATTATTTTGTTGTTAAATTGCATAAATCATGATTTTTTTACCGAAAAAACAATTTTTTCTCTTTCGGGCCCCACAGTACATTTTGCTTTTATTTTTTACATTGAGAAAATATTTGTGTATTATTGTTTTAAAATAAAATAAAATCAATTAGTTTTTAATAGTATTTTTATAATATTTTCAAATATTTGAGAATGACCATTTATGGTTGAAACATGGTACAAAATATTATTTAAAAAAGTTGTAAAAAGAAAAATTATTAAATTTATTTTAAATAAATTATTATTACATTAATTAGTTTTTAATCAATAAGTTATTTAATACATTAATTACTATAACATTTTAATAAGTAATTAATATACTATAAAGACAATTACACATAAGGAGTTCATTACTTTTTCATTAAATTTATTACAATAATGCTGAATTATATATCGCGTCGATACGTGTTCTACTTCGTACGTCTGTTGTATACTATAGTACGTTTCCTTTTTCATAGAGTATGTTATTAGCAGGAGTCAGAATAGCCAATCGCGTGTTCGGTAGGTACAAACCCACCATCTTCTCAGCACAAAAGCATCATTTTGGAGGGAAAGGCTCTGTTCCTGTCAATATATTTCATACAAAATCAAGGTCACAATCGGGGTTTTAAAAACAAAATGGGTCATAATTCGGTTCTAAATCATGTTAGAGAGGTCTATTTTTTATATTTTCAGTTTTTTAACCACTTTGCAAATTTTAAAACCGCATCTCGTTAAGTTGAAAATTCATTGAGAAATTTAATTTTGCAACCAAGGAATTTTCGCCGTTTTTTGAGCTGCTGTAATTGTTGTTAATATTGAATATGAGCTTAGGCAACACAGTTTATAATTAAAGTTGACATTTTACCCTTTCGACTGCCGTCAAGCAGATTGCGATCAGACACAAACTCAGACCTTGCGGCCTACCCAAAGTTAACAACTTTTTTTCAGAAATTAAGTGCAAAATGGGATTGTGCAAAAACTATTAAGCCGAATGAAACGTTCCAAAGCTTATATTTTTTGTTGAGGTTTCAGCTACAAGATAGATGGGTCAATTATATTATAAACAATTATTTGCAAATAACTAAATTCAATTGAAAAATATCGTTTTTTAGACATTTTTTCGCAGTTTTTTGCAAAAATTTGCAACAAAAAAAGTTTTATAATGTTTTTTTATTTTAAGCTATAGAAAAACATTTAAGGAACAAGAACGTTCCTTAAGTGCACCATTAAAGTGCACTATCCTAAAGTGCACCATATACGAGCTATATCGCTTACAAGAAAGCAAGAAAAAATTCCAGCCAAATTTGTTTAATAACTCCAGTCCCCAGGTTCTTGGCGAGTGGACTCGGCAGGTTCATTATGTGAGTACCCTTCCCCAGAGATTAAAAAAAATTCCGACAACAACACGTAAGCCATATATTTTTTCGTTATTCTATGGGCCTATTAATTTTGCCGACTATATATTAGGAAAAATATCGAGTTTCACCAAAGCTTGTTTGTGACAAACTTCAAAACAAAGTAGTTATATGGGACAATTATTATAATTTAGGTAAGATTACTTTTGATTTTTAGGGTTCCGTACTTTAAAAAAGTAAAAACGGTACCCTATTGGTGAGACTTCGGTGTCCGTCCGAATTTCTACATAATCAATTTACTCACAAACTATAAGTGCTATCAACTTGAAATTTTCTACAGTTTTTAAACGTGTTTTTCCACGCCTACTGATAACAAAAAAATTCAAATATTTGTTTTAATCTATATTTTATGAACATAGATAAGGAGATAGTAAAACAAAAGTTTTTTGTAAGGAATCGAGTTTGGTCTAGAAAAATCGAGAAAGTTCAAAATATTTCAAAAAAAAATTTCAATGATTTTTCGACTGCTTAGTTTTTTTGATATTGCCATAAACGGGTATTGTCTTTCCTGTCCCCCCCCCTTTAACTTCGAACATTAGAAAAGAAAAAATTTGAAAAAATTCATGGTTATGGTCAATGTTGTAAAGATTGAATCAAAACTATAGCGGCCGGGTCATCATTTCAAATGTGATTCTGAGGGGGTTGAGAGTGGAAATTTTGAAAAAAAATTATTTTTGACCTCAGTGAGTGGGGTGTCATATGAAAGGTGATTTTTTTTCTAGTCCAAGCCAATTTTTTTTGCAATTTTTAAAAGCGCAGTTTTTGAGTTATGTTAAAAAATGTGACAAAAATTTCCTGTCCCCCCCTCTTAACTTCGAACATTACAAAAGAAAAAATTTGAAAAAATTCATGGTTATGGTCAATGTTGTAAAGATTGAATCAAAACTATAGCGGCCGGGTCATCATTTCAAATGTGATTCTGAGGGGGTTGAGAGTGGAAATTTTGAAAAAAAATTATTTTTGACCTCAGTGAGTGGGGTGTCATATGAAAGGTGATTTTTTTTCTGGTCCAAGCCAATTTTTTTTGCAATTTTTAAAAGCGCAGTTTTTGAGTTATGTTAAAAAATGTGACAAAAATTTCCTGTCCCCCCCTCTTAGCTTCGAACATTACAAAAGAAAAAATTTGAAAAAATTCATAATTATGGTCAATGTTGTAAAGATTGAATCAAAACTATAGCAGTCGGCTCATCATTTCAAATGTGATTCTGAGGGGGTTGAGAGTGGAAATATTGAAGAAAAATTATTTATGACCTTGTTGAGTGGGGTGTCATATGAAAGGTGATTTTTTTTCAAGTATAAATCAATTTTTTTTGCAATTTTCAAAAGCGAAGTTTTTGAGTTATGTTGAAAAATGTGACAAAAATTTCCTGTCCCCCCCTCTTAACTTCGAACTTTACAAAAGAAAAAATTTGAAAAAATTCATGGTTATGGAAAATATTGTAAAGATTGAATGAAAACTATAGCGGTCAGCTCATCATTTCAAATGTTATCTTGACGGGGTTGAGGGTGGAAATTTTGAAAAAAAAATATTTTTGACCAAGTCGATTGGGGTGTCATATGAAAGATTGATTTTTTTCTAGTCCAAAACAATTTTTTATGTAATTTTAAAAAGCGCAGTTTTTGAGTTATGTAAAAAAATGTGAAAAAAATTTCCTGTCCCCCCCCCTTAACTTCGAACATTACAAAAGAAAAAATTTGGAAAAATTCATGGTTATGGGAAATGTTGTAAAGATTGAATCAAAACTATAGCGGTTGGCTCATCATTTCTAATGTTATTTTGATGGGGTTGAGGGTGGAAATTTTGAAAAAAAATTATTTTTGACCTTGTTGAGTGGGGTATCATATGAAAGGTTGATTTTGTTCTAGTCCAAAACAATTTTTTATGTAATTTTCAAAAGCGCAGTTTTTGAGTTATATTAAAAAATGTGAAAAAAAATTCCTGTCCTCCCCCTTAACTTCGAACATTACAAAAGAAAAATATTTGAAAATATTCATGGTTATGGGCACTGTTGTAAAGATTGAATGAAAACTATAGCGGTCGGATCATCATTTCAAATGTTATTTTGAGGGGGTTGAGAGTGGAAATTTTGACAAAAAATAATTTTTGACCCCCACTCGGCATATGAAAGGTGAATTTTTTTCTAGTCCAAAACAATTTTTTTGTAGTTTTCGTTTTTTTCGGTTTTGATTCATTTGATTAAAATTCTAAAATTGTGTTTTGTGAAGGACTATTCACGTAAAATAATCGTAGAAGAGGATAAATTTTACTACGTTGTAGGAAATGTATATTATAGTAAATATTGAGTGAAACGAAGTAAAGAAATGAACAAACAAGATCAGATTAGATCAACACAGTTTAACAAGTCAGATGAACTAAACTTCAGGCGAAAGGCGTTAGGTTGAAAAATTATGCAATAACATACCAGATACCTGTTTGCTATTCGATAGATTATCATTTAATATGGTTGCATTGCAAATGTTCTCTGTGAAGTTGATCACTAATTACAAACATTTTTGAAATTTTTGAACTATTGAACTACTGTTGAACTAGAAAATTGTTACAGTCAAGTTAATCGAGGTTGGGGATCTGTTCTTTTCGTTAAGTCTGATACAGTACCACCAGTGCAGAAAAATAGTAGCCACCATCACTTTGAGTTTAGCTCTGCTGGCAGTCATTGTGAATGTTCAACTAGCTGAAGTACAAATCCTGTTGGTATACTATACCGATCTCCCCAATGTTCAGTAGACAAATCACTCGACTGTGTTAACAATGCACTCGTTGGAAATAATTTGACGACACTTTTTCTCCGTTTTTTCCGTTGGTTTCAATAAAAATCCTCAAAACTGGCTCTCAAACTATTTTCTACAAAAAAATTTACAAAGAAAAATTTATGAACCAACAACAGTTGAGGCTACCACAATTGATAATGTATTTTCCAATATAAATAATTTAGAAGCTGGCGTTATTGAAGCTTTCTTTAGCCACCATAAACAGCTTTGGGTAAGATTCAACCCAACTTGAAACTATACTTACAAAAACTGTTTTTTTCTCATATTATATACACGGAACCCTCAGCGAGCGAATTATATTCGCACTTGCCTGACTTTTTTATTTTACCAATTATATACAAGGCATTCCATGTAAACGGGAACAAACAAAGATTTTTTTTTCCAAAGTACTCCATCAGAAAACAATTTCGGAAATTTTTGACCAACCCTCTCAGTGATGTTCACAAATTTGATACTTTTTAGAAGATAAAAAGTAGCTTCGGACTTAAACGGAAACTGATTTCCAGCTCTATAATATCTCCGAATTGCCATATCTTGTGCAATCAGAGTCACAACAAGGTTAATTTTAATTATATCTCTAAAAATCTTCAAAGCGTTGCATTTTTTGCCGGGTATGTAACCTATTCTTGTGATCTTTGCCTCTTACCTTATTTTTATTTATTTTTAGTTGCATGTTTTACAAGATCTCCGGTGATTATAAACAACTTAGATGGTACATATTACACCAAGATTTGGCCTAGTTAGATAAAAAGAAAGGAATAGAAAGGAAATGATTATCAGTTGGTGGATAACTAAGAAGTGTTAGGCTCAGAAATTCTTACTATAGTTATTTATGATCTGCATTACATATTTTATTTTTCAACATTTTGATTCAACAAGTTATTACGACTTTACCAATCAAAACCCACAAAAACTAGTAATTAAATTTAATTTTTTTTTTTTTTTTTCTTTTTACTTAACTAATGGTTGAGGCTGGTGAAGCCTATATCACCCTTACATACTAACTTATGAACTACCCGACACCAATACTTAACATCTAAATCGGTTCTGTAATTCTAATCCAGAAAATCCATATTGGATTGGACTGGATTCGAACCGTCGACCCTAACAATGCATAGACTAGCGCTTTAACACACTCGGCTATACATCGCCTAAATTTAATTTTGATCCACCAATTAAAAAACTAATTTTAATTATATTATAATCGTTTAATCGATGAACCCACAAAAGCCCAATTCATATTTCCATAATTAATTATTTCATTATAAAATTGAATTTTATTTGAAAATAAATAAACAAAATCAATGACAACAAAAACGCATACCAATAATAAATCAGAATATTCATTAAAATTCAATTAATTAATTGTATTAACTTAATTAAATTCGTTATATTATAATTTTTTTTTGATTTTCCAAAAATTGACTGGAATTTATATATGAAATATATTCAGTGAAATGTTGAAAACTCATTTACGTATAGAAATTAACGAATTTGTTTAAAAAACTTATTATGCCAAATGTTTTTGGTATATCTATAATATTTTCATAAGTGCAACATGATAGTCTCCCGACTAACATTTAGTTCAAGCATGCCCTATTGTGATTCGGGCCTTATCAGAGTGTAATAAGGTATGTACTCAGTCCTTATTCAAATGACATGGTTAAAATAATGTCGAAGACAAACCTCAATCCGTGCTCTTGTAATTTTATGTATAACTAATCGAACAAGTGATATTCAAATTCCATAGTTCATTATTTCAGTATTTCTTTTTAAATGATAAATAGATGTTATAAGAGATAACGCTACAACTACCGATATTATTGTTCAGGTGGCTTCATGTATGAACGGAGAAGGAGAATCAAGGCTGCAAAAGAAAATTTACTTCTGCAATTTAAATTTTTCTTAAATTATCACTTGAAAAAAATTGGGGTATTTTTTATATTGTTTTCGTTTAGATCACAAGTATCCATAATGCACAGTAAAAAATAAAAAGATATGAAAGGTATTGAAAAACGAAATAAATGTGTAAGGCGGAAGGCAAGACTTGTAATGTGAGAGAGTTAGTTGCTTCAGATTTACGAATCCTGCGGTATATAATTTCAAAAGCCCTATGGAAAACAAACAATACTTTCTCTTTAATATTAGTATACTCAATGATTCTACACCACAAATCCTGAGACGTTAAACAGCGTATGGTACTAACGTGCCTCATGTTCGCAAAATTTTCTTAACTTTAGAGATATGCAGCTGTTAAATAATATAAATTAATCTTGCACTACTCAACCTATTCTAAACTTCTTATTAGACTGGGAAAGTTTATCATTTTAATACTTATAAAATCTGCACAGCTGTGTATGTTTTTTTAGAAAAACGCTTATACCATTACATGACATGCAGACTGCAAAGCCCTTTAGAATTTAGATCATGGTCATGTTCAAGAGCCACAACACAATAACCTAGAATAGACTACTTGGCAAAATTTTCTATCCTTAGATAGCTTGATACCAAACCAACGTGTGGCTTTGGAGAGCTAAGAAGCCCGAAAATTCTCCCCGTACGTGAGAGACGCTTGATCCTCTTCAACACAAAATGTGCCTGTTGATTCGTTTCCCCATCAATTATGATTATATCATTACATTCGTATAAATAACATTTTTCTCACCTAAGCTACAAGTAATAACATTTGCTTGGCAGACCCACCATTAGTCTTCAGTATAAATAGCTCAGGATTAACAGAAATTCGATGGTTTCGGCGCTCACCTCTGGAGAGAAAATCTTGATACATCGGTTCAAGTTGAAAAGTCAATATTTTAAATGATTTTAAAGCTTTTCGGCATTCATTCTAATATTTAATATTTCCTAGGATTTTGGAATGAAGACGATCCTTACGTTTCTTTAGGTCTGTGGTATATAGTGAGGATGATCCTCACGTTTCTCAAGACCTGTAACTACAAGTTTTATTAGACGGCGGAATAATATATATCTTGCCAAGAAAGACACCACTTTATTCAAAATTATAAAATTATTGCAAAATTTCTTAATTCACAAACTAAAAAATTCAAACTTTTTCTAAAATTCTAAAATATTTCAAAAATTATAATAAAATTAAAAACTGAAACTTTTTCAAAATTCTAAAAATATTGCAAAAATTACAACAAAATCAAAAATACAAACTTTTTTTAAAATTAAAAAAATATTTCAAAAATTATAACAAATTAAAATCAATAATCAATCAATAATCAATCAATTGGGGATTTTTGAGAACAATTAAGCTTAAGTAAGCAAAGAAGTAATTAGAATTTTTTCAATTCAAAGGTATGGTTTGAAGTTTTTCAGAAAAAAACTCCACTTCACATTTTTCGTGTTACGGATGAATTCGAACCTTCCTCGTCAGTGCCTGGCTCGAATCCTTAGGTAAACACGCTATCGATTACGCCATTGAGGCGATGACAATTTCGAAGTTGAAACTTCTTCATCACTTATTTGTTTTACTTAAATTGAATTTTTCCACTGTCATTAGACTCCATATTATGGAAATGTTTTTACATTATGTGGGATTTTCAAAACTCAAAAATATTACAAAATCAAAAATTGAAACTTTTTCCAAATCAAAAAAAACGTTTCCAAAATTCTAAAAATATCGCAAAAATTATAACAAAATCAAAAATACTTTCTTCAATATTCCAAAAATTATAATAAAATCAAAAATTTATAAATTACAAAAACAAATTTAAAACTTTTAAACTTTTTTAAAACTCTAAAAATATTCCGAAAATTCTTACAAAATCAAAAATACAAACTTTTTCAAAATTCCAAAAATATTTCAAAAATTATAACAAAATAAAAAATTTCCATGTTCAATTTCATGTTCGCTAACATTTCATGTCAAACAAATAATTAATTTCATTTTGTTGTTTTTACATGTTACTTGAATATATTGTAGTTGCCTTTCATACAATTTAGCTTAATATTACACTAAAATTTACTTAATAAAAGCATATTGTTTTTGCTTAGCAATCAGTTAAAATTACCGTTGTTTTAAGCACAGAGCTTAGCATAGTTAATTTTACTGCTGAATTTTGGTTGAGTGAGCTTATTGCTATGTAAGCTGAAATTGAACGTAGTTTTATGTTAATTTTACCCCAGTTTTAAGTAATATGTGCATATTTTTTTCTTTTAGTGAACATGAGAAATCGTCTTTAGTTACTCAACTGCCCCAATGAGAAGTAATTTTTGTCACCCTAGGTCAATAATTATAATCAAAAATTACCTAGGTTAATAATGACAAATTTTCTTTTATTTTTAATTGAAATGAACAAAAACACACAAACAAATTTTAACTGCATTCCTTTGTTTCGTTTTATTTGTACGAAACTAAACTTCCAAGCTACGCATATTTTAAGATATTTAAAAAATGAAATGGAAAATGACTAATATCAAAATCTAATCAAATCAAATATGATAATTAGAGTTAATATTTAAAAAAATTCGTTATATACCTCGGTTGAAAAGGCAAATATATAGACCTCGAAAAGTTTTTGGTCAATAATAGCTCACATCTCAACCTTGTTATATAATGTACTATTAGAACATGTGTAATAAAAAGCCATATTTATAAAATCTTACATAATTACAAGGTCAATTCAATTATTATTATAATTGAAATATGAATCTAGAAGTTTATAATAACTAAAGTGAGAAACTCGTGATGAAGCTGATTGGGCTCTGTACAGTGAAGGAAGGAAACTTCTCAAAAGGCTTATTCCTAAATCAAAGAAGAGAAGATATTGCACTAATGAAGGCCTTGAAAAAGGATCCTTTAGCCAACTCAGAGACGTTGATCTTTATTGGTTAACACTAAACATGACAAACATAGAATAAAAAAAAACAAATTCAACTCATAAAAGTTCAATTTTTTATTTAATGAAGTAAAAGAAAACACTTTAATAAATTGCCCAACACTTGTGCTTTGCAAGTAAATATTTGAAACAAGTACGCGAAAGCAAATACAAAAATGAAAGGCAAGAACTATTGAGCTATCTATTATGAATAGAAAGAACCATAAGAGTTCACATCGGCAGCATCTGATCGTTACAACTATATTTCAACGCAGATACTAGAAAGTGATTCAGAAACAACCGATTCGTAACAATATTGAACGCTTGAAGAGGCATAATATGAGTTTCCTTGAAAATGAAAAATAAATCTACACAAACTAACACTTTATAAAATTTTAAATGACAAAATGAGCTGTAACTTAGGTCTTCGATACGATATTCGAAATGTCGAATTTCCCAAATCGATACACGTAGAAATAGATTCAGGTGGCAATCTCCGTTAATCAATAATCAACATTCCTTATTTTTATCTATTATATTTTTGTTAAATTCACTTTTATAATGCTAACAATTAATTGGATTCTGTAGCAGAATTGCAACAAATCCTACCAGGTTTGTTTTAATTTTATTTTGAATGTTTGAGTTTTTATTTTCGAATAGTGAAATTCGAAATAAATCATAAAAAATTTAAAATGAATATTTATGAAGATGCCGGCAATCGGCGAGTGTTGATCTTGGATTTTGTTTAGACATATTGATTTTTGGGTGGAAGGTATTGATTAAATGCTCAACCGTGCCGGTAAAAAAGTTTAATTTAAACACTGAAATTAATTTTTTTTAATATTTTTGTGTTTTTATGATGATGATCCTGAGTGGGGTCAGTAAGTACATGATGTTCCTTCTATGATAATATAAATTATCTTTATATAAATGTATAATGTAACATTTTGAAGTCAACAAATGCCTGATCGAATGCTGGTTTGTTAACCGACTTGTAAAAAAAGACAATAGGGGGAAATCCCAGGACTCACTTGACTTTATGACTGCACACTTTTTTTTGTAATAGGTTTACGATGTTTCATCAAACGTACCTCCGTCCCGGCTGAAAACCTATAGCTATCCTATCTGCAGTCGAGACAGAATTAACTCGATGAAATTCATAATGGTGAATTTCAGTTTCTATTCTTTATGCTACAATTTTATTCGTTTGTTAGGTATATGTGAATCTAAATAAATAAATATCTACGCATGTTAACATTAACTGTCAAAAACAAAACATTATGTTTTGTAATAAAATTAATTTTTAGCCTTCACAGATTTTAGAACTTAAAAACAAAAGTGTATGTAACCTTTGCACAATTGGAATCAATTTAATTCTGAAAAGAGAACCTTGTTCGTTGATCGAATAGAGGAATAACTTATGTGTCTTTCTCGGTACTACATTGAAATCATTTTGTTTTAATTTTCATTATAAAAATTATTTACTTTGTTTATTTCTAAGATAATAAAAGTAATTAGATTTTATTTTGCATTATTAAATAATTAATTATCGTATGAGGGAGTTTATAATTTTATTTGAAATTATAGTTTTGTAATTAAATAAACTTTTTTTTTTCATTCTTAATGAAGGTTAATCGAAGGTTATTAATCTTTATTTACGATTCTAATTATTAATAATCGTTGTGAGAAAATTTGTTTGTAATTATGTAGTTACATTCAAGTTGATTGTGTACATTAATTTAGATATCTAAAGACGTTTGTGAAGTGCTGAATTTTGAAAGAACATTTTTAGAACTTAGGTAATAGAAAGGGACTTGATTCTATTAAAAACATTTCATTTCGTTTTCAAAAAATTCTTTTAAACACATGTCGGGGAAGTAGCTTTGGGCTGAGATATGATCTGGTTTTAATTTTATTTCAATACTTCCATTTTTTTCACAAAAATAAAGTTTATGAATGATTTGAAATTTTCAAGTTCGGACGAAGGTGGGAAAAGAAAACAAACAGAAAATGCATATCTTAAAATTAATCAAAACATGTTGGGGTAAAACTCCAAAAGTAAGCTTTTACCGAATCTTAAACAAGTGTTTTTCATTTAATCCCCTACTCACTCAAAAAATCTGATTTTTAAAACTTTTGCATTTAAGTTTTGCATGATCACCCTCAAAAAAATTAAGCCAACAATTTGTAATTTGCAGCTCGTTGTTTTGCTTAGCACTTAGGAGATAATCAAGATAAAGCAAAATACGGACAAACAGATAACACAAATTGGGTCCGTGTTTTAATAAAAAATTTCGTTGGGAATAGTGCAGTTAATTTTGGCTAAAATTATAGTGGTTCTAAAAACTATGTACATTTTTTTAGAACTGTTTTTGAATTTTAATTTATTTTTCCCTCGATAGTTTGTGAGTGATAAGACTCAAGTAAGTATTGCAATTTCAAATCATTTTTCATTTTCTTATAGAAACATTTTTGTGGTGTTTCGTGTGACGGTTGAACTGACACTCATCAGAGAGACTATATCACTTTTTCAGTGATTACATAATTTGAAATTGTATATATTTTCTTTTTAGTCATATCATATAAAACAATACATTGACCTTGTGTCAGATATTAGTTTCTCAGCGATTGGTAACTGAGGATGTTGTTTAAATAGAAACATTCTCATTCTCACATAGTAATGTCTAGAAATTTAGTACAAAAACACAAATTTAATATACTCCTAAAAATGTTTTGATTATGTTGTGGTTTTTCTTGATGTGATGGATCTTATTTATTATTTTTAATTTTTAATGTTTGGTTCCTTTGATGAGGGGCTGCATCCATACTTTCACCACCATTCCACATTTGCTATTCAAACTGATGATCCTTTTGTGCACCGTCAAAACATCCTATTTCAAATTCCACAATCACATTGGTAAACAACACAGAGGAACTAAAATGAGCAACCCTATTTCTTCCACCCTTCAAGATCTAGTCCTTGAACATATCCTGAACAAATCCTTAGACTTACTTCTTTGCTCTCCTTCAAAAACATGTTGATATCATAATTTGCTGTATTCCATCAGTTCACATTGATGACACACTAACCACCCCCAATACGCCCATGAAGTGAAAAATAAGGACCAAATCAGCTTTCAATATATCGGCATCATCCGCTACCTTGATTGCACTATCTACACCAACTGATACCATAAATCTATTGCTTCGCCTCTTAAACTTTCTATCTGCACACCTCTTCAATACAAAAATTAACATAGAATATTTCTTTACCAAACGTGTTTACCAGTTGCGATTCTTTTATATTTTCCAATGTTAAATACCAAATTCTTACCATGGTCCAGTCTAACGTCATCTATCTTTTAAACTGTGCTACTTGCGATGATGTTCACGCTGGTCACGCTGGCGGTGTTAGGGCATCAATTTCTTCACTGGATGTTGAACAAATTAGTCTTGAATTTAAGACCGCTTCTATTTGTGCCAATAACGTCGACATCTCTTCAAAGGTTAATATGGAATCTCTAATACTCTTCGTAAGTGGATTTTCATTGATTTATCCAGTCCTTCCCATTTGCTGCTGAGGAGGGATAAAATGCGAATTGAATTGATCCTTCAAAAGACAAGTAAAAATTTTATTATTATTTAGTTTTAAAAAATTGAAAAATTCTACTAAGGCCCTTTTGGCACCAATAGAGTTTGAGCCATTGTCACTGAATATGTCAGTGCATAAACCTTTCTTGGCTACAAATCGTCGTAGAGCCCTAATAAATAACTCTGATGTCAATTCGTTCACCAACTCAATGTGTGCTACCTTGGTACTCATACAAACATATCCCTTATGTGAGCGCTGCCCCCTGCCTTTTACGTTTTTTAACATTATTGGCCCAGCATAATCAACACCAGTGCTCAAAAAAGCACGATCAAATTTTACTCTCGATTCTGGTAATGAACCCATTTGTTGTTGAATGACAGACTTTTTGTATCGATTACAAATTACGCAATTATGAACAACTCGTCGTACAGCATTTCTGCATCCCACAATCCAATATCGTTGTCAAAGTGTATTGAATAATAAAGTTAATATCATTTTTAAAACAATTTCATTGTTTCCTGGTAGAATTATAGGATGCTTAGTTTCAAATGGTGCTAAAGAATTTTGAATCCGCCCACCAACGATTAAAATACCATTTTCATCAATTATTGGTGATAACATTTTGAGACTACATTTTTTTTGTTTTTAACATCTTTAATTCTTCAAAATAATATTGTTTTTGGATATGTTTCATGAAATCTTCTATAACACTTCGCAACTCTTTAGAATCCAGTTCATCTTTTATTCGATCTTCCTTTTTGCAGAAATAATTATGTAAAATTCGCTGTATCCATGCTAATATACGCAACATTTTATTGTATGACGACATCTTTGATGCTAATTCGTCATAAATCGATATTTTCTGTTCCGCAGATAGTAGTGATACAGGAGCATTGACTTCCTCCAAATATTGCTGTTCATCTTCTTGATGTCCTTCAATTATCCAGTAGATTGATATTCAGAAAGCCTATTTGGACCTTGCCACCATAACGTGAACGAGCTAAAAGCCGACGGAAATATACCGTGCGACGCATAATTGGGTGGATTATTGCATGAGCGTACATGATTCTATTGATTTCGAGACATTAATCTGAGAATTTTGCCAACACGATTTGCCACATATGTTTTCCAACGACGTGGATGTGATGAAAGCCATGATAGAACTATAGTGGAGTTAGTCCATGCATATATATTGTTCCCTTGTATGTTCATAGCATCTTTCGTTGTTGACAACAGCCTTGCAAGTAGAACTGCTCCGCATAATTCCAATCGTGGAAGTGATACCTGCTGTAGTGGAGCCACCTTTGTTTTTGAGGTGACAATATTCACAGTAAACGATCCATCTTCTTGTTCCGTCCTACAATAAATAACAGCACACGCCTTCTCCAATGCTTCAGAAAATCTATGCAGTTCTATAGGTTTATCTTTGGTATTCAACCATCGTGGTATAATAATTTCCTGTAACTCTTTAATCTGGCTTCGCAATTTTATCCAATTATCAAGGGTCTTCTCAAGCAATACTTCATCCCATTCCAGATTCAATAACCATAACTGTTGGAAAAAGATTTTTATTAATATTTTAGTAGGAGACAGCCATCCCAAACGATCGAAAATCCATGCTGCTTCTGATAGTATTGTCCGATTTGTAACTGAAGCCTCAACATCAAGTCTTATCTTAAATGCAAATTCATCTGACCCTGGTTGCCACTCTAATCCAAGCACGTTTATTGTAGAGTCTTATGCACCTATTGCGATAGTTCAACATTCTCGATCTGACTCAGGAATATTTTGGAGTAAATTGTTGTAATTCGACGACCATTTTCTTAAATGAAACAACGATTTCTTTAAAATTTCAATTGATTGACTTTGAATTTTCATTGCCTTTTCTTCCGATTCAGTTCCAGACAAAAGATCATCGACATAAAAATCCTTCTCAACTATCTTAGCCACTACTGGATATTGGTCTTGAGAATCCTTTGAAATTTGTTGGATAACCCTGATTGCGAGATAAGGAGCGCACGTTGTTCCGTAGGTGACAGTGTGCAGCCGATAGTGTTTTAGTTTTTCCAAAGTATCTTCACGCCATACAATTCTCTGAAAATTCGCATCTCTTTCATCGATCAAGACCTGCCGATACATCTTCTCAATATCGGCTGTAAGAACTACTTTGTGATTTCGAAATCTCAGTAAAATATTTAAAAGACCAGGTTGAATTGTCGGTCCGACCATCAAATTATCAAAGAGATGATCCCAATTTTGATTTTAGTGACGCATCAAACACTACCTTTAATTTTGTAGTAGAACTTGACTTCTTTATGACACCATGATGCGGAAAATAGAATCCTTTATTATGAGCAGTTTCAATTTCGTTGTCTGGGATCTGTTTCATATGACCAAGAGACTCATATTCTCTCATGAAATTGATGTACGATGTCTTAAAGGTATCTTCCTTTTCAAAACGTCGTTCCTTAAAGTGCGATCAATATCAATCCCTATATGCATACTGAAAGTCGATCCAGGACTACCAGATGTGGAATTAGTGTGGAGCTCCCCCGCCAAAATCCAACCGAACAATGCATAAATTGGCCAATAGGAAATTACTTCGGTCTGAAAGATCTAAGTATTACATTCATGAGCTCAAAGTGAAATTTTTACCCCCACTTTTTTTGATATTTCTCGACGTTTTAGGACCTCCTGATTCTAAGAAAGCAAAAAAAAAATGTATGTCTGTCTGTCGGCCGGCCGTCCGGCCGTCCGCCATTACCTACACTGCAGAGAAAACGGCTGGAGGGATTTCAAAAATTTTTTTTTAAAAAAATAGGTATTCACAAGATACAGGTCCGAAAGGACGCTGTGCTCGATAACTGTACCGGAAGTGTGTCAAAAAAATCATTATGTGTGTCAAAAATAGCAAATATACATATTTTTGGCTTAAAAAACATTTTAAGTGATTACGAGTAGGAACATTAAATTTGGAGGAATCTTGATGGTCGGGATTGGTATGTGAGATCAAAAACTAGATTATTGCATTATAAGTTTGTCAAAAAAAATGTTGTTAAGTGTGTCAAAAGAAAGATTTTTATTCATTTTTTTACCTAATTTTTTGGAAAAAAAAATAAAATTAATTGTTTGTTGGAAATGATTTATTATTATTATTGAGAATTATGGCATTATACGTTTGTCAAAAAAATGTTGTCAAGTGTGTCAAAAAATGATTTCATTTATTTTTTAGCCAATTTTTTGGAAAAAAAAATGTAGCTGTTTTTATGACGTAAATGTAATTGAAAAAATTGAACATGGAAATTTTTGAATTTGTTATAGTTTTTGAAATATTTTTGGAATTTTGAAAAAGTTTGTATTTTTGATTTTGTAATAATTTTTACAATATTTTTAGAATTTCGGAAAAAGTTTTAATTTTTGATTTTGTAAGAATTTTTGGAATATTTTTAGAATTTTGAAAAATTTTTAATTTTATTATAATTTTTGGAATTTTGAAAAAAGTTTTAATTTTTGATTTTGTAATAATTTTTGCAATATTTTTAGATTTTTGGAGAAGTTCGAATTTTTAAGAATTTTTGGCATATTATCGGAATTTAGAAAAAGTTTAAATATTTGATTTCATTCTAATTTTTAGAATATTTTCGGAATTTTGAAGAAGTTTGATTTTATTTAATTTAAAAATATTTTTGGAATTTTGATTATAATTTTCCGGCAACGCATTGATGTTTCGTGTTAGTTTTGTAATAAATTTTTAAACAGATATAAAAAATACTTGTACTTTAACAAAGAGTTCTGTTTGATATACATCGTTGCCCAAAACTAAAAACCATGTCCTCGTGAAAGTTTTTTGCCGAAAACTATATCAAAATCCTTTACTCAGACCGAAGTCTTGATATCTCAGAGCTGTGAAATTTCAGCCCTTCCATATTTTATCCTTTACTATCTGACCACCTTTCGGAATCTTAAATATTTGATTGGCTTCAATTAACATATCGATCGGCCTTGGAATGTTGAATTCAGGATCTGCCAATTCGAAGTCCTTGATAAAATTCCAATTTGTTTTAATAAACTTCGCTGCTGGTAGATTTGACGTTAATTTCGTTAGATTTAATGAAGAACATGATATACTATCTGAATCGTCAAATCAGGATGTTATGGTGAAACAGACAATCTTACATTTACTCGTGCAAGTCGCAATCTCTGAACGCATGATTCTATCATAGAGGATAATTGAGAACCAGAATCTAAAAGTACCCTACACAATTAAGATTCTCCACTGCTATCCTTTACCTTTACGACGGCTGTTGGCAATAAGGTTGTTTGAATTTGAATCTTATCGATAGATTCAACAGTGTGTTCGTTTATTGAAAGTCTGTACGGTTTCAGTTTTTGGACTCTTAACTACATATGAGGCTACAACATTTTCTGAATTGACAGTTGTAGAATTTTTCTCATTATGTAACAACGAAAGAGGTCTCCATTTGCAGGAATCGCAATTAGTTTTAACCTTCCATCGAAAAGCAGGGTGAGACGTATTTAAGCAATTATAACCTCTCCTGCTGTCTTTAATGTATTTTCGCCTATCTTCTACACTCATTGCTGTAAATGGCCGGCATTCGGGCAAACAATGAGATTCCCGTTTGCATAGCAAACAGATTTCTTCCGATTTGACGTGCATCGCTTTGACTTTAGGTGGGAAAGAAGATTTTTTTTAACTGTGCTAGAATTTGAATTTAAACTGTCCAACGCATCGGCACGCTTATTCAAAATTTTTATAAAATCTTTGTTAGTCGGAAAATCTAAATCTGTAGAATCATTTGACCAAAGTTGACGACTTTCTTCATCTAATTTATTTTTGGCTAGGTAAACTAACCAAAGATCACGTTGTTCCGCCTTTTTTCCAAGAGCTTTTAATCCTATAGTTACCTCACTATATGAATCTGCTAGTTTTCCAACATTACAGGTATTTGCTAGCTTTATTGTTGGCTGTTCTAGAAACATCTCAATAAACGCATTAACTATAGGCTTTTTTCGGTTATATCGATCTTTTAGTATTTGAAGGGCTTCACAATAATTTATTTCTGTGACTGACAAATGCTTGACTTTACTCTCGGCGTCACCTCACAATAATCCCTTTAGATATTGAAATTTTTGAGCAGTCGAGAAAGATTGGGATTTTCATGAACGATTTTATTAAATAGATCACTAAATGATTGCCAATCACGAACATCCCCATTAAATGAAGGCATATTGACCCTGGGTAATTTAAATTCAGAAGAATGTGCTTGACTTCCAGAAGTATTATTAATAGAGATATCATTCAAACCCGGAAGAATGGTTGTATTTCGTTGCCTGATTATAGTGCTCAATGAGGCCACCACGTGGTAATAATTCCTCTCAAATTCCTCCATTTCCGAATTTTCTTCTCATTAAACTCATGCAATAATTCAGTAGCCCCATCTACTCGCGTTTTCAACTGTTCTATGCTTGTTTTTTTGTCAACCTCCACAATTTACTTATTTAAAATATGGAGGAGCTGAAATCTCACAGCTCTGAGATATCAAGACTTCGGTCTGGGTTAAGGATTTTGATATAATTTTCGGCAAAAAACTTTTATGAGAACATGGTTTTAAGTTTTGGGCAGCGATGTATATCAAACATAACTCTTTGTTAAAGGACAAGCATTTTTTTATCTCTGTTTAGAAATTTATTACAAAACTAACACGAAACAGCAATACGTTGCCGGAAAATTATAATCAAAATTCCAAAAATATTGTTAAATTAAATCAAATCAAACTTTTTTCAAAATTCCAAAAATATTCCAAAAATTAGAATAAAATCAAATATTTAAACTTTTTCTAAATCCCAATAATATTCCAAAAATTCTTAAAAATTCAAACTTTTTCCAAAATTCTAAAAATAATGCAAAAATTATTACAAAATCAAATATTGGAATTTTTTTCAAAATTTCAAATATTATAATAAAATCAAAAACTCAAAATTTTTCAAAATTCTAAAAATATTCCAAAAATTCTTACAAAATCAAAATATGAAACTTTTTTTCAAAATTCTAAATATATATATATATATATATAAAACTCAAAAATTCTGAGAGTTTGCCGAGCGCATTTAAAGAAGATGGACGTGGATAAAACTCTCCGTCGTGATAAATACATATATATTTTTAGTTTAATAATTTACCATATTTAAAGTGTCTTATTACCATATTTAAAGTGTCTAAAATGTGTTTCAAACCAAGTGCTTCAATAATATATAATATATGATATATAATAATATATAATAATGGTGGTATTTTAAAAATAATTTAATTTTTCTAATTAAAAGATTGAAAAAATCAGGAAAATAATTTTTTTTTTCTTGAAATTCTCGTAATTTATGGTTTTCAATTCGATACAACATTGTTGTGTCGTTGTTTATTTTTATTACTTTTTTTTCATTTAAAATTAAAATGAAATTAAACCGTAGTGATTTTAGTCGATGAAAATTATTAACATTTTTAAAAAAGGTTATAGAATTTATCTGATTTTTGTAGTGTTAAATTAAGAAACGATCTAATCAACAAGTCGTGGTAAATAAGCCGTGTTCGATTTGACTGAAACAACTGAAGCAACTGAAAAATTAAATGCAATTGTTGTTGTTTTTTCAGTTGTTTCAGTCAAATCGAACGCACCTATAGTTGGGTATAATTATGTAAGAGGATTTCGTGTTTCTTGTTATGATTAAAAAAAAAATTTTGTTTGTTGATTTAGAGAAAATAAAAAAATTTATCAAAATGCCATTACCAGGAATAAATGAATGTAAATAAAATAGAGTATTTTAGTTTAAATTTCATAATATAATTAATGAAAATGCAGATTTATTAGAAATAAAGATACAAATTTCGTCAACTTGAAAAGGTGTCATGGCGTGTGAAATATTATTCTTAAAAAACATTGATAACATTTTTGTTTCCTAAAAAAAAACTGATGGTTTGATATCTTAGGTTCGCTATTCGAAATAATTGAATTTTCATATATATATATATATGAGATTAGCTGAGATTTGGCAATAATTTAATTTAGTTTTAATAAATTTAATGAAAATAGAACTTCGAATTAATTAACTTTCTTTGATTTACAGCTACAGAATATAATACAAAAGGTATATATAAACATTGAAACTATAGTTTTAATGTTTATATATAACTTTCTTAAAACATCTTTCGTATTTCTATCAATTTTATGTAATTTGGAATAAATGAAAGGAAGTCTAAAAATACGTCTAAAGTATTAAAGATATCGTTCAAACAAATTTTATACATATATTCCATATTTGAATTATCAAAATATATATAACATATTTATATGAATTATCAATATATGTATATATGTGTATGTATGTGTGTATGTATGCATGTATGTATGTATGTGTGTATGTATATGTATGTGTATGTGTGTATGTGTATGTATATATACGTATGTATATATGTGTATATGTGTGTGTATATATATGTGTATGGATATGTATGTATGTATGTGTGCGTGTGTATGTATGTATGTGTGTGTATGTATATATGTATATATATGTATATATGTATATATATATATATATATATATATATATATATATATATATATATATATATATATATATATATATATATATATATATATATATATATATATATATATATATATATATATATATATATATATATATATATATATATATATATATGTATGTATATATATGTATGTATGTATGTTTATTATATATGTATGTATGTATGTTTATATAACAATACCACATAAATTAGTATGTTGGACATAAGGTGAAAACTTCTTAATATGTATGTTTGCTGTTAATAAATATATGTATATATATAGGTATGTATGTATGTGCGTATATATGTGTATGTATGTGTGTTTATGTATGTATGTGTATACATGGGTATGTTTGGAGTGATGTGTGATGTAGTGATGGTATGTATGTGTATGTGGAGGTAGGTGTATGTGGTTGGGTATGGGGTAGGTGGATGGGGTTGGTGGATGTGGTATGTGTATGTGTATGTGTATGTGTATGGGGATGGGGTGGGATGTGTATGGGTTGTGGATGTGGATGGTGTATGTGGTATGTGGATGTGGATGGGAGGTGTATGTGTAGGTAGTGAGGTGTGGTATGTAGTGTATACATGTGGGTATGGGTGTATGATGTGTGTTGTAGGTGGATAGAGTACATTGTATGTGTATGGATAGTAGTAGTATATATATATATATATATATATATATATATATATATATATATATATATATATATATATCTATATATATCTATATATATATATATATATATATATATATAATATATATATATATATATATATATATAATATATATATATATATATATATATATATATATATATATATATAATATATACTATATATATATGTGTGCTATACTATATGTATGTATGTGTGTATATGTATGTATGTATGTATGTATGTATATGTATATGTATGTTTGCGTATATGTGTGTATGTGTGTATATATGTATGTATGTATGTGTACATGTATGTGTATATGTATGCATATATGTATATATATGTGAGTACATGTGTATATATGTGTGTATGTACGTGTATATATGTGTGTATGTGTATGTATGTGCATGTGTATATATGTGTATATATATATATATGACAATGGCTGAATGGTCGTCTTATCAACACTTGTTATAAGTGACAGTGTGAATTTTAAACTAAATTAATCTCTTAAATGATAAATATATAATGTTGATTTATTTGTGACTGTGAATTATTTATTAGTTAATTGTGTGTGTACTTCAGTCAATATAGAATAATTAAACAATTATTTCGTTATTTTGCCGACGTTTCGCCTTCGTTTGGAAGCTTCCTCAGGGCACTATTTATTGAAAATATATAATTACAAAACTTAGAAAATTATTTTTAAAAAAATAACAAGAAAAAATAATACTAAAAATTAACAAAAAAAACATTTAGTTCTTACATATAACATTAATTGTCCTTGTCAAATTGGTAAAATTGTTTTGCTTAAAATTCAACACTGCAACCAGACATGTCATCTGAACTGCATCACCACTAAAATACTAACAATTTGTTCCTAATTTATTTATGTTCAAAAATTATTTTGTCTCTCATTAATTAATTTCAAAATTGTTTTGTAGGATTTACTGAGATTCTCAGTATCTGTTTTTTTATTTATATTTGTGTATTATCGTTTATATGGAGCATTTCTAAAAATGAGAGGTTGTATGGGTTGTTGTGTTGGTGCAATATTTTGCAGTTATTAAAACCAAATGTGTGTTTGTTTTCGTGTGAATGTTTGACTAGAGCAGTTCTATTGCATACTTTTTCTATGTCTCTATCATTATTTTTAACTATTGCTTTGTAGCACATATTGCAAAATATGTTGGAAAAAACGACAACACATCTGGAGAAAAGGTTGACGTCACACAAATACGACATAAATGCACTCCAGAAAGCAATAGTTAAAAATAATGATAGAGACATAGAAAAAGTATGCAATAGAACTGCTCTAGTCAAACATTCACACGAAAACAAACACACATTTGGTTTTAATAACTGCAAAATATTGCACCAACACAACAACCCATACAACCTCTCATTTTTAGAAATGCTCCATATAAACGATAATACACAAAATATAAATAAAAAAACAGATACTGAGAATCTCAGTAAATCCTACAAAACAATTTTGAAATTAATTAATGAGAGACAAAATAATTTTGAACATAAATAAATTAGGAACAAATTGTTAGTATTTTAGTGGTGATGCAGTTCAGATGACATGTCTGGTTGCAGTGTTGAATTTTAAGCAAAACAATTTTACCAATTTGACAAGGACAATTAATGTTATATGTAAGAACTAAATGTTTTTTTTTGTTAATTTTTAGTATTATTTTTTCTTGTTATTTTTTTAAAATAATTTTCTAAGTTTTGTAATTATTTATTTTCAATAAATAGTGCCCTGAGGAAGCTTCCAAACGAAGGCGAAACGTCGGCAAAATAACGAAATAATTGTTTAATTATTCTATATTGACTGAAGTACACACACAATTAACTAATAAATATATAAGTATAACTAAATGTAGTGAAAACATTAATTGTAATAATCAGTTTTATATCTAATATAATAGTTCTAAAGTGTTGGCTTTAATAATTAAACTCTAAGGTAAGATTGCTTTCAAAAATGGAAAGATGTGGCGACCAAGATGTAATCTTCCCTAAATGTAAAATTTATTAACTCTGATTTTTACTAGAAAACTAAATAAAGGTGTTATTGTGCTATTCGATTTTGTGTAAAATTTAAACCTACTTAGAGCTTTAACTAGCGAAATTTAGTTATTATTTCAAATTCAGTTTAAAATTTCATTTGTTGACATAATTTTATGTGATAGATTTATCTCTTTCTATTTATCCAAACATTATCCATAAAATCCAATAAGATTTTTGAACGATATCAACGAGCAGGGTTAATTGTTTTTGTTAAATTAATTCTTGTGTTTCAAGAAAAATTCAAAACATTCTTGCGTTAATTATATTATATAAAATAATGTTTTATAAAATTTAAATAAATACATTTCAAATAAAAACATCAAGTGAAAGATAATATTTTTATCCAATTCAATCCCAATACTTTTTTATATGAAATTCACTCAATTTTCAAAGAGGTTTTTTGTTTTTTATATATATGTACATAATATAAATGTTTTTAACCATAAATAATCATAAATAATTTTAACCATAAATATAATAACATGAATTCAGATTGGAGAGTGCAGAGGACTACAATTTAGTCATCATCCTATTATAATAATAAATTACATGAATAACAGGTTTCCGACTGGAGATTGCAGGTGAGAAATTTTAGATACGGGATTGCTGATTGGCGATTGCAGATTATATGTATAAGTGATTGTCCTTGTGATTGTCTCCTAACAGTAGTAGCTAGATACGATTTGCCAGGTGTCTGTAACCGGGTCGTTTACTCCTAACTAACAATTACCTACCTATCCTTACCTATTGTTATATGTTATATGTAAAACGACTGTAGGAAGTGGCCCGGCCGTAATCCGGGAGTCTCGCCTAGTGCTTGGTCCTACAGTCCAATCAATCAATCAATCAATCAATCATATATATAAAACTCAAAAATTCTATTTTTTCAATAATCTAAAAATGTTGCAAAAATTATAACAAAATCAATAATAGAAACTTTTTTCAAAATTCCAAAAATATTCCAAAAATTAGAATAAAATCAAATATTTAAACTTTTTCTAAATTCCAATAATATTCCAAAAATTCTCAAAAATTCAAACTTTTTCCAAAATTCTAAAAATATTGCAATAATTATTACAAAACCAAAAATTGAAAATTTTTCATAATTCCAAAAATTATAAAAAACAAATATTAAAATATTTTTCAAAATTCTAAAGATATTCAAAAAATTCTTACAAAATCAAAAATTAAAACTTTTTCCAAAATTCTAAAAATATTGCAAAAATTATTACAAAATCAAAAATACAAACTTTTTTTAAAATTCCAAAAATATTTCAAAAACTATAACAAATTCAAAAATTTCCATGTCCAATTTCATTTTCAATTACATTTAAGTCATAAAAACAGCTACATTTTTTTTCCAAAAAATTGAGTAAAAAAATAAATGAAATCATTTGTTGACACACTTGACATTATTTTTTTGACAAACTTATAATGCCATAATACTCTTAATAATAATAAATTTTCATGTCGTACAAACTATTAATTTTATTTTTTTCTAAAAAAATAGGGTAAAAGAATAAATAGAAATCATTCTTTGACACACTTGACAACATTTTTTTGAGAAACTTATAATACAATAATTTAGTTTTTGATCTCACATACATATTTCGACCATCAAGATTTCTCCAAATTCAATGTTCCTACTCGTAATCACTTAAAATGAACGTTTTTAAGCCAAAATTATGAAAATTTGCTATTTTTGACACACATAATGATTTTTTGGCATACTTCCGGTAAAGTTATCGAACACAGCGTCCTTTCGGACCTGTCCCTTGAGTATACCTATTTTTAGAAAAAAAAACATTTGAAATCCCTCCAGCGGTTTTCCCTGCAGCGTTGGTAATGACGGACGGCCGGCCGACAGAGAGACATACATTTTTTTTTGCTTTTTTAGAATCAGTAGATCCTAAAACTTCGAGAAATGCCAAAAAAGGTGGGGGTAAGAATTTCACTTTTGGCTCATGAATGTAATGCTTAGGTCTTCCAGCCCGAAGTAACGCGTCATTTGCCCCTTAATAGTAGAACGCCTGCATGATTTTCCAACTCTAAATACTGTCTGAAAGGGTTAACGAATGCTGCACTAATCTTATAAATCACTAATAATTGAAGAATGTCAATAAATTTCAAACCCTAATCCAAACACTAAACCTAAATATGCTTACATAACACATCAATTCCAATTTTTCAATAAATTTACTTTTGAAATATTTTGAATAAAATAAAAATATTCCGATTAGTGTCACGGTTCAGCGATTGAAGTAATTTTTTCATTGTTGTTACAAGCAAATTGTTTATTTATTTTGGTTAAATTATCAACACAGATCACCTCATATCAATGAATCTCACTCATTATTAACTTTATGCATTATCCAATATGTAGTTATTTATATAAATTGAAGTGGATATTTTATGGTTAGTTATTTTATCGAAAAAAAAAGCAACGACTACACTAAAATCATAAAATTTATAATTATTGGATAGATGTGCTTTTTGCAATGTTTAAAAAAAAACATCAAATTATTTTTTATATAATTTTTGGTGTCGATTTTAAAAATCGGGCGTGAATTTTATTTTATTTTTACTATTATAATTATTATTTTTTGTTTTTGGGTATATCACTGTTTTACTATCTACAAATTGTTCATTTTTGTATATTATATTGATGTTATTAAATGATACACAAAAATAAAATAAAACAAAACCATTAAATTAATTTAATTAAAATATATTCATTTTATAATGATAATTAAATTGGAAATTTTTATTCGTTTCGTATCAAGTCAAAAATAAAATTTTGTTGATATGTGTTGTGTTGTGAAAAAAATAAATCGACATAATTTTAAATTTTTGATTGTAAATAATATAAATTTGGTTCATGAAATTGAAACAGTAATAAACTTTGTATTGTAATGTTTTCTGTTAGCAACAAGTTCATTTTATGATGTATAGCAAACATTTCCCGCCTTTTTTCATCACGATTAAAATCAATAATTAAAAGGATTTATTGCATATCCGAACTGACTGAAAACTGCCTTTTCAAAGAACATTTAATGTTTGGCCCGTTAATGTTTTAATTATGTTACATCACTTGGTCTTTCATTGTTTTTTTTTTAATAAAATGTTATGTGTAATAGGAATTACAATATGTGTCACAATAACACATAGAGAAATAGATATTCTTTAAAACCTGAGTCTAGGGTAACGACCTTTGTCAATCATTTCACCTGGAGTTTTAATGAGCTCTACCCTCATTGCAATTTTTTTTTTAATTTTGCGATGCACAGTTTTCGAGTTATTGTCAAAAAAAAGGCGACTTTCAGACCGCCCCCCCCCCTAGGTTCCGACACTGATTGATAGAAAAATTTAAAAAGATGGGGAAAAGAGGGTAAAAAAACATTTTTTGACCCAAGCAAAGACCATTTCCCTCCCTTCGTTTCGACACTGATTGACAGAAAAATTTGTAAAAATTCACAGAGTTAGGAAATTTGGTAAATTTTGTATGAAAATTATAGCGAAGTCTATAATAATATAAAATGGGCGAAATAATAATATTTCTGTGTGTTTAGGGGAAGGGGGAAGAGAGGGTAAAAAAAGGCGAAGGGTGTGGGGAGAGTAAAAAAAACATTTTTGACCCATATGAAGTCATATAAAGGAGCAATTAATTTAAGAAACATTACAATTTTTTTTAGAGTTTTGCAATGCGTTTTGTGTTATTTTAAAAAAAGTTATTTATTTATCTAGAACGAAAAGTGAAACTTTAAAGTACGAGCTAGTTGTTTACGGCCGAGTCGTTTAGCCGAGGCCGAAATTACTAATGCGTACCTTTAAAAACACTTTTCGTTAGAGATAAATACAAAATTTTACTTCATACTGGAAATTTATTAAAATAAAAAAAAATGAGTTTTAAATTTTGTTCAAAAAGTTGAACTTTAACGTCCTAGGACTTTATAAAATTTTATAAAGTCCTAGGGCGTTTAAGTTCAACTTTTTGTATCATAAATAATCCGAAAAATGTCATTTTAGATATCAGTATGAAATAAAAATAGTTTTAGAAACTCGCTTGACCGAAAAAATAATCAAATTTAAACCATTTTCAAGCTGGTGTAATTGAATCTTTCTTGAGGTACCATAAAAAGCTATGGATAATATTTAACCTAGAGCAACATTTTTTAGTCATTTTCGATCAATGTAGATTTGATTGTATTTGATTGTAACATTTATTTTGTTAGTCATCTATGCCAGACTTTTGTCTGACTTTTTATTGCAAAACATAGCGGTTCTAAATTTCAAGAATTTCGTGATTTTTGGCTTGACGAGTTATTTTCAAAAATTCATAGCTTCGGTTCTATGAAAGATAGAAATTTCTGTTTTATTTTATTTTAAAGTTAAAAGATGTTAGTTTAAAAGAAAAATAAAACCATAAAAAGTTATTAACAAACTTCTATTGTTATAAACAAATAAAATGTTCAAATTAATCTTTAGTCATTGCTCCACCAACGCAATGAGTTTTTAGTATAACTATCGTGCTCTACGTTTAATTTCCTATAAAATCCGTGTTTTTAATAAATGCATTTCTCCATTAATTTTTACTGTTAGAAATAAATTAATTTATCGAGCACGGAACGACAAAAAATTCCATACATGGGTCATTCCTTAACATACCGAACAGATTAGGACAAAATGTGACCAAGACATTTTTGATTTGACTGAATTTTTTTTACGGGTTCTACATAAACAAAAAAATAGACGTATTCAAGAATTTTTTATTATTTTTTTTGTGACGGAAATAGAGCGGATCTAAATTTCGAGAATTTCGTGATTTTTGGCATGAAGACTTTTATCCAAAGATTCATATTTTTGGTTCTGGTAAAGATAGAAACTTTTTTTCTATTTTATTTTAAAGTTAAAAGATGGAATAAAAAAAAAATTTTCCTATAAAAACGTATATTGAATAAATGAAGAAACGATTTTTACTGTTTGAAATAAATTTATTTTTCCAGCGCGGAACGACAAAACATTTCAAAAATATTTGTCGTTCCGCGCTGAAAAATTTAATTTATTTCTAACAGTAAAAATCTTTTCTCCATAAATTAAAAATACGTATTTTAAAGGAAATTAAACGTAGAAAACGATGGTCATACTAAAAACACATTTCGTTGGTGGGGCAATGACTAAAGATCGATGTGAACATTTTATTTGTTTATAACAATAGGGGTTTGTTAATAATTTTTATTGATTTTTTTTAAACTAGCATCTTTTTACTTAAAAAAAAACAAAACAGAAGTATCTATTTTCAATAAAACCGAAGCTATAAATTTTTGAAAATGACTCGTCAAGACAAAAATCAACAAATTCTGAAAATTTAGAACCGCTATATTTTCAAAAAAAAAAATCCTCGAACAAGTATATCTTTTTTTCGATATAAAACTCATTAAAAAATTTCATTCAAATCAAAAATGTGTTGTTCAGAAAGGTGTTCGATGTGTAAAAGAATGATTCATATATGAGTATTTGTACTGAACTGAAGGATATATTTTCTCGGACCCACATGACTGAAGCTCGTCGGAATAAAAACAATGACATACACTCAGTCCTCCGTTTACTTCCTGTTAGTGACGCACTAGCAGGAACAGTGTTCATTACAGGAAATAAATTTAAGTGGCGTCACTGACGCTTAGGAGGGATGAGAGAAAATTCTACCAGGTGAAGAAGCAAAGAAGGGGTAAAAACACTATTTAAAATGTGGTCAAGTGGGGTGTCATTTGAAAGAGCACCTAATTTAGAAAATATTGAATTTTTTTTAGAATTTGGCGATGCACAGTTTTTGAGTTATTGTCTAAAAAGTGTGACTTTCAGACCGCTCCTCCCACCTCCCCTGCGTTTCGACCCAAGCGAATGGGGTGTCATTTAATTTTAAATTCATTGCAATTTTTTTTCAGATTTTTGCGGTGGACAGTTTTTGAGTTATTGTCAAAAGAGTGCAGAATTCAGATCGCCCCCTACGTTGCGACACTGATTGACAGAAAATTTTTAAAAACTCACAGAGCTAGAAAATTTGGTAAATTCTGTATGAAAACTATAGCGAAGTCTCAAATAATCATATTTCTGTGTGTTTAGGGTACAGGGGTAGAGAGGGTAAAAAAATTATTTTTGACCCAAGCGAGTGGGGTGTCATTTGAAAGAGCACCTAATTTAGAAATCATTGCAATTTTTTTAGAATTTTTCAGTGCACAGTTTTTAAGTTATTGTCAAAAAACTACAAAATTCAGACCGTTTTACTGTAGAAAAAATCTTTTTTAGTATGTAACCTCTCCACCCTTCTAAATTGCGACACTTGATTGATCGAAAAAATAATCAAATTTAAACCATTTACAAGCTGGTGTAATTGAATCTTTCTTGAGTTACCATAAACATCCATGGATCAGATTTAACCTAAAGTAACATTTCTGAGTCATTTTTGATCAATGTAGATTTGATTGTTATTTACTATTGACATTTACGATTAAATATTTATTTTGTTATGCGTCTATGGTCTGGAAATATAAGGACATTACAACACAACTTTTTGTCAATAATTTGTGATATTGTGTTCTTCTACATTCACGGTACTCTTGGCGGGCGAATTTTATTTGCACTTGTCTGACTTTTTTGTTTTGCGATAAGTCATTCATTAAAATTTTGTTTGGAAATATTTCGATTTTTTTACATCAAACTCGATTCCTTAAAGAAACTTTTGTTTTACTATTCTTTATTTATTGCTATAAATACAGGTAAAAACAAATATTTGCATTTTTGTGTTCAGTAGGCGTTGGACAAATACGTTTTAGAACTGTGGCAAATTTCAAGTTATAGCACTTATAGTTTGTGAAAACATTGATTATGTAACTCCTTTCATTCACGTTCTGTATACTGGAGGAATCGATTACCAAAAAATATTTTTCCCGATACATATAATCCCCAAGCTTTTAAATCAGCAACACATCAACACCATCGCTCCAATCCTATCCCAAGTCCTTAAAAACTAACCTTTTTACTTTCCTTTCCTATCGTTAACACATGCATAAAGCATTAGAGGTATATAACCTAAGTGATTAACCGAACTATAAAAAAAACCACTACAATGTATCAAAAGTGCACCTCGCCTCCAGATGGAAACTTTTCCCTTTTTTTATTTATGTGTAAAATTATTTTCCTTTTGCAAATACAAATTTCAAATGAAACCGGTTTTCGAGAAACAATTAGTTATAACGTTGTGTTGGTGACTCGTTTTGCACAAAAACTTTAGTTTAACCAGTTGGAATATAAATAGTAGTTGACATTACAATTTAGTTTATAGGCAATTTACAGGAAAAGGTGTAAGAAACGAATAAGTGATGTGTTCCACTGTCTAAAAACTTGATTGATTGTTCCACCAAAAAAAGCAGTAGTTTGCTCATTTTTTAATTGGACCACCTAAAATGATTGAAACAGTGGTTTTTTTCAGAACACTGGAGATTAAGACAACATCTCAAATCTTTTAAAGTGAATAAAACAAACGAATAGAGATTCTAAATCATTTTTAGAGAACCCCCAACACGTCGCCTCAAAAATTGTGGAGCTTTGATTGACAAGGAAACGGATATTCATCAAACCATTATAATCAGAAGATGGAGCAGCAATTCTTAAGTTCTAGGCAGAGCCACGTTTTACCAAAAACCTACATCAATTTGCTCATTTTATTCAATACTTTTCTCGACTACCCACAAAACAGAAAAAAAAATCAAATAATTTTCAATTAATAAAAATTAAATTATCATTAAACTAAATTTTCGAATCATATGAAATTATTAATGTATTCATAGTTTTGTTTTAACTAAATAGATTTGTTTGAATTTAAAATGTCAATTAGAATAAATTTTTTCGTACGTCATACATATCATTGAATCAAATAAATTAATAATAAAAATAAATATTAAGCTCAATTATCTGTGCTAATATTGAACTAAGTTTGTCTTCAAAACAGTATATATTATTTTAAATAAAATTCGATTATTTTTCTATTCGATTTCGAATGGAATTTCATTATTTCCTAGTTCGTCTATTCACTCTACAAAAACATTTTCTTACAAAATCTAATTAAATGCAAACAAATATCAATTAAATAAATTACGTTTAATTAATTTCGCAACAATAAACTAAAAATTAAACAAAATATATTCGACTTAATTTATTTAAATTAATTTTTGTTATATTTTTAAAATCTTTAGTTTTTATCGATCAATCACTATTCGAAAAAAAACTAATGTTTAAAGATCGTTTCTCCAATAATTATGGGTTGATTTCAAGGTTAGATCAATTAATTTTTTTTATAAGTATGTATATATAAACGAACTTATTTTTTTATTATTCTAAAATTAGATGAATATAAAGAATAAGACAACCACAAATACATATAATTAGTTTTAATTAAAAAAAAAAGAAAAAGGAAAAAATTATAATTAACTGTTCGAATAAAATAATAATTATTATTATAGCTAGTTATAACAAGAAGGGCTTTTAATTTGTTTTTGAATAATAAGAAGAAACGAAGAAGTTAATTATAACTGTTGTGTTATGACATGATCTTTGTTTTTAGTTACGAATTTTAACTTAAATATTTTAATTACGATTTAATTTTGGTACGTTTAATTGTTCTAATATTCATGAGCAGCTCTACACATTAATAAGGGTAAAATGACTTGAGACGGTAAAATATAGCTAGTAGTGAATGTTACGATAGATATAATGAAAGAAGCGATCCAAGGATTATCGAAGTAAATTAGTTTCACTGCACACATCTTTACTTTTTTTAGGCGACCATGTTATCATACTCTGACCTGCAGACTGGTAGGTTCTCTGTGCTTTCCTTATGAGCAAGAACTGAAGATATTTTTGGAAACCATTAGCTACTCCAAACTTCACCATGTGTTACTTCAAATGTTGATGCGCTTTGTCACCTTTGGAGTGAACAACTTGGAGAACTTTAACTAACGAATTCGATTCCTTCCTTTTAAGATATCAATTGCTAGTTCACCATTTTGCTAACTCATTAGTCTTTTTATTACCGAGATTTCCGCAATACCGTGGTAGCCATACTAGTGATATGCTGTTCTTAAGCGAAACGATTGATCTTCTTCTTGAAGGTAGTCTTTTAAATGGTAGAGACCACCTCTCGAAAGAAAGTCTCCGTAAATTTTCCCGCATGATAAGTGCGTCGCCTTTTTCTTAGCGGGGTCTCACTTAGACTGACATTTTAATATGGCAGTTGATCAATCTCTCAAAAACATTCCAAAGTGTCTTGTCATAATGAGAAGAGTGTTGTATTTTTCAAATGTCATACTGAATGCCTCAGTGCCTTGTTACGAACGACAACCTTCTTTTGCATGAATCAACGCGATCGATACAACTTATCGTTTTTAATTAATATATTTCTTAACCCTGTTTGCAATGATTTTGTTTGCATCGATTGCTATCATTTTTATATGTTGTTGATTCATAATTTTTTTTGTTATATGTAGATAGACATTTTGTATTTAAAAGTCAGTCAATTGGAATAAAAAACTAAAAATTGGTTGTGAATTTTTTAATTAGTCGCTTGTTGTTTTGGTGGATTAATTTTTTTGATTCTAATATATAATATTGATAATCTTTTCTTCATAGTTATTATAGTACACTGTGTATAAAGTGTGTGATTTCGTTTCGTGTGTGCTCAAATCAAGGATAGCAGCCTTGCTCGTTATGATAAACTTTAGTATTCTATTTTTCCGCCTCGATTTCATGATTACTTTTTCTAAATAAAATTAATCATAATTGCTTTTCATCAAAAATATTTTTTATCCAACAACTAACTATCCAATAATCAATATGAGATGATAGTACGGTTGATCCAACGAACAGCTGATATATATTCTATATAACTAGAATGAAGATGGAATAGAAAATGAACTTGATTTAATTATTTTGGATTGAAAAATACTGTTGGGTAAAGTTGTTTTCAATTTTTTATTTTGATGGTCGATGAACCTTAAAGTTAATTAATAGTGGTTGTTTACGCCAAATCACAGAAAAAAAAATTATAAAAAACACAACTGTACGTTGTTCCGGCAACTGTACTAATTCCAACCCATGTAAACGATACGTCGTTGTTTCACATTTAATTCAAATGATAGAATATAGATGGCCTCCATTTGAACAAAGTGGCGAGTTTGTTGATATGTCAGATGAGAATTAGTGTTTTGTTTGCGTTGTAGATTGTATAAATTAAGGGAATTTGAGAAAATATTTCTCTTTTCTTCATTACCCATCAAGGAAGAAACATCAACTTAACTACACCAAGATAATTCTGGAATACTGCTGGAATACAGGTGAATATAAGTGTCATAAATTTCATTGGTTAACCAACAAAAATTTCATCATAACTTGGATATAAATAATTGTCAAATCAGTGAAGTTTTTATAATCGATTATAAAAAGTCAATAATGGTAAACATATTCAACTAGTAAAGTTCTTCAAATTATGTACTGTTGTACTCGTCATATTCATCTAGAAAAGTTCTTCAAACTATATACCGTCATACTCGTCATATTCATTTATTGAAGGTCTTCAAATCATATACCGCCGGAATCGTCATATTCATCTGGTGAAGTTCTTCAAACTATATTCCGTCATACTCGTCATATCCATTTATTGAAGTTCTTCAAACTTTATACCGTCATACTAGTCATATTCATTTATTGAAGTTCTTCAAACTATAAACCATCGTACTCCTATCCATCTAGTGAAATTCTTCAAATTATATATACCGTCGTACTTGTCATATTCATTTATTGAAGTTATTCAAATTATATACCGTCAAACTCGTCATATTCATTTATTGAAGTCTTCAAACTATATACCGTCGTACTCGTCATATTCATTTATTGAAGTTTTTTATATTATTTACCGTCGGACTCGTCATATTCATCTAGTGAAGTTCCTCAAATTATCTACCATCACACTCGTCATATTCATTTTTTGAAGTTCTTCAAATTATATACCGTCAAACTCGCGGATTTCGCTCAAATCCGAGCTTGCATTATTGTCCCAGATATCAGTTTCAAGATTTACAGTAGGATTGAATACAACCACAGTAGGATTGCATTACACAGGTTCAGTAACGCATCACAAAAGGCTTAAGGATGTGTGTTTTACATCCAAACCACCGATGAGTCCAACCACCATCGTATCAGATTACTTTGTGCAAAATCAAGAGTAGCGTCATTGAAGAAACTCACTGTCCCTCGATTGGAACTTTGCACTGCTGTTCTTATGGCAGACTTGTTTCCCAAATTTCAACTTGCATTAAAAATCTTCTTTGATGCTACTTATTTCTGGAGCGATTCCGAGATTTCTCTACATCGCATACATTCACAACCATACCGATACAACACTTTTGTCGCTAATCAAATTGTTAAAATTCAAGAGGAAACGAAAGCCGCTGGTTGGAATTTCATTCAGCCAGCTCTCAAACCTGCTGATGGAGTTTCTTGAGGTTATTCATCCTCTCAACTACTCTAAACTTCGTTGTGGTGGAATGTCCCAAATTTTTTGCTAAAGAACCATGATGAACGGCCTAAAACTCAAGACTGGGGTGCTCAAGACCTTGATTCAGACTTCGCAAATTAATAATCCCAGTTTTAACACAACCAGATTCAGCTGAAATTTCCAGGTTCAGTTCTCTAATCCTTTTACTGCGGGTGGTAGCTTATTATTTCCGATTTTTTCGACACACTCGGAATAAACTAACGAGATCATCTGAATTATCAACTGAGCTCAGTTCCATTGAAATTCAAGAAATTCTAATTCAAGTAATCAAAATGGCTGCCTGAGCTTAAAGGCTTTCGTATCTTCCAAAAGCCCGTTGTGATTCTTGTCACCCTGGATCGATGAAGATGGGTTGATAAGAGTTGGAGGTCGTTTATCTAACTCTACACTCTTGGAAAACCAAAACCACCCCATACTGCTACCTCGAAATCATTGTTTGTCTACGTTAATAGTCAGGCATGAACACTTGAGATTGCTCCACGCTGGATCACAAGTATTACTTTACAACCTTCGGACTATGTATTGGATCAGTGGCGGTAGAAGCTTGTGCAGAAAAACAGTGAAGAAGTTTATAAAATGTTTTCACGCTAAGCCTCGACTTCATCATAAAATAATGGGTGATCTACCAATCGACCGAGTGACTCCATGGATGGACCGTTTTTTGTTCGCTCGTTCTCTAGATCCAAGGTAAACCTAAAAATGTATATCTGCTTATACGTTTGCTTCAGTACAAAGGCTAAACACTTGGAAATGGCAATGAATACTACCATTGAGTCGTTCCTAGCATGCCTTCGTCGTTTTGTCGCTCGTCGAGGTATATGTACTACAATTTATTCTGATAATGTCACCAACTTTATTGGAACACGCTCTGAGACCTACGCAACTTATTTGTTTCACAAGCATTCCAAAACAAAACAATGAAATTTTGTACCTCGAATAATATCGAATGGCGAACAATTCCTCCGCGATCTCCCCACTTTGGAGGTCTTTAAGAGGTGGCTATCAAAAGTGCTAAACATCACTTCAAGAGAGTAGTGAGAGCGTCCCCAATAACTATCGAGGGATTTTACATACTCATCACTCAAATCGGAGCGTGTCTCAACTCTCGGCTCCTAATGGTAATGTCTAATGATCCATCCGATTTGTCCACACTATCTCCAGGGCATTTTACGATTGGTTCACCATTAATGTCCATTCCGGAACCATGTTTACTGGTTCTACGATTTCAACCCATTTAAAAAATCTGCGACAATTTTGAAAGATGGCATATGGAATATTTTGCTGAATTACAACAACGCTAAAAGTGGCATCAGGGCAAAGTTCCGTTCAAAATCGACTCACTAGTTCTTCTACACGAAGATAACGTCCCTCCGTTAAAATGGCATCTTTGGGGAATTGTAAAGGTGCACAAAGACGGCGTGGTTCGCGTAGTATCAATAAAAACAGAACAGATCATCGATGAACTGAAAAGAGCTAGTAACCGCATAAGTGTTTTACCCATTGATTGTGTCGAATGAAATTAGAAAACAGCAATATTCACAATTAGGCAATTAGGTTTTGACTTTATAATGTCAGATTAAAAATAAATGATAACCCTTCTAAATTCTCAGAAACAAAAAAAAACTCATCAAAGCAGTTGCTTTAAGGTCGCAGGCATGTTTACGCCAAATCACAAAAAAAAAAAAATTATAAAAAAACACAACAACGTACAAACTAATTCTAACCCATGTAAACGCTACGTCGTTGTTTCACATTTAGTTTAAATGATATAATATAGATGGCGCCCATTAGAACAAAGTGGCGAATTAGTTTATGTGTTAGATGAGAATTATGTTTTGTTTGCGTTGTAAACTGTATAAATTAAAGGAATTTGAGAAGATATTTCTCTTTTCTTCATCAACCATCAAGGAGGCAACATTAACTACATCAAGAAGGAACACCGGCATACAAGTGAATAAAAGTGTCATAAATTTCAATGGTTAACCAACAAAAATCAGTTCATCATAACTTGGATATAAATAATTGTCAAATCAGTGAAGTTTTTATAATCGTTTTTATAATCAAAGTTTTTATAATCAAAGTCAATATCGGTAAATATTAGATTAGATTAAATTAAATTCGGTAGTGATATGTGGTACTGCGGCCAAAATGATTTATTTTTCCCCACCTTACTACTCTCTGGTGAATACCCAGTTAGAGCACCTCCTCCTCAAATCCTGCCTCCATTAGGAATTTCAGGATATGGAGAGGTTTAAGTTTATGCAAGTCATGCGGGGCAATATTATACTCCCACAGATGCAACCTTCTCGTGTAGATCAATGCTCCACAATCTTTGAGAAGATGGGCTGGGGTCTCTTTTTCTCTGTGAGAACCCCTGTCAATATTCTCAGGTTTCTCTTACTCATCCTAGAGCATATTACTGCTCTCGTTTATTAAACTGTCCAATCAACTCCTTGGACTGCCTTAAGCCTTTGTTACTATTCCCAAGCTGGTTTAGCTTGCTCACACAGTCTTCAACCAATTTGGATGTGATTGTGTATGAGTTTAACGCATTAACTACTGCTTGGCTGTCCGACAAGATGGCAATTTTCTTGTTTTTATATTTCCTTCCTAAAGTGAAGTCTGCGCACCTCTCGATAGCACATATTTCGGCTTGGAAAACGTTTGGGCAGGTGCCTATAGTTCAAAGTATTTGGTCTTTGGTCCAAATACTCCTGCACCCACCCCTGCTTCGGTCTTTCAACCAGCCGCGTACCATTTCATTACATCATTACTCTGATGGTACGTAGTGGATTCACTGTTCCACTCCGTTTTATTGCACAACTGCGATGTAAATTTCCTATCGAAGTTGAACTGCCTAATCATTCCGTATTTAGGAAACTCAAGCAAGGAATTCTCCCTTGAAATACTTTTTCGATATTTAACTCGATAATTTTACTCAGATTGAGTTTTAGTCCAACAGATATACACCAGGTGTCTACAAGATTCGGTCCCCTCTGTACAATTCCACAGAGTGTTTTCTTGAACTTCCCTCTGGCGATAATGACAATGCCATCCACGTACCCAAGATATTTAATACGCTGGCTCCCACTTAGAGCCTTCTTGACTGCTCCGTGCGAAGTGTTATTGAAAGCTCCTTCAATGTCCAGAAATCCACAGACAACAACTTTTTTGTTGTCCACTGTCGCCTCTAATTCTTTCGTCAACCTGAGCAGCGTGGTTTCCGTTGATCTTTCCGTTCTGTACGCATGTTGACTATCTTGCAAAGGCGATCTCACCAAGATATTGGTTCGTATGTGGTTGTCGATCAATTTTTTCATCGTTTTTAACATGAAAGATGTTAAACTGATGGGTCCATGAGACTTCGGCTGGGTCACATCTTTCTTACCTACCTTTGGAATAAATATCACTTTTGACGTTTTCCATGGTTCTGGAATATTCCCAAGAGCCAGATTGCTCCTGAAGATGCCAAACCAAACTTCGTTGAGAAGGCCGGATGGAACACATACGGAGGATGGGCAACAAAGAACTGCTCTTCTTCTAAAAACACACTTTCCAGGAGGTAAAGGCTCCCAGGAGGTGCGGTAATAGCCACTTCTGCCCCTTTGCAAGAGAGTTGGAACTATTCTATCCACTCCTGGTGATTTGTATGGCTGGAACGTGCCTATAGCCAACTTGATACGGATTTCCGTAAACAGTGAGGCAGCCACCCTCCAGTCCTCTGGGCTTGGTCTTTTACTTTTCTTCTTACTCGCGTCTTATGCACACTAGCGTTTACCTCCCGGAGAGTGTGTTTCTAGAAGAAGGGCAGTTCTTTGTTGCCCATCCGGCCTTCTCAACGAAGTTTTAATCTCGACACCGTCCTTGGCCAAAGCTTTATGCAGCTCAGCTGCTACAGGCGTTGCATAGATATTATCACAGAAGGTTCTGAAGCTGCCTCTTTTTGCCCTCCTAATATCCTTATTGTAGGTGGTAAGCACCCTAGAATACTCTTCCAAGCTTTCAGATTGTTTTGCTCTATTAAAGAGCCTCCGTACTTCTGTTCTTAATTTTTATAACTACTTGCTCCAACAAAACGCGTCCCTCTGCTCTTTTTGCTTAGTAATTGAGCAGCTGGCTGCGAACGCCTTGGTGATTGGCAGGTTTACCTCCTCTACAGCTTGTTCCAGCGCGGCATAATGTTTAATTGTCCCTCTAACCATTACTAGCTGTAGATCTTCTTTTAGATGCTCCTCAAATTGATCCCGATTGGGGTGATTTCTCTTTCTTACTTTCCAGATCAAACAGAATCATTCTTTGATCCGATAAGGAGGGTTTATTTGAGACTCTCCAGTTTTTATTGAACTGTACTACATTGGTACCTCCTACCGTTAAATCTTACACTTCCTGTCTTGCCCTTGTTACAAAAGTGGGTGTGTTCTGGACGTTAAACACGCTTAGGTTTACTTTAATTAAAAATTCTAACAGAGACTCACCTCTTTGGTTTGTATCCGTACTTAACAATATTTCGCTGTGAGTATTTGCATAACGTCCGATTATGAGAGGCCACGTCTTCTTTTTGCGCCATTCCATCAGCCCCTGTAGCTCTGTAGGCGGTATCTGTGTCCCGTCCTCTGCAAAGTATGCCGATGCTACCACTACCTGGCGCAAATGCCTCCAAGAGTGATGGTAGTTGATATGGTCACCAAGTAACTGGTAAGAAAATCTGAAAGACAAATACAATTAATGTTTTCCCTAATCATAATACACGCTCCAGGTGAGTTTGCATTAGTATCCCATACTACCTTTACCTTGCTGTTTGCAAGGCCCCTCACCCTGTTTTTGTGGATCCAGGGTTCCTGTATCAGCATGAGCCCTAGTTGTTTCTTAGTGAATGTTCTGGCCACAACAGCCGAAGCTGCTATTGCCAAATTTCTTTGATGAACCGTCAAAAACTACATTTAGCTTGATTGTCGAGCTGTTTTTTTTATCACTTCATGGTGCTCACATCTTTTATCATCTACATGTGTTTCAGTTCTTCATATTCCTTAAAGAATCTACTATAAAACTGAAAGAAGCCTAAATTCATAAATGCCTAAATGTTTTCGTTAATAGCTAAAGCCTAAATGTTTTCGTTAATAGCTGGTGGACATCGAATTCTCCAATGGTTTTTTGGAGTCTATTGGTAGTTGAACTATGTATTGTCCAGTTTCACTTAATTCAAATCTTTTTAGTGTTTCATCTATGTTGAATTCTGTCTCGGATCACCTGTAACCTCTAATTTCACTAACTTACACCTGAATTTAAAATTGACGTTGTCGATGTCCTCTGTAGTTTCGTTATTTCAGCATATTTTTTTATCGAAACCTGGTGTTGTTTGATAATCGGACCATTCATTATCTAGCATTTTCATTCTGGATTTTACTGCTGTTAAGGTCACTTCTGGTTCACTCGAAAGGGCGTTGACATTCTTTCCAATCTCTGTCAGTCGGACTTAGATACGCTCAAACGAACGTACCAGGACCATGGTGTCATGTAATTACACCGAGTATATTGTTTTACTTGTTATTGGTTGATAGATATCTGACTCGAAGGACCAATGGTTGGGTGTGGATCAGTCTAAAGTTATTTGCCTCACAATAGTTTATTTCTTTTGGTTTTAGGATATAGATGACCCTCATATTTCTCCAACCCAGTGGTGCATTATCAATAACTGTGCGGACCACAAAGAAACCTAAAATTCTATCGCCTATTTTATCCAAAAACTGTGGTTATAAGGCAGATCATAAGAGTTTTAGAAACATAAAGATCATATAAAGGATTTGAACTGTTTTGGTTTTGCTGCACCTCTATGTAAACCTTTTCTTTGTATAGTGAAAAGTTTGATTCTTTCTTTAAATTTTCTATTTTGCTTATTAGCTCTAAATATTCAGGAGAAGAAAATGCGGCATCGCGTAAAATGCTAGAGACAGAGAACCAGGAACAATATTTGCAGATCCCTTACGGTGCTCAATGGTATAATTGAAACCTTGTAATGAAAGGCTCCATTCAGCCAGTGGCGTCATTTCACCAAAATCTTGGGGGGGGCGAGAATTTAAATGACATAAAAAGATTTTTTTCGTAAAACATAACATACACGTTTTTATACACAGATATATTTAAAAGCATTTAAATGCATCGACTTAGAAATAAAAATAAAATGCTTTTGAGCTACATTGGTTACTCTGCTTGTCTTCTGGTGTTGTTTCATCGAAAATCCCTTCATTTGTTAAAAATAATTTTTAATTTAGTATCATCTCTGCATTGTAGAATCATTAAGAAAGTAGTTTTAATTAAAGCGCTTGTGCTAGAAATTATTATATCTTTGCTTTGTAACTGTACAAAGAGTAAATTTGTAAACGAAAGCAGATCGTGCAGCATAGAAAAAAAAAGATGGTTTTTCTATACGATTTTTTAGATCCCGGGCATTCCGGGATTTAAAATTTATGAGTCACATAGTCCCAGGATCCATAAAACACCACGGGATTGCAATCCCTACGTGACTCCTCTTATGTCGAATCGTTTTTTTGTTTGTTTTCCTTTATTTGTCTCAGAGAGAAAGAGTTATGTCTACCCTAAACTGACCAGAGCCAAATCGTTAAAATGCGGGACAAAATGCAAACGTTCTTCCAAATACTAGCTAAATAGAATTTCTATTGCGAGAAAGTGGGACGGTGAAAACGTGCTAACTAGATTGTGCATAAATTTACTATTTAATGCTTTCCTTTACTATTTTATTCTTCAAAAAATTCTTTTATTTTAATTGGACATTTTTCAACCGTTAGGAAATATGCTTGCAGTGGTTCGTCATCATTTAGAACATGGGCTGCGAATCCAATACCCAATACACTCTGGTTCAAATTCGAGTTTAGCTTGTTTTTAAATTTTCACCCCTTGACGTGACAACACTAAAATTGGTGTTCGTGTTATCAGCGCAAATTGCAACTAGCTTTTTGTCAATGTTAAATAACAACAAGAAAACAAAATAACAACAAAACTTGTTTAAGCTACTGGAGCTGGCGGCTTATAGCAACGCTTTTTTATATTTATCTGTATCTATATGTCTTTTAATATCATAATGTCCACTGTTAATTTGCAAATTCACTCCGACTGGTAATACAATAAACTTTTGCGTCGTTATATTTTGATTTTTTTATAAAAGGATAGTCCAATTCAATATCTTATGAGAATTTACGTAAAAGTTTTCTATCCGTCTTGATTTGCAGGAGAACTTTTTAAATATAATTTTAAAAATTAGTATAAATTTACCTTTTATAGTAGCTTAAAACTTTTGTTACACAAGTAAAGACTGCAAAACAATTGAAACAATTTATTTTAATTTTAATTAATATCTATCTAAATAATTAATATCTTTTGTGTATTCTGTAAGTATAAGAGGTATACAGTATACCTCTCGTTCTATCTTTTGCAAATCTTTACCATTTATCAAGTTTTTATGCTGTTTGCTTTGTTTGTTCTTTATTGAGAAAAAAAATTATATATCAGAAAATAATAATTTTACTTTTGAGCTACCTAGTTAAAGTGTGTTTTAAACAGAGTTTGAAACGCTACTTATATCACTCTTTTACTTTGTCCTTTCAGTGCGTAGCTTAAAAAAAATATAACACTCCCTCATACAGGAGTGAAAATAATAAAATATCATTCTTGCTACTAAATTGAAATAAATATTTTCTTTCAAGTACTCAAAACTTTTATTTTTGCGTCAAATTTGATGCTCTCCAACGTAAAATGATTCAAATGATTCGTTCAATTATTCATGTATTGTTAGAAAAATGATTATAAAGGATGACGTAGAGTGACTAATTTTCTTCTTTTGCAAATCGAATGAAAGAACAGGAAAATGTAATCTGCTCCAAAATAGTAAAATCGAAAAAACAAAAATTCTACTCTTACGAGTAAGAACGATATTCAAATTATGAACATTTTAATTTTTGAATATTATTTCAAAGGAATGAAATGAGTGCTCGAATAAAGGAAAATTGTAAACTCTGGTTTAAAAATTTAAATTTCTATGAATTTATACGCAAAACTGCGTCTTTTTAAGTAAAATATTTTGTATTTTATTTTTCATAATATACTTTCGATCTCTCGTATATACACCGGGGAGATGTTTCTATAAACAAAGAAACCTTTTCGCTGAGGTAGATCTGTTATAGACATTAAAATATATGTAAATTATTGAAGTGAAATAACTGAGTTTAGTATTTCTAAGAAAATTATAGTTAAAACACTATTTTAGTAAAAAAATATTGCACGGTTTGTTCTCTGAATATGGTTAAATCAACATATACATAACATTATACAAACTGCAAGAAAAAACTGTGAAGCCATTGCTTTGACTAAGATATTGCGCAAACTGTACGTAGATAGATATAAGGTTTTTTGATTATTTCGATAATGCGGGCAAATGTGGTGGAAATATTTGTTTCGTTAGACGCTTCGTGGGACAGATTTTTCCGTGGGACAACGCAATGAAATGTGTGACATTTTCACGCAGCGTGGGACGTCTGGTCAGTTTACTACCCATAAACGTGCGTAAATTTTTCATTTGATTCAAAATTGTACAATTATTGCGAGCTTCTTTTAAATCTATAAAAAAAACCTACCACAAAAAAATAATAGTTTCTCCCTCCCTGTGACTGTATAAAAAAAATGAACAAAGATTGACGTTTAGGATACGTTTTGGATTTTATTATAACCAACCAAACATATAATTTTTGCTACAATATGAATTAAAAATTATAGTCCATATAGCGAAAAGAATTTGTCAGCAAGTTTTCATAACATACTTTAAAAATATTTACATAACTTAAATATTTGTTTATATAATTATAAAACATTATAAAACATTCACTATTATAAAATCACTGGAAATAACCCAATAAATTTAAATTACTCCCGTAATTATTTTCATTCATTTTATAAAAATTAGCACAACTATCAAGAAAACTTTTGATATGTTATAGGATTTTACATTTTAGAATTGTTTTTAATTTATTGTTTTTAAAACAGTCTTGTAAAGTTTGTACGATATGATATAGATAAAAAACAAAGCCAAACAGTCAGGGTTCTCCAAATAAGTGGGGTATAATTAGGTTGTGTTCTCCTACATGTTCTTACTTTTAAGTTTATATAAATTACCAATGGTCAATAACAATTGAAATTTGAATGTTAAATACTGCACTATGAACTTTCGAGGAACCCTATACTAATGAAGTATTTTGTTTCCTCTGGCTCAGACACGAATATCTTATAAACAAAACACAATCGTTCTTCTAAAAGCGGTGATGCCGCGCACCTTATAGTACGATAGAATTATGTCAAAATACGCACCCACGGCGTTTTTGGAAGAACGATCGTGTTTTGTATATAAAACTGATTTCATCAGAAGATTAGAAGCAATACGACCGCCTTTCGTATCGGCGGCGCTCTAGTCCTTGATACAAAGAACGATAACGGTTTGAATATTGCGGTGAACTGTACTTTAGTCGGGCCAAAATAATATGTAACGTAATAATTATATTATCAGATATATTTCAATTAATAGTATGCGATAAAATTGGTATATTATACCGCATTTACAGCGGCATAGCAAATTAGTAGATGTAATTTAAATCTGTGCTGTAAACACTTTTTATTTTGAAAGCTTGCAACTAATTTGATATCTTGCCTTACTAAAAATCAATTTTTTTTAAATTTACTACTTCACGCTATGAACACCATTGTAAATAAAAATCTTTGATTTCTACACCGTCTCCTTTTCCCAAAAATTAATATACTATCTACTAATTTGCTATGTCGCTGTAAATACGGTATTAGTTAAGTAAATCTTCTAAAAATTAGATGAATTCACAAAATAACAGTGCATTAATATTTTTATAGTGTATAATTCTATCACGATTGGATGGTTTTATTGAATCGATGTATTGATAGTGTCAGATCCTTGGGGGGGGGCCAATGCCCCCCCCAGCCCTACCCAATTGACGCCCCTGCATTCAGCTAGTCGTCCAAACAAATCCTTTTGGTTCATTAACCACTTTAAACTAGCGTGGTCTGTGACGACAACAAAGTATAACCTTCGATGTAGGAGCGAATTTTTTTCACACATAAAACTGCCACATAGCATTCAAGTTTAGTTATTGAATAAATTTCTAGTGTTCGATTTAGCTTCTTAGAGAAGCATGCAATTGGACGGCCATAGCCGTTTTCGTCTTTTTTAAACAGTACACTCCTTAATTAAAATTGGCTCTTTTCCACATTTATAGTCAGATTAGCTTGCTTGTCCTTGTTAAGTAAATGAAGGAATGGAAACTATGATGTGACAAAACTGAGCTGGGTGATCGTGTGAGAGCTGGTGTCTATCAGGAAGTGGTTCAGTTGAACGAATATGTAGAGAAAGGTCTTCAACCATCTGAGGCATTATACCAAATAATTTCCAAAAATCCATTCCGAGATAGATTTTCTGTTTGAGACCATGAGCTATAAAAATACGCATCATCCATTGTTTTCCTGTATATGAAACCAACACTCGAGTATGTCCCAGAATTCGTTTTGTTTTTCCTGATGCAGTAGACAACGAAGTTGGATGATTATAAAAACGGACACGAGGCTCTGTAATAAGTTATTCTGAGCCAGCGCCTAGAACAGCTTTTATAGCCCCACTATCAAGAAGACCTTTAATTGGTAAACAAGCTATAAGTACATTAGCAAATCGATACAATTATCCGACTCTTTTATGCATAAGATAGATGGTGCGACGATTTTGCAAATATTACACCTTAACTGAAAATGCCGAGGACAAAATGTTTCATTTTGTTTCGCTTAGAACAAAACTGTTACACAAGTTTATCGGTTGTTTTTCTTCAGTATTGCAAAAAACTCGCGTTCCGTGTTAGATGGCTTCTTCTGTCTCTGGAGTTGTTCTAAAAAATTGTTAAATATTTAGGGGAGCTTGTATACCAGGTCTCACTTCCCACTTCCAGTTTGACTGCCATTTTGGACAAAACTCAAATGTCAATTTTGCTTGTCGACAGCCACGACAAAAAATGTGCTGAAGTTCTTAAGGGCAGTTTTAGTAAAAATGACCAAGTAATCTTCAATTCCAACAGCAAACCTTTTCCAGTAAATGCTTAGGAATCGATGGCGACAAATTATATGAGGCAGTCGACACAAAAGCAGAAACATTGCTGGTTTGGCTAAAAGAGGTTGATGGTTGCACAGTTTTGGTGTACGTAAAAGGTTCAGCAAACGAATCTTTATCCATTTCATTTACGAACTCAAGCACGAAAATTAGGCGAGAATAAATATTTGGTTCAGACGTATTTTGCCTCGAGGCAACAGAAAAATTTGTTATGCCCAACATGTAGCATTTGGGATGATCTACAATAAAATACAGAAGTAAGAACAATTTGAGTTCTGTGTAAAAGTGTTAGCAAAGAAGTTAGGGCTCGGCAGTTACCCCTGACAGTAAAGACTAACTTCCAGACGGAAACACTTTTCCATTTTCCATCTGTGATGCTACAACATTACATTCTTCATTTACATTTTTTTATTATGATCGGTAAGTAAATTTTTAACTCACCCTCGAATCATCAAGGTTATATCTTCCTAAATATAGTTTTATTATGTATTTGCATTCTCTTTAAAAAATATTTCGAGTTTTTTTTCATCATCGCTTTTGTTTTAATATAACGAAACAAAAGAATCGAGAATGTATGACCTGTTCAAGTTTTACATTGTTTCATTGTGTTGAAACATAAAAACTCTAAATATGTATGATCGTTTCCAATTTTTTTAATTGAGATGTTTCGTTGTGTATGACCGGTTATATTTGCAGCAGATGAGATGATATGATAAAATGTTTTATTAAAGATTGACGCTTACTGTCGTTGTTTGCCTTGAATTAACTGAAGGCAAAGCTATATGCATTTGTGCAGAATCAACCAGTATGATTTATGTTTGTTATTCTGATGTAATGGTATTGATGATCCGACAGCCACTCCACGAGAGAATGCTTGTGTGATAAAATTTTTACTCTCTCGTTTAGGTAGTTTTAATAGCTATATATAGCTACATTTTTTAAAAATATTCTGAGTCGTGATTTATAATCGGAAGAGAAAATTAAAATTCTTTTAAAGTCGGGATTTAAAATTTAAACAAAAATTAAACTTAATTTTTGAACAGTCGTTATGTGATTATATTTTGTAAAAAATTAAATATAATTCTTTTCGTGTGTCGGAGTTTATATTTTTCTAAATATAGAACAAAACCTTCTAAGTCGAGATTTATATTTTTTTAAGAATAAAAATTCATTTTCGGTCGAATATAAATTGGATTTTAGGAAAAAAGATTATAATAAAATAAATTGAGAACACGTGGTGTTAAGTTCATTAAATTAAATATTTAATCCAATTGAAATTCATGTTCGAATTATTAATGTTTTGATTTTTTTAGGTTTTTTAGGTTTTTCTTTTTAGAGATTTTTCTTGACAGAGGCCATATTGGGTTTTGTTATTTCTATTTTGTAAAATATCCTGGCATAACAGTAACAACAATTAAAGTTACAGTTATTACAAATTTAAATTACGTTCAGGAGTATAATTTATTTGACACCAAGAACTTTCAATGTGCACACATTCATCATCAAGTTCAGATGATGAACCAAATTTTATTCCTACTTCCCGGGTAAGAATTAGCTAATGGGCCAAGCCTGGGCCAAGCCCGCGCCACAGCTTTTGGGCCAAACTTAACATTTTCAAATGGCCCAAGCTTGGCCCAAGCTTGGAATGATGTCCTGGGGCCAAGACTGGCAAAGCAGACTAGGGCCAAGCCTGGCAAATCAGACTAGGGCCAAGCCTGGCAAATCAGACTAGGGTCAAGCCTGGCAAACCAATTTATCAAATACCAATTTTTTTAATACAAAAATACAATATATTAAATATGATCATAAGTTTATTTAAATTCCATGTTAAAAATGTTAAAATTGCAAGTTCGGTTAAGTTATTTTTTATAAAAGTTTTAACGAAGGCGTCTTCCACCCTCACGATCTCCGCTGCCAGAAAAATATGAACTGGTTACACTTACAATCTTCAATTTTTTATTTCAATCTTCGTACGTGTAATACAATAAACTGAATCTTGGTTCAGTCTAGGCATTTACAACTGGCCCAGACTAAAACCGGGGTTAACTAGCCAAGGCTTGGCTCGCCAGTACTGGCCCGAGGTTGGCCCATTGTTTAACATTGGCAGTTCCTACCCGGGTAGTTTTTCCTTCAATCCAGGCCGAATTTTTCCATGTAGAATCGGCATCAGCTCGCTTGGTTTAGATAAAGTCAAAGTTAATTCTGCAAAAGCGTTATAAAAGTCCTAAAAAATTCATTTGGCTTTTGCTTTCTGTTACCAAAAGTCTGGTGCATATCAAAATAATTTTTTTCATCTTTAAACCGTGTTTTTTTTTCAGAGCGTTTCGCAGTTCAAGCTCAAGGATGTTGGATGATTAGCTTCCCTATACGCCCAGAACTAATTCAAAGTATTCTCTTTGATATTCTTAAGCTAGTGGTAGCCAGAAACTCTGAAAGAGACCGATATTTTCTGTTGGAATTAATACTTCTCCGAATCGGCATTACTACCTAAGGTATGCATGTTTTTGTTCTTGGCATTTGCAACCAACTTCAGCGTTAGTGGAGACTAGTGGAGTTGCACAAATGATTGGCAGACACAATAAGTAACCGCCTTTTTTCTGTTGTTGCTCCATAACTGCGCAACTTCTTATAAAGTGTGGTCATGATATTAAATGGTTTGTGTTACATTTATGTTATTATGCAGATTAATTTGTCGAAACTTAAGCTTTCAAGTGTCCTTTAAAAATTAAAACTAAAGTATTAAAACCACCTGATACTAATTAATTTATTTTGAAAAAATTGTATGAACTTGTATCACTATTTTATGTATATTTTCATTTTCAACAATCAAATTTATAAATAATAAAAAAGCATTAAATAATTTGTATTCGATTACAAATATAAATTACCATCAGAAACCCTTTGAATAATAATTTGATTTTATGTCGATATCATGGTTTAAATTTGATTTTTAACAACAATAATTTATTATATAATATTTTAATTTTAACTACAAAGGGATGTGAAATCATAATTATTTATAATTTTTTAGCTATTCGCTGTGACAAGAAACAATGATGGACATACCAATGAAACATTAAGATATTGTTTTATTTACTATTAAAATTATATTCATGTATGTGTATTTTATGATATTACTTATATTAGATCAAGATCTCTATCAATCTAATTTATACAAGAAACTATTACAAAACGTAATAAATCAAACATTACTTAACTGACCTTTTATACCAATATTTATTATAACATAAATAAATATAAAACAAAAATAAATAAATTAATCAATTTCTCTTTGTTATAATTTTTTGTTTGTTTCTTTTAAAAATCAAATTATTCTAGTAATAAAATAATAAAATAAAATTATAAGACAAAAAAAACAATTAACCAAGTCACACCCAATTTTAATTCTTACATATATTACGATTCCACCTACATTTTTTTTCTTGGATTTTAATGACAATTTTAATTTTGTGTCTTTTATTCAGTAATTATGAATTTATTTCTACATTTGTAATTATGAAAAATGTGGAATGATTATAAATAAACAAAAGTAATGAACGTTGGTATGATATAATCAATTATAACTGTCGACTTTGACGGTTAATTTTTTTTTTATCAACAAACTCAAATAAAAGTTAATACTTATGGAATTTTTGTACGAAATTGGGTTTTCAAGATTGGATTAATGTTGTCACGAACTAATTACAGTGGATTACTTAGAATACTGAACATATGGAAACCTTTGATTAAATCAAAAAATAAGTGTGTGCGAGTTGAAGTAAACAGATCATTACAATACCAATTGGATGGGGATGTGATGGGGATGTTCTTTGGGGTCACGCCAGAAACTGTCAATAAACTTAAAAACTATGGAAAAAGAAACGTCGAACAAATTTTTGTCCACATACTACGGTACACACGCATAAACATACACACACATATGGAGACTACCAGTTAAAAATAGATCAATGTCCACCTTAGACTGTTGCTCATTTAGTTTTTTGTTATCAATAATTAATCTGTATCATTAAATAAATAAAATTATAAACAAATATTAATGTGAAAATATCAAATTTTAAATCTTTTTTTAATTCAAATATGTTAATTTAATTCATTATGAAAATGTTTGCATAAAATATGTGTGAAATTGTGAAGTGAAAAACTGATAAAATAGTTTTGTAATTATAACTGAATTCATTTATTTCATAATTCAAAATAAAATGGGCAGTTAATTTGATAGAGGTAGATTACTGATACCTAATTCTAATAGTCAAAACAAACGGACCAAAAATTTAATAAAATAGAACTAGCAGCGAAAAATTATTTTATTAAATTTGCAACAACGATTAGGTTTTCATTTTATTTAATTTTAGTTTAAATTGTCAAATGATTATGTGTAAATATACATACTCAAATCAAAATTATTTCTTTTTTGTTAAAATAATCTTTGCAATTATTTAGTTTTGTAATATGATGTGATAAGAGTAATTGAAAAGTTTATTACTGATTATAATTTCTACAAAATTAAGTTTATTAGTATTACGTAAATTTATCCAAAGATGAACACTTTCCAGCTGGCTTGCCAACTCATTTCTTTATGAATTTGTTGGACTATGACAACTTGAAACATTACCATACGAAAAGACAAGTTTTTTCGTTTGCTATGCTCTACAACTTATACCAACCCCAATTTAGATGTCATCCATCTCCCTATATTTAAAAGCGAAGTTTTACTCCTAAACAAGAATATTCATATCTAAAGAAATTCTGTTTTATTTCGGTTCTGGTCTTATTTCAATTCGTTTTTAAAAATCCGGCTCGAAGGACCAAAGCAAAGAGAAATGAAAATATTAATAAGGTGACTACCATCAATATTTGCTGTTTATTCTAGAAGAATGGACTTATGAGAAACTATTTGGAAGAAACTAGTTCTATCTTTACCAACAAAAAATTAACTAACCCACCCTGTTCAAGCTAGAACTAACTGAAGTTCCTGAAACGAAAATCTTTAATTATAATATAATTTAATTTAAAAATATTTGTTACATATTTTGTTTATCAAAAGTTTGTTGTCAAAACTTTGACAACACAATGAGTTACCACTAATTTAATATTTGAATTAATGCATTCAATGTGATTATTGTTATTAAATAATGACGACATTCATCATTCAATTTATTTTATAAAATTGCTGCTATCTGGTGTTAAAAGATAAAGGCTCCAAAAGGAAGCGAATTATGGGAGATGTTATGAGCAATATCAAATATGAAAATTACTTCTATTTTTGCGATTACCAGAAGCATTTCAGCAAATTTATTAGCGAGCGTTATCTTAACATCAGGTGAATATTTATTTTATATAATTTAATTATTATTTTTATGGGAATAATAAATTAAAAATACTATGAATAAAATATTTATAAATAAACATTATAAACATTATTTGAGATTTATATTTTATTTTATAATAAATATGGTTAAAAAATCTCTTTTATTATTAAAAACAATTGAATGTGATTTTATTATGTGTTACAAAAAATAAATTAATTACAAAAAGACATTTTACACACCCTAATAACATTTTGATGTACTTGATGTACATAACAGTAATATTTAAAAAAAAAACACTAATCGACAAAGATTAAAAATTTGAAGAACCACAAAAAAAATTTAAACTTCTCGAAAAATTATCTTCAAAACATGGTTTTCAAAACCCGTTCGTTTTTGATTCAGCGCCATATGTTGAACAACCATTCTACTTATCATAAGTTTTAACAACCGTATTATATCTACATAGGTATAATATTAGGACAAAAGCTTTACATAACAAATTTTTTATTATTTATGTAGATAGATATATAATTTACTCCTTGTGTGCAAGAAAGCAATTAACAGAGAAAATGTTAAAAATTGGTTGATTTCGATGCAGCTATGTATGTTACATGTTTTTATGTTTGCTGGATTATTTTAATAAAATGAGCTGAAATTAGGTCGATCGAAAAATCATTTAGAAACTTTTTTTTATGTAAGCATATTATTTTTGTTTTAAAATAAAACCCGAAATATGCCCTTTGTTGCAGTCGTTACAAAATACACCGTGCTGGGTTCTGATATACTGTCAGGTATTTGAATGACAGCTTAAACAAAGTCGTTAAACATGGCAACCGAAAACGCAGATAAATTGTAATCTGTTGTCCAAATTTTGTTTTTTTGATTTTAGTTGATTTCAAACAAGAGTGTGTTAATGAAATTGTTTTTGTTTAATTTTTATTTATTTGTTTATAATCATTGAATATTTTTATATCAATTTAATATTTGATTTCAATTTTAAATTTATATTATGTTATTTGTTACTTGAATTTTGCTTTTTGTTATTTGTGCTTTAAGAACCACTCCAACATCAGCAATTGCGATCCTTCATCAACTTCCTCCGTTGTACCAACATATTAAATCTATATAATAGGAGCAAGCGTTCACAAACTGCGTCAAAGTGGTACCACATTTCGGACTGTTTATTGTCAAAATAGGGAGCAAGGAAGGTATTGAGAGTTACTAAGGATCTCTACTATCCAATGCTAGCATTTGAAATACAGATGGCTACCAAAGTAACGAAGACACTGGTTCAGGGTTTTTGACACCAGGATTACTGTTCTAGGCTGTGTGTTGAGATAAAATACAGCAACAAAGACACAAACATTATTTCTGACAGTCAGGTGGCGCAATTGAAAGATGGTATGTGAATGCTAGCAAAATCTAGAACAAATTTCTAAGACCTACCGTGTCAAACGGTAGTGTGGGTACTGGCCACCTAGAGGTACACGAAAATGCAGTTGCAGACTCAGTAAGAGACATGCTTTGAACTTTCAAAAAATTACTCAAATACGTTTTTCAAGTTGGAAACAACAAGAAAATATAACAATTATTGAAAAGACAAAATATACAAATATGGAAATTCTAGGCAACTTCCTCCTTTACAAACAATCGATCTTGAGAGCAAATCTCTTAAGATAACCACCACCTAAAATAAATAGCTTTTGTTGCCTCTGATAGATACAGAACTGCAACTGCTCTGACTTTGCATTACGCAGATACATCCAGCTCGGTCAATGGAGACTAACCCTTCTTCTACCGCAGAAAATTAGTCCAATCGACCTTAATACTATGTTACCTCCTTCCTACCATCCTCTTCTCCTCCTAAAAATTGAGCTTCCAACCACTCAAAACACAAGTTCTTTATTCTTTATCAATAATAGTCCATCATCCCTAATGACTATACAATAACAATTTAGCATAGTAATACATAATTACATCGTTTGGGTATAAAACAGATAAGCCTAACCTTAAACATAGAAATATAAAACAAAAAACACAATTTAAAATGTCTCACAAAGAACTTAATACTATGAACCATAAAACTTCAAGTAAAATATAAACTAAGCGTTGACTAGAGTAAGTGTCCGATTTCTAAAATCATCTTTCATTTTCTTTTTAAAACTTTCTTTAGACATACCGAAATCATAAAGATCATAAAAACTATTAAAATTCGCAATCATAAAATATATAGACTCATTCGCCGCATAGTTCGAGCGTCGAAGTTAATAAAAAGTCTGTAAAAGTCAAGACCTAGCAATTTCAAATTTTAAAAGCATTTTAATACTTTAAGTATGTTCTATTATAACCAAAATTTCATAGACATTTCTGATCAGATAGTTAACAATTCTGTATCATTGCCCTTTAAATCATCAAACGGATTGATACATAGCTCATAGTGTGTAAAGTAAGGTAAAATTAAAACAATAAAATCAATCAATGACGAAAGCAAAACAGGAAACTAATTCTTATTAAATTGAACGTTTAACACACTCTTGAAGGACGAAGCTTTTATGTATGAATGAAACATCGAAGGAATTAATAATTAAATATGTAATTGATAAAAAATATTCCTCGTAATTTAGAATATGCATACATTAAATTTTGAATGACCATTCAAAATATTAAATTAAGTCATAAACTTAAATTTAATGTTCTTTTATAATATAATGAATATTATAACTTTTTTTGTAATTATTTGATTGTTGAAATTGAAAAATGGTGATTTAATTTCAAATAATAGCATCCGTCAGAAATATATATGGAATTGGAAATCTTGAGCTTAAACAATTTAATTGACAAAAAAGCAAAGTTGGTCAAATGACCTTATAGCTCATCTCATAGCTTCAATAACTATAAAGTTGCGCATAACATTAATTAATACGCATCAAATTTAAAAAAAATTGAATATTTAGCATACCGCACAGCTATATATCAAACTGTTGATCGACTCAACCGCCTGCTAATCTTGGTGTTTATACTCGTCACCCACAAAATTTATCCTAGGTTTATTCTTTTGATATTGAAATTTGTTGATATTTTGTTTTTTATTCATGAGCGATCGAGTAATTATTAAACTAAAGATATCAACATGTGTCAGCCCTTTTTGCGACGATAGATGTTGATTTTTTTATTTGATGCTTCTCATTGAACATTTTGTTTTGTATAATATTTTTGTAATTTATTTGTCACTGGAACTTAGCGAAATAAAGTTGAAAAAATTGGTTGCAAATTGTAAATCGAGAGTGAATATTTTATTGGAATTACCATTGCCATTTTCTACTCGGTTAAACTTTTTCAACTACCATTAAAGTAAACAACGTGTGCAAGTAGATGAATTAATTCTCAGCAACCTGTAAAGTTATTTACCACCGCTATGGTATCAGTTCCACCCTTAACAGAATATAATACAAAAATCAAGAAATTCACATGGTACATCGAGCCGGATTCTAGACACGTAATTAATAGTCTAAATGAACTGTGAGCTGAAATTTTCGCGTGATTAGAATTCTATAATAATATATTAGATTTAAACTATGAGTTTTAAGCAAAAGATTTTGCTGTGAGTGATATAAAACTAAATAAACAGAATTTTTCGTTGGGTGAAGAAAGCACAGTGATTAATTTATTTACACAATTCAGGTTTAATATTACAAATTAACCCAAATTGCGGAAAATAGGGTTATAACACGTTTTTAGAAATCATTCGAACATATGCGAGATCAAGTAACCAGTTTCACTACCGCCACTCAGTTTAGCAATGTAAAGGCACTGTTACTTGATGAGTGGAGAGTATTGATCGATTATTTGCTGAAAAATTTGCCTTATTTGCTGACACAGAGAGAATGTTTCTTCAGGTTGTCGTTTCCCTAGAGGACATAGATTATCAACGAAAACTTTTGCGGGAGGACATCAACGACTTAAACCCTTTCTGCATTTTTAAACGATTTGTACCCTTAAGCAACTAGCTCATGATAATGAAGATGAAATAATTTTTCGTCATATATCAACATTTATATCAACATGTTGCATAGAGGAGGTTTCGTATTAAAAACACTGCTTTCCGACTTTCCTGCTTTGTGTGGATGACACACTAACTTTCAAGGTTAAACCCGAACAAGAAAATCGAATTACGAAACGCAAAACAATAGCTGAAGCACCTAATGCGTTTGATGCGCTAGGTTTCCAGTCGCCTTCTATAATATTGCCGAAAATAATATTTCAAAAACTTTGGCTTTTAAAGCTTAATTGGGATGATAAATTACCTGAGAAGTACGGAAAAGAATATAGAAACGTTAAAACAAATTCAACTATTTTACAGATATAAGATTTCCACAAATTCTTAAATTCTAAGCAAGGGTTTTTGGATTTATTATTGGATATATATATATATTTCTTTTATTAAATTTGTTTCAAAGATTTCAGTGTTTTATTGTGTTAAAACGTTAAAAAGGTTATCATTACATAACAATTTCAGACATCAAAGATTAATTTTTGTTGGATTATAACTTTGATTGATTTAATTTGGAGTTTTTTATTTTGTTCCATAATCGAATTTGGCACAACAATTGGCTTATATTGAAATATTATTCGTATTCAACAATCGCCCTTACATTGGCGCAACGATTTTTATTATATTATAATATTGTTATTGATCAACCATTAACTGTACCATTTACGATATACGGCGCAACGATTGATGGATTTATTACCCAACAAACACCGCGTGCGTCATGGAATTTCCATGGCGTGCTAACACTTTATACCGTATATTTGCGCTCGTTGTGCGTTCATTTTTTCGACACTTCGTGTCGTGACAAAATGACGGCACTATGATAACCACATGCGGATGCACTTTGACGTCCAAATGAGAACATTTCATGACGCACGTGACTGCATTGTGCTAAAATTGTGCCGCCACAGTGCTTATGGGGATTTTTGGTAACGTCATTGCGACAAATGAAGATTGCGGACGTATTTCGAAGTTGTAAAATGAAAATGTATAAGTGTGATTGCATTTGTTATTTAGGCGGCCAATTTTTTGCCATTTTTTAATGATAAATTAAAATGAAAAAAAATCTGAAATCAAAAAATTTAAATATTTGGCTTAAATACGAAAAATTATATTAATTTTCCACAATTTTCTTAATATTATATAAAACTAAATTTAAATATCAGTAAACCGACATGAGAAATGACAAAAAAGAAATATCAAAATGATATGATGAATGTAGTTCAAATTCTGACACGAAACACAACAAAATTTTTTCTAAAGGAATTTTAGAGGAAATGAAAAGTTATTTCGAATTGCAAAATTCAAGTGATTTCCAACATGTACTTAAGCTTAATTGTTCTCAAAAACCAATCTGAAATTAAAAATTCGCTAATGTTGTCTATATTTCCTAACCAAAAATATAACAACATATTGACTTTACGTCAGATATTAAGTTTCGCATTGATTGGCAGCAATCAATAATGACTTTACACTCGTGACTTAGGATGTTGATTAGAATGTTGACTTAGATGTTAACGAAATATTCTCTCATCCTATGAATTCACACATCGTAATATCTAGAAATTTAATACAAAAAATACCAAATAAATACAATTTTCAATATGTAATCATAGATGAAAAATTCAACTTAAGTAAATATGAAAAATAATGAAGTTTCAATTTAGAAATTATCTGAACATCAAAATTAAAATATGTTTCGTCATCGACGCTTTGGCTAAGTTGTGTAAGACACACGGAATTTGAACAATGTGTCTCTGATGAATGTAGTTCAAATTCTGACACGAAACACAACAAAATTTTTTCTAAAGGAATTTTAGAGGAAATGAAAAGTTATTTCGAATTGCAAAATTCAAGTGATTTCCAACATGTACTTAAGCTTAATTGTTCTCAAAAACCAATCTGAAATTAAAAATTCGCTAATGTTGTCTATATTTCCTAACCAAAAATATAACAACATATTGACTTTACGTCAGATATTAAGTTTCGCATTGATTGGCAGCAATCAATAATGACTTTACACTCGTGACTTAGGATGTTGATTAGAATGTTGACTTAGATGTTAACGAAATATTCTCTCATCCTATGAATTCACACATCGTAATATCTAGAAATTTAATACAAAAAATACCAAATAAATATCAAAATATTATAATAATTTTTTTAAATCACTAAAACTAATTATTTAAAGAGACCGTTTGTTTTTTATGTATTTTTTCATTACTTACAAAAAATTATTTCTTTTGAACATAATTTTAGATGAAAATAAAATGATAACTATCAATTTAATATTACGAATATCATATTATATCTTATAATAGTTATTTATGTATCAAGAGAATTATAAGGATGTTAATTCCCACGGGGTTTACTACCCGAGTGCCTCTGGCCCAAGGGTTATTAAGTTTCACAAGGTAATTGACATCTAATAATTCACGTGATACATAAATAATTTTATTTTTTACTATAAAACATTTATTAAACTAACACATTTGTTTTATCAAGTATTTGATAGCATGATTTTGCGTTTTAATTGATCAAGTTAGCTATTTTTTAGTTCAAATTGTATTATAATTCCCTTGGAAAATCAAGAGCATCATTATTATTTCGGTAACTAAGGTCTAAACGACTCATAATATATCAGTAAAACTTAAAAAGTTAAACGAAACAAGTCATAGTCCCTGGGCCTTCACCTACATAATTTTGTGATTACCACATATTTTATACTTCGTGATGCGTCTGTCCTTGACGAGCCTGAAAACATTTGTTCTATGATTTTTCTCAAATCGGCCGCTTTTGCGCTCGGCAAGCTCCGAAAAATGCCGATTGCCCGCGATCTTGTGAATTTGCTACCACATTTATTTTTTTTAACTGTGGAGCTTGGAAATTTGTTTTAGAATACGAGGGTAAGCTAGTCCGACCAAAATGTGTTTGCTATTGTCGAGTCCGACAACTGACATTTTGGATGTTTGGGTTGTCGGACTAGATAATAGCAGACAAATTTTTGTCGGACAAGGTTACCCTTGTGTTCTAAATCAAATTTTCAACCCCCGTAGTTAAAAACAACAAAAATTTACAAGATACCGGGCAATCGGCATTTTTCGGAGCTTGCCGAAAGCAAAAGCGGCCGATTTGAAAAAAATCGCAGAACAAATGTTTTCGGGCTCGTCAAGGACAGGCGCATCACGAAGTATAAAATATGTGGTAATCACAAAATTATGTAGGTGAAGGCCCAGGGACTATCATTTAAGAAAATGTCAAACTACTTTTTCACGCTCCATTTTTATTCTTTGAATTTATTATTCAATTATCATCATCATTAAATAAAATTCATTTCACTTCGTTTTTTATTATTATACCAACATTAATAATAAAAAACGAAGTGAACCACGTTATTCATTTCGCATAGTGTCATAATGGCCACAAAGTAAATAGCAAATGCGTACATTTGGCCACCACCTGCCGTCACGCTATGATGGCACTGTGATAGCAATATGCGGATGTACTTGGACGCCCAAGTGACAACATGCCATGACGCGCGTGAACGCGTTGTGCTAGGATTGGGCCGCCACAGTGTTTGTTGGGTAGATTTATGACTAAATGTTATTCACTATTCTTTGCTAGTATGAAGGAAGCATGAAAATTTGGATCAAATTCAAATAATAAGGGTGATTACAACATTTGGATTTTTAAATGCAATAATTATATTTCATGTTGTGTTGTCATGATCTTGGTTCCTCTGACTTTTGGGGTCGTCAAATTCCCTATTTGCTCTTTTGAACCCATCTTTTTGAGAAAATTTTGCGTACAAATCAACATTTGTAATTGGCCGAGGAAATGCATAAACAAACTTATAGACCGAAATACAAACCTCAAGGCACACAATTCCTCTAATGTTCCTGATAGTGAATCCATTATCAGAAATGTACAGCATTAATTACAATAGGCAGTACTACTTTGTAGGTAAGGCTGTGGCTACACGGTTCCACTGAAATAATAAATAAAGATCTTCGATCACTTACTTTTTATACATTTGAGAAGTAAGAACATATTAAAAATCTGCACTTCAAACCCAAAATAATCAAAAAACCTTTACAATGGAAAAAACCAACAAACCCTGAGTCATCATTAAACAAATTATTGTAAAAACCTTTGGAAAGATCTTACATTCACTCCAAAATATTAGAAAAATTCATGAAGTGAGTTCCAATATTATAACAAGTTATTGCTCTTAGCAATGGCGATACAAATTACCATCAGCTTGTCCAATATATAAACCAAAAATCTATAATCCTATAACCTTTAATTCATAGGAAAATTAAGTAGAAAACCATCGGTGTACATAATGATTTGTTCACAAAACTATTATATATTATATTATCTGTAGCTAATAACTACCAAAACTCAACACGGATTAGAAAAATGAATTTAAAATTATAACTAACCAAGTAATTCTTCCGTTTTTAGAAATCCACTGTAACTCCATATTCACTTAAAATAACTTGTGACCTCAAAATAAATTTTAAAAAAACACTAAATTTGTAAACTTTATAACAACTGCATTGATTCTCAACAGCTTTGCAATTATACTCATTTAGTAGAATATTCGTTTTAAACGGTAATAGTTGATTGCAAAAACGTCCATTACTAGTTGTAGTTCCTTTCGCTATCAACATTAACTTAGATTAACTATATTTTGAATTTAATTTTTCGTCGTTTAAGGAAGATAAGTTGCAGATTGTTATGGTTTTAATGCTGTGAAAATGTTAACAAAATAAACGATTCTGCAAGAATCATGGGCATATGCTAATATGTAGCTGTGTATTTGAAACAAATAGTCGTTTACGTTTGAAATCAACAAGTAAGCCAAATTTGATATTTTTAGTTATATAGCTAAAGGTTGTGGAGTTCAGTCCCTGCTATGGTTATATGATTTAACGTGAGATATCACTGAAAAAAACAGTCACTAGCCAAGGTGATATTGTAGGGATGCTAGCTAACAATAGCACCATCGATCTTAGTAAGTAATTTTCTTGAGGATGGCATTCTATTGCTTGCTTGAAGAAACAAGCCTTCTTATAACTCATTACATGGGTTTTAATTATTGAGAAAGCTGGATTATTGGAAACTTCATTTTTATTTCGTTCCATTTTTTTTTCAAAAATCTGCTTATATACCTGGTTTTTTTTCTCCATTCCTCTACCTTATCATATCATATCAACTTATGTCATATTTTATTGTGTGAATATATTTATTATAAAGTTATCCAGTCATAACATAAAATAAAAAATTTGCTCCCTCAACACCTCAGAACGAACTTTGTTGTGAAACCTAGATCTTAAAAGGTTTTTATGGGTTGTTGTGACACATATTGTAGTTCCTACTACAATTTATTTAAAAAAAAAAACTTCGAAAGTCAGCGCAAAAGATCGGACAATTTGCTGGCGCTAATATAAAAGCGTGTATATTGGTTTAAGTGAGATGTGTTCCTTGTTAAATATCACTCTGTTTGGATTTATAACTGTTCCGTTGGCATTTGATCCATCGATTTTGAGCCATTCGTTCTTATAACAGTTCTATTTACTGGAAGCACTAACAAATCTGCTGCAAAGAAAAATATGTTGATGCACTTTGTCGTTAATGAATATGTGGCGCTAACGTCTAGTTCTACAATATGTTTCAGCCTAACAAAAATTTGTTCAACTCCTGGTGGAAAAAGCTTGCTTTAAAAAAATACAGTAACCTGTATTTCATAATCACGTACTTCAGTTTAATAAAAAAGATTCCATATTATTGCTATATTGCCATACTTTTTGTTGTATCAATTATTTGTTATGTAATTAAATTTTTTTTGTTATGAAAATAACATTTTGTTGAAGTTGTTATAACGGATTCATATTTCAAAAATTGATAAATATTGTTCAAATTGTTTTTTAATCTAAAATTATTGCCTGAGCAGTTTGTGTAAATTTGTTTACCTTTACCGCAGAGGAACTTAGTTGAATAAATAATGTAATTACGGTTCCACCATTTCAATCGTCAAACATCTTAAATTTACATGGTTATTTCTTAAGATTGCTAGAAGAAAAACAACTATTTATATAATTAAATCAAAGTTTTATAAAATTTAAAAAGTTCTAACACTTTTCATGATTAAAAATGACAAACAATTCACACGATCGTGCCATATCATCGAAAAATCATACCATCGAAAATCGTTACATCGAAAAATAACAATAAATTGAAAAATAAAAATCATACTATCGAAAAATCAAACAACCGAAAATCGCAATATCAAAAATCATAACACCGAAAGTTCACACGGTCGAAAAGCCATTGCATCGAAAAAACGTTACACTGAATTTTTTTCGATTTACTGAAAATATCATATCATCGAAAAATCATAATATCGAAATTCGTAAAATCGAAAAAAAATCATATCATCGAAATATCATCGAAAATATTCGATGTAATGAATAAATCATTACATCGAAAAATCATATCATCGAAAAACAGGGTGTACTCTCCTCACAAATAAAAATATTGTAAATTAAAATGTTAGATGTAAGCAGTATATGTCAATTGAGCAATTCGTTTGAAAATGTACATATATTTATCTGTAAATTTTTTTTTTAAATCAAAATTTTGTATGCCTTGGTGTGAACGAATGAAAAAAACTAAATTTTAAACTTTTTTAATTGCTCTGAGTTATGCCGGCATGAATTTTTAGTAATTTCTTTTGGTTTACATAGATAATAATAATAATAAAAATATTATAATATTATGTGCTATCATATTTTGAAGATAAAGTATTAGGATTCCAAACAGATTTTTCTACGTTTTTTTGAATATGACTAGTTCTTTCTATTCTTTTGAAAATGCCTAAATATTTGGTATGTTTGGTATTGACGAAATTTGTATTGACGAAAGCGAAAAAAAAACTCAAGGATTTTTTTGGCTCTGAATAGTTATGAAATTTTGTCGATGAAAGCATAATACGTACAACATTTACTTCGGTCTGAAAAACCCTCCGTTTTGTTGGCACGTTTAGGTCATAACGATTATAACGCAAAAAAATGTCCGTCTCTCTGCTGGTCGGTCGTCCGATCTAGAAAACGTTGGAGTGATTTCAAAAATTTTTTTTCTCAGAAGAGGCGAAAGGCTGTACCAGAAGTGTGTGTGAAAAAATCATGAATTGTGTATTTTTTGCTTAAAAAACGTTCATTCTAAGGGATTACGAGTAGTAACATTGAATGTGGAGAAATCTTGATGGTTGGCATTGGTAGGTGAGACCAGGACCTTGATTATTGTATAATAAGTGTATCAAAAAATACTGTCAAGTGTGTCAAAAAAATGATTTTCATTTATTTTTTAACCCAACTTTTTGGAAAAAAATTAAATTAAGTATGTAATTATTTGAATGACATGAAATGCAATTGAACATGAAATAGGACATGGAATATGTTTCTATCCAGTTTCAACTCCTCCTAACTTATAGGAATAGTTGGGAAATATTAAGTTGTAGCAGATTAAATTTCGTTTTTAAAAAAAAATTGTAATTATGAAGGAAATATTTTTTTTGAATTTTGTGTGATTCCACGACTTCTGAATAACAGGAACAATTGGAAAATAAGTTTGAATTTTTGATTATGTTATAATTTTTGTAATGTTTTTAGAATTTTAGGATTTCAATCTTTGATTTTGGATTAGTTTTTGGAACCTTTTTAGAATTTTGAAAATAGTTTAATTTTTGATTTTATTATAATTTTTGGAATATCTTTAGAATTTTGAAAAAAGTTTGAATTTTTGATTTTGTTATAATTTTTTGCAATATCCTTAGAATTTTGAAAATAGTTTCAATTTTTGATTTTGTAATTTTCTCTTGAATATGTTTGAAATTTTGAAGATAATTGGAATTTACGATTTTATTATAATTTTTAGAATCTTGGAAAAAGTTTGAATTTTTGATTATGTTATAATTTTTGGCTTTTGCAGTATGTTTGGAATTTTGAAAAAAGTTTTAATTTTTGATTTTGTAATAATTTTTGAAAATTTTAGGATTGTTGAAAAAAGTTTGAATTGTTCATATTGTAATATTCTCTTGAATATTTTTGGAATTTTGAAGCGTGTCGATATCGTGTCTGTTTAAAGAACCCAGCACTGAAGAGAAAGGTTTGAATTCATCCAAAACACGAAAAATGTGAAGTGGAGTTTTCCTGAGAAACTTCCCACACAACCTTTGAATTGAAAAAAATCCAATTACTTCTTTACTTACTTGACTTTAATTGATCTTAAAAATCCCCAATAAGTTTAAATACCCTTAATGTAGTCTAATATAAATACATATAGGACTACAAATTGACCAAGTATCAGCCATTGATTTCACAGTGATTGGAAATTATCTATAAATGGCTATACGATGGTGACTTTGTAGGTCAAAAACAAATTTCAGTTTGGGATATTTGATTTGATATATTTTGCTCGTTGATGGTTGGTTGCCGGAATATTTCGAGTTCTATTTTATTATTATTCCCTGTCACCATACCAGGAATAAAATTGTTTTGTTGACTTCTGTTTTGTGAGTGAATTTTATGCTATTATATTGGTTGATTTATATGTTCAAGATTTCTTTTAATTTTTTTTTTGGCAAAAACGTGGACCACGTAACGCTACCAAACACGTGGTAACTGTTTGTATTTTGCTCTAAGGTTAATTGCAATATTAATTTTCTGTTCAGAAATGTATTACAAAACCAACATCAAACGATTGTGTTGAAATGGTTGGGTTGTTGGAAAACTATCATAAATAGATCATAATAGACAGATCATAAATGTTAAAAAATATATGAAACGATGCGCAACAAGGATTAAATCAGGTAAATTTCTCAAATACTCACCATTTAGAAATCAACAATTTTAACTTTGAGAAAGCGTGTCACATAATCAAAGAATATGCCATTTTATTTATATACAATTACATTTTAGTTTTGTTTTGAAATATTTTTAAGCAAATTTGATTTTACTCTTTTTATTTTATGACATTACAAATTTAATTAATAAAATATGAAAAGGCTGAAATCTCAAGGCTTTGAGATATCAAGACTTCGGTTTGTGTTATGGATTTTCATATAGTTTTCACCAAAAGGTTTGTATGAGGACATTGTTTTTAGTTTGGGCCAGCGATATATATTAAACATCAAACTCTGTGTAAAATCACTATTTTATCTCTCTGTAGAAGTTTATTACAAAACTAACACGAAACATAAATATATTGCCGAAAAAAGAAGCATGATTCAATTGATTTAAAAAATTCCAAATATTATAATAGAATCAAAAATTCCAATTTGCTTCAAAATTCCAAAAACATTCAAGAGAATATTACAAAATGAACAATTCAAACTTTTTTCAACAATCCTAAAATTTTTAAAAATTATGAGAAAATCAAAAATTTAAATTTTTTTCAAAATTTAAAAATATTCCCACAATTATACTAAAATCAAATATATAAAGCTTCTCAAAATTCTAAACAATACAAAAATTATTACAAAATCAACAATTGAAACTTTTTTCAAAATTTCAAACATATTGCAAAAATTATAACAAAATCGAGAATTCAAACTTTTTCCAAGATTCTAAAAATTATAATAAAATCAAAAATTTCAAACATATTCAAGAGAAAATTACAAAATCAAAAATTGGAACTATTTTCAAACTTCTAAAGATATTGCAAAAATTATAACAAAATCAAAAATTCAAACTTTTTTTAAAATCCTAAAGATATTCCAAAAATTAAAATAAAATCAAAAGTTTTAATTTTTTTAAAATTTTAAAAAGATTCCAAAGATTAATCCAAAATCAAAGATTGAAATTTCAAAATTCTGAAAACATTGCAATTATTAATTGATAATAATTAATAATTGCATCCTAAAACATAATCAAAAATTTTAAACTTATTTTCCAACTGTTTCTGTTATTCAAAAGTCGTGGAATCACACAAAAAGATTACAAAAGAAATATCTCCCTCATAATTACAATTTTTTTTAAAAACGACATTCATTCTGCAACAACTTAATGTTTCCCAAATATTCCTATAAGTTGGGAGGAGTTGAAACTGGATAGAAACATATTCCATGTCCAATTTCATGTTCAATTACATTTTATGTTATTCAAATAATTGCATACTTAATTTTATTTTTTTCCAAAAACTTGGGCTAAAAATAAATCAAAATTATTTTTTTGACACACTTGGCAGTATTTTTTGACACACTTATTATACAATAATCAAGGTCGTGGTCTCACCTACCAATGCCAACCATCAAGATTTCTCCACATTCAATGTTACTACTCGTTATCACTTAGAATGAACGTTTTTTAAGCAAAAAATATGCTAATTTTCGTGTTTTGATGCACTTCATGATTTTTTCACACACTTCTGGTACAGCCTTTCGACGCTTCTGATAAAAGAAATTTTTGAAATCGCTCCAACGTTTTCTAGACGGACATTTCTTTGCGTTATAATCGTTGTGACCTAAAACGTGCCAACAAAGTGGAGGGTTTTCAGGCCGAAGCAAATGTTGTACGCATTATGCTTTCATTGACAGTAGTATCTAAAAAACAAAATTTCATAACTATTCTGAACCAAAAAAATCCTGATTAATTTTTTCGCTTTCGTCAATACAAATTTCGTCAATACCAAACATACCAAATGTTTAGGCATTTTCAAAAGAATAGAAAGAACTAGTCATATTCAAAAAAACGTAGACATCTGTTTGGAATCCTAAAACTTTATCTTCAAAATATGATAGCACATAATAGCACATAATCTATGCAAACCAAAAGAAATTACTAAAAATTCATGCCGGCATAACTCCATTTCAGAGCAATAAAAAAAGTTCAAAATTTAGTTTTTTTCATTCGTTCACACCAACGACATACAAAATTTTGATTTAAAAAAAAAAGTCCACAAATAAATGTATGTACATTTTCAAACGAATTGCCTAATTAACATATACTGCTGACATCTAAAATTTACAATATTTTTATTTGTGAGGAGAGTACACCCTGTTTTTCGATGATATGATTTTTTGATTTTGTGAATCACATTTTCGATTATATGATTTTCGGTGATGTGATCTTTCGATGCTATGTCTTTTCGACGTAATGAACTTTCGGTGATATGAAATTCGATGGTATAAACTTTCGGTTTTGTGATTTCTGGTGATTCGAAGATTTGATTTTCCGATGTTATGATACGGACTCATTATCCGAGAATAATCTAAAAATGTCTCTACAGAAAATTTTTCCTTTTGACCTGAAACATGAACTGTAAAATCCCACTATTATTTAAGGAACTAGGTCTAAGGTCTTTGGTTAGTTATAAATGTGACAACCCTAACTATACATGCAAGAACACGTCCAACTGATTTATAAAAAAACAGATCATAACAATCGTATGTAGATATCATGGAAAAATTATACTTTCTGTTCGTAATTTGAAGGTAAACATTCTTAAAATAAACCTATCGGAAAGAAAATTGACGATGTTTTAGCCTGTATCCTTTTTTAACTTTACCAATGCGGTTTATGAGCCTTTCACCATAATTAATATGCACACTACAGTTTAACCTGTAGTATGTATTCAATTTAAACAATTTAATTTAAAATTGCATTCTTTGCACAGTACAAAAGTATTAAACACATTTAATCATTACATTACAACACACCTTTCTATAAGAATCATTTAAGTAATTTCCATTTCTCAGAAATAAACGGTTACCGACTAAAAATTCCTAAAACTATCAAATCATACATAATAAAAATGTCCCACAAACAAAAAATATTGAACTCAACAATCAACATACACCAAAACAATAAATAAAATAAATTAATAGCAAATAATTTTAATTTCGTGTTTTGTTTTTAATTTTATAAAAAAAAATAATAATTTTAAGAATATTTAAATTACGTACGAGGGAATAAAGAAAGAATTTAAAAACAAAATTATTAACTCTTAAAAAATAATAAGACGGATTCGTAAAAAAAACGTTGATTGAAATTAAATTAGTCAGTTTCTAAAAGTTATTTAATTCCGCGTTTTTGTATTGCCTGTTTCATATGTTTTTTTGTTAAATCAAGAAATACTTAGCTAAAACATCTTAATGATGTGGGTCAATAAAGTTAGTCTAACTTTATAATTGATATTATAACCGTTTGGTTAGAAAAATGTTTGTTTATGTGGGTGTAATGTAGTATAACAACATATATTCATGAAATCATTCTATCAGCTCTTATGGTATTAATTACAAAATTAAAACATTTGAACACGCATTTTATTCGAAATCATTTCAACTTTCTTAAAACAAAACGATTTTTTTGTGGTAAAATCTTAAGAAAATTAATGGAATGAAAGACAACAGAAAGGTATACATAATCTATAAAAATGAATAAAAACTGTGTGAGAGACACCAGTAAGCGAAATGATACAAAAATATTTGTTATTAATTACTTTAAACGTATAAATGAATATTATGTATGGTGGAGGAGTGAATATTCTTTTAATAAATGTTTTTCAAGAAGTAACGGGAAACTGGTTTAATAAGATTTAAATATAAATATATCGTATATGTTTATGGTGGTAAGTTGATAAGTTATACAAAATTTTACAATAACTGTAAGGATTGGGCTTTATTTGTTTTATTGTTGATACTTGTTAAGCAAACAGAATATCTTACTAGAATTCAACCCTAATAATTAAAGTATAAAAAAATGCAAAAATCCTAAGCAGACTAATCGTGTTACTTCGCAGGTTAACTATTATGTGGGATGCTTTGGGTATGGCAAACAACCCTGAACAATATGGTCACTAGAACAGCTCACACATAACCCATAGATTACCGCGATCCCAAATTTCCTCCTCTCCACAATTATTATTACTCCACAATTATTACCAACCCATGACTCATAAGCCATATTTTGAGGCTTACGTTTCTTGTCCATGAATCGAAGGAAAGCCAGCGCTCCGACAGTGATGCAATTTATATCGTGATTATACGCGGTTGCAAGTTATAGCTATGCTTTTTTCTTCGTTTGAATCCTTGATAAGAAAGGTATTGGATAGACGTTCAAAGAAACCAATCATATCTATCAAAGAACAACATCGTCTGGCCAAAAAATGACGAAATTTTTTTGTCACGATACATCTTATACCATAAAATAAAATAAGAAAAATAGTGGGTAGGAAATGTTAATAATTGTGGAGGAGTGGATTCGCGGTTCCCTTTGTCTAGTCTAGTAAATATATTGTCCATAGCTACTTGCCATCCAAACACATCCCACATGATAGCTTATATTTTAAGCTTCAAGATCAAAGTAACAAAATTAGTCAGCAAAAAAATCTACCCATTCGGATTGCTTACAATCCTCCCTTCCCAAACTTATATCAATAATATTAAAACCAAAAAAAAACAGGTTGGCGAAGGGTCTCAATTGAACTGGATTCTTTTATTTTTTCTTCTATTTGAAATTCATTTGCACGCACTTTAGAGTGAAAAGGAGTTGGCAAATTTATTGATATTTGTCAATTATGTAAAAAGCCAGAATCGATGGAACTTAGCTCTCAAAATCATCTTGATCATTTTAATTATAGCGGATTTAATTTAATTTCAAGATATTGAAATCAAACTAAGGTAACGAAAATATAACGACACTTTGAGAAACATGGCTTAGTAGCATCTTTTTTTGCTTTTAAAGGGAAGCCCATGAATGTTCCTCCCTCTGGCTATTAACAGAGCATACTGAATCAACCTGTGGCAAAAAAATAGATTTAAAATTACTCCAGAGTACGCAACGACATACAGAAGGCTGGAAGGTCAAATCCAACCCTTATAGAATGTGTCCCAAACATCTTCTATCATTTGAAATCCTTGTTATGTCCTTATTAAAAATATTTTCCTACATAAATCAAAAGACGAAAACAATACTTATATTATTTTAAAACATCCGTGCTCTTCTGCTCTGCAAAGAACTCAAGAAATACTGAAATATGTGGGGCTAAAATATTATCACTAGATATACAAAGAACCACTAACAACCCATCACTCCAGGTCACTTCTAAATATGCAAGTGATATTTTCAACTGGGTCGTCGCAAAGTATCAAATCGTCCAACCAAGATTCGACTAAAGCCACTCATTTTCTAGACATCTAAGGAGCGGAGCATTAAATTATTTTTACAGCGATCACCAAGCGAACTTCCCACTTAGTCATAAATTTGACATAATTCAAATCTAGATATAACCATCCCCATCGATAAGAAAAATCCAAAAAAATTATAAAAACATCTTCGAGTGTTTGAGTATTGTTACGACCTGCCTAAAATCAAACATTTTCACGTTTTTATATTCGTCAAATTTAATGACAGTTAAAACCAAAAATAAGATAAAAGAACTAAATAACTTATTGTTCTAATAAGGAATAGAACGGACGGTTAAACAATTTTAAAGAATTTTACTTCAGCAATCAGCGTAGATGCTGGTAATTATTTTAGAGCTAACAGCTTCGTAACAAAAAGAATTCTGATACAAGTGACCTTGGCTATGACATCTGGATGTAAAAGGCCCACTGGTAAGCATCTATTCGGTAAAAAAGCAAACCTGCATTCCAAACGATATGCGATGTGACTTACTCATCCAGAATCCCTTCTTTTTTGGTTACTTTAAAACTAAAATAATATAATTTCTACGATCATTCGCCAACATGTCGCCTTTTATGTGTTGAACCTCAATATATATAACTCATATAATCTTTCTCTATTTAATATTTATGAGGAGAGACAAGAGATAAGAAAAGTTTAAGGAGAGACAATAGAGGTTAATAGTTAAACTGTGCTCGAACGGATTAGCCGATTGTAAAATATTTTTTTGTTTGAAAGGCACTAAGTAAATGTCACCTAACTTAGCCCCACCATTTTGGAAAAAATTAAAAACAGAGATTGTACTGTATTGTGCTCGATTTATGCTGGTTGTGCTATTCAGAAAAAAATTTCATATCCCTAGTGGAAACATTTTATAACACTAAAATCATTTTTTCGAGTAAAAGTTAGCCCCGCCATTTTGGAAAAAAGGAAAAACAAAGGGTGTGCTGTACGGTATTAGAGTTGTGCTACTTGTTCTACTCAAAAACAAATTTGTACCACCAGCAGAATAATTTAAATACGCTAAAACGATTTTTTGAGTTGAAGTTAGCCCCGACAATTTGAAAAAAATTAAAAGCAAAGGTTGTGCTGTATTGTGCTAAGGTTGTGCTGGTTGTGCTAGTCAGAAATAATTCCATATTATCAATGAAAAAAAGTTGGCACGCTAAAACGACTTTTCGAGCAGAAGTTAGCCTCGCCATTCTGAAAAAAAAAATGAAAAACAAAGGTTGTGCTGTATTGTGGTCGAGTTGTGCTGGTTATGCTACTTAGATAAACATTTCGTAACCCTAACAGAAATTCTTTATAAAGTTAGCATCATTATTTTCGAATAGAAGTGAGCCTCACCATTTTGGAAAAAATCAAAAACAAAAGAAGTGCTGTATTGTGTTAAAAATGTGCTGGTTGTGCTACTGAAAAAAATATCGTATCACCAACAGAATAATTTAAACCACGCTAAAACCATTTTTCGAATGAAAGTTAGCCCCGCCATTTTGCAAAAAACAAAGAAGAACGGTTGTTCTGTATTGTGCTACAGTTGTGCTGGATGTGCCACTCAAAACGAATCACATATCCACAATGAATAAAAGTTGGCACGCTAAACGATTTTTCGAGCAGAAGGATATTTTCGAGCAGAAAACTTTCGAGTAGAAGGTTAAACAGAAGTTAGCCCCGCCATTTTGAAAAAATTGAAAAACAAAAGTTGTTATGTATTGTACTCTTGTTGTGCTGGTTGTGCTACTCAGAAAGAATTGCATATAAACAATAAATAAAAGTTGGTAGACTAAACCTATTTTTCGAGCAGAAGTTAGCCCCGCCACTTTGAAAAAATAAAAAATATAGGTTGTACTGTATTGTGTTTGAGTTGTGCTGGTTGTGCTCCTCAGACAATAGTTGCGTATTCTTAACAGAAAATCTTTATAACGCTAACATCATTTTTTCAAATAGAAGTTAGCCCCGCCATTTTGGAAAAAAAGAAATGGTTTTAAAATTATTTTTTTTACATTTTTATTTTTATTTTTTTTTTCTGAATGAACAATATGTCGAGAATATTGTGTACAAATTTTAAGTCAATCCGAGTAAAACTAACGGAGTTACAGCGTTTCAACAGGGTTGCTGTTTGACACGATTTTCCCGAAAACTTCATTTTTGAAGTTCGTGAACATTGGAACTCAAAATCTACTAAACCGATCCTTTTGAAAATTTGAACATTACCTCTTCACATAAATCAATCACGAAGAGTTTTTTTTTCATTTTTTTCTATTTTTAGGGTTCCGTTTTTTATACGGAACACTATTGGTGAGAGTAAAACGAGTTTTTCACATTATATCGATTATCTCGTAAACTATAAATGCTATGGACTTGAAATTTGAGATGCGTATAAAACTAATCTGCTCACATGAAATGACAGATACAAATAAAACTAAAGTGGTTTTCGTTTGGTTTACAGGGGTACGATGTGAGACCTTTGAGAAAATATATTTTTTTATAGATTCAAGTAGGGTATAATATGAAAGGGCTTCATTTCAGTATTCCTTAAAAATTTATTTTGGAATTTTACACCTCACCATTTTTTGTATAATTTGGAATAATGACGTTTTTTTCGTGTTTTCTTACCTCAATTAGCTCCGAACCTAACTGATCGAAAATTTTCAAATGTATTTGGAATGATAGAAAAATTCGTACGTTTTTAATAAAATATATAAAAAAGTGTCATATTCTCATACTTAGATTTATTAAGGGGGTGGTTATGAGGAGGGGTAAAATCACTATTTAAAATGGGGTCAAGTGGGGTGTCATTTGAAAGAAGACTTTATTTAGAAAACATAGCAATTTTTTTTAGAATTTTGCGATGCACAGTTTTTGAGTTACTTTCAAAAAAGTGCAACTTTCAGACCGTTCCCCCCCCCCCCCTGCCGTTTCGACACTGATTGACCGAAAAATTTGTAAAAATTCCCAGAGCTAGGAAATTTGGTAAATTTTGTATGAAAATTATAGCGAGGTCTCAAATAATTATATTTCTGTGTGTTTAGGGGACCGGTGTAAAGAGGGTAAAAAAAAATTTTTTTGATCCAAGCCAGTGGGGTGTCATTTGAAAGGACACTTAATTAAACATTAAGACACTGATTGACAGAAAAATTTGAAAAAATTCACAGAGTTAGGAAATTTAGTAAATTTTGTATGAAAATTATAGCGAGGTCTCAAATAATTATATTTCTGTGTGTTTAGGGGACCGGGGTAAAGAGGGTAAAAAAAAATTTTTGACCCAAGCCAGTGGGGTGTCATTTGAAAGGACACTTAATTTAAAATTTGTTGCAATTTTTTTAGAGTTTTGCGGTGCACAGTTTTTGAGTTATAGACAAAAGAGTGAAAAATCCAGACCGTTCCCCCCCCCCCCCCCTCCCCTACGTTACGACACTGATTGACAGAAAAATTTGAAAAAATTCACAGAGCTAGGAAATTTAGTAAATTTTGTATGAAAATTATAGAGAGGTCTCAAATAATTATATTTCTGTGTATTTAGGGGACCGGTGTAAAGAGGGTAAAAAAAAACTTTTTTGACCCAAGCGAGTGAGGTGTCATTTGAAAGAACACCTTATTTAGAATTTGTTGCAATTTTTTTTAGAATTTTGCGGTGCACAGTTTTTGAGTTATGGACAAAAAAGTGCAAAATTCAGATCGTTCCCCCCCCCCCCCTACGATTCGACACTGATTCACAGAAAAATTTGAATAAATTCACAGAGCTAGGAAATTCGGTAAATTTTGTATGAAAATTATAGAGAGGTCTCAAATAATTATATTTCTGTGCGTTTAGGGGACCGGTGTAAAGAGGGTAAAACAAAATCTTTTTGGACCCAAGCGAGTGAGATGTCATTTAAAAGAGCACCTAATTTATAAATCATTGCAATTTTTTTTAGAATTTTGTGATGTAAAGTTTTTGAGTTATTATCAAGAAAGTGCAAATTTTAGAACGTTTCGCTCCCTACGTTTCGACGATGATTGACAGAAAAATTTGAAAAAATTTACAGAGATGGAAAAGTATGTAAATTTTGAATGAAAATCATAGCAAAGTCTCAAATAACTATATTTCTGTGTGTTTAGGGGATGGGTGTGGCGAGAGTAAAAAACCACTTTTGACCCAAGCGAATGGGGTGTCATATGAAGGAGCACTTAATTTAAGAAACAATACAATTTTACAAAAAAAACATTACAAAAAAAATATTTTTAGTATGTAGCCTCTTTACCCCCTCTAAATTTCAACACTTGATTGACCGAAAAAATAATCAAATTTAAACCATTTACAAGCTGGTGAATCTTTCTTGAGTTACCATAAACATCTATGGATGAGATTTAACCTAATGTAACATTTTTTTAGTTATTTTTGATCAATGTGGATTTGATTGTAATTTACTATTGACATTTAAGATTAAACATTAATTATTTTGTTATGCGTCTATGGTCTGGAAATATAAGGACATTACAACACAACTTTTTGTCAATAGTTTTTGATATTGTGTTCTTTTACATTCACGGAACCACTTGTCTGACTTTTTTAATATCAAATTAACCGCGATTTTTTGAGCTAAAATCGCGTTTCTCACTTCCAAAAACTCTTCGTGATTACCTCGAGAAATACATCACTTTTAAAATGCATATCAATTTTTTTGTTTCGCACGATCCGGCTCCGGGTTATAATGATCACCGCAAAACCACTTTTTTTCAAGGCGCCTCTGGAAGTCTGGAGATTCAACGTCACCGGCTTATTTATCAATGTTTTTAATTGAAAATTTTTTCTGACATACTTCAAAAGTTGTACAATAATATGTAATTAAATTTAATAAAATTATATTACTCATGTCGCCGCAAAAAAATCACAAAAATATGGTTTTTTTTCGTCTGTAAAACCATAACCACCCCCCCCCCCCCCCTCTTAAGACTTATTATTTATCCAAAACATCCCAAAATTACAGACAGGTGTATATAACAGGTCTGTATTTTCCAGAAATTTGGCAGGAATTTATTAAGGATTCTTCGGAGCAATTAAACTCAAGTAACTAAAATAATTTCAATACCATGTCAAATGCCTTTTTCTAGGAAACAGAAAAATTGCTTGTCTGTAATTTTAGTATGTTTTGGGTGGAAAGGAAAATATTTGAAAAATTAACGAAATATATAAAAGTTTAATATCAGCGTTATATTTTTATAAACCTTGTGTATTACCTGTCAAACAAAACAAAATTCAGTAAAATCGATTAACCCGTTCGAGCACAATTTAACTTTAAACTTTCCTTGTCTCTAAAATTCTTAATAAATTTCGAGCCACCCTGTGTCAAAACTAGGAAGAAATAAAAAGCAAGCATTAATTTTTTTTATTATACTAACGACGTTTCAATGGAATCGGAAATGATCGGCTTCATAATAAAAGTTAACTAATATCGATAGTTGTTCACTCACGAGAACGAATTATATTAGTAAAAATCAAAAAGTTATGTATACATACCTACAAGTTTTATGGTCCATTTGATTTATATGCTCAAAGTGAACATTAATTTCAACCTACCCTTGTTGTTAATACTTTTATGGCATTTAAAATAAAAAGTCTTGTACATACATATAATTATTTGTAATATTTTGCTTTCTACTGCTTGCTACACATACCGGATATAGAGTGACTGATTGATTCTATTTATTCGAAATTAATAAACATAGCTTTAAGTATGTAGGCCTGTGTTAAATCAAACTTTAATCGTTTATCTTTTCATGTTGATAGATGCGTATAAATTATAAAAACAAAATCAGTTATAATTATGAAAATTTTTTTTTATAAAAGTGTTGTTGCACTGGAAATAAAATAAAATAATAAGTAAGAAAAATAAACAAAATGATAAAGTATGTGTTATGCTAAAATTGTTTAATATTCATTTTATATAAAATAATGATTATAGAATCATATATATGCAATTTCTAATTGAAATTAATTTTAGTCCAGGATAAGTTCAGCTCGTTGTTACAGGACATGGGTTTTTAGAGGGTTCTACATGTTGTTTTGACACATATTGTAATTTCTTATTTTGTATGTTTGTATGTGTTGAGATCTGATGAGTTTTTCATGACAACCCTTGTCACGAGCGACAATATCGAATTGTCTAGTATTTAATTCCGCACTATTGCGTAATAAATATATTAAATTACTGCTATACCCTGGTGATTTTATCAAAACAAAAAACAATAAAGAAACGACCTACATTCTACAATAAATTACTACAAACTACAAAGTATATCATAAGAAACTGTTTCTAGATGGGTCGTAGAAAAACAAATGCGATTTTGTTTTATCTGTGTATTGGCTATGAGTAATGAACATTCGAAAGACTGGGGCTCACAACATTTACCTAAAACCTGGAGATATTTTTTGTAATTTGATTGTTATTATACATCCACAAAAACTACTACTACTTGCTCTAGTACAGTAGCAGTTTGCAGGTAAATTAAACCTTACCATTATTTATTAATCATAAATTGAGTTAACTTTAAACAATTTTTCAAAGTTTTTTTTGGGAGGATTCATGTTTATGTGATTTGCGTTTACTGGAGAGAAAGTCAACTCCGATTTCTGTGGAACTGAGTTCATCACTATCAGTATATTTAGTGAAGTTGCAAAACACACTTTTTAGTTAATCTTTTAGAGTACCAGTAGATTTATTAAAGACGCCAATAGCAACAATTGCAGTTCCAGGCTTAGCAACATGCTTTTTATAATCTAGCTAGTTCCAAACATGGACTGATAATATATACCTTGCGAGTTGCGAAATGTCTCTTCTGTACAGTTTTGTGAGTGAAACAACCAGATCAGAAATTTTTCAGGGCTCAAGTAAGGTTCTGATCAGGTTTGCTCTAGTCCGGATCAGGCATTACTAGGACAGCTGGATTGGGCCCTGATCATGCTTTTGCCCTACCAGGTCCTGATTGGGATTACCGGATCAGACCCTGATTGCGATAATCGGATCAGGCCCTGATTGGGCTATCCGGACCATACCCTGATATATATTTATATATTATATACATAAATATTCAAATTAAAATTAAAATATTACAATGGGAAAAATAAAAACGTGCATACCCTTAATCACTATTATTATTGTCTTTCAGCCGAGAAGCGATAACTAAAACATACATGAAAAGGTTTTAACTATATACTTCTAAAATGGATAATACTCTTGTAAATTTTAACCAAATGAAATTTCAGTTAGGGGTCAAATACGATCAGGGCCGGATATATTCAAATAAGGTTAACCCTAATAGGGTATTCTAAATCAGGCTCGGAACAGGCCCACATCAGATTGCCCTAATGGGGATTGCCCTTGTAGGATTGACCAGGCCCTTATCACGCTCCGACTGTATTCAGGTTTTCCCTAACTAATATCTGCTCGGGAAGCTATAATGTCTTGGCCCCGAAGCGTATAAGATCGATACACCTTAATGCGACTTTAAAATGCAAAAAAGAATCATTGTAAAAAATACGAATCTAAAAGGGAAGGCTTTTGATTTTTGTTAATTTTTTTTATACAAAAACAGTTGGTTTTTAATACACTTTATATATTGATAAACGTATATTACCTATTATAAACGTATAACCTAAAATGATAATATAAGTTATATTTTTATATAACAACGGAGTATAAACTTGATTTGCGGATTAAAGTGGTATCAAACTGAAAAAAGTAGCACAAAACTCCGATAGTAGTAACTTCGACAGCGCTGGTGCCAAACGTATCATTTGAAGTAAGGCGTTCGTTCTCCCCTTTTGTAGCTAAGCTAAATTTCATACAATACAACATTTTCGTGCATGATCCTGAAAATGAATAAAAATATACCTATTTTGTGCTGTTGTATATTCCAAAAAAAAAATTTTGTCACCGCTGTAACAAATTTTCGGTATTATGGCGATAAATTTAGCAATTTAAGCCCATTTTTCTTAACAATTTCTAACGATTTAACAACAATTTTTGACCATTCCATTAAACAAATTTTAGAGGCGCTATTTATAAAGCACTCTTCATTATTCAAAATCATCTTTCTATAAAAACTTAACATACACAATCCACGAACTCTAGATGCTGTCACTATAGAGCGTAAGTCGTAACTATGTTTCAACGCTTCGTAAACAATTTAAGGGTTCGCTCTATCGTTGCGGTTGTAATGGGGTATAGGGTCATTCCATTTTAAAGTCAACCTTCAAGCAAAATTGTTTTTCTTCACAAAACTGTAACTGTGACCTATCATTTTATTTTTCATATATTTTACTATAAGATATGGCAACAACTGTGAAAATTACCATCTAGTTATTTTGTTTAGAATGCAATTAAGCGCATGGTTGTGAAAAAGGCTTAATATACGAGATAAAATATATCTAAAAAGAATTTAGCATAGCACAAATATTATAAACTGAATTGTTTTAGACTTTTTATTTTCTGAAAGCTCAAGTTTGGAGTGTCTGAATTGGACTACTTTGCTTTCCAAATAAATGAGGCAAGCATTCTAAGTACATGAATTCTTTTGTGTTACGCTAGTCACGTTACGTTAGTCACACATCATTTTAATCAAAAGAGTAAATTTATGAAAAACTAACATATTTTTTTAAAAGTTATTGGCTTTTTTAAAAAATACAATCATTGCATTGAAGAAACTTATCAATAAATTTTATGTACATTTTCAACATCTAGAGAATTTTGGTTCATAATTTAGGTGTTAATTTAATGGTATAAAAAATGTTACGTTAGTCACATTTAAATTTTTATTTAAAAAATATGTAAAACTTTTAATTTAAACTAAAAAGTTTTCTGATTTAGATAAATAAACTTGATTTACATTTTAAAAAGTCAACTTGTGCTTAAAATAATCTTTACTATTTAAGTTATAAGGAAACAAAGTTGTGAGTTTTGGTATAAATGTTACGTTAGTCACTTTGGAATGACCCTATATGCAAATGAAGTAATCAATTTTCGTCTCAAAATCTGCTGCTTTAAGCATATCATCCGTAGACAATATTTGGGTATCAATTGTACTTTTATGTAAACTAAACTGTTTGCGAGTAGTGCGTGATTTCGTTTGAGAGTAATGTGTTCGTTTTTTGAAAACTACTAACAATAGGATATTCGTAGTGTGAAAAAATAGGTACAAGAATAACTAAATTATTTAAGAAATGTCTACCTTAAAGCCAATATGTTATAACCCACGAGCTCTCGATCAACATGGATGCTCAAATGAACCACATCTAGATTAAATCTAACCAACATATTTCCCTTTACATATTCAACACATGTTGTTAGTTTGAAATGACTAATATATATGACCGCCACAACTAGCTGTCCCTTTACAATATCACTTAAAAATCTATGACCTGTGAGTCTTTCTTTTGGGTTAAAAACTCACAAGATAAATTATTTATCTAAATTTTAGTATTATTGGCTTTTCCACTCGAAGTCGGTTCTTCTTTTACCTGTCGTTCAATTGCTCTTAGACTTTAGCAAATTGAAAACTCTTCCAGCTTTCTTTTTTGGGAAAATTGGCAAGTGGGTTTAATTCCTGCCTTATTTGCAGCTGTTCTGTGACTTTCAGTAATCCAAGTACTAATACTGATAGTGCAAAGCGAGCACCACATATGAATCGTTTATTTACAAATTACAACAAGACCGCACCAAACCAGACGGCGACAAGCAGTATGAGTAAAATTATGTAACGCTTAAAAGGTACTATCGAGATTTCTTTGGTTTGCTATCCAATATCTTATATTTAAACCAGTTTTTTTTGTTAAATGCAAAAGATTGGGTACAAAAAAAGCAAGGGCCTGCAAAATCTGGCACCGAGGTATCAAGACTTCAGTCTAAGTCATACGGGTTTTAAATAAACTTTTTTGGATGAAGACTGTTATGGTGTAGTTGTTTTATGTTTGGGCATAAATATCTAGAAAAAATAGCACTCGCAACGCATACTACACTCTTGTTTGTTTAACTCGTTCGCTCAAAGGAAGTAATACAATCTACTATTCTGATATAAAAACTTAAATTTTCTGTAGAAGTGACGATTTAATACGAATTACAATAAATGAATAAATTTAATATTTTTATTATAATTATGTTTTTTTGTTTCGTAAAAAAATTTAAATTGTATTCTATTTTTTGGAAATTTAATTTTCCATTTTATCATTTAGTTTTCATACATCGTCATTGACTTTATTTTAGTTCATAGCCGGAATAAAATAATTAAAAAATTAATCAAGTTATATATTTGTTGCAAATGAAATGTCGAAATGAAATCGCCCATATTCTGATATTATAACTGACTATAGTGTTAGGCCTAAACCAAAAGCTTGTTGTGTTTGAATCAAATACATGAGATTAAGCTTTAAATTGTTACAAAATATTTCTAAATTTCATTCACACCAACATTACAAATAAAAAAAACTTTAATTGGTAAAAAAATCCCTTCCACCTGAACAACAAAATCATAATAATAATAATAATCGTAATAATAAAATTAAAAAAAAATATGTATAGAGAACAAAAAAAAATTGGACCATCATAAATATTTGATGAATATTGTAACTATTTATTTCATTTGTTGTTTTTGTAATTTAAATGTAGCCATCCATATATGACTATTTGTTCTGGTGAAATGTTAAAACAAAATACTCAGTATAATGTGGCTTCACCGTACAACCATAATTAAAATTAACATCAATATTATTAATTTAACAAATTAAAACTTTTACGAGTACATAAAAAAAAATAATTAAAATAAATACGTAGAATAAAAAGAATTAGCTCGAATATTAGTTAAATATATATTTATACATAAATGGTTTTGATGTTTTCAACTGTCGTTAACAAAGCGTAAATTCCTTTTTTATGGAAGAGATTTAGTGTTTCACCGAATAACATTTTCAATTTGACTGTATCATTGGGACTGAGGTGCTAGATTATTTATAATTAAATTTACTGTTACTTCAATGTCAATACATACTTAATTAAGTGTTCCTGAGGCTCTGAGTGTAAGCTACCTGGCGGGTCGCAGGTGGTTTATAGCGCAACCCCTGTTCCGATATTTTTGTTTACTAACAAAACGATCGCGTACATGGTAGATCCCGAATATCAAATAGGGACCCCGAACCATACACACTCATTTAATCCAGTGGTGTGGCAGCCGTGCAGAGGTGATCGATTGGCTGAGAGTGATCTTCATCAGTCGCTAACGGCGCACAACTCAGGGCTCGGTCTACCCCTGGTATTGTGACTTGGTCAAGTAAGGCTGCCCTGCTTGACTCGACCGTCTTTCCGACCTTCAAATACATGCATTATGGGTAGATCACACACAAACACACACAATTACACATAACAGTACCTGTTAACGCTGGATCAGTTTTCTACCTGCAAATACAAATCAGAAGTATTAACTTATTCAATACTTACAATATATAATACGATCCATCGTTGATGTTCTCTGCTGTATGTCTATCCATAGAATCATGTTGCAAGAAGGAAAAAAAAGGCATTAATAATTTTATTGTTTGTTATTTAATCAAATATTTTTACCTTATTTTGACAAATTTGACAAAAGAAGGTTTACATATTTGTAAAACATACATTTTAATGCTCACACATCAGATATGTACCATTTTTAGATTCTTTAGGCCGCAAAATTCCATTCTTTGTATATTTTATTAAATACCCACGAGGAAAGAATTGGTTTTTATTGATTTGTAAATATTGATTTGTAAAAAGGCATAAAAATAATATAATTGTTATAAAAATACATGTTGTTTTAGAAAATTTCTAAATTGTTTAGTTTGAGAATAGGGTGGTCCGAAAGATTTCTAAAAATTCAAACTTAAGGTGACTTTTAAATAAAATTACAGAGAACGTCTCGCCCGATATCAATGGTTTTATATACGTTGGAAAGACAATTTATTGGTCTATTGAAATAAAATTACACCGTAAAATTTTTGCTCACACTGTTAAAAATATGTAGTCTAGAACTTTTTTAATTTTTCTTTCACACTATGAAAGTTCCAACCGTACCCTAAAACATACTGAAAATTAAAGATAGAATGTTTGTCTTTTATTGATATTAATTTTTAAAGATGTACATCTTAATTCAAAACATTTTAGTATTAGATGACAATCGTGTTCTAGATCCACTAAATACCTGGGAAAAAGAAATTATAGTACATTATATGTGAAATACAAAAAATAGAGCGTTTAGTTTGAGAACGGGGCAGTCCGAATGATTTCTGGAAATTCAAATTAAGGGTCACTTAGAAATCGAATTACAAGAGAACGGCTCACCATCTATCATCAATTTTGAGTGCATGGAAAAGACAATTCACTGCGCTATCGAGAAAAACATTTCACAGTAAATTTTTGACTTACACTGTTAAAAAAATTATGAAATAATTTCTTAAAAGATGGCGCTAATGTAGTACGACATGCATTTTTCAACTTTTTTTCACGATATGAAAGTTGAAACCTTCCTCTACAACATGCTAAAAATTTAAGAAAAAGTTTGTTTTTGTTCTAAAGATATTGCTTTAAAAGGTGAAAAACTCAGAATAAAAATTTTAGTTTAACAACTAAACTTTTTGTCCTGAGAAGCGCATTTTTAAGAACTGTTATCTCTAGAAAAAAAAAAGGTAAGTAAGGTTAGAACTTTCATATTGTGAAAAAAAAATTCAAAAATTTCTTGTCCTACGACATCAGCGCCATCTTTAAAATATTTATTTCATAGTATTTTTAACAGTGTAAGTAAAAAATAAGCTGTGTATTTTTTAAATAAACCGATAGGCCCGCCTTGTTTTAGAATTAAACATTTTAAAATCTTTCTGAAAAAACACATATTTTATTTCACTACTTGTATGCCAGGTATAACCGGTCATCCGTCGGATGTCCAGATCACGAATTTTATCTAAAACCAAAAGTTTTGGACCTGAGATGTACAACTTAAAAAATTAATATCTATTAAGATTTTACAGTGTATTTTTATTCCAATAGGTCAATAAATTACCTTTCCAACATATGTTAATCAGTTTATATCATGCCTCGCCTCGTATGATATCGATCTAAAATGGTCGGGTTCAGCTTAACGGTCGTTTTGACTCCAAATCCGAATTTCATCTATTCTGCTTCTCTAATGTACATGTACAACACCCCAGCAAAACTCGACCACACAAACAAAATTCAACAGTTCGGTAACAAGTATTTTTGTAAAGAAAAACTACTTCAATATTAAAAAGCACCAATTGAAAAATGATAGAATTTAGTTTCAAAATAAATCAAAAGAGGATTGAGTTTACATCAGGGGAAAGGTATCGAGTCCGATAATTAACATTTTAGTATGTTTAGGTGGTCGTACTTGACAATATCAGACAAATTTTTTTCGAAATAGGTTACCTTCGTTCTTTAAAATAAATTTCCACCCTAATTAATAAAAAACAAAATCGTGGTAATAAATTTACAAAATAAGTTGTCGAGCCCATCAAGGACAGGCGCCTCACGAGGTATTAATAATTAAATGAAAAGTGCGAGGACCGGTGACTATATCTATATTGAAATTCTTCAATAATAATAAAATAGCTTCCCTTCTCTTGGAATTCCGTTAAAATTAAAATCAGTTATTAGTTATATTAAAACAAAATTTCTTAAAACATGAATGTAAAATCTTCTTTGGAAAATACATTATTTATTATTTTTATTTTTTAAAATCAATTTATTACGAATGATTATTACAAAAATTAAGACATTAATTTTTTTAATTTTTGTACAACTACTACACAAATATCATGCATGAATAAAAGATTAATTTAACTCATTTTTTCGATCTTTCTTAAAGTGCTGCTCTTTACAACAAAAAAAAACATTAAGTAAATTAAGCCTCTAAATCAAATTTAACAAATAATCGATCAATTTTATGCCATTTTAGACAATTTAACTACTAAATTATTTAAGTTTTTGCAAAAGTTTTTTTGCTAACCTCTTTTGTTGTTGTTACAAAAAAAAACATAAAAAAGCCACCATCACTGTCATTCAAATTATTTCTTTAAATACAAAAATAAAAATATAACTTTACTTATGTCGTTAGATTTGGCAGCATGGAACAAAAATTTAAAATAATTTAGATGAAGAAGAAAAGAAACATACAAAAAAATTATAAAAATAATAAAAAATAATTTAACAAATACAAAAATTTCATCAATTAATTATATTGAATCAATTTTTGTGTTATGTTGTGTTATACATTTATTTTAAAATTGAAACAAGAAAACACGCGCCGAAATGATTTTGCAAAAAAAAAAATAAATACAACAAAATTATATTTGTATGTACATTTCAGTTGGAATGATGACTTTGAACTCGAAATTAATAATGAAAATAAAACATAATTTAAAATTATGAACTCTCTGTCAATTATGAATTTTTATACAGTTAGTTGAGTCATTAAATTTGTATAAATGAGTTCTGATATAAATTTATTAATGTTAAATAATTCAAATTATAAGTACTGATATATTACAGAAACTTTCAGAAATTCCTAATCCGAAACTATATTTCATCCATCCGAGTTAATTTGTATTTCTTCTGATTTATAGTTTACAGGTAAGAATGTAAGCGGTTGAGTGGGGACAAATGTACCAGCACCGAGTTAATGGTACCAAAACGAGTTAATGGTTAGAAAATTTTAGATCCAATTTCTAATGTTGATGTCGAACTATGGCGACGTGTATTTGTTCTGACTAGTCTTGAGAAAGTTTAGCTTGTGATAATCCACAAAATAAATGTTGATGCTTAACAATCATTTCAACAACTCAGAGCGCATGTTGTTGTGAGACCTTGGTCTTACAAGGTATATCTATGTGTTGTCTATGTGTTGTTTAATAACACAACCCATTTTTATTAAAAAAAAATTAAAATTTTGGCATAGGAGATCCTTTTGACACTTGCAATTGTTTCAAAAGAAATCAGAAATAAGCAAATAAACCTAACACAACCTAATACTTAACAAATATAAATATTTTAATATTTCAATAACAAATTTGCATACAATAAAAAACTAATATTTAGTTTTTACTCTACTTTAAAAACAAAAGCGCCATCCCGCCGTATCAAATAGAATGTCCAAAAACTTCTAAATTACTTCGGTTTTGAAAAAACCTAAGTATTGCATTTATAAGCCAAAAGTGAAATTCTTACCCCCACTTTTTTAACATTTCTCGACGTTTTAGAACCTACTGATTCTAAATAAGCAAAAAAAAAATGTATGTCTGTCTGCCGGCCGGCCGGCTGTCACAACCGACGATATCTAGAAAACCACTGAACGTATTTCCAAATTTTTTTTTTCTAAAAATAGGTTAACTCAATGGAAAGAGCCGATGTGTTTGATAACTGTACCGAAAGTGTGTCAAAAAAATCGTCAAGTGTGTGAAAACAAGGAAATTTGCATATATTTTGCTTAAAAAACGTTCATTTTAAGTGATTACGAATACAAACATTGAGTTTGAAGAAATATTAATGGTCGTGATTAGTATGTGAGACCAGCTAGATTATTGCATCATAAGTTTGTCAGAAAAACGTTGTCAAGTGTGTCAAAAGATAGATTTTTATTAATTTCTTTACCCAATTTTTTGGAAAAAAATAAAATTAGTTATTTGTAATTAAGTATTTGTTTTATTAATTATGACATGAAATTTTATTATTATTATAAGTTTGTCAAAAAAATAATGTCAAGTGTGTCAAAAGCATGATTTACGTTTATTTTTTTAGAAAATAATAAAATTAGTTATTTGTATGAAATGAAAATGATATTATTATTATTTAGAATTTTGTTGCATTATAAGTTTGTCAAAAAAAAATTGTCAAGTATGTCAAAAAAATGATTTCATTTATTTGTTAGCCAATTTTTTGGAAAAAAAAATTTAGCTGTTGTATGACATAAATGTGACATGAAAATTTTTGAATTTGTTATAGTTTTTGTAATAGTTTTGGAATTTCGAAAAAGGTTTGATTTTATTTAATTTTTGCAATATTTTTGGAATTTTGAAAAAAATATGAATTTGTGATTTTGTAATATTTTTTCGAAACGCTAATTAGAGAGGTTTCTGAGTAGTATGCTGATTGTATAATCTTTTCACTAAATTATGTTAATTTATGATCTGTTATGATTTTCCGGCAACGTATTGATGTTTCCTGTTAGTTTTGTAATAAATTTCTAAATAGAGATAAAAAAGTACATGTACTTTAACAAAGAGTTATGTTTGATATACATCGCTACCCAAAACTAAACACATTGTCCTCATAAAAGTTTTATGCCGAAAATTGTATCAAAATCCTTAACCAATACCGAAGTCTTGAAATCTCAGAGCTTGAGATTTCAGCCCCTCCATATTTTATCATTACTTTTTAAAATTAATAAAAATACTACTGGCTTCGTGAGAATAGTTGGAGTGTTTGCCACCATGTAAGCTACAATAAAAAAATTGTGTCCAGCAAGGTGAACGTTTGCCACAACCCCCTTTTAGTCCTAGTGCTATCGCAGATGGAGCGATCTATACAGAAAAAAGGTAAGAGAAAAAAGAATTTCGTGTGATAGAGCACTTTGTAACAAGTAGTTCCAATCGCTAGTGTAGATAAAGATTTAAAATAAATTGTAGTGGAGCGGGGTTAACTCTACTGCTTCTAGCGGTGGAAAGTGGCAAGCTTAGAATTTTTAATAAAGCTAACTCTAGTCTTTTTATTTCCTATCAAGGTTTAATAATCTGTCGATGGATACTCGAAAGTGTTGATCTTTGTGATTATGACTTCGGCACAATATAAATATGTACCTCAGCATGAATAAAGTCAGCACCTAGAAACACATGCAAACAGGAGTGCAAGGTTTAAACAAAAATTTAATAGAACTGTGACTTGAAGTTTAAGAGGCGCGAAGGTGATCAAAGTGGTGCTACAGAAGTTTTAATAAGCCTTTGGATTAGAATATTTATTTATAAATTCTCCAGGAAAACTTATGCTTGGTATCGAAGCTGATCAAGATTAGAAACAAAAAATTTTAACTAAGTTTCCATCCGTACCTACTCTAAAATATGTCAAATTTACAAAGAGTCGTTTTTTTGTTTACTTAATATATTTAATTTTTAAGATATTCAGGGTAACTAAAATTCTAATTTTTTAACATTTTTTCGAACAATTATTATCAACTAAAAATGTTAACTACTGAAGTTCGACAAAATTAATGAAAAGTTAAAATTTTTAGTCGGACTAAAAATCTTTAAAACTAAATATCTCACGAAAACGAAAAAACGCCTCCTTGTAAATTTGACATATTTTATGGGTTATAGTACTTGCTAAATTAATCTTGGAGAAATTTGTTACGAAACAGTTGTCTCTGAAATAAATTCATTAGCGTTGAAAATTTATTTTACCGATTCGACGCTGACGATATAATTCTTATAGCTCTCTGAATATTTAACAATTAGTTCAATGGTTTTTTGTCAAATTTTTTCTCTTGTGATCTCATAAATTTTTTTTCTTATATACTTGTACGAGTGTACAAGTCAAGTCTGGTAGTTCTGATATAAAATGATTGCCAATTTAGCTCGGAGGACCGAGGGCAAACAATTACAGAAAATTGTAAGTATTGTAAAATACTGCATTTGCAGTTGCATTTCTTTTGCAATTTTTCCAATTATATTGACTAAATATAAAAATTGGATTGTAATTGTTTGTTGAAAAATAAAGCTTGTCTTGACTGGCGTTTGAGTAGTTGTTAAATTTGGAGTGTGTGCTCTTCTAGCGTCTGCATAAGTTGGTTGCAATAGTCTGAAAACGAATTATCCATCCGTGAACGAGATAAAAATATTCATTTAGTAGTTGTGAAGGTGATTTAATGATTGAATAGTGTTTTTAGGGTTCCGTACTTAAAAAAGTAAAAATGGAGTTTACTATTCTTGAGACTTCGGTGTCCGTCCGAATTTCTACATAATCAATTTACTCACAAACTATAAGTGCTATCAACTTGAAATTTTCTACAGTTCTTAAACGTGTTTGCCCACGCCTAATGATAACAAAAAAATCCAAATAATTGTTTTAATCCATATTTTATGAACATAGATAAGGAGATAGTAAAACAAAAGTTTTTTGTAAGGAATCGAGTTTGGTCTAGAAAAATCGGAAAAGTTCAAAATATTTCAAAAAAAATTTCAATGATTTTTCGACTGCTTAGTTTTTTTGATATTGCCAAAAACGAGTGTTGTTTTTCCTGTTCCTCCCCCCTTAACTTCCAACATTACAAAAGAAAAATATATGCAAACATTCATGATTATGGGCAATGTTGTAAAGATTGAATGAAAACTATAGCGGTCGGCCCATCATTTCAAATGTTATTTTGAGGGGGTTGAGAGTGGAAATTTTGACAAAAAATTATTTTTGACTATGTTTGACTATGTGTCATATGCAAGGTGAATTTTTTTCTAGTCCAAAACCATTTTTTTGTAGTTTTCGAAAACACCGTTTTTGATTCATTTGATTAAAATTCTAAAATTGTGTTTTGTGAAGGACTATTTACGTAAAATAATCGTAGAAGAGGATAAATTTTACTACGTTGTAGGAAATGTATATTATAGTAAATATTGAGTGAAACGAAGTATAGAAATGAACAAAGAAGATCAGATTAGATTAACACAGTTTAACAAGTCAGATGAACTAAACTTCAGGTGAAAGGCGTTAGGATGAAAAATTATGCGATAACATACCTGATACCTGTTTGCTATTCGATAGATTATCATTTAATATGGTTGCATTGCAAATATTCTCTGTGAAGGTGATCACAAATTGCAAACATTTTTGAAATTTTTGAACTATGGAACTACTGTTGAACTAGAAAATTGTTACAGTCAAGTTAATCGAGGTTGAGGATCTGGTCTTTTCATTAAGTCTGATACAGTACCACCAGTGCAGAAAAATAGTAGCCACCATCACTTTTAGTTTAGCTCTGCTGGCAGTCATTGTGAATGTTCAACTAGCTGAAGTACAAATCCTGTTGGAATACTATACCGATCTCCCCAATGTTCAGTAGACAAATCACTCGACTGTGTTAACAATGCACTCGTTTGCAATAATTTGACGACACTTTTTCTCCGTTTTTTTCGTTGGTTTCAATAAGAATCCTCGAAACTGGCTCCCAAATTATTTTCTACAAAAAAATTTATAAAGAAAAATTCATTAACCAACAACAGTTGAAGTTACAACAACTGATAATATATTTTCAAAAATAAATAGTTTATAAGCTGGCGTTATTGAAGCTTTCTTTAGCCACCATAAACAGCTTTGGGTAAAATGCAACCCAACGTGAAACAATGCAAACAAAAACTGTTGTTTTCTCAAATATTATGTAAACGGAACCCTCAGCGAGCGAATTATATTTGCACTTGCCTGACTTTTTTACTATTACTTCTTGCTTCTTGGTTGGTGTATTGGTGTATTAAGAAAGTGAAATTAAAATATATTACAATTTTTGTTTTTTTAACAAATAATAAAAATTTGCAGCTGTATCACTAGGTTAATCCTAGTCAGATTTAATAAAATTTGTTGACAATCCAATTTTAAATGAACGAATAGAATTGAATTTGGTCATCTTGTTATTGATTTTCTTGTTCCGTGCTTTGACAGTGGAATAAAGAAATAAAGAAACGACATATTGAGTGCTTTTGTCACTTTATTAGAATTTTTCCTAACAACTGATAGAGGGAAAAGTTTTGCATCAGTTTTAGCAATTCCTGTAATGAGTGCATGACGTTTTGTAAACGATATTTCTTGTTTCAGGATCGTCTGAACATTGGTGCAACTATTACTCTTATGTTAATTTGTTATTCATTCTCAGCGATCGCCTGTGGCTTTGGCACAACTAGTTCTATTATACTGATTGATTATTTTTGTTTAATAATCGCTGTAGCTTTGGCGCAAGGAATTTTTATTATATTATTGTCATTGCTCATCATTCGCCGGTACCGTTGGTTCTACGATTTTTATTATATTAATTTACTATTAAAATTCAACATTCGCGTGTGACTTTGGCGCACCGATTTTTATTATATTGAATTACTGTTCAAATTCAACATTGTCGGTACCATTTTTTATTATATTGATTTTATTATATTGATATTGATAGTGTTCAACAATCGCCTATATCATTGGCGCAACGATTTGTTGTTTTATTATATTAATTATCATATGTTATTCACTATGTTTGGCTAGTATGGAGGAAGCATGAAGATTTTGATCACGTACAAATTAAGTGGTGAATGAAACATTTTAATTCTTCTAAATATAATAATTATATTTGATGTGGTGTGTGTGATAGGCTTGGCTCCTCCAACTTTAAGGGTAGTCAGAGTAAAAATTTCTACTGGACTTAGGAAGGGTATAATCGAGCTCACAGGCTGCAGGCTGTCGATAAATTTAAATCTCCAGGGACGCCATTCCGCTAATGTTCCTGATAGTATTTTCCCTATCAGGCATGCACAGTGTTCATTACAAGGTCAGAAGATTATTTGCGTTATATATCTCAACCGGGTAATTGAATTATTTAAGGAATTAATCAGCATGGTTTGATTATCACCCGCATCAGGTATGAAACTACGGTAGGTGTAATGGATACTGAACCTATTAGTTACATCAACAGCAAAGCGATGTTATATTCCAACTACCTCGAGTCTTATGAGTCCAAAAAAAAAGATCTATCATCCCAGACCAAACAAAAAATGAAAAAGGAGACTCTGGCGACCCTAAAAGAGAAGAGGCCCAACCGTCACACCCACCACAATAATAGATTTTATTAACATAATTGAATCAAACAAAAAAATCATATATAGGCACTCACTCCTTAGATAGTACAAACTACACATCTCAGCACGTTTGCCCTGCCTAGCCTATTATATTTGTAATAATAAATATATGAATTAGTTGTGCCACAAAACAAAGGCGATTGTTGATTTAAATTCCAAAACAAAATATTTGTAAGAAACCATTGTTTTGTTACGCCACAAAACAAAGGCGATTGTAGATTTGGCAGGGAATATGTTGAATGGTGTAATAAATCGACTGTCGTCAAGTTTAGTTAGTTGGGGCAAAGCACTAAATTTTCCAGATACAAAAAATTGATCATTTTATTTTTGTAATCCCGTATGTCCGCCATTTGCACAGGACAAAAAACACAAACATATCATTTTTTTTTCTTGTTAACCAATTATCTTAAATTTGATTAGGAAAATATGGAGGGGCTGAAATCTCAAGCTCTGAGATATCAAGACTTCGGTAAGGGTTAAGGATTTTGATATAGTTTTCAGCAAAAAAGTTTTATAATGACATTTTTTTTTTTAATAAAATGTGTTGTGTAATAGGGTTTAGAATATGTGTCACAACAACACATAAATACCTTTTAAGACCTAGGTCTAGACATGGGTCCCACAGCAACTGGCGTTCTAAGGTGTAGATTAACGCTTTTTTAAACATCTGTGGGTTGAAGCCACCTGAGACTAAGTGTTCCGGCAAACTATTCCATTTGTACGCAGTTCGGACAAAGAAGTCTCTCTGCGATCTGCCAGTATGACAGCGCGGGATCTTTACCGTTTCACCGGTTGCGGCAGCCAGCCGATTGCCGAGTGGAACGGGGGTAAGAATAAGTTTGAGGCATGATGCCGCTGATTTCATCTGAGCACTGCTGATGACGATATTTGTAAAAAACAACGAGGTCAGCAACAGTGCGACGATGTTGTAGGGAATCAAGTTTTGATGTCAAAGTTCGATCACCCACAATTCGTATAGCTCGCTTTTGAACAGAGTCCAAGAGGGCCAAGATGGAAACAGAAGCAGCACCCCAAACTTGACAGCAGTACTCCATACAGGGACGAATATAGGACTTATAAACATGGAGCAATTGGTATGGAGTGAAAAATTTTTTGCATCTATTTAGGAGGCCGAGTTTTTTAGACGCGCTTTTTGCCATCGCCATTACATGATCGCTCCAGAGTAGGTCATTTGAAACTGTGACACCCAATAAACGAATGTTTTTACATTCACCCATTGGTTCATCACACATACTGAATAAAATATCTTTGGGGAACTCGGTCTTTAATCTGGAAACAATCAACAGCTGTGTTTTGGTAGAGTTGAAATTGACAAGGTTTTGGTCACCCCAGTCGGCGACTTTATTCAGGTCTTTGTTCACGTTTATGGCAGCGTCTCTCCGGGCAGGATTAATTCGTTCGTGCATTTTACCTTTTGAAGGAAGGGGCTCGAACGACTTGTGCAGAGTACTATCATCTGCAAAACTATTTATTGGGTTGCTGGTGATTTTCAACAATTCGTTGATATAAATCAAAAATAGGGTTGGGGACAATACTGAGCCTTGGGGTACACCAGCGTTAATTAGTTTAGACTCAGAAGAAAATCCGTCTAAGGTTACCGAAATGTATCGGTTAGATAGAAAATTTTGAATCAGCTTCACAACATTGGGATGAAAACCGTACGCAACGAGCTTGTTGATTAAGTTGGCATGCCAGACTCGATCGAATGCCTTGGAGATGTCTAAAGCGATAACGTATGTTTCACCACCTCTATCAAGTATGCTGTTCCAACACTGCTCTACATAGTTTAATAGATCGGTAGTTGATCTTTTGTTTCAAAAGCCGTATTGGCTGTCGGATATCAAATGATTTTCTTCCAGAAATTTTGAAATATGTGTATTAATATAATGCTCGTAGACTTTGGATAGGACCGATAGTAAAGCTATTGGCCTATAATTTGAGATATCGGATTTTGGTACCTTTTTGGGGACGGGCTGAACATTTGCCAACTTCCAGCACGAGGGAAATATACCAGATTTGTAGGATTGGTAGAATATTTTAGTTAAAGTTGGTGCAAGTTCTTTGGAAAAGGTTTTTAAAATAATGGGTGGAATATTGTCCATTCCTGAGGCTTTGTTGATGTTTAACCCCTTTAAAAGTTTAGCGACTATTTTGGGTTTGAAGTGAAGTTCATTCATATTGACTCCTGAAGGCTGGATTTGGGGTATTTCTTTTGGACTTTCCAAAACAGTGGAGTTCAGAGCAAAGCGTTCAGCGAACAAGTTAGCTTTTCTTGCGGGATCATTGACGATTAAATCACCATCAATAATAGGCGGAATAGAAAATTTTGTACCAGAATTTAAAGAATTAATAGCACTGTAGAAACTCTTGTCAGAAACAGACATAGACGTAAGTTTTGAGGCTATCGCTCTGATAATTTCAGACTTTTTGTTTGAGATAATCTGGTTAGATATTTTGTTGGCCTTTAGATATTGGGATCGATTAGCGGGAGTTTTGTTATGAATCCAAATATTAAATGATCTACGTTTGCTTCTAAGTGCCGTTTTAGCAGCTTTCGAATACAAGTACTTTTGTTTGGGTTTTACTATGGAGAAAGGGACAAATTTATTGATAGCAAATTGGTTTCTGTAAAGTTTTGAGCAGAAACATTTACATTGTCAGTGTAAAAACAATGACGGTCGAAAGGGAAACCATGGAAAAAATTTTGAAGACCACTCTTATCCATTTTTGAGTAGTGAAATATTTTACGGGGTTTGGGAGCTGTAGTTTTAAGTAAATCAGTTTTGATAACTGATGAGATTTAATAATGATCAGAATTTCCAATACTACCTTTCGCGACATCGACACTCGTAATATCTGGCATTGTGGTAAGATGGAGATCTAAAAGAAAACTATTATCACCGCCATTACGGGGAGTGAAAGTTGGGCTTTTAACAATTTGGAATAGGCCCTGAGACGCGGCAAAAATTTCTGCCAGTTTTCCACTATTGTCAACATCGTCGGTCGATTTGGAGAATTCCAACCATGATTTGTTGTGGACGTTGAAGTCACCGGTAACGATAACTTCACAATTAGGGGACTTTGCTCTAATCTCGTCCACAATTTTTGTCAGTATATTAAAAAAGTTTGGGCTACGTTTGCTAGGGGACCGGTATAAAGCTATTGTAAAAAAAAGTCATTTGAAGACAAATCTTTAAAACCATTTTCAATACAATTGAAACCGTCACCGTATAGTTCAAAATTTGGAAAGCGCGTGTACGCAACACTCTCATGAATGAATGCGCATACGCCCTGATGGAGTTTGAAAGCTGATTCGAGCCTATATTTGGAATTAAGCGATTCTATAAAAAGAAAATTTTCAGAAACTTGTGTTTCTGTAAGGAATAGAATGTTCGGTTTGTCGTGCTCAAGATGATGTTGCACGTGGTCATGGTTAGCGTTTAATCCGCAGATGTTTTGAACATGTATTTTAAAAATTTTTATTGATTCATATATGTTTTGTCCCTGCAAATTCCGTGGAAGTGCCGCTTTATGGGCGGGTGGATTGCGCAAATTTGCTTTACCACTTGCAGACTTATTTTTTTTCGGTTGTACTGCCATATATATATCAAAAGGGTTTTATTTTATTTTTTATGTTTTATTTTAAAATGGATAACTAAGTAAAAAATCCTATCATACAACAAAATATGACATATGCCAATATTTCATGATAAGATGAAGAAATAATAACAAAATAATAAATGAAAAACAAATTGTGAGAAATTTGCAGAAAACAAAGCAAAACTAAATGCCAATAATCCAGCTGATGCAGCGCACCCCAGACGCACCGCCCACCATCTCAATCGAGGCACAAAGCCCACACATAACTACGTGTTGGTCTGATTCCTCGGAAGAGCTAATGAGCGATACCGCTACGGAACGCTGCCCAGCTACGACTGGAAGTGCTGCCGTTGACTAATTAAAGTTCGTCCGCCAGCACCCTAAGATATCATCTTGGCTAATGACATCTCCTGCCATTGCCAGTGGTATGTGATATCTCACGCTAACTCATATGTCAATGGCAGGGACTGGGGTACGCAGGGTAGTCAGACCCGTAGATCAACATTGATCATAATCGATCAGAATCGATCCCTCCTGCGGTAAATGGTTTTTAGTTTTAGGCAGCGATGTTGATATACATAACTCTTTGTTAAAGTACAAGTATTTTTTATCTCTGTTTAGAAATTTATTACATAACTAGCACGAAACATCAATACGTTGCCGGAAAATTATACCAGATCATAAATTAACATAATTTAGTGAAAAGATGAAACACTCAGCAAACTAATCAAAAACCTCTCAATTTAGCGTTTCTAGAAAATATTTCCAAATCACAAATTCATATTTCTTTCAAAATTCCAAAAGTATTGTAAAAATTAAATAAAATCAAACTTTTTTCAATATTCTAGAAATATTCCAAAAGTTATAACAAAATCAAAGATTAAATTTTTTTTCAAAAGTTCTAAAAATATTGCAAAAATTACAACAAAATTAAATATTGAAATTTTTTTCAAAATTCCAAAAATAGAATAAAATCAAATATTTAAACTCTTTCTAAATTCAAATAATATTCCAAAAATTCAAACTTTTTCCAAAATTCTAAAAATATTGCATAAATTATTACAAAATCAAAATGCAATATTTTTTCAAAATTCCAAAAATATTTCAAAAACTATAACCAATTCAAAAATGTCCATGCCCAATTTCATGTTCAATTACATTTACGTTTATAGTTTACAGTTTATACTTACATTTTACGTTTACAGCTAAATCTTTTTTCCAAAAAATTGGCTAAAAAAATAAATGAAATTATTTTGTGCACTGACATTATTTTTTTGACAAACTAATAATGCCATAATTCTGTATAATAATAATAAAATTTCATGTCATTTAAATAATTCATTTTATTTTTTTCCAAAAATTTTTTTTTTTTTTTTTTTTTTTTAATAAAATGTGTTATGTAATAGGGTTTAGAATATGTGTCACAACAACACATAAATACCTTTTAAGACCTAGGTCTCGACCTGGGTCCCACAACAACTGGCGTTCTGAGGTGTAGATTAACGCTTTTTTTAAACATCTGTGGGTTGAAGCCACCTGAGACTAAGTGTTCCGGCAAACTATTCCATTTGTACGCAGTTCGGACAAAGAAGTCTGTCTGCGATCTGCCAGTATGACAGCGCGGGATCTTTACCGTTTCACTGGTTGCGGCAGCCGATTGCCGAGTGGAACGAGGGTAAGAATAAGTTTGAGGCATGATGCCGCTGATTTCATCTGAGCACTGCTGATGACGATATTTGTAAAAAACAACGAGGTCAGCAACAGTGCGACGATGTTGTAGGGAATCAAGTTTTGATGTCAAAGTTCGATCACCTACAATTCGTATAGCTCGCTTTTGAACAGAGTCCAAGAGGGCCAAGATGGAAACAGAGGCAGCACCCCAAACTTGACAGCAGTACTCCATACATGGGTAAAAAAATAAATTAAAAATCTTTCTTTTGACACACTTGACAAAATTTTTTTGACAAACTTATAATACCATAATTCTCTATAATAATAATAAAATTCCATGTCATACAAATATATTTCATGTCATACAACTAAGTAATTTTATTTTTTTCCAAAAAATGGTAAATAAATAAATAAAAATCTGTCTTTTGACACACTTGACAACATTTTTTTGACATACTTATAATGCAATAATCTAGTTTTTGGTCTCACATACCAGTCCCGACCATCAAGATTTCTTCAAATTCAATGTTTCTATTCGTAATCCCTTAAACTGAACGTTTTTTAAGCAAAAAATATGCAAATTTCCTTGTTTTGACACATTTGATGATTTTTTGACATACTTCCGGTACAGTTATTGAGCACATCGTCTTTTCGGCTCTTGCCATTGAGTAAACCTATTTTAAAAAAGAAGTTTTAAAATCCGTCCAGCGGTTTTCTAGATTCCGTGGGTTGTGACGGCCGGCCGGCCGTCAAATATAATTTTTTTTTTGTTTTTTTAGAATCAGTAGGTCCTAAAACGTCGAGAAATACCAAAAAAGTGGGGGCAAAAATTTCACTTTTGGCTCGAAAATGTAATACTTAGGTCTTTCAGACCGAATTAATATGAGTTTTACTTTTAATTTATATTATTTATTTATTTTATTATTTATTTATTTATTTATATCTTTTCATATTCCCTATTTACAACATATTAACAACTTATAATTACAATTAAAAACAAGAATTAACATTTAGAAAAAAATTGATAGTAAAATTAAGATAATATTTTTATTAATAAAATGGGAATGAAAATTAGGGGATTTCTGTGATCTAAAATTAGATCAATTGCGAAATTCCCTTGAAAAATTCAAATTACATTTTAAACAATGAACTGCAAAGTGGGGCAAAAATACATTATTATATTTCTTAAAACTGAATAAGAAGAAAAAAAAAAGAAAAACAACAATAGACAACAATAATTCAAAAAAACAAAAGAAAAGAAAAGAAAAGAAAAAAAAAGAAAAGAAAAGAAAAGAAAAGAAAAGAAAAGAAAAGAAAAGAAAAGAAAAGAAAAGAAAAGAAAAGAAAAGAAAAGAAAAGAAAAGAAAAGAAAAGAAAAGAAAAGAAAAGAAAAGAAAAGAAAAGAAAAGAAAAGAAAAGAAAAGAAAAGAAAAGAAAAGAAAAGAAAAGAAAAGAAAAGAAAAGAAAAGAAAAGAAAAGAAAAGAAAAGAAAAGAAAAGAAAAGAAAAGAAAAGAAAAGAAAAGAAAAGAAAAGAAAAGAAAAGAAAAGAAAAGAAAAGAAAAGAAAAGAAAAGAAAAGAAAAGAAAAGAAAAGAAAAGAAAAGAAAAGAAAAGAAAAGAAAAGAAAAGAAAAGAAAAGAAAAGAAAAGAAAAGAAAAGAAAAGAAAAGAAAAGAAAAGAAAAGAAAAGAAAAGAAAAGAAAAGAAAAGAAAAGAAAAGAAAAGAAAAGAAAAGAAAAGAAAAGAAAAGAAAAGAAAAGAAAAGAAAAGAAAAGAAAAGAAAAGAAAAGAAAAGAAAAGAAAAGAAAAGAAAAGAAAAGAAAAGAAAAGAAAAGAAAAGAAAAGAAAAGAAAAGAAAAGAAAAGAAAAGAAAAGAAAAGAAAAGAAAAGAAAAGAAAAGAAAAGCAAAGAAAAGAAAAGAAAAGAAAAGAAAAGAAAAGAAAAGAAAAGAAAAGAAAAGAAAATGCAGTAAAACAGATATTAAAATTACAAAGAGAAAATAAAAATAAATCACAGTACATTAATGAAAAAAAAACGAATAACAGTTAAAAAAATACGTAACAAATAATATATAAGAATATTTAAGCAATGAATTTGTACAACTTTCTTTATCAGCAATCAAACTGAGTAAACACACAAAAACAAAAAAAAAAAAAACAAAGAACAAAAATAAATGAAAATTAACGAACTGCTGATAAAAGATTCTCCACTGTATCCAGATTAAAAGCCATTTCCAAAAAAGCTTTAAATTAAGTATATTTTTAATATCAGTTGGTAGTTTATTGAAAAACTTTCTAAAATGTTCACATCTGGGCAAGGGTGGATTAAAATTTAAATTTCTCAATCTTGGTCCTAATCTTTCCATACTCCTATTACCACTTCGAATAAAAAACAATTTAAGGCATTTAAAAATATATAAATATCGCAAAGGCAATATTTACAACTGTCTGAACAATGGCAAAGATCTTTTCAATCTATTTTTCCTTAAAATTATCCTAATACTATGTTTCTGGGCGATAATAGCATGGTATAATGTAGACTTGGACATTCCTCCCCAACAACTAATTCCATATTGAATTTTAGATTGAATCATTTCAAAATAAAACATTCTTAACACTCCTATCGGTAATAAAGCACGCAACAAATATAATTTTCTGCTAACATTAATTATATATATTTGTAGAGATTATTCAAATGACAATTAAAATTCAATCGAGAGTCAACCCAAACACCAAGGTATTTGAAAGTATCAACATTTTGCAATAAGATGCAGTTATTTGAACACATTGAAAAGAGAGGACAATTAATACTAGATATATAATTAGAGCAGGATGAACAATGATACACAATGTCAAAATTCGGAACTAAGCCACTAAGTTTAAAAAACATAGTTTTGGTTTTTGAACTCAACACCATATAATGTACATCAAACCAACGACGAATCAAAAGTAAATCACTATTCATGTCTACAGCAATATCTTTAAACGAATTACCATTATAACAAATACTAATATCATCAGCAAAAGCTATCATACTTCCCTTGACAGGTAAAGAGAAAATAGAATTAATGTTAACTAGAAACAACACTGGGCCAAGAACAGAGCCTTCTGGAACACCTGATTTCAGTTTCAAAATCATTTTTAATTTTAACTACTGATGGCGATTAGACAGGTATGAACTGAACCAATGTAAACAGACACCTCGCACACCAGCTTGTTCCAGTTTACTTAACAAGAGTTTATATTTTACTAAATCAAATGCCTTAGTCATATCAAGAAAATTGGTAGCAACACATTCATTGTTATTTATATTATTAAAAACTTTGGTAAAATATTCTATCAAAGCGTCTTCAGTCGATAAACACTCTCTAAAACCATATAGACCGGGAGGCAGCGTTGCATTTTGGTTAGTGATTTGATGCCGATTGAATTTAATTTTTATAGATAGATTAATTATATGTGATGTAGAAAATATGCGTCAGCCGTCAGACTTGCGGGGGGTGTGGTTGTGGGAGACTTTTAAACTGGTAAAAAAAACGAATTCCAAAAGTAATTTGATGCCGCTTCAAAATTTGTATGATGCATGTTTACACCATAGCAATTCAAAAAAAAGTCGTCAGCTGATTGGCGGATGGGGGATTATACGTCAGCTCCTCGTATACATCAGTATAAAAATGCAATATAGTCAAGACCTTTCTGCATAGGATCTTGTTGAAACTTTGGCAAATGATCCAGGATTACTTGAAAATGGAAAATCTGAATTAATTTTAAATTTGGACAAAATGGCGGGGGGTCTCCCGAACACCTCTAAGTTTAAATCTTCAATAACTTCTAATCCTGACTTATGATCTTATGGAAACTTGGTAAATAAATTTTTAGTACTGTTTCCAATATTTCTGCGTACCAACTTCCGGTTTGACAGTTCCGGTTAAAAAGTTTTTTTTCCAGGTATTTATCCCTACTGTAGCCTACAATTACCGATCGATTTTCATGAAACGTTGGTAAACGCTTTCAAGTAACATGAAAAACATTTTGTTAGCTTTTGGAGTAAATTGGATAAAGGGTTGGGGGGTCCACCATACAACAGATGGTTTTTTCCACAATGTTTTTTATGTTTGTTGGGAGCATAAAACATTCGTTCGGGAATGAATTTTGACGACACTTTGGAAAAAGATGCAAATATGTATGGCAAGAAACTGATTAGTTTTTTAGCGATAGTGAACAAAGTGGTGGGGGTCCCCCAAATACCTGTTCTTTTTAAAGCTTAATAACATCTGCACCTGATAATCGAATTGGATGAAACTTGGTACATAAACATTTGGTACGGTTCACAACAGTTCTGCATCCCAACTTCCGGCTTTTCATTTCCGGTAAAAAATTTTGGTTTGTAATTTTTTGAAGTTTTTTCAGTGCATACAATAATGAAGTGATTATGATGAAACTTATGGAAAAAGTTTCAATTAGTGAAAAATAGTTATCATCTTTTGGGACACATTGATCAAAGTGGCGGGGGGGTCTACCATACAACTGCTGAATTTTCGCACTTGGTTTTTAAAGTTTGTTGGGAGCATATAGACTTCATTCATTAATCAATTTTAGTGACACTTTGAAAAAATATGGAGACTTAAATGACAAAAAACTGATTAGTTTTTGGACAATATTGAGATAAGTGGTGGAGGGCCTCCCGAACACCTGCTTATTGTGTCACCATTTTTGCAATGTTTGTTGGGAGTACCAAACATTTTTACCGGAAATGAAAAACCGGAAGTTGGGATGCAGAACTTTTGTGAACCGTACCAAATGTTTATGTACCAAGTTTCATCCAATTCGATTATCAGGCAGATGTTATTAAGCTTTAAAAAAACAGGTGTTTGTTTGACCCCTCACAACTTGGTTCACTATCGCTCAAAAACTAATCAGTTTCTTGCCATACATATTTGCATCTTTTTGCAAAGTGTCGTCAAAATTCATTCCCGAACGAATGTTTTATGCTCCCAACAAACATAAAAACATTGTGGAAAAAACCATCTGTTGTATGGTGGGCCCCCCAACCCTTTATCCAATGTACTCCCAAAGCTAACAAAATGTTTTTCATGTTACTTGAAAGCGTTTACCAACGTTTCATGAAAATCGATCGGTAATTGTAGGCTACAGTAGGGATAAATACCTGGAAAAAAAACATTTTAACCGGAAGTGTTAAACCGGAAGTTAGTATGCAAAAATATTAGAAACAGTATTAAAAATTTATATACCAAGTTTCCATAAGATCATAAGTCGGGATTAGAAGTTATTGAAGATTTAAACTTAGAGGTGTTCGGGAGACCCCCCGCCATTTTGTCCAAATTTAAAATTAATTCAGATTTTCCATTTTCAAGTGAACCTGGATCATTTGCCAAAGTTTCATCAAGATCCTATGCAGAAAGGTCTTGACTATATTGCATTTGTATACTGATGTATACGAGGAGCTGACGTATAATCCCCCATCCGCCAATCAGCTGACGACTTTTTTTTCAATTGTTATGGTGTAAACATGCATCATTCAAATTTTGAAGTGGCATCAAATTACTTTTGGAATTCGTTTTTTTTACCAGTTTAAAAGTCTCCCACAACCACACCCCCCACTACTTTAGCAGCTGACCGCCAAATTTATCATCAGCTGGAGTTAATTAATTAAAATAAATAAAAATCAACCGGCATCAAATGACTTTTTCATTTGCAACGCTGCCTCCCGGTCTAATACTGTTTATTAGAAAATATAAGAATAAAAGAATAATTTATATACTAAATACTTTTACAGTAAACAATTTGTAACTTGTTTTCAACTGTGTTTTTGTTGCAATTATTATAGATCTACACTTAGTTGTAAATGTGTTATAAATATTTAGTGTACACCCTTAAGTGTATTTTGATAAGTGTAGTTGGTGAAAGTTGCATAGTTTATGTTAATATATGTCCACTTTAAATTCTCCAAGAAGCTAAAACAAAAGTCGTTCGAAGGATTTAGCAGCGTTTACAGTCTGAAAATTATTTTAATGAATTTGAGCGGTTAGCAGTGTGGACGTTGTAGGTTTTGCAATATACACTCCAGTTTGACTCATCAATAAGAATTTGACGCTAGACACGTAGGGATTCTCCAAATTACTTTTAAAATAGATCACGGTAAGGGTTACGTGAACGTAAAGGAACAAAATATCAAAAATGAATGACATTTAATTGTTGTAAATTATATTATATTGCCAGACCAATGGGTATAAGGAAATGAGTTTTACCAACAGCAATGTCAATTAAAAATTGAACGAAATGATACCAAAAATGTTACATGGTGTGATGGTAACTTATGAAAGATTAAATCACACCAGCTTGTATATGGTTTATGTCAAAAAATACATTATAAATTCAAAAAGTAACTAAATTATTATTGACATAATAAACGTTGGGTCAGGCTTATGGATGACAGCAAAGAGGAATTTACATGACAGTTCATAAAAACGAGTCTTTCGGAAAACATTTGGATACGCCAAACGCTACCCATGATCATTTTATAATTTAATTAAATATGGTTCTTACATGTAACTAAGAACGAAATCTTACCGTGTAATGCAACGTAATAAATAAAAATCTCAAAAAATTATTTCCTCGTAAAACATATTTTAAAGAACATACCAAAATTAATCAACCTAAATATTAAGATAAATGTGCAAAAAATTTATTATTAATGACATTTAAATTTACTTTAATTAATTTCAAATCATCGTAATCGAAATTCGATCACCCAACCATATCCTTTATGACGTTCATACATATTTGTTTCTTGAAACAAGATGTAAGTAATCTCTTTATTGATTAAAAAACTGAAATTATAAATTTTAATACAGTTTTTGTTTTATGTTTTACTTAAAATTTCGCACAACCTTTTGATGTTACCTTAACGTATTCTTAGTTGTTGTAAATTAAAATTACAATTAACAACGATTTTATATTAAAAACTGACAACTTTTTAAGAACGCAACTTAAAAATAAAGGAATAAAATAATTAAGTAAGTACTCACTCAACCATTTGATGATGTCATACTTTGACATTTATTCAAAGAAATTATTGACAATTATTCTTTTAACCTATGTTTCCCGTAATTATTAACCAATAAAACAATAATTATAGCAATAATTTTTGTTTTGTGTAAATATTTTTATATGAACAAAAATAAATTATGTTACTTAAATACCAGCCAAACTGCATATTATAAGATTGATATTTACAACATTAATTACTGCGATCTCAAAGACATTAGTGTTTCCTGCAAGCCAGGCATTTTCAAAATCTTAACGCTCACTTTTTTTTATTTTCTTGACGTTTTCACTAATAAAGAGTTTAAATTAGCAAGCAAATGTCTGTCTATTTGAAGGCGGGGCCGTACGGCAATCCAGACCGTAAATAACGCGAAGACCACTGATCCGATTTCAAAAAATTTGCTACTGGGTCAAAAGAATGCTTTTTATATATTCTGTTACCCAATTTTTATGACACACATATTAATTTTTGACTAGAAATATTTGAAAAGTGATTATTTGGATGGCATGATATGTAATTGAAAAGAATTTTTCATAGAGAATCCAGCTTCAACTGCTACCGATTAATAGGAACAGTTGGAATTTAACCTTAACCATTTACATATGTTAAACAGAAAATTTGTCTGACAAAAATCCTTATTATGCTTCATTTTATGATGAAATAATACGTTAAGTTTTTACTATGGTTTTCCATATTCTTTTTTTTAGGTTTTTACGTCAATGTGTTAGTTTTGTTATACATTTTTTAACGGAAAAAGTGTCTTGCACCATTTCATTTTCTTTGCGAACATCTTCGCAATCACTTACGTTTTATTTGGAAACGCAGTTTGCGCTAATAATACAAACTAGTTTTTATAACAAGTGCACTATAGTACTATAGTACTATGCTAGGACGTAAAGCTAAAGATTTTGGACGTATGTGGAGTTTGCAAATCAAGGTGCTAGCCGAGATGTGCACCCACATTAGGTCAAAAATAGCTAACGTCCGTGCGTCATATAATATTTTTTATCCGCCGCTAGCAAAATATTTTTAAAAAAATTGTTTATTCTAAATCAAGTCATAATTTTGCAAAAATTTTGAAATGAAAATATGTTGAACAAGTAGCCTTTGACAAAATATTTGTTACTTTTTTCAAAATAATTGTATAACTATGACAACAAAATAATTACAATAATTTTAATTGGATTGTGAGATTTTGAATTTAAAGGTTGCTTTACAAATACAAATGCTTTTTACTTTTTTGGACGTAACTATGACCACAAAATACATGGTTAAAAAGTGAAACTTTACGGCCGCAAATCACAGTAATAAGGTACCACTTTTATATGTAGGCGAATAAAAAATTTTGTTGCAAGGGACTTTTATTATAGATACCTACGGTATCTATTTACCAAGGGTTTATTTTAAATTCTTAAAATGAAACACGAATGTACAGTTTAAAATGCGGAGTCTAGCCCAACAAAAGATCACTAAGAACAAAAACAATTTTTTTTTTTTTTTTTTTTAAATGTGATCTGTAGTAGGCATTACAATATGTGTCACAACAACACATAAAAACATTTAAGACCAAGGTCCCACAACAACATGCGTTCTAAGGATGTTAATGGACGCAAATTTGTTTTTTTTTGTTTTTTTTTTAATATTTTTTTGTTAAGTAATGGATAACTAAACCATAAATCCTATCACATATAAAATATGACATAGGCCAATATTTCGTGATAGGATAGGGAAAAATAAAATAAGATATAAAAAGCAAATTTGTTTTACAAATTTGCAGGAACAAAACTAAAATTGGTTTGCCAATAGTACAGCCAATGGCATAATCCCTGATTATGGGACGCAGTATATTTTTCAATGATTAAAGCTCAGATATGTAGTTATATGAAGGTTCGGTTCATCGAGCAAGCTACAGCGTTTCAGCATCAAGGAATATTCATTAGCTAAGATTGAGAGTGCTACCGTTGACTGAATACAGTTCATCCGCCAGCACCCCTAAGATATCACCTTGGCTAGTGATATCTCACTGCTATTGCCAGTGGTATGTGATATCTCACGTTAACTCATATGGCATTTATTCATGACATTTCATTATGACTTTTAAAACCAACAAATAGTAGATTTTTATACAAGTGGTGAAAACGTCTCTTTTTGCGTGACTGAACGGTTCAGGAACGCAAAAATGTTTTTACCACGCGTAGAAAACGCTATTTTTTCTACGCTTGTAAATATAAATGATAATATTTACAAATTCATCTACTAAAAACTTTCAAAACGACATATCTAAATTTGGCTGTGTAAAAAATAAACAATTATATATCGCATTTTTACCAGTGTAAAATAATGTTACTATTGTGTTCGCCTACAGATGGAATAATAACAGGCAAACACAATAATAACGTTATTTTACACTGGTAAAAATGCGATATATAATTGTTTATTTTTTACACAGTCAAATTTAGATATGTCGTTTTGTAAGTTTTTAGTAGATAAATTTGACAATATGAATAATGAAAATAGTTCATATATTTTCTCTAAAAACTTTTACAGATATTACAGATATTTTTTTACCGACTGGAAGTCATCGTTTAAAGTATAAATTTAAAAAATTGTAGGTAAAGTTTCAATTAAAAACAGATAAAAATTAATTTTTTAATAAAATTTATTTATGTATGTATTTAATAAATTTTTTTTTATTTTTTTTTTGGCGGAAAGAACTCAGAGAATATATTTTATAGCTGACAGTTAATTATCGGAGGAAAAAATAAAAAGATATATCTGATACAAATTTTATTTTATCGCTCCGATCTCTCCGATATAGAAAATAAAACACACTCATTATTAGTTTAATTAATTAATTACACACAATTGATATAATTCGATCAAAGTATTCAAAATATTCAATCCCTTCAAACTACTGCGATATTGACAGAAATAAACACAGCAACAGAAACAGTAAATCAAACTCAATCTCAAATATTCAATCCTTTAAATAACCACCACCTGTAGGCGACCACCGAAACTTATTTACTTTCAGTCCTAGTGACTGAAAACATTTTCAGTCACTACTTAGAAAAAGTTTCCCTTTCACATAGGTGTTACTATATATTAAAATGACATTTTCATAGCTTGAAGTAGAAAAAATAATTTATTAATCTAACATGCAAACTAGAATTAACATTGAGAGCAGTGATAAAAGCCCGAGCAAAATTAGTTAGGGAAAACCTGAATACAGTCAGGGCGTGATCAGGTCCTGGGCAGTCTTACAAGCGCAATCCCTATTAGGGCAATCTGATGTGGGCCTGTTCCGGGCCTGATTTGGAATACGCTTTTAGGGTTAACCTTATTTGAATATATCCGGCCCTAATCAGGTTTTTCGTATTTGACCCCTAGCTAAAATTTCAATTGGTTAAAATTCACTAGAGTATTATCCATTTTAGAAATATATAGTTTAAATCGGTTCATGTATGTTTTAGTTATCGCTTCTCGGCTGAAAGACTACAATAATAGTGATTAAGGTGGTATGTGTGTTTTAATTTTTGAATTGTTATTTTTGTATTTTAATTTGGCTAATTTATGTATATAATATATAAATATATATCAGGGTTCAGTGACAAATTTCTGCTCGGGAGACTATACTGTTGATTGTAGTCTTCCTTGGTGTCAACTTTCAATCAATATATATTATACGACAGGTAAACTTTTTGTTTTCTTCAGCCATCAATTATATTTATGCCAAAAATGCTATTTAACATAATGATATCATAGTGAACGCGAAGATCTTCAGTAAATACAAGGCAACAAAAATGTGCCACTTTTGCAATAAGCAAATATTCGTCTAGTGGTTTAATTATGATACCACTTAATGATCTCCACACGAATATAGATTTCAGCCAACACGCTGACGCCCGCAACATTTTCAAACTCCATGTATCAATTAAAAAAAATGTAACATATTATGGAACGAACTCACCCCTAAATCGTCGTCGTTTGATCATCCGGTGCACACCTCCGCTTCAAAACATTATAACGATAAAATTCCGGAACACCTTGTGCAAACAAATGATCCAATAGTCATATTCACTTAGGTTGGGCCATTTGACATTTTTGTCATCTTGCCTTTCTCGAACCATCGTCATATCGTTTAAAACATCTAATTTTTTTTTGTTTCAGTTATATTTTTTTTTTCTTTTACTATTTTTTTTTCTTTTACTTTAGTTTTAATTTTATAATAAAAACCCGACCGCACCATGAACTTTTATATTTTCAGTTCTGAATCACAACTCAAACATTTGAAGAATATTTCTTCTTTATATATTTTTAAAAATTAAATAAACATGAGGGAGTAAGAGAGTTGATTTGCATATATTTAACTCGTCGGGCATATGATTGCGATCAATACATTTATAATTTAGAACGCAACTATTTAAAAACAGATTGTCTAATTTTTTTCCATAACAATCCTCTTGTTTTCCTATCGATTTATAAAACGCAAACTAAAGTAAGAACCACCCGTTTATCCATTAAGAATACAGGCATAAAGAACTTTAGCAAATCTTCCGTTTCGCTTTTATGAAAATAATCAAAATTCGAAACGTTGTAAATAGAGTGCAAGTATGTATAACAAAAATCGTTATAAAGTTGATGTTTTACAGGGAGTCTGATGAGAAGGCAAACCGATTGAATGTTAATAAAAATGATAATGAAAAATGCAATGTAGTCGTGTCATAATTGAAAAATGGAAAAGTGTGGTGGTAGAATAGGAATTTGGTTTTTACTATTAGTAAGCCGTAACCGTTAACTACAAAAGTCTAATTTCCTGTCAATCCACCTGTTCAAAACATAAATTTGTTCTGAAGTTGATGCAGATTTTCTTTTAAATGCTACCTGTTAAATATCACGTAATATTTTATTAAAAACTTATTTATTTTTTGATTATATAATTTATTTAACAAATTTAAAATATTTAAATATGAACTAATATGCGTCATCTTTGTTGTAATATTGTTTTCAAAATCATAGGTAGATTCCACTTCGCATGCTCAAATACTATTTCGAAGAATGAAAAATGTTTTGTAAGCATATGTGTGGGATATATATTGTTACGAGTGCAGAAAAATCTAGACGATTACAGAAAGATCTAAACGATTATGGTCACTTCCAGGAAAATAAAATCAACAAACAAGTTAATGAAATGAATATTGTTGTTGTTGTCTCTTCTTAGAAATAGGGTCAACATAAACGATTTTATGAATCAAATCAACATAACGTAAAATAATCGAGTATTCTAATGTTTTCTCAAGGTTTCTGGAAAGTGATGTCGAATTATCTAGAAGTATTGCAGAAGGTATATAAGAAAAATACCTTTTGTAGTTTTTAATTAGTGTTATTTTAGACCTGCGACAGTAAAGTGAAATTAAATGTAAAATTAGTTTATTTTAAACCTGCGATAGTGAAGTTAAAATTATAAAAGTGATCTTTAAATTTGTGAATAAAGTTTTAAGTTTTATTGAGTAGAAATATTTTGTGTATTATTTTGAACGTTGAGTTACTGGAAATTTCTACAATAAACCGTTGGAGTTTCTGAAGCTGTTGGAAGAATATTCTAGTCAAGAATATTGTTTGCTGTATTGTTTTCCTGTTGTTGTGAAACAATTAAGGTGTTGAATACTTAATAAAACCTGGTGTTTGTGCTTACTAATCAGTGATCGAACTCAGGAAGAGATTGGGAATTGCGTTTATCGAATTGTGAGTAAGGCCAATTCGAAGTAAGGTTGGAAAAACGTAACATTGGTGACATCGGCGGATTAGTTAGCTGTTAATAATGGTTTTATTAAGTGATTTGAAGGTTCTAGAGTTAAAGAAAGAACTAGAACAACGTGGATTGTCAACAAGTGGAAACAAAACTGAATTAATGCTACTGCTTCGACAAGGTATGGAAGCCAATGGAATGGACGTGGAAAGTTACCAGTTTGGAGTGATTAGTACAAATAATGATCTAGTGGCAGCTGATGAGGAGAAAAGTTTTGTTGCGGAAACAACAACTTCATTGCCATCTGGAAATTGTGATTTTACACAGTTAATGGCTATGATGCAACAGATGAGTTTGACCATCAGTCAACAAATGGCTGCAAATAAGGAAGAGATCAGCTGCAACATCAACCAACAAATGGCTTCTACCAAGGAAGAAATCAGTAGTAACATCAATCAACAGCTGGAAATAGTCAACAATAACATGGCTACAACCAAGGAAGAGATCAGTTTGAACGTCAAGCAAATAATGGACGAGAAACTTCTCGAAATATCTACTACGTTACGGGAGGAAGTAGGCAGAGTTCATCAAGAGGTGAAAGAGCTAGAGCAGAAAGTACTTGATGAAAACAAAAAGGTACTTGCAAAAGTAGATGATTTCGAGAAACGGTTGCAAGATGTTGAAACGAATAAAGTCACTTCACATGTGGTACAACAAATAGCAAATATTAAACTAAAGCCACCATCGTATGACGGTACCACATCTTTCGGCATCTTCAAGTTCCAGTTCGAAACCGCAGCTGATCAAAATGTTTGGAACGCCGAAAATCGTCTTGCTGCATTGATAGTTGTACTTAAAGGGGAAGCAGCTGAAGCATTACAGGCAGTACCAGAAAACGATCGCAAAAGTTATGCTGAAGTGATGAATGCGTTGGAACGAAAATATGGCAGCGACCACAAAAAGGAGCTATACCGGATCGAGTTAAAGGGTCGCTTGCAACGGAATGGAGAAAGCCTTCAGGACTATTCTTCGGCAGTAGAACGGCTTGTACATTTGGCACATTCTAACACTCCACCGTATTTAATGGAGAAGATGAAGATTGAGGCCTTCATTGATGGTATCCGAGAATCAGAAACCAGGATCAAAGTAATGACTACACCTAAGGCGACTTTCCATGAAACTGTCGCATACGCAATGCAATATGAGATGGTACAGAGGATGTGTATGCCATCTGGAGGATGCAGAAAAAGGAATGTAGAGGGGAACATCAAAGGGGAAGTTTTGGCACACAGAGGTAGAAGCGACATCAGATGCTGGGTATGTGACGAAGAGGGTCACATGGCACGGGAGTGCAAGAAAAACGGAGAAGCAGACAGATTGTCGTCTTCTGTGAAAAACAGAGGAGCCGAAGAAATGGAGCACGTAGGGTTCAGGAACAGCACTAGAAAACTCCTGTGCTGGATATGTAGGAAATCGGGCCATATCTCACAGGACTGCTGGAACAGGAAGCGTGATAGATCTTCGTCTCCTATTCAACGGAAGTCTGTTGAAGGTGCAACTGTAAAGCCAAAAAGTGAGGAGAATGCAGCCTACATTCCAATTTCAAGAATTGCGATAAATGGTGGAAGCTTGGGTATCAACGGACAACTTGAAGGTAAAGGTTGCTTCATGACACTGGATACAAGTTCAGTTCGAACATTCGTTCGCAAAGGTTTAATTGACGGTGTTTTGGAACCATCAGATGGATTGAAACTCCAAACAGTAACTGGAGAATGCGCTGAAATAGAAGGTAAAAGAATCGCTGAAATAAAATTGGGAAATAACCGCTATCAACAAGAGGTGCTAGTGGCAGACATTATGGATGAAGTCATTTTGGGGATGGATTTCATGAAGGCGAAGGGATTAGTCTTCGATTTTGGATGTGGAATCCTAAAGGTTAATAATGTTGAGATGCCACTACTTGTGAATGAGGCAGAGTCAACAAATATTGGCAGCGATGAGCAACTACGCAGTGCAGAAGAAAATCCAGCACCATCCATACAGATGAGGGAGAGAAACGTCAACCGACGCAGACGTTTAAACAAACGCCGAAAGTTAAAAAGGAAACAGGTCCAAGTCCATAACGAGGTGAGCGATGTAAAAGAGGTGGTTCAAATAGCTGCAAACGGGGATGAATCGCAGCTGAAAATGAGAATGGTTCGGAGACATGGCATTGTGAAACTCCCAAAGGGAAATGATAAGAAGCACTTTAGAAACAACGAGAATCCCTACTCATCACGGTGGGCTGACATAAAACAAAGTAATGGCCCAGTACTTAGAAAGGAACCGGAAGTAATTCTAAACAGCCTGGGAAATAGGAAAAGAAAAAAAAAAAATGTTTTTGGATTCAATAATTGGAGGAGAGAGCTAGATCCTGTTCGGGACGAACAGGCTTAAGTGGAGGGTAATGTTACGAGTGCAGAAAAATCTAGACGATTACAGAAAGATCTAAACGATTACGGTCACTTCCAGGAAAATAAAATCAACAAACAAGTTAATGAAATGAATATTGTTGTTGTTGTCTCTTCTTAGAAATAGGGTCAACATAAACGATTTTATGAATCAAATCAACATAACGTAAAATAATCGAGTATTCTAATGTTTTCTCAAGGTTTCTGGAAAGTGATGTCGAATTATCTAGAAGTATTGCAGAAGGTATATAAGAAAAATACCTTTTGTAGTTTTTAATTAGTGTTATTTTAGACCTGCGACAGTAAAGTGAAATTAAATGTAAAATTAGTTTATTTTAAACCTGCGATAGTGAAGTTAAAATTATAAAAGTGATCTTTAAATTTGTGAATAAAGTTTTAAGTTTTATTGAGTAGAAATATTTTGTGTATTATTTTGAACGTTGAGTTACTGGAAATTTCTACAATAAACCGTTGGAGTTTCTGAAGCTGTTGGAAGAATATTCTAGTCAAGAATATTGTTTGCTGTATTGTTTTCCTGTTGTTGTGAAACAATTAAGGTGTTGAATACTTAATAAAACCTGGTGTTTGTGCTTACTAATCAGTGATCGAACTCAGGAAGAGATTGGGAATTGCGTTTATCGAATTGTGAGTGAGGCCAATTCGAAGTAAGGTTGGAAAAACGTAACAATATTTTTCGTTTATTTTATTTTAGAACAAAGTTGAATATTTTTTATGCATGTAACAATTTATTTGATTGAGATTTTTCTAGTTTGAATATTCGGCAGTAGAACGGCTTGTACATTTGGCACATTCTAACACTCCACCGTATTTAATGGAGAAGATGAAGATTGAGGCCTTCATTGATGGTATCCGAGAATCAGAAACCAGGATCAAAGTAATGACTACACCTAAGGCGACTTTCCATGAAACTGTCGCATACGCAATGCAATATGAGATGGTACAGAGGATGTGTATGCCATCTGGAGGATGCAGAAAAAGGAATGTAGAGGGGAACATCAAAGGGGAAGTTTTGGCACACAGAGGTAGAAGCGACATCAGATGCTGGGTATGTGACGAAGAGGGTCACATGGCACGGGAGTGCAAGAAAAACGGAGAAGCAGACAGATTGTCGTCTTCTGTGAGAAAAACAGAGGAGCCGAAGAAATGGAGCACGTAGGGTTCAGGAACAGCACTAGAAAACTCCTGTGCTGGATATGTAGGAAATCGGGCCATATCTCACAGGACTGCTGGAACAGGAAGCGTGATAGATCTTCGTCTCCTATTCAACGGAAGTCTGTTGAAGGTGCAACTGTAAAGCCAAAAAGTGAGGAGAATGCAGCCTACATTCCAATTTCAAGAATTGCGATAAATGGTGGAAGCTTGGGTATCAACGGACAACTTGAAGGTAAAGGTTGCTTCATGACACTGGATACAGGTTCAGTTCGAACATTCGTTCGCAAAGGTTTAATTGACGGTGTTTTGGAACCATCAGATGGATTGAAACTCCAAACAGTAACTGGAGAATGCGCTGAAATAGAAGGTAAAAGAATCGCTGAAATAAAATTGGGAAATAACCGCTATCAACAAGAGGTGCTAGTGGCAGACATTATGGATGAAGTCATTTTGGGGATGGACTTCATGAAGGCGAAGGGATTAGTCTTCGATTTTGGATGTGGAATCCTAAAGGTTAATAATGTTGAGATGCCACTACTTGTGAATGAGGCAGAGTCAACAAATATTGGCAGCGATGAGCAACTACGCAGTGCAGAAGAAAATCCAGCACCATCCATACAGATGAGGGAGAGAAACGTCAACCGACGCAGACGTTTAAACAAACGCCGAAAGTTAAAAAGGAAACAGGTCCAAGTCCATAACGAGGTGAGCGATGTAAAAGAGGTGGTTCAAATAGCTGCAAACGGGGATGAATCGCAGCTGAAAATGAGAATGGTTCGGAGACATGGCATTGTGAAACTCCCAAAGGGAAATGATAAGAAGCACTTTAGAAACAACGAGAATCCCTACTCATCACGGTGGGCTGACATAAAACAAAGTAATGGCCCAGTACTTAGAAAGGAACCGGAAGTAATTCTAAACAGCCTGGGAAATAGGAAAAGAAAAAAAAAAATGTTTTTGGATTCAATAATTGGAGGAGAGAGCTAGATCCTGTTCGGGACGAACAGGCTTAAGTGGAGGGTAATGTTACGAGTGCAGAAAAATCTAGACGATTACAGAAAGGTCTAAACGATTACGGTCACTTCCAGGAAAATAAAATCAACAAACAAGTTAATGAAATGAATATTGTTGTTGTTGTCTCTTCTTAGAAATAGGGTCAACATAAACGATTTTATGAATCAAATCAACATAACGTAAAATAATCGAGTATTCTAATGTTTTCTCAAGGTTTCTGGAAAGTGATGTCGAATTATCTAGAAGTATTGCAGAAGGTATATAAGAAAAATACCTTTTGTAGTTTTTAATTAGTGTTATTTTAGACCTGCGACAGTAAAGTGAAATTAAATGTAAAATTAGTTTATTTTAAACCTGCGATAGTGAAGTTAAAATTATAAAAGTGATCTTTAAATTTGTGAATAAAGTTTTAAGTTTTATTGAGTAGAAATATTTTGTGTATTATTTTGAACGTTGAGTTACTGGAAATTTCTACAATAAACCGTTGGAGTTTCTGAAACTGTTGGAAGAATATTCTAGTCAAGAATATTGTTTGCTGTATTGTTTTCCTGTTGTTGTGAAACAATTAAGGTGTTGAATACTTAATAAAACCTGGTGTTTGTGTTTACTAATCAGTGATCGAACTCAGGAAGAGATTGGGAATTGCGTTTATCGAATTGTGAGTAAGGCCAATTCGAAGTAAGGTTGGAAAAACGTAACATTGGTGACATCGGCGGATTAGTTAGCTGTTAATAATGGTTTTATTAAGTGATTTGAAGGTTCTAGAGTTAAAGAAAGAACTAGAACAACGTGGATTGTCAACAAGTGGAAACAAAACTGAATTAATGCTACGGCTTCGACAAGGTATGGAAGCCAATGGAATGGACGTGGAAAGTTACCAGTTTGGAGTGATTAGTACAAATAATGATCTAGTGGCAGCTGATGAGGAGAAAAGTTTTGTTGCGGAAACAACAACTTCATTGCCATCTGGAAATTGTGATTTTACACAGTTAATGGCTATGATGCAACAGATGAGTTTGACCATCAGTCAACAAATGGCTGCAAATAAGGAAGAGATCAGCTGCAACATCAACCAACAAATGGCTTCTACCAAGGAAGAAATCAGTAGTAACATCAATCAACAGCTGGAAATAGTCAACAATAACATGGCTACAACCAAGGAAGAGATCAGTTTGAACGTCAAGCAAATAATGGACGAGAAACTTCTCGAAATATCTACTACGTTACGGGAGGAAGTAGGCAGAGTTCATCAAGAGGTGAAAGAGCTAGAGCAGAAAGTACTTGATGAAAACAAAAAGGTACTTGCAAAAGTAGATGATTTCGAGAAACGGTTGCAAGATGTTGAAACGAATAAAGTCACTTCACATGTGGTACAACAAATAGCAAATATTAAACTAAAGCCACCATCGTATGACGGTACCACATCTTTCGGCATCTTCAAGTTCCAGTTCGAAACCGCAGCTGATCAAAATGTTTGGAACGCCGAAAATCGTCTTGCTGCATTGATAGTTGTACTTAAAGGGGAAGCAGCTGAAGCATTACAGGCAGTACCAGAAAACGATCGCAAAAGTTATGCTGAAGTGATGAATGCGTTGGAACGAAAATATGGCAGCGACCACAAAAAGGAGCTATACCGGATCGAGTTAAAGGGTCGCTTGCAACGGAATGGAGAAAGCCTTCAGGACTATTCTTCGGCAGTAGAACGGCTTGTACATTTGGCACATTCTAACACTCCACCGTATTTAATGGAGAAGATGAAGATTGAGGCCTTCATTGATGGTATCCGAGAATCAGAAACCAGGATCAAAGTAATGACTACACCTAAGGCGACTTTCCATGAAACTGTCGCATACGCAATGCAATATGAGATGGTACAGAGGATGTGTATGCCATCTGGAGGATGCAGAAAAAGGAATGTAGAGGGGAACATCAAAGGGGAAGTTTTGGCACACAGAGGTAGAAGCGACATCAGATGCTGGGTATGTGACGAAGAGGGTCACATGGCACGGGAGTGCAAGAAAAACGGAGAAGCAGACAGATTGTCGTCTTCTGTGAAAAACAGAGGAGCCGAAGAAATGGAGCACGTAGGGTTCAGGAACAGCACTAGAAAACTCCTGTGCTGGATATGTAGGAAATCGGGCCATATCTCACAGGACTGCTGGAACAGGAAGCGTGATAGATCTTCGTCTCCTATTCAACGGAAGTCTGTTGAAGGTGCAACTGTAAAGCCAAAAAGTGAGGAGAATGCAGCCTACATTCCAATTTCAAGAATTGCGATAAATGGTGGAAGCTTGGGTATCAACGGACAACTTGAAGGTAAAGGTTGCTTCATGACACTGGATACAGGTTCAGTTCGAACATTCGTTCGCAAAGGTTTAATTGACAGTGTTTTGGAACCATCAGATGGATTGAAACTCCAAACAGTAACTGGAGAATGCGCTGAAATAGAAGGTAAAAGAATCGCTGAAATAAAATTGGGAAATAACCGCTATCAACAAGAGGTGCTAGTGGCAGACATTATGGATGAAGTCATTTTGGGGATGGACTTCATGAAGGCGAAGGGATTAGTCTTCGATTTTGGATGTGGAATCCTAAAGGTTAATAATGTTGAGATGCCACTACTTGTGAATGAGGCAGAGTCAACAAATATTGGCAGCGATGAGCAACTACGCAGTGCAGAAGAAAATCCAGCACCATCCATACAGATGAGGGAGAGAAACGTCAACCGACGCAGACGTTTAAACAAACGCCGAAAGTTAAAAAGGAAACAGGTCCAAGTCCATAACGAGGTGAGCGATGTAAAAGAGGTGGTTCAAATAGCTGCAAACGGGGATGAATCGCAGCTGAAAATGAGAATGGTTCGGAGACATGGCATTGTGAAACTCCCAAAGGGAAATGATAAGAAGCACTTTAGAAACAACGAGAATCCCTACTCATCACGGTGGGCTGACATAAAACAAAGTAATGGCCCAGTACTTAGAAAGGAACCGGAAGTAATTCTAAACAGCCTGGGAAATAGGAAAAGAAAAAAAAAAATGTTTTTGGATTCAATAATTGGAGGAGAGAGCTAGATCCTGTTCGGGACGAACAGGCTTAAGTGGAGGGTAATGTTACGAGTGCAGAAAAATCTAGACGATTACAGAAAGATCTAAACGATTACGGTCACTTCCAGGAAAATAAAATCAACAAACAAGTTAATGAAATGAATATTGTTGTTGTTGTCTCTTCTTAGAAATAGGGTCAACATAAACGATTTTATGAATCAAATCAACATAACGTAAAATAATCGAGTATTCTAATGTTTTCTCAAGGTTTCTGGAAAGTGATGTCGAATTATCTAGAAGTATTGCAGAAGGTATATAAGAAAAATACCTTTTGTAGTTTTTAATTAGTGTTATTTTAGACCTGCGACAGTAAAGTGAAATTAAATGTAAAATTAGTTTATTTTAAACCTGCGATAGTGAAGTTAAAATTATAAAAGTGATCTTTAAATTTGTGAATAAAGTTTTAAGTTTTATTGAGTAGAAATATTTTGTGTATTATTTTGAACGTTGAGTTACTGGAAATTTCTACAATAAACCGTTGGAGTTTCTGAAGCTGTTGGAAGAATATTCTAGTCAAGAATATTGTTTGCTGTATTGTTTTCCTGTTGTTGTGAAACAATTAAGGTGTTGAATACTTAATAAAACCTGGTGTTTGTGCTTACTAATCAGTGATCGAACTCAGGAAGAGATTGGGAATTGCGTTTATCGAATTGTGAGTAAGGCCAATTCGAAGTAAGGTTGGAAAAACGTAACAATATTTTTCGTTTATTTTATTTTAGAACAAAGTTGAATATTTTTTATGCATGTAACAATTTATTTGATTGAGATTTTTCTAGTTTGAATATAAGAATAGCTATTTATGTATTAAGGGCATAAAGTATGTCTTTTCCGCTTGAGAGTGAAATTGTTGTTCGAGGCGTTAGCCGAGAGAAATAATCAGTCGAAAGCAAACAGATACTTTATGCCCGAATTGCATTCAAGTTTTTTGTACAAGTAAGATTCTGTATTATTTGCATAAATAAAAATACATATATTTACACAAAATAGTAAAATATTTTTTTAGAAAATTATTTTATCCAAGTAGATTTTTGTAATAATAGTAATAATAATAACTTTTTTATTCGCCTACATAGTATATTTTTTCTTTATGACTGTGATTTGCGGCCTTAAAGTGTCGCTTTTTAACTATTTATTTTGTTGTCATAGTTACGTCCAAAAAGTAAAAAGCATTTGTATTTGTTTAAATTCTATGAAAAATAGAATTTTTAACCAAAGCAACCTTTAAATTCAAAAGTTCATTATCCAATTAAAATAGTTGTTATCATTTGTTGTCATGGTTATACAATAATTTGGAAAAAATAAAAAATATTTTGTCACAGGTTACTTGTTCCACATATTTTTATTTTAAAATTTATGCGAATTTATAATTTTAAACTAAAATAAACAAATTTTTTTTAAATATTTTTTTTGCGGCGAATAAAAAGTAGTATATGATGCACAGACGTAAGCTATTTTGGACTTAACGTGGGTGCAAATCTCGGCTAGCGTCTCGATTTGCAAACTCCACATCCGTCCAAAATCTTTAGCTTTACGTCCTAGCATCATAATGTACTATTTTATTCGCCTACATATAAAAGTGTTACTTTATTACTGTGATTTGCGGCCTTAAAGTGTCTCTTTTGGCCATATATTTTATTGTCATATCTACGTCCAAAAAAGTAAAAAACATTTAAATTCTATAAAAAATAGAAACTTTTATCAAAGCAACCTTTCGATTCCAAATTTCGTAATCCAATTAAAATATTTGTTATTCTTTGTTGTCATAGTTTTACAATTATTTTTAAAAAAATAACAAATATTTTGTCAAAGATTACTTGTTCAACATATTTTTATTTCAAAAGTATATGACGCACGGACGTAAGCTATTTTGGACTTAATGTGGATGCAAATCTAAAAGTGCATTTTACGCTTTACTCGTACAAAATAAAATCTATGATGCAGTTTTTAATTTCTTATAAATATATGTTTATTTTGGAAACATTTTGAGCATTTTGATTTTTTTAAATTTTATAGTAGATTTTTGTATATGTTTAGAATGATGGCAATTCTTCAAGAGGATGAAGTCATCCGAATGAAGAATTGCCATCATCCTTTGCGAATACAAGATCCTATTTTATCCACTGCTGCTAAATATTTCGATTAATTTCCAGTTTGCCTGCTAAAGTTTTTATCACCATATTGAAATACATCATAGATAGCATAGAAACAAAACAAAACAATTGACAAAACGGAAAATCTTAAATTTTTTATATTATATTTTATATATGTATTGTTCTCGTTTTAACCTTTTGATATTACTATACCAACAAATGAAGTTTTTAATATAATAAACTATTTGTCGAACAAGTTTCTGCTATTTGAGTTCAAGTTGACTTAGTTTAGAATGAAATTGGAATTTTATAGCTGGAAAACTGCTGACGATAGAAAAATAACCAATACTAAAGATATGAAGTCCTTTTCAGCTGGGGAAAAAATGAACAAATTTTATAAGCTGTTGGAAAAAGCACATTCCCTAAGTAGTTTTATCGATATAGGCGATTTTTATATTAAAGCTTGCACAACCATTGTACCCGCTTGATTTGATACTGGAGGCACCACTACTAACGAGATGAGCATCAGTATAAGAAATGTATTTTATTTGTGATCACATAATAGATATCAATAAAAATAAACATGGCAAATTTTCTACAGTGAATTATTAAACGCGAATTTTGCCACCGACACGGGCTTATTATATCATCTTAATTTTATCGTCTGACTTTTCTTAAAAAAATCTTATTAACTTACATGCAATCAACGAGAACCTCATTTATCCAAAATTGAAAAAAAACAGACAGCATAAAAAATAGTGGTTGCGACTGATCATTCACTTAAAATTCTCTGCTTATTGCCAAAATTTTAACCATCCGTTAATTTTATTTTGATATAATTGACGTGCTTCTATTTGATTTAATCCCTACGGTCATGAGCAAACACGAAATTTAAAAACTTTTGTGAAAATTGTGAAAAGTGCATAGAAGTGGAGAAAAAATGGGTACGAAGATTTTCGGAACAACTGTTTACTTGAAGCTTCAATACTTTTAACCGTGAATCTCGGTACATCAACTTTTAGAGCGTTTCTCACTTTTTGCATTTAAAATGAGGTCCGTCTCACCCATCCTCCGCTTACCTCTTTTTGTTTTTCATTTAAAAATAGTCTGTATTAACCTAAGCGATTTTCCTGCTTACACACTTTTCATGTATTCATTTTTTGTGGTATTAATAATTATTTCATTATTTACAGTCACCAGGCCCTCGCCATTTTCATTTGATGTTTGCCACATATTTTATGCTTCGTAAGGTGCCTGTCCTTGACGAGTCCAACAATTTTTGTATCTACCTGTACATATCATATGAATGAATTATTGGTCATGTGATAGAGCAACATCAAGGCAATGATGGTTTAGTTCGCGTCGTCCATATAAAAATATCAACTGGATTACTACGTAGCAATTAATTAGTTGGTTCTTCTACCTGTTGAATCCACTGGTTCAAGGATGGCGGAATGTTCAAGTGGGCAAGAGCCAACTTTAAAATTATAAATTTATTTTTGCTGTATATTAAAATTATGTAAAAATACATAGACTTATATAGGCAACTTTGTTCAAATTTATGTATTTGCATTATATAACTTAAACATTTACTAATGATTTCTTTGGGATTTTTTGTATTAAATTTCTAGACATTACTATGTATGAATTAATTTGAACATGTGTCTCTGATGAGTTTGAGTTCAAATCCTGGCACGAAACACAAAACAAATTTATAAAGGAATTTTAGAGAAAATGAAAATAGATTTCGAATTGCAAAACTCAAGCGACTTCCGATATGTACTTAAGCTTAATTGCTCACAAAAAACCTCTCCAAATTTACTAATAATTATTTTTGAGCCAATTTTTATATTCATTCTTTTAGCAAATCTTGGCATATAAGCTGTGTTTAAATTTGTTGTAAAATGAATAATTTTGAAATAAAAAAAATAAATTTTATAGTATTTCAAACCTTTAATTTGATTTTTTACTTAATTGTAACTTATGCGGGAAAGTTTTGCGTGTTCAAAGATACAGTTAACAAGAGGTTATCTTCGGAGCCTTGTTGTATTCAATAATTATTCATCTTATTTACTGAACCATATGAAAATTATATAAATTTGAAAGAAACTAGTAAAGGAAAATAGTAATAATTTGAAAAAACTACATTATCGATCAATTTAAAATTCGTAAAGTGAAATATTTGTAATTTTTATGTATTTATGAACAATAATTTTAATTTCGGATTGGTTTTTGTGAACAATTAAAGCTTAAGTACAAATTGGAAATCACTTGAATTTTGCAATTCGAAATAACTTTTCATTTTCTCTAAAATTCCTTTAGAAAAATTTTTGTTGTTTTTCGTGTCAGAATTCGAACTACATTCATCAGAGACACATTGTTCAAATCCCGTGTGTCTTACACAACTTAGCCAAAGCGGCGATGACGAAACATATTTTAATTTTGATGTTCAGATAATTTCTAAATTGAAACTTCATCATTTTTCATATTTACTTAAGTTAAATTTTTCATCTATGATTACATATTGAAAATTGTATTTCTCTGGTATTTTTTGTATTAAATTTCTAGATATTACGATGTGTGAATTCATAGGATGAGAGAATATTTCGTCAACATCTAAGTCAACATTCTAATCAACATCCTAAGTCACGAGTGTAAAGTCATTATTGATTGTTGCCAATCAATGCGAAACTTAATATCTGACGTAAAGTCAATATGTTGTTATATTTTTGGTTAGGAAATATAGACAACATTAGGGGAATTTTTAATTTCGGATTGGTTTTTGTGAACAATTTTGAGAACAATTAAAAAAAAAAAAAAAATTTTCTAAAGGAATTTTAGAGAAAATGAAAAGTTATTTCGAATTGCAAAATTCAAGTGATTTCCAATATGTACTTAAGCTTTAATTGTTCACAAAAACCAATCCGAAATAAAAAATTCCCCTAATGTTGTCTATGTTTCCTAACCAAAAATATAACAACATATTGACTTTACGTCAGATATTAAGTTTCGCATTGATTGGCAACAATCAATAATGACTTTACACTCGTGACTTAGGATGTTGATTAGAATGTTGACTTAGATGTGGACGAAATATTCTCTCATCCTATGAATTCACACATCGTAATATCTAGAAATTTAATACAAAAAATACCAGAGAAATAATTTTAATGTTATTTAAAAAAAAATTTAAAAAAAACAATAAAATAATGTCAGGAATTGAACTCTCGACCTTTAGCGCATCAGTCGACGTTGGTCCCCTTATTGCAATTTGAGCGTTACGTTCATAGTAGAGGGGATAGACTCACGGTTATTATATAATGGATAATACTTCAACCAGTCTAAGTAATTTTTATAACTACAAGTTCAGCCTGAAAGATATTTTGATGATCAAACCTGGGAAAAGAAATTTTAAAGTAAGTTATTTGCAGAAAACTCAACAGCAAAATTCTCCCTTCATGTAGAAGTTGAAAACGTCTTGTGCTTTTATCTGACTTACTTTCCCAGTCTTTTTTGGAGGAAAAGCAGTTGTAAAACCAACCTCTGTAGATAGTTTCGGCATGGTAAAACCTGTGTCCGATGGAATATACCAACTGACCAGAATGGAGCAGTTCCCTATATTACAACCACTCTACATACAATTAGAATTCAACCAATCAGCCATACTGGTGCCTATCAGTTTGGCTAAATGCGGCATTGGGTGTGCTTTATAGAGTTTCACTAATAAACGATATGAGATATAACGATACAACCGGCACTCTCACGATCGCATTTTTTGAGCTAGATCAAAAAATCTTCTGACAATGTGTGTTTGATTAATATTTTGGATAAGTTCGTGAATCCGCCAAATACAACACAAAGTTAAGAATTTTTAATTAAAAAAAAGGTTTTTCGGCAAATAGCAAACGGTGAAAGTTTTACTTTTTTGACCTAAAATCAAAGCGGCTGTAAGGTAACGCCATTTTTTTTAACGATAGCCGTGAAGTAACTTTCATATTTTTACGACCGCACAAAAAGTATCGTCATTTCTTTCATTTTTACAATATGTGTTATAATTTGTATAACTATCACAATAAAAAATAACAAATATTTTGATTGGATTATGAATTTTTGAATTATTGTATGTGTAACTATAACAACAAAAAATAACAAAATTTTGATTGGATCATAAAATTTTGAATTATTGTATAACTATGACAACGAAAAATAACAAATATTTTGATTCGATTATGAAATTTTGAATTTAAAGGCCTTGATAAAAAAGTTTTTTATATGATTTATCTATGATTTATATAAATAAATGTTCTTAACTTTTTGGATGGAATTATGACGATAATTAAATCAAATTTATAAAAATTTTGATGTAAGTATTAATTTCATATTTATTAAAAATTTAAACGTTTGCCGAAAAAATTGTGTATTTAATTCGGAGCTAAAGTGACTTTTTGTGTTTGGTGGGGCACACACGGAAAATGTTTTAGGGGGAGGGGGGGAGGGTGTTCCAAAGAAGTTTTTTTTAATAAAATGCTATAGAAATTACAATATTTGTCACAACAACACATAGATACCTTTTAAAACCTAGGTCTCACAACAACTTGCATTCTGAGGTGTTGATGAATGTTTTTTAAGCTTTTATGGATTGAACGTCCCCGAAACTTTTGATTCGAGCAAAGAATTCCATTTGTACAAAGAAAGCTCTCTAAATTATATCACTATGGTAGTGAGTGGTCTCAACAGCCGAGTACTGCTGGTGACGAAATTTATAAAAAACAACGAGATCAGCAACAGTACGACAATTTTGTATAGGGAAGCAAAATTTGATGTTAAATTTCGATCACCCATGATTCCCATAGCACGAACAGAGTCCAAAAGAGCTAGGATGGAGACCGATGTAGCGCTCCACACTTGACAATAATACTTCATACAGAAACGGATATAGGATTCATAAATGTGGAGTAATTGATGCGGAGTGAAATAGTTTTACATCTAATAAGGAGGCCGAGTTTTTTGACACGCTTTTTGCCATCGCCATTATATGATCGTTCCACAGTTGGAAATTGTGACTGCCAATAAACGAAAGCTTTCACATTCGTCTGATTATTCATCACACATTATACTAATTGAAATATCATTGGAGAACATAACATAATGGGCAGTAAGCGAAAAATTGATTACAAAATAGAAGCGAACACAACTGTCAAAACATTAGTTAAATAAAAGTGTGTAAAAAAAGGTGACGTAAGGGTATGAGTCGAGGAAACGATATACCGAAAGTGTATCACAAAATTAAGTGTGTACAAAAATTGTCTTTTAACATTAAATGTGGAAAATTCTTGATGATCGGCATTGGTATGTGAGACCGGGAAGATGATTATTGTATTATTTATAAGGGTATCAAAAAAATCGTTAATTGTATCCAAAGAATGATCTTTATATATTGGGATGAAAATATAACGGGAAAGATTTTTGACTAAAAGCATTAGAGACAGAAAAGTAATTAGTTGGATGACATAAAATGAAATTGAATATGGAATTGAATATAACATATAAGTCGATCAAGACGAAAACTGGAAAAATTTGTATAACAGACTGAAATCTCGACATCTCAAAGCCTTGAGTTTTTAACTCTTCATATATTTGCTGATTGAACATACATATGAAGTTTTAAACTTTATGAAGAAATGTGAAGAAATAAAGAAAAACAAAAATGTAAAGAAATGTGATCACTCATCTTGAAGGTTTGTTTGAACAAAATATTTCGCATTTTTAAGAATAAATCCATTTATATCCGAGTTAGTTTTTTATTTTCTTAGCTATTCACCAGCACTAAACACTTGTACATAAACGCCAATCGAACTTTGCAAGCAGGAAATTAAATTAAAACTCACTTTCAAGGATTTATGGTTTACTATTGGTACATTGAACAATGGAAAAACAACGATTTGTTTCTGTTTTTAGCGGATTTCGGGATTTAGTAAAAATAAACTTTATTCCATAAAAAATAACACTAAACGTGTGTGTACTGAAAAATAGCTAGATTTAAGAATCGAAATATTATTACACTTGTTGTTAACCAATTTGATAAACTCTTAAGCCACCAATAGGATGGTATGCCATTTCTCGATCGCAAACAAAAATATCTACAAATAATAAAAAAAACTTTAATTTAATTTCAGATATGAACTTTACAGTTTAATGGTTGTATTTTTTAAGTATTAATATATTTTGTAACGATCGCAATAATCGCAAAACAATAATAAAACCAAATTCATCTTCGTTTTCAATTCAATAAAAATGCATTTCATTAGTTTCCGTTCATTTTTACATTAATAATAATTTTAAAATTTTCTAAAACTCAACTGCTAGTTAAATTTTGAATATACTATAAAAAGCAAACGAACGTACTAAATTTTTATTTCCAATACTAATGAACAGACGTCGTTGTTAATCATTTGCTGAATTTCGAGATGACACGATTGATTAGAAGAGGGAAAAAGCAAAATCACATTTTTGCAATTTTTAATTTGGAAAAAAATTATGTCATTCCATTTTTGCTTTTCAAAAGAAAAGGTTCAATTCAGTTTGTTATTAAACATTACATAAAACTTATCAAAAATAAATACTAATTACATTTGATTTTGATTTTAAAAAGAAATTTTTTTAATTTATACAAAAAAAAGTTAACACTGTTTTCATTAGTGTGTGATTTGGATATCTATTTTGTTTGATAAATAAGCAAAAAAAGTTATTGATTTAGTAAATACAAGTGATAAATTATTAATGATTGGTTACTTATAACATCATCAAAATAAATTAAGAATTCCTGAAATCTGCTTTATAAAATGTGGCAGTACATGAAGATAAAGTATCCACTGATGTTATCGAAAGTATGAATAGCAAGGATAACAGTGATCGAAGCTATTACCACAGTTAGAGACAATCGTTTGTTTGATGGTTTTTCCGGTTGTTAAAACCGCATGGATTCAAAGGCAGATATATAAATGGAAAGTTAAAAGGTCAAACGCTAGTTAAGGGAATTAAAACAACAGAATATTGATGACATCAATCAACAAAAATAACTTAAGGTATTTATTATAAATATGTATATTAGTTTTAATTTGATTATTACTTTTGGAATGTCAAGATAATTTTATAAAACATTAAGAGATTCCCAAGATTAAGATTCGTGAGGGGAAATTGCATCCCGTGTAAATTCTTTTTATATATATATTTGTATTACCAAAGGTCCAAAATAATAACTGGCTTCGTATCAGGGCCTGCATAATAACGTAGCGCCGAACAAAAAGGGACCCGTTAGCTTTTTTTTTAGATATATATATAAATAATTTGGTGGGAAAATATTTTCCAGGTTGGGCGTTGGCAAGCCGGTTTTTTTTTGAAAAAAAAACTTTTTTTTGTGGAACATTTCATATTATTATATTTATATATTTATATATTAATTGATTATTTCAATTCAGATTAATTAATATCTATATATAGTTTATTTTCGCGTCGGTTTATTTGGCTAAATTTTGTTAGAAAGCTAGAGGAAAAAATAAAGGTTTAGTTTCTAGGGTATTCATGTGTATATTTATCATAAGTACTCTAAATTTATATTTTCAAAAATTTAAAGAATTCCGCGTTTCTCTTTGTAAGTTTTAGGATAAACCAGTTGTGGTTTTTTTTGGTAATAGGGTGGTGGCAACCGGTTTGGGCCGTGGTTGTCAATCAGCTTTTTGTTTATCTTGAAATAAACCAGTTATTGGTTTCGTTTTCGTTTTGATTAGGAAATTATATATTTTGAATTTTGATATTTTTTTAATTTTGAAAAAAACCGTTTTGGGACAGCAATTTTTTTGGAGATTGTTTTTTTGTGCTGTCATTTGCTTTTAGTAATACTAATTGTTTTTTTTATTTGGAAAAAAGAAAACCGTTTTGGGGAAGCAGTTTTTTTTTGAAATTTTTTTATGCTACCATGTACATATTGTACACATAATTGTTTATATATTGTACATATTTTTGGATGATGCAATTAATTTATATATGAAATTAATTGTATGTTTTTTTTTGATTATGGTTAGATTTAGTAAGTGTTTAGCTGGCTTTTTTCAATGCACTCATACGCGATCCCCATATTCGTCATTGGTTTAATGTGAGTTACAATTCCGAGGTATTGATTTATGTATTATTCACACTATAGAATGGATGTCAATAGAACATGTCTCATTACAGTTCTATAAACTTTTGAACTTGTACGGAAATGTTGAAATATTTTTATTTTGGCTAATATAATGTTCATTTTTGGCCAAAACGACTTCTATTGCAGTACGCCTTATTAGATTTTATGATTTGTACATGAATTATTTTGTGTATCTCATATATATATACAAAATAATTTATGTCAAACCTGAAAGTCTAGGTAGGTTTCCTATTGCAACACAATTCGTTTGGCGAAAGAATTTTTTGTGGTTAAGTCATGTTTTTATGAGTTTTAGGATGTTATTAACGTAATAAAGGTTAACATTGACCAAACAGCTTTCAACAGTTTTGTATAAGTTTAAATCTTTCGTCACTACTTTCAAAGTATTATTGGTCTATGTTTATGGAAGTACATTGAAAATAATTAATTCCCATTAGCTTTATGGAGTGGGCCGGATCCAGATCGGTATCTTCACATTTGTCATCATATTGATCCGCTGACGTAGGTATACATATCTCGTATGAGTCCATTTTAGTTACCACCATTTTTAAAATTATTTTTTTATTGCGATTAATTTAAAAAATAAGATAAATATAGAAATAATTAGTTTTAGCTAACATTTATTTTTGTTGTTTGTTTTGAATACAATAAATAAAGCGATAAAAATTTGACCTGAACAAATATATTAGAATTAATAACTTAAAAATTAGTAAGCTTAGTTTTGAATTTAAAATAATCGTAATTTTTTTTTAAAATTACCAATTTATTATTTAGTCTGAAGATTAAATTTAATTAATTTCATGTAAAACTTTATTAACACGTATTATGTATTTCATGTTTCGATTTAGCATTTTTAAATAAGAAATTATTTAGATTATGGATAAGTTATATATTACTTAGGTTTATTGATTCACCTTTCGCAGCGGTAGGCCTAAAAAGCCATCCATAGAGCTTCACTCTTTAACATTGATGTCGTTCTTAGATCGCCTATGGCCATCGGGGTTATGCGATCGAAGAACATTGGTTTCTTCTCTTCATTCGGCGAGGAAGTCCTCAGGGACGAGGAGTGGTGTTGCTGTGTTTGTACTTAGGTGCAAACCAGTAGTACCATTCCTTGCTCAGAGGCTTCTTCGGTGTAATGAAGAGAAGAACCAATTGTACTTTTGCTTTCAGGATCAGAGGCTTCACCTCATACAAATTCAAAAACTTTCCATTTTTCCACTTAGCTTTTACAATAGAACAATTTTTCATAGAGTTTAAGATTTGAAGTCTGGCGCTCGGGAGCGTTCCACAACTTTCGCATTAGGTTTAGTTGTAATTTATTTTTAGGTTAAACAAGCACAACTGGGTCAGTAGAAATGGACCTAGTGTCTAATCGTGACAGTTGTGATTGTTTTATTAGGTTGGGGAGAATCTGTTCTGTAGAATCTGGTCGTTAGGGGCTTTTCCAGTAGGTTCTCACATGCATTGTTGGAGTGGGCTCGCGAACGCGATATTTCAAATTTAAATGAAATGGATATTGTAACCATACTTACTTTTTAAATTGACTCCAGACGAATCTTGACTTTGGAAATCTCTTATCTAATTATTAAATAAAAGTAAAAATAAAATAAATCAAACAAATTTTTCAATTAACTAAATAAAATTTTTATTAAATAAATAATTTTTTTAAAATTTAAGTTAATTTTAGGTAACTAAATAAATAAATTTTCTTAATTAAGCTTTACGTCAAGATATAAATAAATATTCTTTGTTTTTTTAAAAAAAATAAATAAATATTTCAAAGTTAAGACGGTGCATCCGATAAATAAACATTCTTTTGAATATTTTTATTTTTTCAATTTTTTTAAAAATAAATAAATATATTTTAGGGGTGCTATCGTCAATAACTAATTTTAGGTATATATAATTATTTCAGTATATCTGAAATTAAATAAATAGATTATACTTTTACATATATAATGTTTTAGGAATTTTTGTGAAAGATTCAGCAAAGATTGGCTACGACGGTGGTCCTTTTTGTTCCTTTACAAAGTCTGTTTTTACAAGAAAATCTTGTATGTTTTCGAATTGGGCGTTCGTTGTTTTTTTTCGTTTTTGTGCTTTCATCCTTTTTACATTTCCGTCGTACTAACTCCATTTTTTTTGTTGAGAATTGGTTTTACTATTGTTGGTGATTGCGAGTCATGATTTTGCGGGTTTTACCATCGAAATCTCTAGCGTCTGTTTCCTATATACCAAGCCTAAGTTTTTCAATATATTTTTTTTATAAAATTAAATTTAGTGTTAGAATTATTAGTTGTCATAAATTAAACATATATTCTTAATCATTAGTTATTATAGTTATAAATTTAATTCTCGGTTTTTAGAATTTAAATAGGTGTTATATTTAATATTACTTAGTTATTATAATTTTTTTTATTAGTTATTAGAATTTCTATTATTAGTTTAAGTTTAATAGTGCTTTGGTGTTTTCTGTCATGGAGGGGATGGCGACGTTTTTGTGATTTCAAGAGTAGAAATCTTGGTTTCTACCTTGAATTCATGGTGTAACGATCGCAATAATCGCAAAACAATAATAAAACCAAATTCATCTTCGTTTTCAATTCAATAAAAATGCATTTCATTAGTTTCCGTTCATTTTTACATTAATAATAATTTTAAAATTTTCTAAAACTCAACTGCTAGTTAAATTTTGAATATACTATAAAAAGCAAACGAACGTACTAAATTTTTATTTCCAATACTAATGAACAGACGTCGTTGTTAATCATTTGCTGAATTTCGAGATGACACGATTGATTAGAAGAGGGAAAAAGCAAAATCACATTTTTGCAATTTTTAATTTGGAAAAAAATTATGTCATTCCATTTTTGCTTTTCAAAAGAAAAGGTTCAATTCAGTTTGTTATTAAACATTACATAAAACTTATCAAAAATAAATACTAATTACATTTGATTTTGATTTTAAAAAGAAATTTTTTTAATTTATACAAAAAAAAGTTAACACTGTTTTCATTAGTGTGTGATTTGGATATCTATTTTGTTTGATAAATAAGCAAAAAAAGTTATTGATTTAGTAAATACAAGTGATAAATTATTAATGATTGGTTACTTATAACATCATCAAAATAAATTAAGAATTCCTGAAATCTGCTTTATAAAATGTGGCAGTACATGAAGATAAAGTATCCACTGATGTTATCGAAAGTATGAATAGCAAGGATAACAGTGATCGAAGCTATTACCACAGTTAGAGACAATCGTTTGTTTGATGGTTTTTCCGGTTGTTAAAACCGCATGGATTCAAAGGCAGATATATAAATGGAAAGTTAAAAGGTCAAACGCTAGTTAAGGGAATTAAAACAACAGAATATTGATGACATCAATCAACAAAAATAACTTAAGGTATTTATTATAAATATGTATATTAGTTTTAATTTGATTATTACTTTTGGAATGTCAAGATAATTTTATAAAACATTAAGAGATTCCCAAGATTAAGATTCGTGAGGGGAAATTGCATCCCGTGTAAATTCTTTTTATATATATATTTGTATTACCAAAGGTCCAAAATAATAACTGGCTTCGTATCAGGGCAGATATTATAATTTTTATATATAATATTTACATATATATATATATATATATATACACATATTTATATATACAATATTTACAAACACATTAAATTATTCACCATTATCTGTCACATAAATTAACATAATCAGGTGTGTCAAATTATAACAATAAAACTATTAAAAAATGTATTGTTTATTAGACAATAACTTGTTACAGCTCGAACGCATTTCGCAATTTAATATTAAACAATATTTAGAATTTTTACGGTAAAAGAAAGTATCTGGTTTGAAATAATCAAACGTATTAAATATACTTGATTGAGCTATACCAGCCATGCTTGCCATTCACTTAGTTTTCTGTATAAAAACTTAACTTAAGTCGATTGTAATTAATTTCTTCTCATTACTATTCAACGTATCCAATCAATTGGTATTATATTTATTTACATAGAGATACTTTATTCTTTAATAATTTTGTTATTATTTTTATTGGTAAACAAAAAATAAATTAAACAACAAGTAGGAACAAATACCAGAAAATTTAATTTTTTTATTCTATTTTTAATCGTGCACGATTTGTAGATAATTTTGACTTATTGTTGGACACATATTATATGCTTAGGTCATTAGAATTATTTTTTTTTTATTATTGGTACATTTACTGTACTGGTTTTTACAAAATATTGTTATCCCACGAAGTTTATGTCATATGGCAAAATATGGTAACAACGTTTTTAATCAATCTAGTTTCGAGCTAGCGTTAAGTCCAAGACCTTTAATTACTTCTGATTTATTACTATTGAAGCACTATTTTCTACATATGTACGTACATGAATTAGAATTTATTGGAAATCAAAGTAGCTCAACCTATTAATTTTTATTATTTTGCAGTTTGTTAACCTTCTTGAAACTGATTTTTTTTGTGGATTCTTGGGCGAAACAACACATACAAATTTAATTTGAATAGTAAGAATACTATTTGTTTGCGATTTATATGACATATAATTAATCATCGTTATCAAAAATTAAATAAGACAAAACTTATGTTTCAACGGTACGATTAAGTGGAACACGTCATATGTAAATATATATTACGTTTAACATATACAGACGTTAGAGGAATTATATTGTATTATCCGCACTATATGGCTATGACCTTTTTATGTTAAGCTATGGTATATTTATATACTTAAAATAAAATAATTAAAACAATTTTTGTTAATTTTGGTCTGTAAATTTGGAACCAATGACGTCAGCTTTTAGAAAAACATTGTGTTATTGTTTGCTGACTTTACCATATTGATATGTAAAAAATAGGTAAGTTTCAAGTTCATGCGAAAATTTTCTTGCTTTTATGGATGTTTGCAGTTATACGTAGTCTAAAATCTAAATAAACAAACAACTAGTGTGACCTTAGTGGTGATGTATAAAGACGAAATAACAATAATAATAATTATCATAATCTTATTATACATCACCTAATTCTATTAAAAACCCCTAAATAATTTTAGTACTTGGTATATTTATTTTCTTCTTAAACTGAAATAATTTTCGGGCAGCATTTCACTATCCACATATCGTTTTCGAAACGCAAAACGAGGCAACTTTGTTTTTTAAAATTCTTTTTTTATTTTCACAACGTTCAGGTTGCAAGCTAAATCATTTCAGGACATTCTTATTGAATCTTCCAAAAAAAATTCTATAAAAATGAAAAATGGTGAAGTTGTTATTCTGGTTGAACCCAAACCCGAGGGCAAATGTCTCATGCTCTAAAAAAATTGATCTAGTCGGACATATAAGAAACACAAAGTTTATTGATTTATTCAACTAAACAAGAAGTTAACATTTCAGCGTTATGTCAGACAAAAATTTAATATCTCGGTACTAATCAATTTGAAATGACTAAGTGCAGAGGATTGAAATCTCGGCGCTATTACACAAGTTATTTAAATTGGGTTCTCGGCGCTATTTCAATTTAAACTGAAATAGTGCCTTTATTTCCAGCTAGGTATTGATATTTAGAGTATATGTGCGTAATTACCCCATGTGAAACAAAATTCTCAGAATGGTTGCAAGCATTGTATGTAAAAATAAAATCATTGAAGCAACAAAAACAAACATATTAAACATACTAAACATATTAAAAATACAAACATATTAAAAATATGCAAACATATTAAAAATTGTTGACATTTTTTTTCCTTAAACGAATTATTTGGGAAAGATAGATAAAGATAAATACAGTATTTTTAAATGAAATGAAACAGAATCAAAATATAAAATAATTTTGACCATAAAAAATTACTTTTATTTTTTCGCAAACGGCTTCGCTCATCGCTAAAATTCAAGAAAAATGCACATGTGGCCTCTGGTCCTGGAAAAATCTCTAATTAGTAAAAACGTTTAATAATTCATACTAATACAATCAAAATATTAATGAAAAAAAATTGACGATAATAATAAAAGTTATTGACTTAAATTTGTTGAATGGTGATTTTTAAAGATGTTGACCTCGACAACAGTTCCTAATGCTGCCTACGTAGCCTTAAGAGTCACATCCTGACTTTATATCCCTTGAACCCACTTTAAATGTGTCACTTCCTTGCAAATCAAGTCTTTAATGCGTTGTCTCTACGTAGCTCATATTCTTTTCGTATTACTAATGTTATTGTATCAAAATCAACATACAATTACTGACTTATAATTTACTATTTGACAAATTACATGCAACCAGATTCGATCCAAAGGTTGAATATAGAAACTTTAAACCGTAATATGAGTATAACGTACTGCTTCCAACATCGAAACACACGACGTTCGAAAAAACCTCACACCACTACCAGAATCACCGTTTTGCCCTTTTGTCGGTAGTCTTCTATTTTGGTGAACAAGGTTATCATATAACTGCATCAATTTTCAATAGTGTGTTATCGCTACCTTCGAATTTTCAGTTATCAAAAATAAATTTTATTCACCTTGTTTTCCTTATTTTTTTTATTCAGCCAATATATAAATTAAGACGAAATACCATATATGGTTAATCTGGATTCTGGACTCACCAAGTTTCAGCTTCAATGTGTCACTACTGTATGTTTTATCATCAATTTTATGTTCAACAAAACCAGAAAAACCACTTGCATTGTAGTTCCAGTTTAGTTCTTTTTGCATGCGCAACAACTTATTTTTGCTTAGTTTTTATTATTTATTTTAATTCAAAATGTTGTCAGATGAATCAGAAAACAATCAATTAACGCAAAATCGTTGCCGTTTCACATCACTAATTTAAACACTCAAAAATGTTTTGTAAAAAGTTTACGTAGTCATGAATATGACCAAAAAGACTTTATGACGAAATCGTGGTGAAAACATTAATAAAACTCGATTGCAAAACAGTGGGGTTGAAGAGTGTTTCAGAGAATGTTTCCTAATTATTATAAATCGCCATTTTCAGCAGCAAGTGTTTTTTCCGTTTCCATTGATTTTTATTGATAAAAACAAATTCGTATTATTTTTTTCGGTAGAAACAAACACGTTCAATTAAATTGACTGAAAATGGAGCACAATCTGTATCGTTGCCTGCAAATATCAATGAAGGTATCACCTAAAACAGCTCGCAAGGTTGAAGTAAAATTTTGGAACGAGGAAATTTTGTACACATATGAATATTCAATTGTAATATTATCTACCTGCACTAAATCGCTAACAATCAATACATTAGTATTTTGTAGTTTCAACGACAGTGAGACGCCTTTAAAATATTGTCGAACTACAAACAAATGCGCTTCATTCTTATATTGCATCGAAACTATTTAATTCCTTCCACATTCAAAGTATGTCCAATGAGCGAATTTGATCAGTTCTTGATTAACCATATATATATTTTTATATGAAAGCGGTAATATGTCATTGAAAAATATGATTAATAGCCCTAAATTCGTAATTAAATATTTTCAGAATATACCCTTCTTTTTTGTGCTTATCAGTAGAAATACTGAAAGAAGCCTGTTATGGAGATTTGTTTTAATATTTAGTGTGTTCACTTTTTCATTTCCTTTTGTACTAAATTTTGTTTTCAAGCTAACCATATCGGTAGGTAGTAAAGCTACATACCAAACTTACATTTCTTAGAAAAATAATCTAGGACACCTCACATTATTGCCGTTGCATTTAAAATTTGGTTCGGGTAGAGATTTACCTAACAGGAACACAGGTATTAAAACACGAATATTTTCATGTATAATTAATTAAATTGGATTAGAAAATATATCCGGTGGCAAACTTTTATGCATGTTAGTTTCAATTTTGTCTGGCGGTGAAACGTAACACAAGTAAAATTTCTGGATTCGTTGCATCTTTGCGCAATAATAAAGCTACTATGGAGATTTATAGGAAATTTTTATGTTTGTCGTTGTTAATAAATGATATCGATGTGGTTTTTCATTTACTTATGGCAGAGGGAAATGATTTTAATGCAGCTTTGCTTCGTCCCTTCATCAAATATTACGATATGCAATGGATACAAAAGTTGTATGAACGGCAATCACAATAAGTTTAATAAATTACTTAACTTTATTTAAATAATTTGATTTAATAAATAATAAGAAACAGAGAGCAATATATCGGTTTACGGAAGATAAACGAGAAGGTCTTTCTTTTAATTTTTTCAAATTTCTTTTGGCAGAGAAATACAGAAAAAGCATAAATGTTCGTCTCATTCGTAATGGTTGTGAATGGGCCAGAAAACGCAGATATCATGTATGTGTGTCAATGTTTTAGATATGCGTTTAGCATGCTCATAATTAATGTTTATTCCCATTTTGTACACATTTGTAGGGGCGACAGGCCGAGAAATCAAATTTTGCCTATCGAGTTTGTGAGATGTGTCCAGTTAGATGGTAATAAAATTCATAAAAGCTTCGTCTATTTTGATAATGTTGGCGATAATGATATCGTTGAAAATAAAAATAAATCTATCAATAAAATGCTTCAGTAGATTGTGAAATCTGCTATGTAAATAATAAATTTATTCTCTTGATGCCTTGCTAGCATATTTGCATGAGCGGTGTTTGTTTTAATAAATAAAAACAAACGCTGGCCAGATCATGGTGAACTATGACAAGTTCTAGTAGGGAATTTCACAGCCGGCACCTATCAGAAATCAAATATGATTTTTCTATTCTTGAATACCTTATTTGTCCTGGCTCGATAAGTCTGTCTTATGATCCGGTTTTGTGATTTAACCTAGATAGTTTATATTGTGACATGCCGTATTAGGGCCTAATCCAGTCCGAATCAGTGGTAAGGAACTCATTACATATTTGAACCGTAGCATAATGCATTAAAGTTAGGCGATTGGATCCATAGCATATTTTTGGTATAAGGTTTTCATTCATATTGAATTTATGACGAGTTTTCTTAAAAAAATTAATCCTATCCGGTGCTAATTCATTATAATTTGAATTAGTGCCGAGAGTCTAATCTTAAAAAATATTTTATGAGTTCAATCTCGGCACTAAATTAAAAAAATTGAATTATTGCCGAGATTTTTAGAAAATTATATCTCGGTCCTATGTCAGTTTAGAAATGTCTGCACTATGTCAGTTTGGACAAATTTGCGCTAGGTAAACAAAAATTGAATTAGTGCCGAGAATTTTCTCGGTGTTATGCCATCGGCGGTATGACAGTCGGCACTATTTCATGGAGTCAATTCTCCAATAAAATTTCGTCTATAGACCAAATTTGCAGGATCATATCTCAACACGCGTGAGAGCAAGTTGTAGCAATTCGTGTTACGAGCAAAAGCTTCAGCTGTTAAATCATAAATTTTTAAACGTAGTTTTGCCAACTAATCGGAACAAATAAGTGTTTCTAATAAAAGAATAGAATTAGAACCATATATAAGCATAGGTTAACCATACACCTCAAAATATGGATTACAGCCAATAGGTTAACACAAGCTATATCTCTTAAATGATTATACCATTGAACATGATTGTCTCCAATATAGGCCCGATATCAATGATACTGCGGTTCACTCGCTCAGTCACGTTAACTTGAGAAGAACAAACTGCTGTATATAAACATGTTTTATTCACCATTTTTGGTTAAGAACCATTCAAAAAGGTTGGATTTAAAGTGTGAACTGTTATCTGTTAACACAAACTCTGGACCGCCAAATAAGTGAAAAACATGATTTTCTAAAGCATGGTAGATAGGTGGTAGAAGAAAATTTTCGTAGAGGGACCATAAATGGAAATTTGAAAAAATTGTCTAATACAACAAGAACACTGGCAGTAATAATATTTTCAGTTTTTGAACGAGGATAGGGGTTTAAACTATCTATAAATAAAAACTCACCCATTTTTTCAGTTTGAAAGGGTGTAATCATTCCCAGCTAACACAATAGGTGGATTTTAGCTTTAATATAGGTTGATATTATCTGTACAAAATTTTAGTGAACATTCTCATTTAACCTAAATTTATGTATAATAAAAGGTTAAATTTAACCCAAGTGTCATAATTTTTCCATAAAAATATTGGTTAAATTTTCATGTAATTTTTATGTAATACGCTGGCTAATATGTGATTAAGTTTAACTATAATTGAACCAAATTTCAAGTTAAACAAGTGCAAATGTTATTATATATTTTAGCTAATTATTAGTTAAATTTAACTCGTTTGTTACACATGCAAACCACAAAATGTATGCTCCGAAATGCCGAAATGTATGCCCCTCATGATCACATAAGCTTACTTTATAGTATACTACAAACTATTATTATATTTGCAATAATTAATGTTTGTTATCGAATACCGAAAAGAAAATTGAAAATTAAAGCATTCAGTTTATAAAAAAATAAATATTTAATTGTATTTTTAAGGGTTGTTCTCATTATTTTTTCCTGTTTTTTTTATGTATAAAAAAGATCGAACCTTTCTTTATACATGAACATTTAAATCTATTCAAAAGTACGCTCCAAAGTATGTATAAAAATGTTTATTTGAAGTCGGTTTAGAAATTGTCATAAATAAACCTATTTTGTCCTTAAATGCATTAGTTTGGGAGATAGATAATATCGTTTATAATTCCTAGCCATAAAATTATTTACCTGTTATTTAAGTTAAATTTTGTCAGGTGTTTCATGAAATTACTTAAATTTAACCTAAATTTGTTCACGTATTTTATTTAATACATGTAAATTATCTAGCTATTAAGTGGAAAATTGATCATATAATATTTATCTAGAATACGTTTAATAGCTACAATATCTGACTTTGGCAGAGTAAATTCATGTATATTTCATGTAACAGCTGAATACAAAACTAAGCAAGTGCAAATTATATGTAATTTTACTGTACCAAAGTCAGATATTGTAGTTATTACATGTTTTTTCATGAGAAGTTCATGTAATTGTACCATCCATTTTTCTTTAACCTTACTTTTACTTTATTATCGGGCTGTCATTCTACCATAAAAAAGCTTAAAAATAATATTATAAGAAACAAAAGATTTTAAAAAATGAATGAAAAAGCCTTATTCTTAACCTTATTCTTGTTTACTGAGTTTTATTATTTTTTACTATATACGCATTTCGAAAGCATAATTTTAAAGTAAGATACATTCCATATTACTTCGGTCTGAAAGACCTAAGTATTACATTCATGAGCTCAAAGTGAAATTCTTACTCCCACTTTTTTGGCATTTCTCGACGTTTCAGGACCTACTGATTCTAAAAAAGCAAAAAAAAAAAATGTCTATCTGTCTGCCGGCCGGCCGTCCGTCCGCCGTCATTACCTACGCTGCAGGGAAAACCGCTGGAGGGATTTCAAAAAATTTTTTTTCAAAAAATAGGTATTCACAAGGGACAAGTCCAAAAGGACACTGTGTTCGATAACTGTACCGGAAGTGTGTCAAAAACATAATTATGTGTGTCAAAAATAGCAAATTTTCAAATTTTTGGCTTAAAAAACGTTCATTTTAAGTGATTACGAGTAGGAACATTAAATTTGGAGAAATCTTGATAGTCGGAATTGGTATGTGAGATCAAAAACTAGATTATTGCATTATAAGTTTGTCAAAAAAATGTTGTCAAGTGTGTCAAAAGGAAGATTTTATTTATTTTTTTACCCAATTTTTTGGAAAAAAGTAAAATTAATTGTTTGTTTGAAATGAAATTTTATTATTATTATTGAGAATTATGGCATTATAAGTTTGTCAAAAAGATGTTGTCAAGTGTGTCAAAAGATTTTTATTTAGTTTTTTACCCAAGTTTTTGGAAAAAAAATAAAATTGTTTCTTTGAAATGAAATTTTATTATTATTATTGAGAATTATGGCATTACAAGTTTGTCAAAAAATGTTGTCAAGTGTGTCAAAAGAAAGGTTTTTATTAATTTTTTACCTAATTTTTTAGAAAAAAATAAAATTAATAGTTTGTATGACATGATATTTAATTATTATTATAGAGAATTATGGCATTATAAGTTTGTCAAAAAATAATGTCAAGGGTGTCAAAAAATGATTTCTTTTATTTTTTTAGCCAATTTTTTGGAAAAAAAATGAAGCTGTTTTTATGACGTAAATGTAATTTAAAATGAAATTGGACATGGAAATTTTTGAATTTGTTATAGTTTTTGAAATATTTTTGGAATTTTGAAAAAGTTTGTATTATTGATTTTGTAATAATTTTTGCGATATTTTTAGAATTTCGGCATTATCGTCTTTATTACAGTCTTAAGACTGTACCCTAACAGCAAAAATTTAGTTAACATTTGTTCACTAAACCAAATTAAATGCAATATTACATGTAAAACTCGACCTATTTAACTTAACAACTGTCTGAGAATTTTTTTTAAGTTTCAATGTTTCGTAGTTATGTTAATTTTGGGCTATTTAACTCATTTCATACATGTATTAGATACACTTTTGTAACTTAAATTATCACTTAATACATGAAATACATGTACTATCTGTATTACATGATTTTTTAACTTAAATTTGTATACATAATATGTTAAATTTACCTATTAACTTATTTTTTTACACCAAAAACATATTAACTATAATTTTCGACTAAAAATACATGTACACTAATTAGCTGAAACAGTCATCTATTACCTTTTTCCACATGTTTAACCAAACTTTTACTTAAATTTAACCAAATTCCAAAATGGTTCACCTAAATTTCACTAAGTGTGCTGGCTGGGTTGGAGATCGCAAGGGCAATGTCTGAACTTTAACTTCTTTACAGATATCGCACAACTATAAGGTTTTGTATCTTGGTGTATCATTCGGGGCCAGTAAAAGAATCAAAGAAATTTATTCCACAGTGAGATGAAATCGGTCGGCTATGAGCATTTGCAATTAATTCGTCAGATAATGCCGTAGTGATCCATGGCGTGGCGCTTCCGCTATGGAAAAGTTTAATTTCTTATATACTAGACAATTTGATGCAAGTCATGCATTGAACCATCTGAAAAAACTGATTTATGTGGGAACCATTTTATGGAAAATTTTTCGTGAGATTCAAATTTCGACAAAGCAATATACATAAAAATCTTTTAAGACTGACAGCTATATGTCCCACAAAAAAATGCACTCTGAGGTGTTGGAGACAAAATCTTGTGTTTTTTCTGTTTTTTTGGATGTATGTAACTTCAGAATAAATCCTATCACATAACAAAATATGACAAAGACCAATATTATTTCATGAGGAAGGAGGAAATAAACAAAAAATAAAATAATAAACATATAAGCAATTTTTTGTAAAATATGAACGAACAAAGCAAATATTATGTTGCCAATAATCCAGCTAGTGGCACACTCCTCGATCTTGTGAGGCACTGTCTTTGTCAGTTATAGAGTTAAATGAAAACCCATTTCTTCGAGCAAGTAGTAGCGTGCTATGATCATGAAATATTCCATGGTTAAGTTTGAATGTGCTATAGTTGACTGAAAAGAGCTCATCCGACAGACCCCTAATTGGTCTGTGGTATGTGATTTTTGAACTCTTATGTAAATAGTAGACTGGAGTACACGAGGTTGTCACACCCGTAGAACAAAAGTGAAAAAAACTTTTTTAGCATTTCAAAATTAATACATTCAACAGTTTTACTAGGAATTCTTTATATATCAGATCTTATTTAATTTTCTTACAATAATATATCAGGTAAATATCTCTTCCTTATTTTATTTCTATTCATGTAATAATCATCTAAACACTACAGTAATAAATTAAATTGAATTAATCTTGTTGATTTATCAAAACCAAGAAAATTCTTACAACTTATTCCTTTACTTTATGAAAACTCAATAAAACAACAGCACACCCTTAAACGACTTGTGTTACAATTTTTCTCTATCATTTACAACCTTACACTTACTGATGAAATCTCTAAACGTTTTTATTTTACTTTTACAAACTTGAATGTTTTCTGTTGTTTTCTCTATTCCTTCTACAACTTCTTCTAAAGCCCATCTATCTTTATAATTTATATTACATTAAATTTCTCTATAATGTTTTTTAACTTTTAACACATAAAATAAAAAAAACACAAAAGTGTAAATAAAAATTTTCAACCAAAAGCTGAACATAGTGAGAAACAAAAAAAAGGTAGCTTTGACTTAAACGAACAAATAAAAGCGTGAAAGCTGAAACCTTATAAAAGTGTAAAAGTTTAAAATAAAATTTAAAAAAATAAAAATCTTTTTTTCTCACTTTTAACTTGGGAAAATTAAAAAGGAAGAAAAAAAGTTTTATAAATGCAAAATAATTGACTCCTTTAATAAGATTTTAATTGCTTTTTATTCTATTCCGTTCTGTTTCTGTTTTCGGATCTTTATTTCAGATTTTTTTTCTTAATTTTTCTCATGCCGATGGTTTGATGTTTGGAAAAAGTGAAAGTGATTGTTTTACAGTGGCTAACTATAGTGGCAGACTATTAAACACAAGACCACAAAATCAATGTAAGAAATGTAAAAAATGTTAATAATGTGAAAATTGCAAGGAAGATGGACCAATATGACTGATCAGTAGAATTTAATTTAAAGTCAAAATATAAAGTAATCATAAACTTCTCTTCGACTGTGACATAGCTTCTAATATAAACTGGCCAGACGTCCGACACTGTGTGGGAACGTCTCACATTTTAATATGTTGCCCCATGGCCAAATCTGTCCAACGGCCAAATCTACCCAACAAAGAGTCCCACGAAACAAATATTTGCGTAAGTATGGTTCCTGGAACATATAATTGAAAACAATGGTTTAAAAATTGTTTAATATAGTTTCACAGTTCCTGCCCGAGCATAAATTAGCTAGAGAAAGTTTGAATACAGTCAGGGCATGATCAGAGTCTGATCAGTCCTGTTACAGCAATCTGATGTGAGCCTAATTTAGAATATTCTTTTAGGATATACTTTGTTTGAATATATCTGACCCTGATTTTGTTTTCCGTATTTGCGCTCATAACCAACATTTTTAGTGGTGCAACACGACACGGTGTGAAAAATTTTTCTAGGCAAGCTAAACTTGAATTTGGTTTAACATGTATTGGGTATTGTATGAGCTATTTTCAATCTAAATAATGCAATAAGAGTTTCTACTATGATTTAATGCCAGTCAATTTTAACCGCATTATAATGAATATAGACGATGTACTGACGGCATATTTCATAGTGGGTAGGAAATGCCCAATCAAAATAATATAATTTTTTGCAAACCTCCTTTTCGAAAAACATGTGTAAATTTATGCACACTTTACAGCTCGACAATTCCATCATTGTGTAATGAAGCGCTTCTTCGTGGCACAGCAGGTCGCCTACCTAGTGAGATTTATTTATAGCCCCATACTAGCATCAATCCATGGGAACGAGTAAGAAATCCTGCTACTTCAACACAAATAACCAATGGTACGCGAGAAACGTGATAAGAACGACAAATAGAAAAGAAACAAGTGAATTAACTAGACTCTGGCGACCCCCGTACCCGAAAGAACCACGATCACCACGTCTAACCCCTCTAATTCACACCCATCCACGCGCTCCCACTCCACAAACACTCACGCATCCTCACACACAAACATACCCCCATTCCCCCCCCCCCCCCCCCCATGCACACATACAACCATGCATTCGTCCATGCCAATTCAGCTAAAACTAATAATAGGGACCACACCAAAGGCTATACTGAAGAAGTGTCCTAAAGTAAAAATTAGACCTCAACGCAAATACGACAAATCAAAGTAAATCCATAAACATCGAATGAGCCCACAGTATAACAAGACTTGAATTACAGCCAACCTCCAATATCATTGAATTTTCTTTGTAGTACTCTATTTCGCTATCATTTACCGACCAAAATTTGGACAAATATATTTCTCCCTTAATACCAGGTGTGATTGGTAGCATTGTAATAGTGAGGTAATTATAATAAATACGATCCCAGGATATGGTGCTATCAACTCCTAGTAGATCATAGTTACTGGGTACGTTTGCAAGTGATCCAAGGCACAGTTGTCATACACTATCCATGACCAATCAGGTGTTTTTAGCTAGGTATGTGTATATCATCAATACTGTCGTTGGTGATATTCCATCCAATGACGACTTCCTATATTTAATATGAAATTCAAACCATCCTTTGATAAATGATAATTGAAACTGAAACTGTTAGTAATATTATCCTTACCATTCACCATCGCCAATAAAGGAAACTTTATTATTTAAACATCAATTATTATAAAAAAAAGAGAGAAGAAGGAAAAAAAATAATATTCCATCCGAATTTTACTGAACGGTCTTGAATTCATACCCACTGCCCAGTTCAATGCTGGTGATACATTTTTATGTTGTAGTGTTATTTGAAATTGGTTTAAGAGTTTTTGTGAAGGTTGACTCATTGATGAGATATTAGTTAGCTCAGTAATATAATTTAAGAAATTTATCATTATCTACGTGAAAATCATTTATTATTATTAATCAATAAAAGAAAATAAATACGATAAAATTTCATTTATGAACACTCACCTACACAACAAGTTAACATATATATAATAAATTAGGACGAGTACTAGACACACCGTGACTGGCCTTTTTATTTCGGCTGTATTCAGAATGAAATTCCAGTTATATACACATCCGCCCTCCAAGCCTGCATGCGCACCAAAACACACTCACATACGCCTTCATACATTGATAAATAACTATAAAGCCATGCGTTACTCACCAAAAGGTTAGTCCAGTTCCATTAATAATTTATCATCAACACATTCCTCGTTATACAAGTTCAGCAATCAGGCAGGCGCCAAGGTTGGATAGTAGTTGTAAAAAAGTTTTTGGAAGATGGCGGAAATGATGGATATTCCGGAAATAGTTCCGAATCGCTGACACTTCGGATAATCACAATGTATAAAAAAAATTACTATGCGCAACGCTGGTTGGTGATAATAGTATATTTTTTGTACTCCCGGAAATGTGTCGTAATATCCCGTAGTAGAATGGCGACAACATATCACAACAAACAAAAAAAAAGGTTGTCCCCAGAACTGCATCGAAATAGTCTGCCCACCGGATGTAACCGTAGTATCCGTTCTGGTAATCGCTTTAGAACACACTCCAAAATGAATTTATTATCTGGATATAATCAATGGATCCTTTCACTATTAATATTTCTGGCTATCACTTAGTTAATACAAAATTATCAAGCCAATTTACACAAATGCAATCATGACTTTTTACTATCCCGGTTTTTTGTGTATCCCCCATGGAAACATTTGTAATCAATATATCAATTTTAAATATTTATTATAACCATCGGTATAAAGTTCATTCAGCTAAATTTTACAATCAAAAACTAACAGCTAATAATAACTCGACAAAATCTTTTCGTTACTTATTTTGTTTATATAAACATGAATCTGAATCAATAAATTTTTCATTTGGCTAGCATTACACTAGTCAAGATACATCTACGTTAATATTATTTCCACAATTTTATTTTTCACTAGCTTCAGACTAAATTAACTTTCCTTTAGAATAATTTAAATTATTTTTTTTTTGTCTTACATTATTATTAGTTTTAATTTAAATTAAATTAACAGAAAAAATCAAGAAAAAATGCATAAAAAACATTTACCACACGGAGCTGTCAAAACGAACAACAGCTGATTCCTAAAAAATCACAATCGAATAAGAGAGCCTCTATACGTCGATAGCCATATTTATAGGCAAAAAAAACGATTTTACATTTCAAATTAATAAACGCAATAAGCCTGTATAGGACATTTACCTTCGATAAATAGGTGTACAAAAAGTGTCTCCACAAAAAAAACAGAGACATCTTTGTGAAATGATTTCAGGAAATTACATTTAGTAATGTGTCCACTTTGGAAATACTATCACCAACAGGCATTAAAATTGTAGACTACAACCAATTTATAGCAGAATATTGATTGTAATATTTATAAGATATAGCGTAACTTATTTTAAGATAATCTTCCAGCAATTAAAGAATACAAATTGAGTAAAGGAAACTACATTGGAGAAATATTAATAGTTGATAGACGATTGGAGGAAATCTACATGAAAATAGCGGAAGGACGAATACAAATTAAGTAAAGGAAATTACATTGGAGAAATATTACACAATTATTTTAGGACAATAATTTTTTTTTTTTAATGGAAACCAAAGCAGATGATGATTATGGATTGAGTATGCGAAACTATGTGTACAGGACAAAATGAAATCGACTAGGAAAATCTCTGTCAAGGCAAACCCGGTGTATGCGGGACTGTATGCGTGGTTCGAATTACAATTATGGAGCTTGAATTACCCGTCTTAACAGTTGTATCACAATAATGGAGGAAGAAACAATTGTCTATTCATTTTGGTGCAACGATATTTTTGTATGTAAATCGCTTATTTAATTTTTTTAACGATCCTAGCAAAAGTATTATTTTAATACAAACAATAATAAACTTTAATCGAAATCAGTTACAACATCATGCACAAGTGGTGCAATTTTTTCAATCATCAGAGTTTACTTTACTTCTTACCTTTATTTCCGTTCATTCAAAAACTTTTGCGTACGTGCAGCATTTACTTACTGAAACAAGTCGAAACAAAATCAAAGTGCGTGAATCCTCTTAGGCGCCTGGATTGCTTATGTTAATCCTGACCTCTAATCAGCTACTCGTTACACAGTTTCACTGTAGTTGGTTATCAGTATCTGAAGTTTAAAACAAAGAGCTACTTGGTAGATCCCTTACCTCTTATCTCAATAGCTCCAGAAGTTTGATCAGTCTTTTAACGTACAAATTTAGATCATTTCTCAAAGTTTCAACAAAACGCTGCCATGAACGTAAAGCCAAAGCCGTCTTATCCAATAGGCACCATAGGCACTGTGTCTAGGGCCTACGAACTTTAAGGAGGCCTATGAAGAAGAAATAAAATACATATATAAACAAAAGCAATAGGTAGATTTTTATATGAAATCTACCTAAATATATGATCTAGTTTTGTAGTTGTGTTTATGAAATGTCAGTGAATGTTTTTGTAATTAATTGTATTTAATTATCTAATTTGTTATATACATATTTTTAATTTAAAATACGATTTATCAAAACTTTTATTTAAACAATAACTGTTTCACTTTAAAAAAACATAATAAGTAAATGGCGTTTTGTTTGCTTACTAATTTTGACAGATATATAAATGTATTTGTGTTCTTTATTGATTTATGCTTTGCTTTAGCTAAACATCTAGATTCAAAAAATTTTTTATAGGGCAAAAAAGATCAAATGGAACATGTGATGTAAAAAAAATTGATCTGATAGCAAAACGGGACGTATCAGAGCAATTTTTTGGCAAAAAGAACTCGACATAAATACAAGTATTATAAAAATATGGAGGGGCTCATAGCTCTAGCTCTGAGATATCAAGGCATCGGTCACGGTTAAGGATTTTGATATAGATTTCCGCAAAAATCTTTTATGATGACATTGTTTTTAGTTTTGAGCAGCGATATATCTCTGTTTAGAAATTTATTAGAAAACTAACACCAAACATCTATACAATTCCGAAAAATTATAACAGATCGTAACTTAACATAATATAGTGAAAATGTAGCGAAAATTGGACTTTATACGAAAAAAATAACATAAAACCGGAATCTATTGAATCTACGACACACAAAACTTATCTGGAAATCTCTTATTCTCATACAAAAATTTACAAAAACTAAAGTTTATAAAAAAGAAGAAGGAATTTTAATTTAACATGAAGAAAAATATTTCAATGGAAAACAAACACAAAATTATATAAATCAAAGTACATAAGCATTAATTATATCTTGAATGTTGTCTTCTTCCAAAACCACTCCTGTGGAACAAATGTTGATTGTAAGCTGTCATAAATTGCATTCCACAAATCACTTATTCAAAATTCTGCAACTTCATCCATAGACGTTTTGTAGAATGCAATACTCAATGTCAATCACACCAAAGATGAACAAAATCAAAAGATGAACCAGCATGACAATCATACATATAATACTCATTTGTATCAAATCATCACTTGATGCCCCAGTAAAATTCTGTGTTATCATTAAAAAGTTTCACTGTTGTTCTGATGTTATAAATTCCTCAAATATTGCTTTGTACATATAAGTTTCGCGTTGAAATAAATCAATCACGTTAAAATATTGAGGACGAACTAAATTTGTATGCGCTAACTTACAAATTGAGCCAAATATATTATTTTTATGAAATCTCTCATTAATTAAGAACTTCTCATCGTTATTTACAATATAATAAACTCCCGTATAAAACATAGTTTTTCCATAACTCGTGCTTGTGAGATCCATAGTCATTATACTAGGAGGCGTTCGTTTTTCCTTCCGGAGTTCTTTTTGTCTTGTGCGTCTAATAATAATATTTTATATAGAGGGCTGCCTAAATTTAATCAACTCCCAACTTTAATAAAGAACGGAACTAACTTTAATAAATGAAAATTAATATAGTTGTTCACTTACGTGGAATTTTTCTTGATAATTGATAAATTCGTTTTCTATTATTTTTTGTTTTTTTTTCTCTTTTTTTTTTTTCCTTTTGAGATTATTTCTGTTACTATTTTGTTGATATTTTTGTTATTTTTGTACTTGTTGTAATTGTTAATTGTTAATTTTTATTGATTTTGTGTAATTGTAATTTGTTATTAGTATGCCATGCAATAGCATTTATGCTCATATGGCTATTTAAATTGTTAGGTTTCTTTTACTTAACAATAAAATAAATAAAATAAAATATATAAATAAATTTTTATGCGAGAAACTTTAGACGAGTTATTGTTACCTTCCCTAACACAATTTCGGACATCCAATTCATATTCATCCATGGCCTTACCTTCCATCCACTCTCGATTTAATTTTTTTTTACAATATCCGGAATGGTAAAACAACGGTTTCGCAATCTTCGAAGCCGTTTTCTAATACAAATATACTCATATTTATAGATACAAAAATATGTTATTCCAAATAAATTCTGAACACGCATAACATAATAAAAAATCAACAAAAACTTAAAACTTGTTAAAATAAAAACACCAATTTCAAAAATAAATTAATTTAGCAATTTTAATGTGAACAACAAATATAATATTAATAAACAAATTTTTTTTTGATTAACAATCACTTCACTATTTGATTTTAAATTACATAATCTGCCGATCAAAACAATTTGATCGCTTAAATACAAAGATTAGGTTTCCTGTTTCCCTCTCCAGTATCTTAATAAGCAATTTTCTCCAATACAAACAACAATTCTACTTTTTACAAATTAAACAATCATTTATGTAAAACATGTATTATTAATTGACATTGAGTGACGTAATTAAATCAACAAATAAACTGTTTAATTGCACAGTAGTACAAACAAATGTCCCTACGCTTATTACAATTGAAGATAAATAAATTAATAAATTACTAGCGAATTTCTTTAAATATGAATACTATTATTTTAGAGTAAAAACTGAAAATAGTCCGCCGTTACAAAAAGCTGATACAATCAGCAAACTACTCCAAAACCTCTACATTAAGCGTTTCAAGAAAATATTACAAAATCAAACATTCAAATTTCTTTTAGAATTCCTAACATATTGAAAAAATTATAGTAAAATCAAAACTCTAAACTTTTTTCAAAATTCTAAAAATATTTTTAAAATCATTACAAAATCAAGTTTAACAAAGTCAAAAGTACAAACTTTTTTCAATATTCCAAAAATTATAATAAAATCAAAATTTTAAACTTTTTTCAAAATTCCAAAAATATTGCAAAAATTCAATTCCAATTGAATGTAAATGGTTTCCGCAATGCTAAATCAATTTAGCACATCAATTTAGCACGTCGAGTTGACAAAATCCGCCATTTGCATTCTAAATTTTTGTTGTTTATCTAAATTATAATTTACGAATAATTTAAATATAATTACGAATAATTTAAAAATAAATAATTATAATAACAAAAATTCAAAATACATATATGTATGTATGTTAAAAAAACCTTAAATGATTTACCTTGCATCTATATAGAATAATCGAGTTTTTATTGATATAAGCGCTGTGATGTTCGACAGCACATTTTGTTTTATATGTGTACCATCAATTGCACCAACAGCTTTCATGAATACTGGTGAAGAAGCTCGAAAGCAAATTTCACACCAATGTCTCTTTGCATTGTCTAATTGTCATTGTATTCAACTGTCTCTTTGCAGGTCATTTTTGAAAAGCCCTCCAGCGGTTTTCTAGATTTCGTCGATTGTGAAGGCCGGCTGGCAGACAGACATACAAGGAGTTAAATTTTTGTAGTTACGTCTAACAGTAAAAACTAACACTGGCGCAAAACATCCACATTTTTCATCCGTGATTCAACAACGTTGTATGTTTAGCATTATCATAATATTTACTAATCATCATAATATTTATTAATACCATCAAGCAGTACAAATAACTTTTTACCTCACCCTCGGTTATTTCGTAGTAGGATTGGTTTTTTTTCATTTTTATTGTATATGAATATTTTTAATTATTCGTTTTACTAACACGAAACGAAATGAAAATGGGAATGTATGAGCTCTTTCAGATTTATATTTTTGTTCATTGTGTTGAAAAATATAAAAAAGGAACTCTAAATGTGAATGCTCATATCAAATTTCTCTACTGAAACGTTACGATGTGCGTGTGTGGTTTTTTTGCCGATTGATGTATGCAACAAACTAGATGATGATATGATTTGATTGTTTGTTAATAAAAGGGTGATCCCTATTTTTGTTTATGTTTTACAATTAACAAAAAAAAACAAGCAAGTATGTTTTTGGTGAAACGAATCATCCTATTAACCAGTCTCGCCGTAAATGTGATGATATCAACAAAGTACAACGAAGGAATATATGCAATCAACTTTCTTCTCCCTCGTTTAGGTTAATCAGCATATGTATTTATAGTCACATTTTTGTGGCTCATGTAGCTAGCAGTTGCAGTATCTTCTTGCAGAAGACGAGACGCAAATAAATTTACACTATCTCGAATAATAAATAGTCAATCTTTAACATTAGTCTCTATATTTCTGAAATTATAAGGCTTCAAATGACTAGATATATCCAAACCACTCTCAATAGGATGTTGCTAAGGAGAAATTGTGTAAAGGGCGTGCTTTGCCAAGCGTCAAGAGTCCCATCGAGACAATGAGATTATTAATCTGGTATGAAATAAGTGCGTAGATTAGAACACAGCTTAACTCTGGATAGAAAAAGCTACCCAAAATACACGAATTTGCCTGAATCCGCACCACGGCCATTGAAAACTTGAATAAGTCGATCAAGAGGGTGAGCCTCAAGTATCTTCCGTCTTTATTAATTATGCAATCCAATTTTTTTTTGGTCGGATGTTGAAGATGTTATTTAATCGATCGAGTTTTATAATTGTCAATAGAATTTTTTCTGATTTTTAAAGAATATTGACTGACTCGTTTATTTGAAAACCGTTTAACTTATGGTTGCAAAATGTTTGGGTTCTTCGAGTTTAAGTCCAATTTGCTAACTTCTCGGCCAATCAACCCACTAAGTTATAAGATTAAATAAATCAGTAAATATTTTGTATAAGGAATTTTTATTCGAAACTTCAAGTTTGGAAATTTTAGGGAAATAGTTTTGGTTTCAAGAAGCAACGAAAATCGAATAATATCCAACAATGTAACTGTTGTATAATTTTTCTAACAAACAAACAGAGACACTGGATGATACTTTCGGTATCAATGATTAATATTCTAGTGTCAATAACAGATTTTGGATCAGCTAGCACAAATATGATAAGAGGTCATACATCAATTAAACACGCTATTCAGATTTAAGCATATGAACCAAACAGTTGATACATTAATGTTGGCAAATTTAACATATAATCATTGCCAGCAATCGATTTTGATATATTAGAACAGAATTACATCGAGTAAGCCATATCATCGGGATATATCAGATCATACAGATATTGTGATTAAGTCATACCATTTTTTATGTTTTAAAACAAGGACAGATTGTTGGATCAACAGGATAGGTACACCATTTGATATATGGATAGGCTACAGCTAACAAATTGCATAACTCAAACTCTGCTAAGATACCATCCGTAATTGACATAGAAAAAATATGGAGATGCTGAAATCTCACAGCTCTGAGATTTCAAGACTTCGGTCTGGGTTAAGGATTTTGATATAGTTTTCGGCAAAAAACTTTTGTGAGGACATGGTTTTTAGTTTTGGGCAGCGATGTATGTCAAACATAGCTCTTTGATAAAGTACAAGTATTTTTTTATCTCTGTTTAGAAATTTATTACACAACTAACACGAAACATCAATACGATGCCGGAAAATTATAACATATCATAAATTAACATAATTTAGTGAAAAGAGCTAACTACTCAAAAACCTCTCCATTTAGCGTTTCGAGAAAATATTACAAAATCACAAATTCATATTTCTTTCAAAATTCCAAAAATATTGTAAAAATTAAATAAAATAAAACTTTTTCAAAAATTCCAAAAATTAGAATAAAATCAAATATTTAAACTTTTTCTAAATTCCAATAATATTCCAAAAATTCTTAAAAATTCAAACTATTCCAAAATTCTATAAATATTGCAAAAATCATTGCAAAATCAAAAATTGAAACTTTTTTCAAAATTCCAAATATTATAATAAAATCAAAAATTTAAAATTTTTCAGAATACTAAAAATATTGCAAAAATTCATACAAAATCAAAAATTAAAAGTTTTTCCAAAATTCTAAAATATTGCAAAAATTATTAGTAAATCAAAAATACAAACTTTTTTCAAGATTCCAAAAATATTTCAAAAACTATAACAAATTCAAAAATGTCCATGTCCAATTTCATTTTCAATTACATTTACGTCATAAAAACAGCTACATTTTTTTCCCAAAAAATTGGCAAAAAAAATAAATGAAATCATTGTTTGACACACTTGACAACATTTTTTTGACAAACTTGTAACGCCATAATTCTCAATAATAAAAATTTCATTTCAAACAAATAATTTATTTTTTCGTCAAACGGCTGTAAAGTTTAACTTTACTGCCGCTGGGAAGTAGCTAAAATCTTACTTTTTAGCCAGCGGCTGCAAAAGTAACGCCATTTTTATTTTATCTGCCGGCGGCTGTAAAGTAACTTTCATATTTTTACGGTGGCTGTATAGGCCAGGAAAAATAGTATTTTAACAACAAAAAAATTCGTTACAGCAAACTGACAGCGGGATATTGTAAAACACGATATTGTAAAAGAGGGAAACATAAATCGAACCAGCAGCTGCTATCCGGGGGAGAATGGGGAGGGTTTTTAGGGGTTGAAAAGGGTTTTTCATGATTTCTGGCTAAACCGTGCATCCTATCAAAAAGAGTTATATGTAAAAGTTGTAGGGAATAAAAATATCTACACTTTTTGTACGGACCATTTTTACCCTCACCTCAACATTTTTCGAAAAAAATGCGAAAAACCGATTTTTTTCTTTTTTCTTGTTTTCTTTTACAAAAAAATTTTATGAAGTTCAAATTTTGGAAAAAGATACCTCCATTTATTGGAAAAAGGTAGCAATTTTTTCGGAGGGAAGTATTTAGACGTTGTTGTTAAAATTAATTTTTTTGAAAAAAAAAAAAACAAATCATTAACTGCGATTCCTCTTAAAACTACGCCTCCTAAAGAATTCAGTTTTGACTCATTTACTCGTTCTTACGTCTATTTTTGATAAATGGTAAAAAAAGTATCAATCTATGGACAAAAAGGCGGGAAAATTGAAAAAACCGAAAAAATTGCTTTTTTCGTGGTAATTTGCATATTTATCGTTGAATAATTGTTACTAATTAATAAAATCATATTATTTTTTTTATTATGACGTAAACAACGATCATTTGGAAATACATTTATGAATAATTAGATGCTAATCAACAATTAGAATTTCAGTCGTACTAAAAATCTTAAAAATTAAATATCTCAAGAACACGAATATTAGCCTTTTTGTAAATTTGTAATATTTTAGAGTAAGGATAGAACTGTTTTTACAAAAAAAAAAATAAATAAAATTTCAATTGATCTTCAACCCAAGCGCCAACTTTAAAAAAGTTTTTAATATTTTAATTTAAAAATTAATTACAAAAACAATTAATTATTTTCTTTTTCAAACGATTAACTAATCACCTACAAAAAAAAAAAGTTTGATAAAATTGGTAAAGCCGTTCTTGAGCAATTTGATTTCGAAGACAGAATTTTCATTTTTCTAAAATATTTAATACTTATTTTAGTTTATAATATATGATAATTAATATATGATATATTTTAATTTAATATGAATTTTTTATTGTAATTGAAAGGAAAATTCACTATCTATTTGATAAATTTCAGCAAAATCTGCAACTGGCATATTTTTGCTAACAAATATTCGAAATGGTTTTTATCGTCGAACAAAACGTCTGTCTGTAATTTGAGTATGTTTTGGGTAAAATATTAATCCTTCAGAAAACCCAAAAAAAGCTTATTTAGTACCTTCTTTAAACCTCATTTAGTACCTTCTAAACCCAAAATAAGTTTAATAGAATCAGTAAACTTGGGTTTAGTGTATGGCACAAAGTACATAAAAAATCAGCCTATATTCAAATGTATTTTTCTCAAAAACAAAAAATAACAATTGTCCTTATAGGTTTAGTATGTTTTAAGTAAATAACAAATCTGTAAAATATAAAAAACATGAAAGAAAACTAAAATGTACTTTTTGAGATCGCCATGTTTGAAGAATAAAATTTACTTTTTTGTTACCTAAATAAACTAAAAGTAACGAAAGCATATAATTATTCATTAATTTATTTCTAAATGATCGTCGTTTACGTTTATCATAAAAAATTTAAATGATTTTATTAATTAATAACGATTATTCAACGATAAATATGCAAATTACCACGAAAAAAAAAGCGATTTTCTCGGGTTTTTCAATTTTCCCGCCTTTTTTTCCTTAACAGTGTTCCATTTTTTTACTACTTATCAAAAATAGACGTAAGAACGAGTAAATGAGTCAAAACTGAACTCCTTAAGAGGCGTAGTTTTAAGAGGAATCGCAGTTAAAAATTTGTTTTTTTTTTCAAAAAAATTAATTTTAGCAACAACGTCTAAATATTTTCCTCCGAAAAAATTGCTGCCTTTTTCCAATAAATGGAGGTATCTTTTTCCAAAATTTGAACTTCATAAAATTTTTTTTGTAAAAGAAAACAAGAAAAAAGAAAAAAATCGGTTTTCGCATTTTTTTCGAAAAATGTTGAGGTGAGGGTAAAAATGGTCCGTACAAAAAGTGTAGATCTTTTTATTCCCTACAACTTTTACATATAACTCTTTTTGATAGGATGCACGGTTTAGCCAGAAATCATGAAAAACCCTTTTCAACCCCTAAAAACCCTCCCCATTCTCCCCCGGATAGCAGCTGCTGGTTCGATTTATGTTTCCCTCTTTTACAATATCGTGTTTTACAATATCCCACTGTCAGTTTGCTGTAACGAATTATTTTTTTTATTCTAATTTTTTCTCCTATTATTACTGGCCTAGTAAAGTAATTTTCATATTTTTACGACAGCAGTAAAGTAATTTTCATATTTTACGGCGGAAGTAAAGTAAAATAACATGATATTATCAATTTGTTCAAAACAAAATGCATTTCAGTCCATTTTAATGAATTAAAATCAATAAAAGTTAATTTCAGAAAATTTATTACCTAAAACTTATTTATAAAAAATTTGATGCATTAATTTCATATGTTTAAACAAATTTAAACGTTTGCCGAAAAAATAGTGTATTTAATTCGGAGTTAAGGTGACTTTTTGTGTTACGTCTATAATTGTCGGCCTCCCTACGGTCGGCCACCAAACTATAGACTCAACACAAAAAGTACAACTTTAGCCCCTAATTCAATAATATACTATTATTTTTTCCAAAAATTGGGTAAAAAAATAAATAAAAATCTTTCTTTTGACACACTAGACAACATTTTTGTGACAAACTTATAATGCAATAACCTAGATTTTGGTCTCACATACCAATCCCGATCATCCATATTTCTCCAAATTCAATGTTCCTCCTCGTAATCACTTAAAACGAACGTTTCTTAAGCAAAAAATATGAAAATTTACTGTTTTTGACAAACTTAATGATTTTTTGACACACTTCCGGTACAGTTATCGAACACAGCGTCCTTTCGGACCTGTCCCTTGAGTAAACCTATTTTTAGAAAAAAAATTTTGAAATTCCTCTAGCGGTTTTCCCTACAGCGTAGGTAATGACGGCCGGACAGACGAATGACAGATAGACACACATTTTTTGTTTTGCTTTTTTAGAATCAGTAGGTCCTGAAACGTCGAGAAATGCCAAAAAAGTGAGGGCAATAATTTCACTTTTGACTCATGAATGTAATACTTAGGTCTTTCAGACCGAAGTAATATTTGAATTAGATACTACAAAAATAATAACAATTAAAAGATTAAATCAGAAAAACGAACGAAATCGCCCGATAATTTGAGTGAGTCTTAAACTAATGGGGACACAAGTTAGTCAAAGTTCAAACAAGGCGATAAAATAAAAGTAAGAGAGAGAAATTATTGTGAATTAGCGTTCCAAAAAATATTTTGCCTTCCAAAATTAAATGCATAAAAATTAATTGTACATTATTTAATTAGGAGCTAAAGTTATACTTTTTGTGTTGACTCTATATAGTTTGACAATTATAGACGATACACCAAAAGTCACTTTAGCTCCGAGTTAAATACACTATTTTTTCGGCAAACGTTTAAGTTTTTTATAAATATGAAATTAATACTACAAAATTTTTATAAATATGAATTTTTTTCGTCATAATTACTTCCAAAAAAGAGAAAAAAACATTTAAATTTGTATGAATAAAATTTTTTTATCAAAGCAGCCTTTTCCAAATTTTATAATCCAATTGAAATAGTTGTTATATTGTTGTCATAGTTATACAATAATTAATAATTTCATTATCCAATGAAACTGTTTGTTTTGTTTTGTTGTCATAGAAACATACAATAACTCAAAATATCATAATCCAATAAGAATCAACTTATTTTTTGTTGTCATAGTTATACAATATGTATGAACAAATAACAAAATAACATATAACAAATGCTACTTTACAGCCGCATAAAATAAAAATGGCTTTAGTTTTGCAGCCGCAGTCAAAAAAGTAAGACTTTAACTAACTCCCTAGCGTCAGTGAAGTTAAACTTTACAGCTGTTTGCTGAAAAAAACTATTATCAAAGTGCTGAATTTTATTTTCTAATTTTTCGCACTCATATATTTTAATTTTATTTAAATAATAATTTTTTGTGCTTAATAGATTTTATTTTGTTTTATTTTATTTCACTTAAAAGAAAAGAGGAGTAAAATCTAGTTTTTTTTTCTAACTTTCCGTCACATACATGTTTTTGTTTATTTTGATTTTTTTTATTGGTTTTCGTCCTGTGTTTAATAAAAAAAGATAGTAGAAGTTTATATGATTGATTGAGTCATAATTTTAGATAATGATTTCATGTTTTTGTTTTACATTATTTTTACATAATTTGTTAATGAACAATTTTCAATTTGTTGTTATTGAATTTAATTATAAAGTTAAAAAAATTATTTATTGACCGAATTTATCTAAAATAAAAATATAGCAATTCAATTTGATTGATAACTTAATAACGATAACGATAACGATTTTTAGCTTTTTTCGGATTATTATTTTGATGAAATAATTTTTAATATATTTTATTTCTATTTATACATAGAATACACGTTATTCTATTTTCTTGAAACAAATTTTAAGCAAAAAAAAACAGAAGCAAACAAAATAAAAACCCTTTATTGTAAATTTTGGTTTTGCTCACAAAACGTTTTTTCGTAAATTCTTTTATTTTCTTAAGAATAAGAACAAAAAATAAAAAACAAAAAAAGTCCGCATGGTTTTCTTTTTAAAACAAGTGCGGGCGTCCGTAAAAAATAAAAATTGGATCACTGTTGTGAATACAAGAACAATTAAGAGGATAAATAAGGAGAAATATTTTGTAATAAGAAAGTTTTGAACGAAAAAAAATTATAACGTAATGAAAATTCATTATTTTAATTGAATGATTTAGAGATAAAATCGAATTCGTTCCAAAAATGTTTCATTGGTATTAGAAGTGAGATTTTAAAATCAAATGGTTTTGAGAAATTAAACATTTAAAATCTGATGAGAAAATTAGAGAAGAGAAGACTATCCAGCGGGGACTAAAGACATCGTAAAAATGTGTTCATCAAATCAAAATGAAGGGATTCAGCAAAAAATACAATCAGGGTTCTCCAAGTGATCCATCTTACTAAGAATTTGTAGAAGCACAACTAGAGTGATTACACAATCCACAGTGGAAATAGGCTTTTCCGGAAAAAAGGAGAAAGGCACACACTTTAGGTTCTTCAATTGTATAAAGAGAGACATAAAAATTAGTGATAGCAGATCTGTCATATTCCATTTCTTATTTCTTCATATTGATTTGTTTTGAATTACTACCACAAACTCTTTTATTAAATTATAAATTACAAACAATTCTAAATGTAAAATGCCAAAAAATATTAAATGTTTTTTTCATAGTTGTGCTAATTTTTACACGAATTAAGCAATAAAACTCATATGAATAAAATACTGCCATTAGGATATTTACATGTTGAATTTTTAGGAAAATCAAAATCTGCGAAATTGTAAGTTCTATTTCTTAAAATATTATCATATATAGTAATCGATATTTTTTGCTTTTAGAAAAATGTTACAAATTCAAGCCATTATCATATCGACTATACATTTTTACCGTTGCAATTATATTTCACCTTTTGTAAACAATTACTTGGCGGGGCTAATTAAACGATACATTTACTTAACAAAGTTGATGGTGACACAAAAAACTTTTTATTCTAAAATCATTTTATAATTTATTGCTAAGAATCTCATTCGAGTAAAAGAGTTTATGAGAGCGATGATGATTGTTTTTGCTTGATTTCAAAGGACAGGAAAATAAAAAAGGTTTATATAAAAATGAGTAAAAAAAAATTAAATGAATATAGGATACAAGGGTTGTTAAAGATAAGGTGGTGACTTGGTGAAAATGTAATTGAGTTTAAAAAAGGTAAAGACTATCAAAAGCAATCTTCAATATTTTGTAACACTTAGTTTATTATGATTTTTATGCGACCTTTGTTGATTATAAAAAAAAATTATTTTACGAAAGGTTATAAAATGGAAATATAATTTTCTACAAAATTAATAAAATTACGAACAAATTAAAAATTAAACCGTGTAACTTTTAACAAATTTTTGGTTTCTTTCTGTTTGCTTAATAATTTATAGTAAAAGTTACATTGTACAGTTTTCAATTAAAATAAATTTCCATTTACATGAACATTGAACATATACATAATTTGTTTTATTTTCCATTGAAATACTTTTTTTAAGTTAATAAAATTGTAAGAAAATTTTCAGTGAGTTTCCAACATATTATTTCTATTTGCATCTTCATTGTTTTTCGATTTGAATTTAATAATCCTTGCAAAAAATATAAAAAAAATCCATTTCACCATACAAACCTTTGGTAATGCAAAGAAGTAGGAATATGTAAATATGTACTAATATTATCTCAAAAATGTTTCAATTCAACATATTTCTATTTCATAAATTATATTTTTATAACCTTCTTTTAAATGCTTCATCAGTTAAATCCTTTACGTATGTTTGGCAAAGTTACATTACAAATGTTTCTACTGGATGAGAAAAAAAACGAAAATATTTATATTTTTTGTCACACGTCACACGTCACACGTCACACGTCACACGTCACACGTCACACGTCACACGTCACACGTCACACGTCACACGTCACACGTCACACGTCACACGTCACACGTCACACGTCACACGTCACACGTCACACGTCACACGTCACACGTCACACGTCACACGTCACACGTCACACGTCACACGTCACACGACACTCGTCACACGTCACACGTCACATGTCACACGTCACACGTCACACGTTACACGTCACACGTCACACGTCACACGTCACACGTCACACGTCACACGTCACACGTCACACGCCACACGTCACGTATCACACGTCACACGTCACGCATCACACGTCACACGTCAGACGTCACACGTCACACGTCACACGTCACACGTCACACGTCACACGTCACACGTCACACGTCACACGTCACACGTCACACGTCACACGTCACACGTCACACGTCACACGACACATGTCACACGTCACACAACACACGTCACACGTCACACAACACACGTCACGTATCACACGTCACACGTCACGCATCACACGTCACACGTCAGACGTCACACGTCACACGTCACACGTCACACGTCACACGTCACACGTCACACGTCACACTTCACACGTCACACGTCACACGTCACACGTCACACGTCACACGTCACACGTCACACGTCACACGTCACACGACACACGTCACACGTCACACGTCACACGTCACACGTCACACGTCACACGTCACACGTCACACGTCACACGACACATGTCACACGTCACACAACACACGTCACACGTCACACAACACACGTCACACGTCAAATGTTACACGTCACGTATCACGTGTCACACGTCACAAATCACATGTCACATTTCACACGTCACACTTCATACGTTATACGTCAGACGCGACACTTCACTGTTAAACTAAAGATACAGTCGTAAAACGTGTAGACATGGCTTATCTCAAACGAACCTGAAATTTGTGTTTAGTTGGGTAACGATAGATAGATGGATTTAACAGAGGTTGAAAACCTATTAACCAATTGATTGGCTGATTGATTGATTAACTTCAACATGCATGCGCATCTACCAAAGTAACTAAAAACAGGAACAAATCTGTTTTCCTTTGGCGAACCGACTAAAGCTGTGAAAAAATGTGGTTTTGACCAAAACACTGCTCTGCGACAAAAATGTTTCGAAAATTGTTTAATTTTTTACTAAATATTGTATTTCTGTTTTTTGTTATGTTCGTTTGGTGGAAACCTGGCATAGCTACAAAATGTATGAGAAACAACAAATTTCCATGAAAAAAATATTCCTATATACCACGTTTGTTGGTCGAACAGCACATTAAATATTCACACTATTTATTATGTATCGCGGGGAAAATAAAAATTAATAAAAAATATTTTAAAAAATTGAAAAAAGCCTTTCCAATGGTACGGCCAACATGAGTGGCGAGGTTGAAGAGAGATTTTGGTATTTATTCGTTTTTTCCCTATATAATTTATGGATATAAAATTTTTTACTTTTACGGAAAAAAATATACGATTATGGATATAAAATCCAAAAACAAAATTGAAACAAATTGAAAATAAAATTAGTAAGCTCATATAATACATTTTCATGTGGAAATGCAATGCATGACGAATTCATTTGATAGACATTAAAAAATTCCATTTTCTCTTACCACTTTCTGTGTTAAATTTTATTCTTACTTCATTATGACTTCAAGTGTATTTTCTTTCTTCAAAATATATTTTTTTTTATCTTAAAATAAAATAAAATATGAAGTATCATTGTCATTGTTAATTTTTTTTTTTAACCCTTACGGCAATTTATATACAAAAAATTCTATCTTCTTTGAGTTATTTAAAACAAAAAAAATAATAATAGTAGAAAGCATGCACTTAGCATAGATTTTTACATCCCTAAAACAGAAAAAAAAATATTACTGTAATTCAACGCAAAGGTGAAACAACAAGACAATAGAAATCATCATGTTATTATAAGAGAAAATCAAGATAGTTTTGTGACAATAGATAAGTTATTGTTGAATTATCATTATTAGTGAAAATTGAAAGGCGAATAATTACTTTACTAGTAGTTTTTATAGAAATCGTTACAAAAACTATGTTTGAGATTGTTATGCATAACAGGCTCCTACAACGACAAAATCTATCTTAGATCACCCGATTGTCCAAACATGAAAACACTTTTATTAGGCAAATCAAACTATTGTTACACAGTTGAAGCTCTTATGGTAAAAAGAGGTCAACTAATTTACTCCAAGTCTTTGTGATAAACTTTTTGGTTTTTTTTATTATTTTGGTATTCAAATTTTAACCTTGTTGTAAATATGTGTTGCAGTTTATGTAGATTATTTTTTTTGTTTTAATCCTATTGAAATTTATTGAGATAACCCATGGTATCCAAGTAAGTAAAATCATCTGTTGACATATTGGTAAAACCATTTCTCGACGTTTTAGGACCTACTGATTCTAAAAAAGCAAAAACAAAATGTATGTCTGTCTGCCGGCCGGCCGTCACAACCGATGAAATTTAGAAAACCGCTGTACGGATTTGAAAAATTTTTTTTCTAAAAATAGGTTTACTCAATGGAAAAAGCCAAAAGGACGATGTGTTCGATAACTGTACCGGAAGTGTGTCAAAAAAATCGTCAAGTTTGTCAAAACAAGGAATTTAAATATGTTTTGCTTAAAAAACGTTCATTTTAAGTGATTACGAGTAGGAACATTAAATTTGGAGAAATCTTGATGGTCGGGATTGGCATGTGAGACCAAAATCTAGATTCTTGCATTATAAGTTTGTCAAAAAAATGTTGTCAATGTTGTCAAAAGACAGATTTTTATTAATTTTTTAACCAAATTTTTTGGAAAAAAATAAAATTAATAATATGTCTAACTTGAAAATATATTATTATTATAGAGAATTATGGCATTATAAGCTTGTCAAAAAAATAATGTCAAGCGTGTCAAAAAATTATTTCATTGATTTTTTTAGCCAATTTTTTGGGAAAAAAATGTAGCTGTTTTTATGACGTAAATGTAATTGAAAATAAAATTGGACATGGAAATTTTTGAATTTGTTATAGTTTTTGAAATATTTTTGGAATTTTGAAAAAAGTTTCAATTTTTGAATTTTTAAGAATTTTTGGAATATTATTAGAATTTAGAAAAAGTTTAAATAATTGATTTTATTCTAATATATTTTTGGAATATTTTTGGAATTTTGAAAAAGTTTCAGTTTTTGATTTTGTATAATTTTTCCAATGTTTTTAGAATTTTTGAAAAAAGTTTTAATCTGTGATTTTGTAATAATTTTTGGAATGTTTTTAAAATTTTGAAAAAAGCTTGATTTTATTTAATTTTTCCAAATTTTTGGAATTTTGAAAGAAATATGAATTTGTGATTTTGTAATATTTTCTCGAAACGCTAAATGGAGAGGTTTTTGAGTAGTCTGCTGAGTGTATCATCTTTTCACTAAATTATGTTAATTTATGATCTGTTATAATTTTCCGGCATCGTATTGATGTTTCGTGTTAGTTGTGTAATAAATTTCTAAACAGAGATAAAAAAATACTTGTACTTTAACAAAGAGTTATGTTTGATACATCGCTGCCCAAAATTAAAAATCATGTCCTCATAAAATTATTTTGCCGAAAACCATATCAAAATCCTTAACCCAGACCGAAGTCTTGATATCTCAGCTGTGAGATATCAGCCCCTCCATATTTTTACTGCACAACTTAAGTATACAAATATAATTTTATGTGCAGAATATGCCTAAAAATAAAATTAAGAGTCAACAATTTATCTACAAATAAAAACTATTCGATCATACTTACCTGCACATAATTTGTATCACAACATTAAGTTCCTATAATAATAAATATAAAATATTTAAATAATTGTTTCTTAATTAAATAGAAAAACTTAAATTTTTTATTGGTCATTCATGTAAATAAACATATGTCAATTGACATTTACTAATGACCCAACAGAAAAGCTGTTCCGACCCGTAAATTGTTGTTCAATTAAGTTAAAATTGTTTTTCGGCAAACCGCTGTAAAGTTGAACTTTACTGCCGCCAGGGAGTTAGTTAAAGTCTTACTTTTTAGCCGGCGGCGGCAAAAGTAACACCATTTTTATTTTATACGCCCGCGGCTGTGAAGCAGCATTTGTTATTTGTTATTTTTTCCAACATATTGTATAACTATGACAACAAAAAATAAGTTGATTCTCATTGGATTATGATATTTTGCATTATTGTATGTTACTATTACAACAAAACATTACAAACAGTTTCATTGGATAATGAAATTTGGAATTATTGTATAACTATGACAAGAAAATAACAACTATTTCTGTTGGATTATGAAATTTGAAAAGGCTGCTTTGATAGAAAAATTTTATTCATACAAATTTAAATGTTTTTTTCTCTTTTTTGGAAGTAATTATGACGATAAAAATTTGATGTATTAATTTCATATTTTTACAATATTTAAACGTTTGCCGAAAAAATAGTGTATTTAATTCGGAGCTAAAGTGAATTTATTTAATTATTTAATTTAATTACGTGCAATCCTGCATTTGTACTGGGCTGGGGAAATACCTTCTCGAATCCGCAAGAATGAATCCAGTCGGGACTAAACCTCGCAAGGTACCCCGTTCCTCTAATGTCCCTGATATGGTAAACCATTATACCGAATACAGTGCTCATTACAATATGCTCCTTACTTTGCAGTGGACTGTATGCATTTTTATAGCTTGTCAAATAAGAACTTAAAAATCTATCTTTGTGTAACAAACAGTTTTCTGTTTATACCGGGATATCTACAAACACAAAATAACTAAATGGCAATGCAATATTTAAAAATATACTTTTTACTGTTTATTTTTAATTTTTTATTTTATTAGTAATAATATGAACTTTCTTATAGTAACAATTTGAATTTTATTTTTAATTTTATAGAATATCGATTTCGACTTACGTCATCCTCAGTTCTTAAATTATTATTAAAATTAAACTTAAACTATTACTTATATACTATTTCAACTGCTATTTTTTATTATTATGTCATATATTTTGTTAGTTTTAGTGTTGATTTTATCATGTAAAATGTTGTTATTGTTTTTATGTTTATATATTTCTATTTCTTCCAATCTATCTAGATGTTGTCCTTTTCTTTTTTTATGTAATAGGGTTAAATTTGTGTTGATATTGGTGTATTTGTTTTTCTATTTTTAAATGTTGGGCATATCTGGATTTTGGATCACTTTTATTAATTTCACTGCCATGTTCAATAAATCTTTTTGTGAAGGACCGCCCCGTCTGACCTATATAAAATTTACTTCAGTCGTCACAGGTAAGTTTATAAACACCTGTGTCTAAGGTTTGGGTTTTTTTTGGTTTTAACGTAATTTTCTATTTTATTTTTGTTTTTGTAAGTTGCAATATATCCATATATTTTTTTAAAGCTTTTTGCATTATTTTGAATGTTGTTTTATTGTATGTTACGCCTACGTATTTTTTGTCTGCTAATTTTTCTTTATTCTTCAATGTTGTTAGGGTTTGTAGATTTTTCTTGTTTTTGTATTTTCTTTTTAATGTGTCAATTATTTCGTTTTTATATCCGTTTTTACTGGCTATGTATTTTATGTTGTTTAGCTCGTCTTGATAATTTTGTGCGTTCATAGGTGTATTGTTCATTCTATTGATCATATGGTTGGAGGCAGCTAGTTTATGTTGGTATGGATGATGTGATTTAATATTTATTGTTTGATCCGTTTGGTTGGTTTTCGGAAAATTTTGAATGTGTTTTTTGAATCTACATTTTTGATTGATAAATCCAAAAAATTTATTGTGTTATTTTCTTCATTTTTTAACGTGAATTCAATAATAAAAATAGCATGAACATAACAATAAAAAATAGCAGTTGAAATAGTATATAAGTAATAGTTTAAGCAAAAATTGTAATAATAATTTAAGAACTGCGGATGACGTAAGTCGAAATCGATATTCTATAAAATAAAAATAAAATTTAAATTGTTGCTATAAGGAAGTTTTTATTATTATTAATAAAATTAAAAATTAAAAATAAACAGTAAAAAGTATATTTTTAAATATTGCATTTCAATTCAAAAGTGACAAAAGCACACAAACAGTGAATAATATGGTAAACCATAATAACACATATAACTAAATGGCTTCTCGCCCGGGAAAATCTCTATGAAAAATCAAATTCAATATTTCATATTGACCTGATAGCTACAATGACAAAATCAAAACAAAATATTGAAAAATATAAATTAAAAACAAGTAAAAGAAACTTAACTTAAATGAACGTTGATTGCAGTAGATGAATTAATGCCTTGTTTATATGAAAAAAAAATTTTAATGGCTCGGATGACAGTCTGCGTCACCTGTAATGACTCAAGGGTCTGGCTGCATCAATTGTGGTGGGTCTACGTCGACACGTTTATATTCTCTTGACTCTTTCGCTTGCTGGTTACTCTACGTTACCCTTTTTCTAGCATTTAAATATGTAAAACCTGTTTACTCACCCCTTTCCTTATTGCGTTTCATTCTTGCCAAAATCCCATGGCGGAATTGAAATAATTGTGACTTAGCTTACCCGTAATAAATGGATTTTGCTTTTCATTAAGGCCAGTTGTTGACTCTGAATTATTTTCAATGTTACTTCGATGTAACTGAGCCCCAATGCTAAAGATTTCTGATGTTTTCTAAGTCTCTGATGTTTTGGTAAGGTTAAACCGGTCATTTCGGAATATTTTGATCAACCCAAATTTTAGGAATTTTTGGGCCCATGGTATTTTGGTATGTTTTTACTGTTTTCTCAGTTTGTTGATCATTTATAATATCGGAAAATGTTTGTTCGACCTTAAACTCTTGCTTAAGTCGATAATTCCCGTTTTCAATAAATGGGATCGTTATATTCTTGGATGGTCTTTCCAAATATATATCTATTTTATTGTCTATGTAGTTTATTACTGTCTTTTGACTTAAAAAATCCCTACCTAATATTCCGTCTGTGTCAATATTAATGTCGTCTTTTATTACGTGGAAATCACAGTAGCCGTTGAGGCTATTAAAAAGATGTCCTTGTGTAACTCCTAGAGTAGTTTGAATTTTACTGTCTATGCTTGTGAATTTAGTTTTGTTGTCGATTGAATATATCGTCCCCATGATTGAATCGAAATATATTTTAAGATTAATATATTTGATCCTGTGTAAATTGGGAGGCGAAATTTGTTTTGGCTATGTTTAGTGGTATTTTTATAATTGGTGTCTGTTTTGAAAGATTTGAATTTAGATTGCATATGTTGGGATATTTTTTGTCTTGTTGTTTTTATAACCCATATTATGCGTCGTAATTTAGGTCGGGTTTCTGGGTATGAAATCTGTTCTTAAATGTTTAAATTTTGTTGGTCGGTTTTCTCCAGTAAGTTCTCCGACGTTTTTGTTTCATTGGACCTGTTTATACTTGAGGGTCCTGGTACGTATTCCTGATTATGATCAGTACTTCCGTATTGCTCTCTGTTAAACGTTAGAGGTTCTCTTATTACACGTATGTTCTGTTACTGGTTATCGTTGCGTCTATAATCCTTTGGCTGTTTATCCTGATATTGTGGTCTGTAATTGTAATTGTGTTCGGGCTTAAATGGGTTTTTAGATTTGTCTCTATTTTGTGGATCGTATCGTGGCCTAAATTGTTGCTCTTGACTTACTGGTTTGGAGAAATCGAAAAACTGTGGAAAGCTGTTTGGTCTGTAATTTGTGCCTCATACACTTGGCCTTATTAGATTAGGATATTGTGCCCTTAAATTATTATAATTGTTATCAGCTGTTTGTGTTAGGTAACTATTGTTACCTATGGTTAATTATTGTTATTGGTAAGTATTGTTTGATACATGATTTTGTGGGTTTGCATTATTTCGTTTTACTCTTGGATACACTGTGGTCAGGTGTCCATAATTTTTGCAAAATACACAAAATAGCAACTTTTTCGCGTTCTGCAACCGTTGATTGTCTGACCCTTACGGGTGCAGAACCAGCAGTATAATTTATTTTTTCTTGCCAATGCCGTCTCATTCGCTCGCGGTATGTTCTTGTATGGAATTTTCTGCCTCCTATGAACAGCTGGTTTGTGACACAATAGTCTATGAGTCTATCTCCATTATTGTTCCGAGTTGATTCAAATGCAAGCTAGCCTATGACTAGGGCAACCATAAATCAAAAGCAAAATAAACAACGTTTTTTGTACGAGTTGTATATTTCATGGAAATAGGGAAACATATACGATAAATTCAAAAAACATGTAAGTTTATATGCAAAAATGTTTTTTTATTTTGTATATTTTTGGTTGCCTTACCCATGACTGATTCCATTCCGGTGTTATCGTTTCAAATTTTGGCGTTGAAGTCTCCTTGAACAATTTTGGAGTCGTTTTGATGTTCGCTAGATATTGTTGCTTGTAATGGCTAATAGAGTTCTTCTTCTGTTGTGTCATCTACTTCTTTAGTAGGTGCATAGCACTGTATGATGGTTGTATTTCTAATTTTCAATTGAAATCGAGCTGTTATTATTCTGCTATTTATTGGTTTCTATTCAAGCAGTCTCTTCTTAGCTTTTGGTTTTATACATATTCCAACGCCTTGTTCATGTGTCTTGGATTTTCCAGAGAACTTAAGATAATTGCCCGTATTTGTTGTTATTTCACCACTATTTTTCCATCTTACTTCACTGAGTCCTAATATCTCGATCTTATATTCTTCTATTACCTTTTCAGCTTGTTCTAGTCTTGATGATTCTGTTAGAGTTCTGACATTCCAGTTTCCTATTTGTGTCCATGCATGATAGCCAATGGACGATTTATATTGTTTTTCCAGATTGTTTTTTCTTCTAGTGTACGTATTGAAAACTATTGTATTTTCTTCTATAGTGTACTACACAAGTTAGGATTAGATAAATTTCATTTTAGATATTTTTTTAATCATTCACATTTGCATTCAAGTAAGGTGAATTAAATTTTTAATTCTGATTTCTATTTTTAGATTATTTGCTGTGGCATCATCAATCAATTTGGCAAAATCTCATGCAAAATAAATGGCCTTAACATAGCTACTGACGTGTCACAGTAAATTGGATTACTTAAATTGAAAGGGGTTGGAAAAAGTGGAAAACATCCAACTTCGATGATTTCTATGATGATTTCTTCTATGATTTGAAGAATATATTGAAATAACTTTTCATTTGTGCTTCATGATATATTTGAAAGTAAATAAACCGCTACGAGCTTAGCAATGCTTAATAATTCCAAATATCAGTGGTAAATTTCTCAATGAAATACAAATTATGAAAATATATTATGAAACACATCTATATACTGTGAATAATTCCCTATCATGCGTGCTGTTGTTATCCCTGCGTCATTAAAGTGAACAGATGCATTGATTACAAATTCATGATTTTCACTTTATATAATCTGTTGAAACGAGGAATGTTGAATTCAGTACCACACGAATCATTATATATTTAAAAGCTCAAAATCAAACTTTTATTTCATTTTTAGAATCTTTATCTAATATTGTCTTATATGCTTGACTGATTTCAGGTTTGGGTAGTGACCTCTCCATGAAAAAAGTACAGAACATTAATATGATAAGTTAACTGAACTTAAACTAAAATCTGTAGTAGAAATTACTTCTTAAAAAAAGTTTTGTGTTATTTGAATTTAAAACAAAAATCCCAATAAGAGAAATTAGTAAAAACAATTCGACAAAGAATGAAAATCAATAAAAATAATAACAATGATCTTTCTAAAACATTATGAAATTTGGTTTGCCATTAATTTTAATTCAATTGAAAGATACTTATCTTTCTAGTTTATTTTCGATCACTGATTGATATTTTTGATCACTGATTCCAGAACACACACATCAGGGTCACCAATTACATGTATAGTTTTTCTCGTGACAAAGTTACTTGCGCTACGAAATTATCTCTCAAAAAGCGTTTTCCAAAAACAATTCTTATTTCATTCTAATAGATTAATACGTTATTAGCAATTAAATACAAAGATTTAGATTTTTTTTATACAACGGTATGCGACTAAAAATCTGAAATTCGTTTATTTGTATGAACATTGAATACATTTGTGCATATGGCAATTTATGCCAAATATGATATATTAAATTCCATAAATGTTAAGTAATTGAACAATACTGGACATGGAATATACTGAAAAGCATAGAATAGAAATAATTCATTTTCTCAAAATATTGAAAAATGTTTAATCAAAAACAAAATGACGACTTAAGAATACTAAAAAATCACAACTGATAGCACACAGTGACAGAGTCAAGAAGGAAAAGGGACAGGACATAAATTGTAAAATTTTAATTTTATTACTCGTTTCAATTGATGCTATCTATCCCGTGTGCAGTTATAATGTTAAGCCGTCTTCACAAAAGAAAAAATATATCTTTTAAGATATACCATGACATCTTTAAAAACATAAATCAATAACACCACTTTCAAACAGCTTAAATATAAATCAACTTCTCCATAATTAAGAATATCATATTTTGATTTTCATTCGAGCGTTTCGTTTCTTTTTCAAAATAAGTATCCTTTATAATTAATTACAAAAAAAACCAGAATCCAAAACAATAAACAAACATAATTCATCTAAAGTAATTAAATAGAATCGCATCAAATCAGAAATACAAAGAAACAAAAAAAAATGTATAAGTACAAAAAACAAACAAATATATATTAAAAGAACTTGACCACAATTTATTTTATGGAAGAAAAAAAACTGGACGCATCCTTCTAACGTATGTCATTCCAAACCAAACCAAACCAACCAACCAATTCTTCTCATCTTCCATTTTCATCAATCTCTTTCAAAAACATTAAAACAATTTAGTTTATTTTTTATTTGTTGCTATTTTGGTTGTATTTTTCGCTCGTCATCAACCAGAAATGAAGAAAATTTTTGCCATTTCTCTGGAATTTTTTTATAGAAAATGGAAAATGCAAAACACAACAAGAAGAGGAAAAAATAACTGAGGATATTGAGGACTTTTTTCTGTAAATTGTTTACGTATATGAAGGAACATAATTTAAAGTGCATTTATAGTTTATAAAAACATCCGCATGCAGTATCCGTTTTATTATTTTAAATTTATTAATAAAATGTTTTTTGAAGAAGTTTAATAATTATTAAAGTACAATTCAAAACTTCTTTTGAGTTGATACTCCATGTAAGAGCGTTGTGGAGCTAACCAGTTTTGAATAAGGATCACCGTTTTCCTACAACAGTTTTTTGATTCCACGAGTTTTTGGCTATGCATATAACATACATAAACCGTTGCATTTGTTGGTCTTTAAAGGTGGTTTGTTGAGGAGCTCAATTACTAAAAAGAATTTAAGGATATTGTATTCTAAAAACTAAAAGTATTCATCTGTCAAATCGTATTTTGATTGTCTATTTTACTCTCTGAAAAACCGAAATTTAGTTACCCATAAACGTGCGTAAGTTTTACATTTAATTCAAAATTTTACACAAATTAAAAAATTAAAACTTCTTTTTTGTACGAGTAAACCGTAAAATTCACTTTTGCGATTCAAAAATTGTACCTAAAGCAGGCCTTTTTACTTCGGTCTGAAAGACCTAAGTAATACATTCATGGGCCAAAAGTGAAATTTCTACCCCCACTTTTTTTGGCATTTCTCGATGTCTTAGGACCTACTGATTCTAAAAAAGCAAAACAAAAATGTGTGTCTGTCTGTCGACCGGCCGGCCGGCCGGCCGCCCGTCATTACCTACGCTGCAGAGAAAACCGCTGGACGGATTTCAAAAATTTTTTTTTCTAAAAATAGGTATACTCAAGCGACAGGTCCCAAGGACGCTGTGTTCGATAACTGTACCGGAAGTGTGTCAAAAATAGCAAATTTTCGTATTTTTGGCTTAAAAAACGTTTATTTTAAGTGATTACGAGTAGGAACATTGAATTTGGAGAAACCTTGATGGTAGGGATTGGTATGTGAGATCAAAATCTAGATTATTGCCTCATAAGTTTGTCAAAAAGATGTTGTCAAGTGTTTCAAAAGAAAGATTTCTATTTATTTTTTTACCCAATTTTTTGAAAAAAAAAATTAATTGTTTGTGAAAATGAAATTTTATTATTATTATTGAGAATTATGGCATTATAAGCTTGTCAACAAAATGTTGGCAAGTGTGTCAAAAGAAAGATTTTTATTTATTTTTTACCCAATTTTTTTAGAAAAAAATAAAATAATAGTTTGTATGATATGAAAATTTATTATTATTTATTATACAGATTTATGGCATTATAAGTTTGTCAAAAAAATAAATTCAAGTGTGTCAAAAATGATTTCATATATTTTTTTAGCCAATTTTTTGGAAAAAAAAATGTAACTGTTTTTATGATGTAAATATAATTGAAAATGAAATTGGACATGGAAATTTTTGAATTCGTTATAGTTTTTGAAATATTTTTGGAGTTCTGAAAAAGTTTGTATTTTTGATTTTGTAATAATTTTTGCAATATTTTTAGAATTTCGGAAGAGGTTTTAATTTTCGATTTTGTAAGAATTTTTGGAATATTTTTAGAACTACTGTTTTGTGTAAATATATGTATTTTTATTTATGCAAATAATTCAGAATCTTACTCATACAAAAAATTCAGGCATAAAGTATCTTTTTTGTTTTCAAGTGGTTGTTTCTCTCGGCTGACGCCTCGAGCAACAACTTCACTCTCAAGTGGAAAAGGCATACTTTATGCCCTTAATACATGAATAGCTATTACTCCACTGTTTGCAGAATTAAAGGATTTGGTAGACAAATCAAAATACCAAAGACCTTGTGATGTTCTAGAAATAAACCAAACAAAAAATACGTTGGGATATTACAAGTTACGCACATTTAAGGCCACTATCGTAGTAATTTTCTATATATCGTTTAGTTTTAGGTTACTGTAAATTTTCGCAAATAATATTTTCTTTATTTTAAATCAAAATACTATATATAAATTATAATAAATTGTTTGTAATAATAATAATAAAAGAAGTAAGAATTTTGTTAATTTATTTATTTATTTCACATAAAGTTCGCACAAAAATGTCACTAAAATTGATTTCCTTTAAAGTTATTTTAAAATAATTATACAAATAAATTTAATTCAATTGTTTTTATAATTTTCTTTTAACACAATAAATGATTCAAATTTTCAATTTTTGTTTTCGAAGTGCGGTAAAATCACTATATAACAATTTATTTTATGTTTTACAGGCAAAATTCCTTTGTTGATTTTACAATTTAAAATTGATGTAAATTGTAAAATCAACAAAGGAATTTTGCCTGTAAAACATAAAATAAATTGTTACAATAAATTATTAAAAAGAGATAAACTAATAAAATTTATCCAAGATGTAATATTCACCTGATGTAATTGAAAGCTCGCTTAAATTTCGATTTTTGATTGCCTCTTAGGTTGATCGCCAAAACAAAAGGGATTTTTAATTTATTAATATGACATATAAATATTTGGCGCATATTATTATTTTGGCGCATTTAGAATTTACAATATTCGTATCCAGAGGGATAGGCGAATATAAGGCGAAAGAATAATGAACGCACTCATTATTTTATTGACATTTAGCATTATTCAGCAAAACATTTTTAAATTGTTATTGTTTTTAACTAATAAAACAATTTCTTCTGTTACAAGAAAGCTAAATAAGCTGATACGAATATACCGTTTAATGGGTGAATATACATTTTAGATAAATAGTATTTAAAATTGATTAACTATAATAACAAGTTTGATTTCCTAATTAAATTATTTTTTTTCAACTCTCAAATTTGAACATAATCCGGGCCGTTGACGAACGTGATCGTTTGTCAACCATCTAATGGTAATAAGCAAATCTTGGTTATCGGTCGTTTTATAATATTATTAGCTGTTTTAATTGTGACTACACGAACGTTGGCCATATCATCAGGATGAATCTGAATTATTCTCGCCATGGCCCATTTGCAAGTTGGTAAGTCATCATCTTTAATTAAAACCATGTTATTAATATTTAAATTTGCTTCTGATGACTTCCATTTATTTCTTTGTTGCAGGTTATTAATATAATCCTTATGAAATCGCTTCCAGAATGTCTGAGCGAGTTGCTGAACCTGTTGCCACCGCGTTAATTTAGATTTTGACACATTGCTCATGTCATGTTCAGGTACAGAATTTAATAATGAACCTGTTAAAAAATGAGCAGGTGTCAATGCCTCAAAAGAATCGTCATCTGATGTTGGACATAATGGTCTTGAATTCAATACGCCTTCTATCTGACACAAAAGCGTGGTCATCTCTTCAAACGTCAAATGAGTATTCCCAGTGACTCTATTAAGGTGAGTCTTCACAGACTTTATAGCAGACTCCCAAAGATCACCAAAGTGAGGGGCAGAAGGAGGAATATGATGCCAATGAATTTGATTTTGAGCACAATATTCTGAAATTATACAATCATTAATTTTTAAGCTATGAAATCTGTATACCTCTTTGAGCTGTTCATTGGCACCGACAAAATTGGTACCATTATCAGAATAGATGTCTGATGGTACATTTCTTCTCGCAGAAAAGCTTTTAAGAGCTGCTATAAAGGCATCAGTAGTTAGATCTGTGACGGCTTCTATATGTAACGCTTTGGACCATGCAGACAAACACGGCAATATAGCCTTTTACAAATTTAGCTCCACGTCCTCTTTTACTAGCCAACTGAATTGGTCCAGCGTAATCTACACCGCAGTTTGAGAATGGTCTAGCAGGTGTTATTCGCACGGCTGGTAAATTACCCATTATTTGTTTTGAAATTGTAGCTCGGTTTCTAAAACATTGGATGCATTTTTTGATTTCTTCTCTTACAGTGCCTTTTCCGTGTACAATCCAATAGTTCTGGCGTATTAGATGGAATGTATGGGATGGGCCAGGATGTAGGTGTTTTTATGGTAAAAGAAGATTATCATTCTACTTAGGACATGGGATTTTGGTAGAATGATTGGGTGTTTTGCTTCATACGGGTTATTTGAATGATGCAATCTGCCGCCAACACGTCTTAATCCCTTCTCATCTATAAATGGAGCAAGAGTTGCTAATTTATCATGCTTAGATAATTCTTTGTTTTGCAAAAGTGTTCTTCTCTCATTTGAATAAACTTTTTGTTGCAACCATTTAATCAGCTTTTCTGTTGTTTCATTTATTTCTCTCACGGATATTACTAAATTTTGTGTTATGTCATTGCCCTGTTTTGTCACATTTTTAATAAATTTATTTACAAAACATAAAATACGGATGATTTTGCTAAACGACGATATTTTATTCAATAAATTTTCATATACTTCTCCTTCGGCGTGTTCTAATCCTTTTACATGAAAAAATGAGATAGAACATGTTTTCTCTTTTATCTCGCATAAAGTGTCTTCATAATATACTTCCTTATGGATTGTGAGCCATATAGACTCTGGTTTGCTAAGCCATGCTGGGCCATGCCACCACTGATTAAGTTTTAACAGTTTGGATGGTAAAACATCTCTTGATGCATAGTCAGCCGGATTATCGTCTGATTTTACATGCTGCCAATAGTTTCGTGGTAGTAATTGTTGTACTTCAGAGACTCTATTGGCTACAAATGTTTTCCATTTCGTAGGATGTTCGGATAACCAACCCAACACTATAGTAGAGTCTGTCCAGGCATACATTGATATCTCTTCATCAAATGTATTTTGTACTTCTATCATTAGCTTTGCAAGAAGATGGGCTCCACACAATTCCAGTCGAGGTAATGATATTTGTTTTATTGGGGCAACCTTGGTTTTTGCTGTTATAAGTTCTATCTGAGTAGAACCCTTTTTATTTTTGAATCGGCCATAAACTGCTGCTGCATAGGCTCTTTCGCTAGCATCACAAAATCCATGCAATTGTAGTTCGCTTTGATCTATTATTCGCCTTATTTTTAGATTTTCTAATTGAGGAAGATCACCTTTTAATTGATTCCACAAAATTGCAATATCATTATCCCAGTCTAATTTTCTTAACCACAGTTTTTGATACAATATTTTCGCTAAAATAATTGATGGAGCAACTAAACCAAGTGGATCAAATACTTTAGAGACATTGGATATTAATGACCGAGCTTGTTCCAATGGCAAATTTACCTTAAAGGTAAAGTAGTCTTCTAAAGCGTTTCATTGTAACTCTAGTATTTTCACAGTAGAACTCGTTTCATCAATCGATACCATTGAATCAGCATTTTCAATTGCTGGTTCAGAAAGTTCTAGTGCATTTGACTGCCATTTTCTTAAACAAAAGCCTCTTTTTCAGAGTAACATCGTGATTTTCTCCTTTAAATATCTGGCATCTTCAACAGTGCTTGCTCCTGACAAATAATCATCAATGTAAAATTTGCTTGAAATTTCCCTTGTGATATCCGGATATTCTTCTTGGCAGTCATATGCAGCTTGTAACAAGGAACGAGTTGCTAGGAAGGAAGAACTGGCCATTCCAAATGTAACGGTTGTGAGTTTATAATGTATTACTGGATCGCTTACATGTTCTCTCCATAGAATGCGTTGGAAATCTTGATCTTCCTCAGCTACAAGAACTTGGCGGTACATTTTTTTTATATCCGCTCAAGTGCAATTTGGTTGTGCCGAAATTTGTTTAAAGTAGTCCACAAAGGCGGTTGTATGTTGGGACCAATCATAAGCATATCATTGACAGCGTTCAAGCTGGTGGTTTTGCATGATCCGTCAAACACGACTCGCAACTTGGTGGTTGAACTCTCTTTCTTGATTACGGCGTGATGCGGGAGATAATAACATCTATCATCTTGTACTGCCTGTTCCTGGTGCGGAATCTCTCTCATGTGACCTAATCTTATATATTCGCGCATCACTTTAACATATTCATTTTTAAGCTGGATACCGCGGTTTAGCTTTTGTAGTAAATTATAAAATCTCTTACGAGTAATGTTTAAAGAATTACCTAAAAGTTCTTCAGATTTTTTGAATGGCAATTTTACTATAAACTTACCGCTTATGTGTCTGACAAAATTAGTTCTGTAGTGTTCTTCGCATTTATTTTCTTCTTCGCTAAATGATTTAGTGTTTGGTATTTCCTCTATCTCCCAAAATTTTTGAAGAGTTTTATTAACATCCAAATCAATGTAATAGTTGCATCTGGTAAATTGTTTGCTTTCCTTGTCTTCATTTATTTCGCCTGATACAATCCAACCAAACATTGTATTTTGCGCTATTAAGTTGTCACCTAAATTGTTTAGTTGGCCATCTCTTAAGATATTAAAGAATTTGTCGGCTCCAATTATGATATCTACACATTCAGGTTTATAAAAGTTGGGATCAGCTAATTGTAATCCCTTAATCTTCTCTAAATTTGATGAATTGAGTTCTCGCGTTGGTAAACAATCAGTAAGTTTTTTCAAAATCAGGACTTCAATTTGGAGACTTTCGTTTGTGGAGTAAATTGATGTAGCATTTATGGATAACCTTCCTTTTGTCACTTCAGTCCCTGATGTTAAACCTTTTATTAAGAAGTTTGCTTCAGTGCGTGTCAGTTCCAGTCACTGAGCACAAGATTCGGAGATGAAAGAGGATTGAGCCCCAGAATCAAGCAAGGCTCGACATCTTTGATAGTGATGAGATGAATCTAGTACTCTTATTTCTGCAGTAGGTAGAATAGCTGTACATCTTTTAAGAGACATGGCGTGTGCAACACTCCTGGTTTCGGAATTTTGATCGCTGGTTGGAGAAATTTCTGGTACCAATGCAATGTTAGGAATTGCGTTGCTGGTAGACGCGGTTGAATTTTCTTCATGAAGAGTTTAGGCTGCTTTCCAAACGACGACTTATTTGTGGAACGTAACTTATTCTAAACTTATTTGTCGCCATATTAAATAAGTAAGAAAAGTCATTCCAATCGAATTGTCTTACTTATTTTCAATTTTGACAGTTTTTTGACAATTTGTTTTCAGAAAATCTCCAAAATTGATTATGCAGATATAAAATCAAAATTATTTATACCTTAAATACAGTAAAAATATGTATTATATTAATAATAATAATTTATAAGGAAAAGCGGTCTATTATATCAAATATTAAAAGTTTGGTGTAATTTCAACATGTTTGAAAAAAGTAATAACAAAATTGATTTAAGATTAACGCCCGGTTACTTGAACTTAATTCTGCATTTAAATAGTTTTACGTTTTATGATTGCGATTGGACCTTTAAATATAAAGCATACAGATTCAAATAAGTTTTCTTATATTTAGTTAAATCTTTGGTTATGTTTACTAAAAAATATTTTTGACATTTCAAATTAGATTTTTGTAAGAGAAAGAGACAGACAATAAGTTACCTCGCCAGCATACTTATTTGAATAAGTTTAGAATAAGTTATGTTCCACAAATAAGTTGTCGTTTGGAAAACACCCTTAGTGATGCTTTGCTTTACATATGCCACATCGAAAGCGTGATCGACAATTCTGTGATTGGTGATTCTTAAATAAACATATGAAACACAGTTTATTTTCTGCTACAAATCCTCTTCGTTCATGCACGGATAGTTGTAAGAATTCACTACAATTTCTTAAATAATGTTCTTGATCACGTTTAAGACAACTAATAACTCTGGTTGTGGCATGCATTATCTTTACGTTCGTAGGATTGATTGATCTTGCCGTACAGGTGTACGCTTGACAGGTTCACAAGCTTCTAAAGTGTCACCTTGTTTTGCTAAAAAATCCAATAAATCTTGTATGTTTGGCGTTTCAATCGCATAGCTATGATGAGCCCATGCTTGTTTTGTGGGTTGATCAAATTTATTAACAAGAATATAAATCAACCAAGGATCTCGAGATTGATATGCTTCACCTAGAACTTTAATTCCTTTAAGTACTTCATCTGAAGTATCTCTCATCCAATGAAGGGATTTTGCAGAAACCTGCGTAATTGATGGCTGGTCCATAAACTGTTTAAGGAGCGTCAATACCACGTGTTTTTTTTTATCATTTTTTTTTTTTTATTATTAATTAGTTAGACATGTTTAGCACACTAAATATGAAATATTCATTATTTAGACTCTTTGAATATCCGAAGATACCATGTCAACTATAAAGGAAGGAGATGAGGAAAATGGAAGGACTGTGGGACATTGGCTATGATACTCCAGGCTTCATCATAGTTGGCTTCGGTTATTCCAAGGTGTCGCACTAATGCGTATGGTTCTCCTTTTAGCAGTCCTTTAAGATATTGAAACTTATGTACTTTGGACATCCTCGCGTTATTATTAATTGATGCATCAAATAAGTCACGAAATGACGGAAACTCTGCATAAACTCCAGTAAAAAATGGAATATTGACACGAGGTAAGCGAACATCATTCTCACTTCTATTATTTATATGGCTAACTTCTTGTAGGAATGATCGCTGGCTTGCCATCGATTCACTGAGACTCGTGTCAAGATCAGCTGGAGGTAAAACCTGTGGCTTGTTCAACTCTGCTTTGATGAGTTTCCCTGTGATACTGAAACACTTCGCTTCAATTTGTTCTTGTAATGCAATTACATCAGCATTATCACCGCATAGTGTAGAAACGGCCTTATAATCATCCGATTCTTGTTTCAAGAGCGCTCTATGTGTTTTAATAGACTCTATCGGTTCATTTTCTAAATCTTTCAAGGCATACGCTTCAATTTGCTTCACTCTATTTAAAATTCTTTGTAATGAGCGTAGGTCTGCCATCTTAACTTACAATTTTAATTCACTCACTATGTATATCACACAAATAAAAATAATGGAAATTGTTTACTTTTATTGAACACCTTTTAATAGTTAATGTTAAATTTAAGAACTAATATTTAATATTTTAATACACTGTACAACACATACATATATTTTTCTTTTTTTTTTAATTTTATAGAATTAAAATAATCCAACAAACTCACAAAAATAGATCTAAAGTTATTTTGAAATGGCGCAAAGATCCAAAATCGTAAAAAAAAAAAATAATAATAATTTTATAATAATCGCAAATATATTCAATCTATATCACTGTAAATCCGGCTCGAAAGACCATGTAAATTTTTGCAAATAATATTTTCTTTATTTTAAATCAAAATACTATACATAAATTATAATAAATTGTTTGTAATAATAATAATAAAAGAAGTAAGAATTTTGTAAATTAATTTATTTATTTCGCATACAGTTCGCACAAAAATGTCACTAAAATTGATTTCCTTTAAAGTTATTTTAAAATAATTGTACAAATAAATTTAATAGAGATAAACTAATAAAATTTATCCAAGATGTAATATTCACCTGATGTAATCGAAAGCTCGCTTAAATTTCGATTTTTGATTTCCTCTTAGGTTGACAAAAGTGATTTTTAATTTATTAATATGACATATAAATATTTGGCGCATATTATTATTTTGGCGTATTTAGAATTTACAATATTCGTATCCAGAGGGATAGGCGAATATAAGGCGAAAGAATAATGAACGCACTCATTCTTTTATTGACATTTAGCATTATACAGCAAAACATTTTTAAATTGTTATTGTTTTTAACTAATAAAACAATTTCTTCCGTTACAAGAAAGCTAAAAAAGCTGATATGAATATACCGAATAATGGATGAATATACATTTTAGATAAATAGTATTTAAAATTGATTAACTATAATAACAAGTCTGATTTCCTAATAAAATTATTTTTCTTTCAACTCTCAAATTTGAACAGTAACATTGTGGGAAATAAAAAACGATGAATAGCAATTAATTGATTAAACACACGCAAACAAATAGAAAATTATTAAATATGCTTCTTGGTTTTATACGGCCACACTTGACGGAACGATTGAGAAGCGTCATAAATAGAGAATTTATACTGGCTTAACTAAACTGTAAGTATGATAAAATACAATTCTTAGCGCATTTAAACCCCCGTGTCAAGATTTTTTGATTGGTTTTAGAAATTTGTTGAATTGGTACTAATAAAACACAAGCGATATTCATATGAGCCTTGAGCTCCAAATTTTATCAAACTTGAACTTAAAATAATATAAAGAAAATAAAAAACTTTTGTTCGGTCTAAAAGACCTAAGTATTAGATTCATGAGCTACAAGTGAAATTCTTACCCCAACTTTTTTGCCATTTCTTGACGTTTCCTACTGATTCTAAAAAAAGCAAAAAAAAATGTATGTCCGTCTGCCGGCCGTCCGGCCGTCACAGCCTACGATATCTAGAAAACCGCTGAACGGATTTCAAATTTTTTTTTCTAAAAACAGGTTTACTCTATGGAAAGAGCCGAAAGGTCGATGTGTTCGATAACTGTACCGGAAGTGTGTCAAAACAAGGAAGTTTGCATATTTTTTGCTTAAAAAACTGTAACGTCCGCAATATTCGCAAAACAATAATAAAACCAAATTCATCTTCTGTTTCTAATTCAATAAAAATGTATTTCATTTGTTTCCGTTCATTTTTACATTAATAATAATTTTAAAATTTTCTAATACTTAACTGTTAGTTAAATTTCGAATATACTATAAAAAACAAACGAACGTACTCAATTTTATTTCCAATTCTAACAAACAGATGTCGTTACTAAACTTTTGCGGAACTTCGTATTACACGATTTGTTTTGACATCAGAAGATGTCAAACAGAAAAATCACATTGTTGATTTTGATAAAAAAGATTTTGAGATGTGTCTCTCATTCCGATCTTGTCATTAAAAAAAGACACATGTTTTTTTCTGACTAGATTGATTCAAGTCTTGTCATGAAAATAGTAAAAAGTTGTTTAGATTAGATGTTTTTTTTTACGAAAAATATTGTTTTATTGTATTACTATTGTTTTGTTTGAATTAATATATGGAAAATCATAAAACAATTTAAGTTTTGTTTTACCTGTGGATGAAGAGTGAGGATGTCAAGGTTGTGTTACTTTATTGATAAAATATTTTATCGATAATTTCAATAGCTGTTTGTTCAATTATAATATATGAGTTTGTACTGTTATCATATGGTTTTATGTTTGGTGTAGTTTCAACGTTAAAAAAATCAGAAACGATACCACATAGTTATTCAATTTTCAAAATTTGTCAAAGTTTACCTTCACCATATAAGATAAGGGATTGCTAACCAAAAAAATTAACACAAACAATATACAAAAATGGTTGATTATTACAAAATACTTGATGTTACTAAAACCGCATCAGACGCAGAAATTAAAAAAGCATACAGGAAATTAGCTTTAAAATGGCATCCAGATAAAAATCCTGAAAACTCTGAAGCAGCTTCAACAAAAAATACTAAAATAAGGTTTTTATACAATTATATGTCAATATTTTTATATATATATTATATTCCATTCTTCTTTATTGAATTTTTTTTTATTTTTTTTTGAATTGAATTCAAATTTTGATTTCCTTCTGGAAATGTTAGGCTAGAGCCTTCAGTGTATATAAGAGGTTCCCAAGACCGGGTTTATGTGGGGGCAACACGGCCATCCCGTTTATTTGTATAGAATTTTCTTTTTGAATAATATATATTGTATAAAGGTCCAAGCTATTATATAGCTACTCGTAATACGTGGCGCTTGAAACAAAGACCTTGGTTTTTGTAGATTTTTTTTATAAATGAGTTTAGTGATATTTGTTTTGATGAGTCATATTTTTTTTAGCACAAAAATAGATAATTTTTATTTATGGCGCAATTATTTCTAGAAAACCAGTTTAGGTTTTGTCATATTTTTTTTTTTGAATTTGTAACGCAAATGGGGCGTTGTCAACCAGTTTGGTTTGAGTTGAAGATTTTTTTTGGATAAACCAATTTTGGTTCTTTTTTGGGTAAACCAGTTGTGGTTTAATTATTTTTATGTACAGTATTTGTACAGGTTTTTGTAAATTATTTTTTTTGATAGTGTATGACTTTGGTAAATTAATTAATAAGGTAAATTCTCCTTTCTCAGCGGTAGGCCTAAAAAGCCATCCATAGAGCTTCACTCTTTAACATTGATGTCGTTCTTAGATCGCCTATGGCCATCGGGGTTATGCGATCGAAGAACATTGGTTTCTTCTCTTCATTCGGCGAGGAAGTCCTCAGGGACGAGGAGTGGTGTTGCTGTGTTTGTACTTAGGTGCAAACCAGTAGTACCATTCTTTGCTCAGAGGCTTCTTCGGTGTAATGAAGAGAAGAACCAATTGTACTTTGCTTTCAGGATCAGAGGCTTCACCTCACACAAATTCAAAAACTTTTCCACTTTTCCATTTAGCTTTTCAATAGATCAGTTTTTCATAGAGTTTAGGATTTGAAGTCTGGTGCTCGGGAGCGTTCTTCAACTTTCGCATTAGGTTTAGTTGTAATTTATTTTTAGGGTAAACAAGCACAACTGGGTCAGTAGAAGTGGACCTAGGGTCTAATCGTGACAGTTGTGATTGTTTTATTAGGTTGGGGAGAAACTGTTCTGTAGAATCTGGTCGTTAGGGGCTTTTCTAGTCAGTTCTCACATGCATTGTTGGAGTGGGCTCGCGAACGCGATATTTCAAATTTAAATGAAATGGATATTGTACCATACTTACTTTTTAAATTGTCTCCAGACGAATCTTGATTTTGGGAATCTCTTATATATTAAATAAAAATAAAATAAATAAAACAAATTTTTTGAAAATTAAATAAATAAATTTTTATTAAATAAAATAATTTTTTTTTCGTAATTTAAATAGTTTTAGGTAACTAAATAAATAAATTTCTTTTAACTATACAATACATCAAGATATAAATAAATATTTTTTATTTTTTTTTAAAAATAAATCAATATTTCGAAGTTAAGACGGTGCATCCGATAAATAAACATCCTTTCTGAATATTTTTTATTTTTCAATTTTTTTTAAAAAATAAATAAATATATTTTAGAGGTGCTATCGTCAATAACTAATTTTAGGTATATATATATTTCAGTATATCTGAAATTAAATAAATAAATTATATTTTTATATACAATATTTTAGGAATTTTTGTGAAAGGTAAAGCAAAGATTAAGTACGACAGTGGTCTTTTTGTTATTCTTTTACGAAATTTTGTTTTTGCAAAATTTTTTGTGTTTTTGAATTGGGCGTTCGTTGTTTTTTTCGTTTTGCGTTTTTCATTATTTTCACATTTACAGCGTACTAACTACATTTTTTTGTTGGAATTGGTTTTGTTATTGTTATTGACGTGTTTTTGCGATTTCTGGACTTTATAAATTTTACCATCGAAATCTCTAGCGTCTGTTTTCTATATACCAAGCCTAAGTTTTTTTCAATACAATTTTTAATAATATTTTTTTTATAAAATTAAATTTAGTTGTTAGAATTATTAGTTTTCATAAATTAAACATCTATTCTTAGTTATTAGTTATTATAGTTATAAATTTAATTGTGGGTTTTTAGAATTTAATTAGTTTTTATATTTAATATTACTATAGTTATTATAATTTTTTTTTATTAGTAATGCACTCATACGCGATCCCCATATTCGTCATTGGTTTAATGTGAGTTACAATTTCGAGGTATTGATTTATGTATTATTCACACTATGGAGTGGATGTCAATAGAACATGTCTCATTACAGTTCTATAAACTTTTGAACTTATACAAAAGTGGTGAAATATTTTTATTTGGCTAATATGATGTTCATTTTTGGCCAAAACGACTTCTATTGCAGTACGCCTTATTAGATTTTGTGATTTGTACATGAATTATTTTGTGTATCTCATATATATATATATACAAAATGGTTTATGTCGAACCTGGAAATCTGGGTAGGTTTCCTATTGCAACACGTTCGTTTGGTGAAAGAATGGTTTGGTGAAAGAATTTTTGGTGGTTAAGTCATGTTTTTATGAGTTTTAGGATGTTATTAACGCAATAAAAGTTAACATTGACCAAACAGTTTTTCAACAATTTTGTATAAGTTTAAATCTTTCGTCACTACTCTCAAAGTATTATTGGTCTGTGTTTATAGAAGTATAATTGGAAATAATTAATTCCCATTACCTTTATAGAGTGAGCCGGATCCAAATCAATATCTCCACATTTGTCATCATATTGATCCGCTGACGTACGTATACATATCTCGTATGAGTCCATTTTAGTTACCACCATTTTTAAAATTATTTTTTATTGCGACTAATTTAAAAAATAGGATAAATATAGAAATAATTATTTTTAGCTAACATTTATTTTCGTTTTGAATACAATAAATAAAGCGATGGAAATTTGACCTGAACAAATATATTAGAATTGTTATTATTAGTTTAAGTTTAATAGTGGTGGTTTCTGACGTAGAGGGGATGGCGACGTTTTTGTGATTTCAAGAGCAAAAATCTTGGTTTTTACCTTGAATTCATGGTGTAACGTCCGCAATATTCGCAAAACAATAATAAAACCAAATTCATCTTCTGTTTCTAATTCAATAAAAATGTATTTCATTAGTTTCCGTTCATTTTTACATTAATAATAATTTTAAAATTTTCTAATACTTAACTGTTAGTTAAATTTCGAATATACTATAAAAAACAAACGAACGTACTCAATTTTATTTCCAATTCTAACAAACAGATGTCGTTACTAAACTTTTGCTGAACTTAGTGTTACACGATTTGTTTTGACATCAGAAGATGTCAAACAGAAAAATCACATTGTTGATTTTGATAAAAAAGATTTTGAGATGTGTCTCTCATTCCGATCTTGTCATTAAAAAAAGACACATGTTTTTTTCTGACTAGATTGATTCAAGTCTTGTCATGAAAATAGTAAAAAGTTGTTTAGATTAGATGTTTTTTTTTACGAAAAATATTGTTTTATTGTATTACTATTGTTTTGTTTGAATTAATATATGGAAAATCATAAAACAATTTAAGTTTTGTTTTACCTGTGGATGAAGAGTGAGGATGTCAAGGTTGTGTTACTTTATTGATAAAATATTTTATCGATAATTTCAATAGCTGTTTGTTCAATTATAATATATGAGTTTGTACTGTTATCATATGGTTTTATGTTTGGTGTAGTTTCAACGTTAAAAAAATCAGAAACGATACCACATAGTTATTCAATTTTCAAAATTTGTCAAAGTTTACCTTCACCATATAAGATAAGGGATTGCTAACCAAAAAAATTAACACAAACAATATACAAAAATGGTTGATTATTACAAAATACTTGATGTTACTAAAACCGCATCAGACGCAGAAATTAAAAAAGCATACAGGAAATTAGCTTTAAAATGGCATCCAGATAAAAATCCTGAAAACTCTGAAGCAGCTTCAACAAAAAATACTAAAATAAGGTTTTTATACAATTATATGTCAATATTTTTATATATATATTATATTCCATTCTTTTTTATTGAATTTTTTTTATTTTTTTTGAATTGAATTCAAATTTTGATTTCCTTCTGGAAATGTTAGGCTAGAGCCTTCAGTGTATATAAGAGGTTCCCAAGACCGGGTTTATGTGGGGGCAACACGGCCATCCCGTTTATTTGTATAGAATTTTCTTTTTGAATTATATATATTGTGTGGCGAACACTTATAAAATTTTTCAACAAATTTTTATTTCCAATCGCACATTCCTTGCTTTTGATTTAATTTTAAAAAAATCCATGAATGCATTGAAAAACAATATAGTCAGTTTTTATAAAAAATTCATATGGCTGACAGTTAAAAAATTAGAACAACTAATTTAATTTAAAAGTTAATTTAAATAAATTGCATTACTGATCTATTAATATTTATATTATAACATATTGGAAGAAAGAATATGCCATACTTTCCGGATTATTAAACATATTATTCTTTAATATTGTTTTTGAATAAATGCTCGTATTTTGTTCTTATTAAAAATATGCTGCAGTATAAGAATTTACTTGAATAAATTTAGCAAGATATGAACTTGTTTACTATTTGTAAATATATCTATGATGTGAATATTTGTTAATTATTATAAAGATAACACAATAAATGGAAATTTGATTCAGTGTGAAAATTTATTGTAACCATTTATATAAGAATTAAAAATGAACAAAAATATTTACTAGTTGCATTGTCGATCTAGAAGTCGCATAACTATTACATTCTACTGAAATCTTTTATTGCAACAATTTAATAAAAGTGGAATTTACATATGAACAGTGACAACAATTGAAATTAAATTAGATGAACTACATCAATCTATTAAACTCCATATAATTTTATTTAAATCAACTGGATTTGGAAGAAATCATTTCGTGTACAACTCAACAGCTACCGAAGATCTATTGCAACACATCTACAATCCGGATATTGATAACATCATTGAAACAATATCAGCTATAATTTGGTGACCATCCGACAGGGAACAAGCTTACAACAGATTCAAGTCAGCATTCAAGTATCAAATTTATTGTTTAATTTATTTTTTGTTTGTTTTTCGAAATTTAAAATAGTAGATTGTTTCATTTTGCTTAAACATTTTAAATTTTATAAATATATTTAGGGAAATTCTTTTTTGCTCGGGCTACTGTCGATTTACAGTACTATAAATATTTTATTTCTAATATTTTTTATTTTTTTTTTTTTCTCGCTACAACACTTCTTTTTGTCTAGTTGCCATAGCTTTTAGGTCGAGGAAAATTGGTTGCAAGTTCCTTTAACATCGGCCATGGATAATTCTGACGACACTGTTGCACCACGAAAATATTCCTTTACGGAAGAAGAGCTCCTAGCTCTAGTTAATGAACGTGCTAGAGCCTTCATGGCCGAAGCTAATGAAGCTCAAGGAACATCTGCAACCTATGTTCAAAGTCCTCAAAATATTCTTCCGTCTTGTTCTTCGGAACCCAAATTTCAAGAGGCAATACAAATTAGCCCTATTTCAATTAAAGTTCCTCCTTTCTGGAAAGATCAACCAGACACCTGGTTTTCAATTTTGGAAGAGCAATTCCGCATTTCAAAAATTAAATCGCAAGATGCCAAATACGGTCATGTTCTAGGCATCATTACACCAGATATTTCTTCCATAATCTGGGACGTCCTTACTGCACCTAAGGGAGCAAATCCGTATGACCAGGTGAAATCCGCCCTTCTTCAGCGTCTCACCTCTAGCACTACAGATCGTATTAGAAATGTGCTTAGAGGAATGGATCTCGGCGATCGTAAGCCCTCACAACTTCTCAGGGAAATGTCCCGTGAGGCACAAAACGCTTTTTCTGAGGATGTACTCAAATTGCTCTGGGAAGAAAAACTTCCTGCCTCTGTGCGCACAGCACTAGCTGTGGTAAACCTTGATCTAACTACGACAGCCGAACTGGCTGATCGCGTCTACGCTGCTCAGATAGGAGATTCTATAATGGCAGTTACCTCTCCTGCAAACAATTATGCTAATGAAATAGCTTCTTTGACTGCGAAGTTCAATGAACTCCAGTCCTCTGTTCTCAACGCAATATCAACGAGTAATTTAAACAAAAGTAGAAGTAGGTCCAAGGACCGAAACTACAGTCGAGATCACACGCTTCGTCGATTCCGCTATCGCCCAAGATCTAGATCTAGGGTACAAATATTTGATGGTGAATGTTACTATCACCACAAATTCCAGCAAAACGCAAAACGCTGTGACCCAAAGTGCAAGCACTTTAAACCTAGCAGCCAAAATTCTTCTTTTCAATCAAAATTTTCAAAAAACTAAATGGCTCGTCACAAGTGGCGGCATGTGATAACAGCCAAACTCAGCACCGTCTTCTTGTTTATGACCGAATTTCTCGAAAATCCTTTTTAGTCGATACTGGGGCCGAAGTGTCTGTTCTTCCAGCTACTGTGGAAGAAAAACTTTCTAAATTATCTGATTTCCCTCTCTATGCAGCGAACAACACTAAAGTCAGAACTTATGGTACACGATCCCACGAATTAAATATTGGTCTCAGACGATCGTTCTGTCAGACCTTTATTATCGCGGACGTTACCATGCCTATTCTTGGAGCTGACTTTTTAAATAAATATGGTCTCTTAGTGGATATCAAAAATCGACGACTTGTCGATCCACTTACCAACTTGTTCGCCATCGCTGAAATCTCCACTTCTCCAGTCCCCACTTTAACAACAATCGACAATTCTGTTGATCCTGCTGTCGTCAATATTCTAAGGAATTTTAAAAATTTAACTTCTGCAAGTGATCTTGCTTTACCAGTCAAACATAACGTTACACACGTTATCGAAACTCGCGGTCCTCCCATTTCTTCAAAGTACCGTAGACTAGCTCCGGACAAATTGGCGATAGCCAAGACCGAATTTGACACCATGCTGGCTCAAGGTATTTGTCGACCTTCTAACAGCCCATGGTCATCCCCTCTCCACCTCGCCAAAAAGAAGAACGGCGAGTGGAGACCTTGCGGTGATTACCGTGCTCTTAATAATGTGACAACCCCTGATAAATATCCTATTCCTCATATTCAGGATTTTACTCAACAATTATATGAATGCAAAATTTTCTCAACTATTGATCTCGTTCGTGCTTATCATCAAATTCCTATTGATGAACACGACATTGCTAAAACAGCAATATCCACACCGTTCGGACTCTTCGAATTCGTTCGAATGACATTCGGATTGCGAAACTCTGCGCAATCATTTCAACGGTTCATGCATTCATTACTTCGAGACCTTGACTTTTGTTTCATCTATATTGATGACCTCCTTATTGCTTCTAAGACTTTTGAGGAACACCTCACACATCTTCGAACTGTTTTCGAGCGTCTTTCAAACGCAGGTCTCATCATCAACGTTGAAAAATGCAACTTCGCAAAAAACAACGTTGACTTTTTAGGACATCACATTGACTCGACTGGAATTAAGCCGACTTTAGAACGTGTCGATGCGATCAACAATTTCGATCGTCCAGAAACCGTTAGGCAACTCCGTCGTTTTCTAGGTATGATTAATTTCTACCGTCGCTTCATACCTCACGCTGGTGGCAATCAAGCCATCCTTAATGATTTTCTTAAAGGTTCTAGAAAGAATGACAAACGAGTCATTCAATGGTCCGATGACGCCATTCAAACCTTCGACCTGTGCAAGCGGCAACTTGCCGAGGCAACTACTCTTGCCCATCCCTCGCACACTGCCCAACTTGCGGTAATGGTCGATGCTTCTGATAAGGCACTTGGCGCTGTAGTTCAACAAAATATTAACAACTGTTGGACTTATCTCAGTTTCTTCTCTGTGCGACTTAATGAGTCGCAACAGAAATATAGCGCTTATGATCGTGAACTTCTAGCAGCTTACTCTGCTATCAAACACTTTAGATATCTCCTTGAAGGTAGAACCTTCACACTTTACACCGATCATAAGCCTCTTGTTTATGCTTTGTTGCAGAACCCTGCCAAAGCAAGTCCTCGCCAGTTCAGGCATTTAGATTTTATCAGTCAATTCACGACTGATATTCAACACATCTCTGGGATTGAAAACGTAGTTGCAGATACACTTTCTCGTATCGATCAACTATCAATACCAGAATGTATTAATTATAACGAAATTGCTGATGCTCAGTTCGATGACTGCGAACTAAAGGAATTAGTGGACACTAGTCCCACACTACAATTCCGATCTTTTCCGTTAACTTTTGGACAATCTTCGTCTAAAACAATTTTATGCGATACTTCTTCTGGTAACGCTCGCCCCTTTATACCAAAGCAATTTCGTCAGTCTGTTTTCAATAGCCTACATAATTTATCCCATCCAGGGGTTAACAGTTCCGTCAAACTCCTTACGGATAAGGTCATTTGGCCATCCATTAAAAAGGACGTTAAACAAATGGCACAGAACTGCCTGGCTTGCCAAAAGGCAAAAGTTTCTAGGCACACACAATCTTCTTTGGGTAACTATGCCCCAACTTCACAACGATTTTCCGAGATACATATGGACATAATTGGTCCACTTCCTACTTCTGAGGACAAACGATATTGTGTCACAATTATTGACCGCTATTCTCGCTGGCCTGAGGCCATCCCCATCTCGGATATCACTGCTGAAACGGTAGCCTCAGCACTCTATTCTAATTGGATCGCTCGTTTCGGAGTACCTTCAGTAATCGTAACTGATCAGGGCTCCCAATTTGAATCCAATCTCTTTTGTGAGTTGTCTAAACTCATAGGTTTCGAACGCAAACGCACTACTAGCTACAATCCTAAATGTAACGGTCTCATTGAACGTTGGCATCGGACACTCAAATCTGCTATCATGGCTTACGACAGGACAGACTGGACAAGGATATTACCTTCAATCCTACTTGGTTTACGAACCACTTTTCGTGAAGATTTCCAATCTTCATCTGCGGAACTTGTTTATGGTACGCAAATTCGTCTTCCTGGAGAATTTTTCAGCAATAATACCAAGTTAATTCCTCAATCTGATTTCGTTTCACAATTGAAACAACACTTCGATCACCTTCGTCCCATTAATGCATCAAGGCACTCTTCTGACAAAGTTTTCGTTTTCAAAGCCCTTGATTCTTGCTCACATGTCTTCTTACGCACTGACTTAGTACGTAAGTCGCTTCAGCCTCCATACGAAGGTCCATACCTAGTCATTAGTCATTGATCGCAAAGGTCAACACATGCGAGTCTCAATCGACAGATTAAAACCTTGTTTTAGGTCAGAATCTGAAGATATCTCGACTCAACCTCCATTGTCTTCCAACAAAAATCTTACTCGCGCAGACGAAATACCGTCTTCTGCAGACAACGTCCAATCTTATTCTTCGGACATCTTCAAGTCTTTACTTTCCACTTCCACAGAAGATGGGAAACACAACGCAAACGCCACTAAAACGGCTAAAAAGGTAAAATTTAATCTAACACCTCAAACGTTCACCTTTAACCCTTCCGCTGCAACAACCCGAGCAGGTCGAACTACCAGAACTCCTGCTCGCTTTCTTAATGCTACGGCATTTTAAATCTCCTTTCTTCTGTTTTCATATCGTCCCATCTGCGATGGCACTAGGGGGGGAGTGTTGTGGCGAACACTTATAAAATTTTTCAACAAATTTTTATTTCCAATCGCACATTCCTTGCTTTTGATTTAATTTTAAAAAAATCCATGAATGCGTTGAAAAACAATATAGTCAGTTTTTATAAAAAATTCATATGGCTGACAGTTAAAAAATTAGAACAACTAATTTAATTTAAAAGTTAATTTAAATAAATTGCATTACTGATCTATTAATATTTATATTATAACATATTGGAAGAAAGAATATGCCATACTTTCCGGATTATTAAACATATTATTCTTTAATATTGTTTTTGAATAAATGCTCGTATTTTGTTCTTATTAAAAATATGCTGCAGTATAAGAATTTACTTGAATAAATTTAGCAAGATATGAACTTGTTTACTATTTGTAAATAAATCTATGATGTGAATATTTGTTAATTATTATAAAGATAACACAATAAATGGAAATTTGATTCAGTGTGAAAATTTATTGTAACCATTTATATAAGAATTAAAAGTGAACAAAAATATTTACTAGTTGCATTGTCGATCTAGAAGTCGCATAACTATTACATTCTACTGAAATCTTTTATTGCAACAATTTAATAAAAGTGGAATTTACATATGAACAGTGACAACAATTGAAATTAAATTAGATGAACTACATCAATCTATTAAACTCCATATAATTTTATTTAAATCAACTGGATTTGGAAGAAATCATTTCGTGTACAACTCAACAGCTACCGAAGATCTATTGCAACACATCTACAATCCGGATATTGATAACATCATTGAAACAATATCAGCTATAATTGTATAAAGGTCCAAGCTATTATATAGCTACTCGTAATAAAACTTTCATTTCAAGTGATTACGAGTAGAATGTATTTGGAGAAATCTTGATGGTCTGAATTGGTATGTGAGACCAAAGTCTAGATTCTTGCATTATAAGTTTGTCAAAAAAATGTTGTCAAGTGTGTCAAAAGAAAGTTTTTATTTATTTTTTAAACCATTTTTTTGGAAAAAATAAAATTAATTATTTGTATGACATGAACATTTATTATTATTGTAGAGAATTATGGCATTATTAGTCAAAAAAATAATGTCAAGCGTGTCAAAAAATGATTTCATTTATTTTTTAGCCAATTTTTTGAAAAAAATGTGGCTGTTTTTATGACGTAAATGTAATTGAAAATGAAATTGGACATGGACATTTTTGAATTTATTATAGTTTTTGAAATATTTTTGGAATTTTGAAAAAAGTTTGTATTTTTGATTTTGTAATAATTTTTGCAATATTTTTAGAATTTTGGAAAAAGCTTTTGATTTTGTAAGAATTTTTGGAATATAGAATTGGGAATTGGAAAATTTTAAATTTTTGATTTTGTTATAATTTTTGGAATTTTGAAATAGTTTCAATTTTGATTTCGTAATAATTTTTGGAATATTTTTAAAATTATGAAAAACGTTTGATTTTACTATAACGACCATTTCAGATCAAATCGAGAGGGGGTCTTAGGTGACCATTTCCGATTTGTCTGAAAATGCGTTAATAGATTCGTCTCGTGAAAATAAAAAACTAATTTGACCGAAAAAATTCAATAAGTGGTTTTTCATGAGATATCACCATACAAAGTTTCGCGAAAATCGGGAAAAATCAAAAAAGGAGTCAAATTCAAAAACTCACAGCTCTTTCATTTTTTATCCGATTTGCGTCAACAGTATATCGTTGAAAAGGTAATTTATTTTACTTTAAGATCAATTATTCAAAATTTATTGTTGCCTAACGAACAATGTTTAAAATGTGAGTTTTAATATATTTTGACAATTCGGCTCAAAACCTTACCTCTAATTTATTTTTAATTTTTATTTTAAAGGTCAACAAATTACCTTTCCAACGATATACTGTTCTTGATGGTATCTTGATTTGTTAGGTTTTTATTGAGTTTTTGTGGGATATGCCATGAATTTTCAGTACAAAGTTTTACCGAATGAGTAAAAAATCGACCATATTCTCTATTCGGTGACAGATAACTAACTAAATATCCCTTTTTTCTATAACCTCTAAAAACAAACAATCCCAAAAAGTAACTACATGCTGAAACGATTAAAAATGTAAAAGGTTAGAGCGATGAGGCGCCAATATTATTTGTTCCTTTTGAAATGTTTATTTATTTTTAATCCTCTTTATCTCTCTCCCTCTCAAAAATAAAAACAATGTTTTAAGAACTTAGGATAAGAAAAAATAAATTTTAATAAGTTAGTTTGTTCAAATTTAGATTCAGTAAAAATTGGTCTTTAAGAATAATTAGTTAAAATATCTTTTTAGAGTTAAATAAAAACAAAATAAGTAACATAAAATATTTTTTATGAATAAAATTAAATTAAAAATAAGTGCTGGTGCTTTAAATATAAAATATAATTTTAATAAAATTATTATTTTAATAAAATTATATTAAATAAATATTTTATCAAAATGTTGTGTGCTGAGCCAAACATGAAATGCCATTTGAATGAATGCGATAAATGCCCCGGAGTCAATGGAATGGAGCAATTCTTCGAACAAATTCTTGAAGATAACCAAATGGAGAGTATACCATACAAACAATGGGTCAATCAAAGCGGTAAATTTTGAACTAGCTTATTTTTGAATTACGCCATTCATTACGCCATTTGAATTACGCCGTTCAGTAATTTATTTTAATAATTTTAATAATTTTTTTAAAAAATAGGTAGAACGAGCTTGGAAAATATTACGCGTTCTTCCGATGATTTCATTAGGTCGTATAGCATGCAGCTGGCAACTTTGATTCCACACGGTTTCATCGCGAAGAAACAATCTGATTTTTTGAAAATGAAAAAGGATCAACTGCGGCAAGGCGAGTTTATTGTAATCTCTGATTTTACGAAAAATTATCATTGCGTTATTCAGGTATATATTCATCTCCAATCGATTCGAAAAATTGGTTGGATAGATACCATTTTATATTAAATGCGAAAATTTTTAAGAACGAAGTACAATCAGCACATTGGAACCAGCAGCAGGTTACACTTCATCTGTTTGCGATTTATTTCAAAGATGAGAGAGATGAGTTGAAGTTCAAAAGTCTTCTGATAATTGCCGAGAGTCTGAAGCACAACTATGAAGCAGTTTACCAATTTCAGCAGGAACTTTTTAAATTCTTGGATGAGACTTTTCAATTCATCACAAAAATATACTTCTTTTCGGATGGAGCAGCTTCGCAGTACAAAAACTAAAAAATTTCTTTCAATTGTGTCAACATTGAAAGGCCCATAATTTCGATGTTGAATGGCATTTCTTTGCCACGGCGCATGGAAAGGGCCCCCATTGATGGTATTGGAGGCGCCTTTAAGCGCAACGCAACAAGAGCTAGTCTCCAGAAAAAATCTCCAGAAGGCCATATAAGAACTGCAAAAGAACTCTACCAATGGGCCATTTCGAACAAAGACTCGGCCATTGCCTTTCGCTTTTGTCCGGAAGAAGAATACAAGAAAATTGAAAAGAGATTTGAAAAAAAAATTTGACAAGGTGTCAACTATCGCAGGAACACAAAAATTTCATTGCTTTACTCCAATCAACGACAAAGAAATTAAAGTCTCAAGATTCACAGCTTTGAATGATTTTACAATCTTTAAATTAATTAATTAAACAGAATTTAAAGAAACCATTTTGCATAACACTATTTACAGATCGAAAAAAAATAAACTAAATCATATCATTTCCTGTTCTGTGATTTTTTAATTTTTAATTTGTTCAATTTTTTAATTTTCTTTTACTATATATGTATTTGTATTTGTTCTTAATAGTCTTAAGATTTGTGTTACTACTGGGCAAGAATTGGGTCTCGGCCTGTTTGCCATTGTTGATTAAATAAATAAATAAAAAGTGTATTCATACAGATAATAAAATCGAAAATTCAAGAAAATCGATAATTTGTGCAACTTAGAGGTCAAAGGTTACGTGAGAGGTCATTCACTTGTATGGATTAAATATAGATTTTGTCGAAACAATCAATATTGCCAAAGAGCGAAGTTAGTTATCTTTGACCGAATAGAGAATATGGTCGATTTTTTACTCATTCGGTAAAACTTTGTACTGAAAATTCATGGCATATCCCATAAAAAACTCAATAAAAACCTAACGAATCAAGATATCATCAAGAACAGTATATCGTTGGAAAGGTAATTTGTTGATCTTTGAAAAAAAATTAAAAAAAAAATTAAAGGTAAGGTTTTGAGCCGAAGGGTCAAAATATATTAAAACTCACATTTTACACATCTTTCGTTAGGCAACAATAAATTTTGAATAATTAATCTTAAAGTAGACTAAATTATCTTTTCAACGATATACTGTTGACCCAAATCGGATAAAAAATGAAAGAGCTGTGAGTTTTTGAATTTGACTCCTTTTTTGATTTTTCCCGATTTTCGCGAAACTTTGTATGGTGATATCTCATGAAAAACCACTTATTGAATTTTTTCGGTCAAATTAGTTTTTATTTTCACGAGACGAATCTATTAACGCATTTTCAGACGAATCGGAAATGGTCACCTAAGATTTTTGCTTTTTCCTCTCGATTTAATATGAAATGTTCGATAATTTTTACAATATTTTTGGAATTTTGAAAGAAATATGAATTTGTGATTTTATAATATTTTCTCGAATCGCTAAATGGAAGGTTTTCGAATAGTTTGCTGAAAATGTAATTGAAAATGAAATTGGACATGGACATTTTTGAATTTGTTATAGTTTTTGAAATATTTTTGGAATTTTGAAAAAGTTTCAATTTTTGATTTTGTAAGAATTTTTGGAATATATTTTGAATTTTGAAAAATTTTAAATTTTTGATTTTATTATAATTTTGGAAAAAGTTTCAATTTTTGATATTGTTATAATTTTTGCAATATTTTTAGAATTTTTGAAAAAAGTTTTAATCTGTGATTTTGAAAAACCTAAACCAATTCTGAAGAGCAGGGAGTCTCCCAGTTGCAAAGAATGCCCCATATATATACTTATTACTTAATTGAAATAAATAAGTAATCATTTTAAACACATAATTTCTTCGAGCCACCCTGTTTCTAAACTAGTGAGAAAATAAAAAAATAAAACACATTTGTTAGTTTTTTTTATTATACTAACGATCATCAAAGTTTCAAGAAAATCGGAGCATTTTTTCAAACCTAACATAGTTAAACCAAACATAAAATTTTTTTAAACAAATAAAACCTTAAGGGGTTAACAGAACCCTGATGATAAAAAACAAACCCATCCCATAAAATCAACCAAATTCAACTAAAAGAAATAAGAGAATTTAACTTGAAATTTGATTTTTGAACAAAACGTATCAAAGCCATTGTGTGTGATTATAGTTTTAATAAAATCAAAACAATTTAACCAATTGAATAATGATAATTTTTTTAAAAGAAAAATTTCATTAGACAATAGGTTAAGCTCATTAGTCTATAGGTTAGAAAACAATACAATAATACATACTTTTACTTTGGAAAAAACATTCAAATAAAGCTGATATTAATAAATGAAACAGAATAAAAATTATTAATAGAAATTGTAACCTTCTAGGTTGAATGAAGTTTATTGAGGAATATCATGCTACTTAAATGTGGCCACTGTTTGTAGTAGCGGGACCCACTTCCCAAAGATCTATTCTTCTAAGTTCTTTATTGTACTTTTCTTATAGTTGTGGTAATTTGTTCTTGGAATCATCTTCTTTAAAAACAACAATTAAAACATATGTTCATTATTTTATTTTAGACTTGGACACGATCTTTGTTAAGTGGCTTAGTGGTAGCACACTGGCCTTCGAACTCGGAAGACCCAATTGGCCAATTACCCGATAGTCAACTGATATAGTTGAGAAATTGGCAACACTATAGGCTGATGTAAACTAAATCGAATAAATTAAGCCTTCAAGTTCTGTAATGTATATTGTATGTATAAGTAATGAATATTTCATATTTAGTGTGCTAAACATGTCTAACTAATTAATAAAAAAAAAAAAAAAAAGTGAAACCTCAACCACAAAATTGAGTGAATTGATGAAATTAAATCAGGTGTCGGGGACGCTTGTTGACAGCCTAGGTTCTTATTTATAACATATACGGCACAAACAAACATTGGACTTGCTAAGTACGGTACTGTTTCAATTTAATTCGTTCCGGATAAAATAGGAAAGATATTCAAAAAATACATATTTAAGTACAGTAATCCAATATATCACACTAATTTATTTACTGGATATTACGGTTAGTACAGATATGTCCACAGTATGTCCACAGTATTGATAAAATTCCAATATCCATTTTGCTAAACATTAATTAATCGAAATTCGAAAATCGAAAGTTTTTGTCTTAAAAATATTAAATAATATACAGAAATATACTAACAAACGATTTATAGATTGAATTGATTTAATGGTCCCAAATCCCTGCAGAATAAGTATCCTAGAAGAAATAATAAATATTTGATAGAACTTATAACAATTTCTAGGTATATTGAACAACCAGAATTGTTTTATTTAAGTTTAAGGGCCGAACAATTTTTATTTTCTTGACATGCGCAAAACAGGACAATTTTGTTTTGAATTTGTGGTTATTTTTTAATTTAAATTTTTGTGTTTCTAAAATTTGTTTTTTGATATAAATTAATAGTAAAATAAATAATATTTTTAATATAATTTTAATAAATTCAATTTAAGTTTGAAATAATATTTTTCAATTTATAATCAAATTTATTTAATAAAAAAGTAGAAGAAAAAGTATTGCCACATATAAAATTACTGCTATAAACTGCAATAAAAATAAAATAAATTCTATCCGTGTTCATACAATCGACGAAAACTAAAATCCTCGGATGTAAATAAAATTTTATTCTCGGATTTTTTTCTATTTTTCATACAATCGACCCTAAGGCCTAAATGATGTAATTTAATTTTTCTATGATCGCAAATGAAAAGTCTATTTTCATCAAACTTAGTGCTCTGCGAAAATGGGTTAGCTTCCATCCATTTTAATTTTTTAATGAGTAATATAGTAAGCGTCGCTTTTATTTTAAGCTATGACAAATTTTTTATTGCAATGACGCGTCATTAAAGTAAAGTAAAGTGATATGAAAACAGTGTGCGTTCGTTAACATTATTTAAGTACTAACTGTTTAAATGTCCAATTAATTGAAAAAATTATCAAATAACTAATCATTTATATTTCGTATAAGTTTATAATTATATTAAACCATTGTTTATGCTGTTTAACATGTGATATTTATGAAACAATGAAAAATAAAATATGGCGTTGTACTATACAAAAAATAACAAAATATGGCGTTCATATCAGAAACCTAAATATATCTGTATATAATATATGTATATGAATCTATATAATAATTTTGAAATGAACTGAATATCAAATTGATGTATGAACAGTTGAATATAATAAAAATCTATATTGTTCTAAAAAAAATACAAAACTTTTTTGGATTAAATGTAAAAAAGACCTATGTAAACTCGTTAAAGGAGCAAAACCATTAATTAATTTTAAACTTTAATGGGACATCGGAAACTACAGTAGCTCGAATAAAATCAAAGAACTTGGCGGAAAAGGGAGGAATAAAATTTAATACCAGTTGGGTCATTGACGGAGGATTGTATGAACATATATATATAGCCGATACACTATACAACCATGAAAAACAGCATATGAAGTTTTAATTTCATGTTGTCGATTTTTAATTTTATAAGTTATAGTAAATATCGATTATATATATACTATCATAGAAAAAATTGTATTTCTACGCGATATGAAAACAATGTTTTCATCTCCTGTACAAAAATATACTATTTTGTAGGCAATGCGAAAATTGAAATTAAATTTGAATAACATATTCCATATGCATTAAAATAATAAATAAAAACTTACGATTTTGCCACAAACCATTTTTGAAATTTTTATTGTTTATGTTTTTCTGTTGTATTTGATGGTTTTGTTAAGTTAGCGTGAGAATTTGTGATCTAAAAAGTAGTTAAGTTTTCGGTGGTCGATTATATGTAAAGCCATATGTCGCATCGTTACGTTAATTTGTTAACTTCTCGTTGGTTGGTTCTTAAATAATCAGATCACAAATAAGAGCTATTTAGATAGAGAATCGAATCAAAACGCCGATAATAAGAAATGTGAGCCCAACCCTTTCCGTTTTTTTAGTATAATAATAGTAGTTTAAGCAATTAGTGTTTAATGAGATAGTTTATTCTCAAGCAAAAGTTTAAAATTTGTGAGAGAATAAAATTCATTAAACACGAATTGATTACACTATTTTGTTATCTGACAGAGCATTGTGCATTATATAAAATAAAAACGTTTTCTTCAATTAAAACCATAAATCTTTATTGTTTTAATTGAGAAATCAATTTTCTGATTAAAAAAAACCCTTATGATAAAAAAACCATCCCATACAATCAATTAAATTAACTAATACCGCATTTACAGCGACATAGCAAATTAGTAGATAGTATATTAATTTGCCTTAATTGTCGTATTTAATATCAGTTTACAACGTAGAATGTAATTTGAATCGTAAGTATTTGAATCGTTTGTAATTGTAGTAAGCCTAGATATCAAATTAGTTGCAGGCTTTTGAAATAAAAAGTGTTTATTCTCTTCCATTTAATTATATCAGCTTTATTTGTATGTTTTTTCGATAATAATAGTATGTATTATTGTATTGTTTTTTAACCTATAGCCTAATGAACTTAACCTATTGCCTAATGAAAATTTTCCTATAAAAAAATTATCATTATTCAATTGGTATGATTCCAATTGGTCAAATTATTTTGATTTCATTAAAATTATTTTCAAATTATAATCACATTTGCTTTGATAAGTTTTGTTCAAAAATCAAATTTTGAGTAATTCTCTTATTTCGTTTAGTTGAACTTGGTTGATTGTATGAGAAGGGCGTTTTTTATCATCAGGGTTTTTTTATTAAGAAATTTGATTTATCAATTAAAACAATAAAGATTTATTGTTTTAATTGAAGAAAATGTTTTTATTTTTTATATTACAATTTTTATAACTTTGTCAGAGAATAAAGTATTGTAATCGATTCGTGAATAATGAATTTTATTCTCTCGCAAATTAAAATTCTCGCTCGTGCCTCGCTCGAATTTTAAACTTTTGCTTGAGAATAAACTACTTCATTATTCACTCATTGATTAAACTACTATTACAGCACAGATTTAAATTACATCTACTAATTTGCGATGTCGCTGTGAATGCGGTATTATTCAATTAAAAGAAATAAGAGAATTTAGCTTTAAATTTGATTTTTGAACAAAACGTATCAAAGCCATTGTGTGTGATTATAATTTTAATAAAATCAAAACAATTTGACCAACTGGAATCATACCAATTGAATAATGATAATTTTTTTATAGGAAAATTTTCATTAGAAATAGGTTAAGTTCATTAGTCTATAGGCTAGAAAACAATAAATTATATATTCTATTATTATGGAAAAAACATACAAATAAATTTGATATACATAATTGGAAGAGAATAAAAAAAAATAATACGTGTTTTTATTTTTTTTAGTTTTTTAACTAGTTTTGATACCGGGTGGCTCCATCAACCGGTTAAGAGAGAGAGAGACTACAGCCTTCCCTTTAAGGTGAAACAATTGAAAAGGTTTAATGGCAGTTTGAATCAAAATCTTTGATTCAAATTTATTAATTTCTAATTTCTAAAATATTTTGGAATTCTCCAACAATTATAACACAGTTTTTTTAACACATTATTATTTTATTTTCTATTGACAAAAAAAAATCTAAATAATGATATAAAACACTGTGCCTTCGTCAATGTTAAAAGTCCAGATATAGGGTTCTATGCAGGCTTGTTTCAACGTGCAAGTAAAAGCGTGGCATCATCGAGAAATAATACTAAACAGAATTCATATTGATATGAATTCATTGATTGATGATATCACATTGATCAGTGGTATCTCACTGCGCTATTGCTAATGGGACGTGATAATTAACATTAACTCATATGTCAATGGGTATATTTTGATTATAGAAATTATTACAAAATGCATTTTTTCTTTTCCGTAATTCATCCTTATAGATATATTCAACACTAATGAACAAATCACCAGTAGATAGAAATAGTAACTTCGCTGCTGGACGATCTACTGAAATAACATACCTATTTTTTTCAACTGTATTCAAAAGATATTCAAAATGTTCAGCAGATATTAAACAAAAGTTGGCAGCTGCGTCTTTCAGACGGAAGTAATTTTGAAAATTAATCACTTCCAAAAAACGAGTTATCGAAAACAAAATATAACGTTTGTCTGTAATTTTAGTATATTTTGGGTAAATATGAAATCTTTAAAATATAAAAACAATAATAAAATAGTACATTATTTAATTAGGAGCTAAAGTGATACTTTTTGTGTTGAGTCTATAGTTTGACAATTATAGACGATATATAAAAAGTCACTTTAGCTCCGAATTAAATACACTATTTTTTAGGCAAACGTTAAAATTTTTTATGAATATGAAATTAAAACATCAAACCTTTTATAAACATGAATTTTTATTGTCATAATTACTTCCAAAAAAGAGAAAAAAACATTTAAATTTGTATGAATAAAATTTTTTATCAAAGCAGCTTTTTCAAAATTTCATATTTTGTTATCATAGTTATACAATAATTGTCATGATTATCCAATGAAACTATTTGTTATGTTTTGTTGTCATAGTAACATACAATAATTCAAAATATCATAATCCAATGAGATTCAATTTATTTTTTGCTGTTATAGTTATACAATATGTTTGAAAAAATAGCAAACTAATATATAACAAATGCTACTTTACAGCCTTCGTAATATAAAATAAAAATGGCGTTACTTTTGCTGTCGCAGGCTAAAAAGTAAGACTTTAGCTAACTCCCTAGCGGCAGTAAAGTTAATCTTTAGAGCCGTTTGTCAAAAAAAGATATTTTCTTCAAACGTCAAAGCATTAGGTCATAATTATACTGAGCTGGCTACGGAGAAATGAAACTTCTCCGCCGGCGACAATTTTACTTTTTCTTTTCCCTACATGTAGGAAAAAGTGTTGCTATGATACCGTTAAAATAATAACACACAAAATATAAATTTAAACGTCATTTTTATTTGTTAAACAATCTAGACTACTCATATTTATTAATCTCGCCTTCTTAGATATTTATTGTATGCATAAATTAAACCCAGAACTGAGTATCAAAACCACAAAAACATGGCTCATTTTAAAGCGTTTGAAGAAACAATAATATATTTTATTTGGAGGAGAAGTAACTTTTCATGGCTTGCCTTCTATTACCCGCCTCACTGCGTCCAGCGGGTAAACTCAGGCGCGCCATGAAAAGTCGTACTTCTCCTCTATATAAAATAATATACTATTTTTGAAATCGTCATCTTTGAAAAACAAAAAACAAAAACATAATAAAATTTTTTTTTCATTAGTGTAATATTTTTATAAAGTCTTACTTAGTACCTTTCAAAAAAAATTATTCACATCACTTAAGCCGTTCGAGCACAATTTAACTTTAAACTTTCTTTGCCTCTAAAATTCTTAACAAATTTCGAGCCATCCTGTGTCAAAACTAGAAAATTTTTTAGTGACTAAATATAATCATATTTTTCTTTATCACAATTGATAAAAGAGAAAAAAAATAATGTTTTTTCTGTGACGGGAAAAAAGTTTAACATATTACTTCTATTGACAGGTAAAAAAATGTCCCTTTTCATAAAATACTTTTATCCCCGGGAAAAAAGTGTTTACTTTTTTCCCGGATAAATACACATAAATATATACACATAAAATGATGAATATTATATTTATGAACATTTATGAATATTTTGCTGTTATGAAAGTTATATGAAGTTATACCTTTTTCTTCTTGATGTTAATAATTCGTTTTGACAAATAAAATGAAACTTAATTTTAAGTTTATAGGCTTTGTGCCAATGCTGTGTGCGAACTGACGAAATAATGACAGATGACAAATATTAACTGTCAAAATTTTGTTTTTTGGAATTTATATTCACCATAACGAAACGTCAAAATTTGGTATAGCCTTTAAGCATCATCAAATTGTGACAGCAGGCATCACAAATTATTTCAGGAGGAGCAACAATTTATTACAGAAGTTTTTTTAAGTGCCAAAGTAATATTTATATTAGTATATGTTGTATATTATTTTATATATTTATGAACAGCAAACATAAATATTACGAAGTTTTTCACCTTATGTCAAAATTTTGTTTTTACAAATTTCACCTTCACCAAAAATTGTGTTCTGTCATTATTTCGTCAGTTCGCACACAGCAACTCACGAAATAATGCCAGATGACAACTTTTAACTGTCAAAAGTTTGTCTTTTGGAATTTATATTCACCATAACGAAACGTCAAAATTTGGTATAGCCTTTTAGCATCATCAAATTGTGACAGTAAGCACAACAAATTATTTCAGAAGGAACAACAATTTATTACAGAAGTTTTTTTAAGGGCTTAAGCAATATTTATATTAATGTATATATTATATATATTTATTAACAGCAAACATGGAAATTAAAAAGTTGTTCACCATTTATCAAAATTTTGTTTTTGCAAATTTTACCTTCACCAAAAACTTTGTTCTGTCAAATATTTGTGAGTTCGCATAAAGCCTTATTCAAGAAAAATTGGCAACTTAATTTAATGGAACTTGACCTAGTCACACTAATTCATTTAGTTTTTTCTTGAGGTAAGTTCGTATGGTGTGGTGAATATACATATTGGAAGATTTTTTCACTATTATTTTTTCAATAATTATATTAATATTTTTCCAGTCACAGAAAAAAATAATGTATCATACACGGGAAAAATAGTATATTTTAGCTCTCGGTTTTTTGACAACACAACCTCGAGCTAAAATCTACTACTTTTTTCCCTTGTATAAAAAATAACTATTTATCATTGAATAAATATCTAAGGAAGATAAGAGTGACTAGACTTTTTGAGTGAAGCATCTAAATTATAGTATTGGTGCGTTTGAGGGTGTTTGTATTTAATCGTAGGGTGGTACTGTGTATAATAAAATGTATAAACATCGTAGTTAAATTAAAAATCCTTATGGTTATATATGTTTGAGCAATATATTTTACTATTACAAATAATAGATCAAGTCCGTTTAAAATTTAAATCAAATTAAGATTCATATATTTTACACACACTTTCATAACAAACAATAACTTTATACAATCCCTGTGAATGGGCGTGTCTAACAAAATTGTTTATACGTGTGGCAACCTTACATTTAAGAAATTAAATATAAAATTAAATTAGAAAATAATTAATTTTTCGACTTCAAGCTACGAAAATGTCATTTTAATATATAGTAAAACCTATGTGAAAGGGAAACTTTTTCTAAGTAGTGACTGAAAATGTTTTCAGTCACTAGGACTGAAAGTAAATAAGTTTCAGTGGTCGCCTACAGGAGGTGGTTATTTAAAGGATTGAATATTTGATTGAACATTTGAGATTTTGATCGGAACGAATCGAAACTAATCATTATATCAATTGTGTGTAATTAGTTAATTAAATTAATAATGAGTGTGTTTTTTTTCTATATCGGAGAAATCGGAGCGATAAAATAAAATTTGTATCAGATATATCGTATAATTTTTTCCTCCGATAATTAACTGTCAGATATAAAATATATTCTCTGAGTTCTTTCCGCTAAAAAAAATAAAAAACTAGAGGGATGGGGTGTGACCATAGGGGCCACGCCAAGAACTTCCCGTAAGATTAAAAACCAACCAGTCACTGGATATAAGGTATACTGTAATATCAGACATAAAAAAATAATACAATATAATTTAATTGCATTGTCCAAAAATATGTTTTATAGAACATAAAAACAAATAAAAAACGTAAAATTTCAAAACAAATATTAAAACAAAAAAGTGAATATTAGCTCAATCAGAATTAAGATTTATTTAATATACGACACATCAATTGTAATAATTTAAAAAGAATTTGAATGTGTGTGTGTATAATCATATTAAAATTTAATATTGTACTAACACTCAGACTGCAACTAAAATTAGTTGTATAGACCGATTCAGAAGGCATTGAAAGGTGAAGATATCATTAAAATGTCAATATCAAAAATGATCTCCAACCGTCCAACACAATAACCTAACCTATCGGTAACATAAAAGGTCAGCATTTGTTTGATGAACACCGACCACTATATACAAGACACCTAAAAAGCAAATTTGTTCTTTCTCATGTTGACTGAAACATTTAAAAAAGGTTCGTCAAAAACCATTCATAGCTGTGGCTGTTGTGATATATTTAAAAGAATTATAGGATAGAGCTATTTAACCGAAAGATGACAAACCGGAAGTTGGAAAATTACTATGAACATTACAATAGCCTTATGCTCTAAGTTTCAACAAAATTGAATGTCAGGACTGAGTGTTATTGAAGTTTAAAAAAAAACAGTTGTTTAACGATCCACAGACATTCTCCCCGACTCCTTTACCAAATTTTGAAAATAGCTTATATTTTCCACATTCAAACAAACCCGGATGCGTTTGCAGCTCATTTGAATTCAAAAGTTTCATCAAGATCTCATGCGTTTGCGTAACGAAAATAACACCTATTTTTCAAATTTTCATAAAAAACTCAAAAAGTAAGATAGCAATTGTTTATACAAATGTCATTATAAATTGTTGACATGATGGCAAACAAAATGGGAGGCAGATGGTCTTGATAACGTTATTTATTCTCGTAATATTTGCAACAGATGATTTTCAGTTTTTGGAAACCACTGAAAACAAGTGAACTGAGTTGGTTTGAAAAGGACTGGGCTGTAAGCTACGCCAAAATACATCGACTGTGACCATTGCCATTGAAATCGGATCATCCGTTGTTGAGAATGCGTTGGACAAATATTTGTTCACATACGACGATACCCACGCACATACACACACATAGATACTGGCAGCTAAATTGTCTAAACAGCTTCAGGAGGTCTTGAAACGTAAAGATATAATAAAAATGCCAAAGCAATTCCAAAGCAATAACTTGCCATATCGGGAAGGTAATAAGCAGTTGACCACGCGATCCACTTACGAACCTCTGACATTTTTTTCAAAATTAGAAAATAACTCATATCTTCGATATTCAAGTAAACTCGGATGCGTTTGCAGCTCATTTACATACCAAAATTTCATTCAGATATCATGCGTTTGCTTAACGAAAATAACGCGTAGTTTTGTCACATTTTCTTAAAAAACTCAAAAACTAAGATAGCAATTGTTTATACAAATCTCATTATAAATAAAATGAAATGATGATAAACAATATGGCAGCTTCATGACCTTCATAGCATTATTTAATCTCATTATATTTGCAAGAGATGATTTTCAGTTTTATGGAAACCACTAAAAAACAAATGATTTAATTTCGCTAGAAAGGGACTGGGCTCTAAGTTACGTGATGATACATTGATTGCGGCCATTTTCGTTAAAATCGAGCCATCCGTTGTTGAGAAAGCGTTGGGCAAAAATTGATCCACATACAGCGATACATACATACATTTGTTTTTAATTGAAAGTTTACCTACAATCTTTTAAATTTATACTTTAAACGATGACTTCCAGTCGGTAAAAAAAATATCTGTAATATCTGTAAAAGTTTTTAGAGAAAATATATGAACTATTTTCATTATTCATATTGTCAAATTCATCTACTAACAACTTACAAAACGACATATCTAAATTTGACTGTGTAAAAAATAATCAAGATTGGATTTTGTATATAGCATTTTTACCAGTGTAAAATAATGTTATTATTGTGTTCGCCTGTTATTATTTCATCTGTAGGCGAACACAATAATAACATTATTTTGCACTGGTAAAAATGCTATATACAAAATCCAATCTTGTTTATTTTTTACACAGTCAAATTTAGATATGTCGTTTTGTAAGTTTTTAGAAGATGAATTTGTAAATATTATCATTTATATTTACAAGCGTACAAAAAATAGCGTTTTCTACGCGTGGTAAAAACGTTTTTGCGTTCCTGAACTTATTCACAAACCGTTCAGTCACGCAAAAAGAGACGTTTTCACCACTTGTATAAAAATCTACTATTTGTGAAACAAACTTATTGTAAATATATTAAAAATATTTGCTAAATTGTTTTTTTAACATTTTTTATCAAAATATCCTTACCTGATATATGTAATTTTAGCAGCAAAATGCTATGTAGTTCTGATATTTTCTTTAAATGTTTTGATGCAGTACGCCATTTTTATGAATAAATAGCTATATAAACACAATTAATTGTTGTGAAAAAAAAATTTAAATACTAATTTGTATAAAATTTAATTACAATTCTGTATTTTAAGAACAAAATACAGAAAAAACTCTTTAGTTTGTTTTAAAATACGACGTAAACAAATGAAATGAGATTGACAGAAAGTGGTAACCTAACAAACACATTAAAAAAAACTGCTTCACCGATTATTTGTTTACTTACACGTAGCGATACTTCCGATAGCGATATATTTATTCAATGCTATTTATAAATAGAAAAATAGATACGAAAATAATTAAATATTATTATGATATTTTTGGTAACCTGATTAGAAACCTTAATCGTTTCCAAAAGAACAATAAAACGAAGAGTAATAATGATATTAGGATTACATATGTTTAAAACATATTAATAATAATTTTTATATTATATCAGATGAGATTAGACATGCTTCGTTATATAATTTTTTCTCCAAATGATTATCCAAGTCAAAATTATACATCATAATAAGGAAAAGGGTTCGCTCGTTCATTGTTTTCATCATCAATCCAAAATAAAAAAATATAATGATAACAATAATAATCACAATAATTCCACTTTGTTGTTGTCACCGTATACTTTGTGTCATTCAAAGCTGCTGTATATGCTGGGGGGATGCTACAATACAAAAAAATGAATGTTGATTTTTTTTTATTGTTGCCTATTCGAATGTGCTATGTTGACATTATCAGGAAAAAAATTATTATCATTATTATTATTGCTATCATAGAATATAATCGCAAAAATATGGAAAATATAAAACAGAAAAAAAATTTAAATGTTTTCATTTGTTCTAAACAAGTCAATTTTGAAGTGTTTTTTTTAGAATTAGGTGAAACAAAAATAACAACAAAATATATGTGTAATAATGAAATAATGACAATAATTGGGGTTTTGTGGATGTCATGTTGTGATTTGATTTGACCTTTTTTTTTATTTTCTTACAATAATGAAATGAAAATGTATGGTTAATAATGAGGAAAATTTGGGTTTATATTTCAGGTCACAATTTTAGCGTAATAAAAGAAAATGTGTAATTGAGATGTATCGTTTAAAAAAGAGATTATATATGGTTTAATATTATCAGGTAATACATTTTGAGGACTATGTGGTACGTATCATATTAAAATAGATTTAAAACCCCTACTATTGATATGAATTCAAGATAACACATGATGAGTAACAGCTTAAACAGTAATCAGTTAGACAGAATAATTCTGCCAAATATTTGTGGTAGAATAACAACGCAATCCGTGTCAAAATAGAACAAAGGTGACAAAACTAATTTTATTTATACAACGTCAAGAAAACCTTGTTTAAAATATCCTTTAAATTATATAAATCGCGTCACATCATTGTTCACTTTCTGAACAATTGTTCTGAACTTTGTCAACACATTTAAGTAAGATGCAAAGAAATTTTTTTCTATTTGTTATTTCCTGAGAACAAAGTAAACAATTGCAAATACGTCAACTCATCAAACATGTAATAATGATAATAATAAAAAATAAATAATAGTATTGCTGATGATGATGATGATGATATGATATCATGAAGATGATATATTTTGATGAAATAAAATCGCGCATAAAACATCATTATTTTCATTATTTTCTTTATATTATTGTTAAAAATTTGACTCGCGGCTATTTTTTTATAATTATGTTGTTGTTAAAATTTAACACAAATGTTTTTGGAAGAATGAATGCAGAAAATAAAGAAAATATAAGTACATATGTTCCGTGAAATAAAGGAAATGATTATATAAATAAAGGATAATTTATTTAACGTTGAGGAGCTTGAAACAGTCTGATATTTGCATGTTGCTTAAAATTGAAAAAAAATTTCTGACTTAGTTCTAAAAATTTCTCATACTGTGTAGTTTTCAGTTTTGAGAACAGTTTGAAAAATTTTTGGTTGCAGTTTGACCCCACTTTATGAAACATGTCTTTCGTTTTTAACGAAAATTTTAATTGATTTTTTACTCTATCTTAAAAATTATTAGCTTGTGTGAATTCGAGAATTGCATTTAAAAACCTAGTACAAAAAACGAAGGTATAACTACTTTACATGAAAATATTATTTGAAAAATTAATATTAAAAATAATAAGTTTAAAATTTAATCCAAATTATTAATTACGTACGTCACACAACTCCCCCTCCAGTGACAAAAATTTAGAACCCTAATCACAAACACATATTTTCAAATCCACAATATTGTCAATTTCATCCAAATGCTCCACATCTTTGTGTAAAAATGGTATTCCATAACACAAATCTGTGTATCATATGGGTTTGTGTCTTAGTTACGAAATTATAACAGATTGTAACATATTTTTGATACTAAATTCAAAATAAAACTGGTGAAAAAAAAACACGTGAGATTAGCAAGGTCTGGAAATGAGATTTTAATTTTATATATTGCGGTTATGGAATTCGTTGACATCAGTAAAAAAAACTTTTCTGCGTTTTATTTTTTTTTTAACCCTGTCTTAAGATACAAGGTGTTGAAAAATCAAGAAATTGCTTGATACTGGTGTATTGAAATAGCTCTACAGTCAAAACTACTGGACTGATTTTAATGTTATATAGCTCAAAATGTAGGTATTGAACAGAGATAATCTAATCAAAATAATAATTCACATTATATGACCATGAACATTTTCTTTTAGAAAAATAACGGTAAAAAATTCAAATTCGGTTTTCTAGAAATGCGTATTTTTAAATTTTTGATTTTTGAATATGTGAAAGGTATATATGTTACTAACGTTTTATAAAAAATTCAGGAGGGGAAAATTGTTTGTTTTTTTTATTAATTTTATTTCAACACGCCTCAAAATTTTTCATCATAAAAAAAAGTGGAGTTAAAAAATGAACAGTTTTTTTTGGATTTACATATGTGTTTTTATAATAAATTTTTAATGTTAACTCAAAATAAATATTTTACACATTTTTTATCTTTTTTTAAGTTTTACATTACTAAATTCCGTAGAGTTAGAATAACGTCTAGCTATGATTGATCCATCATTTGTAGGAATGTATGAGTGATATCCTCGTGTTCCAGGAATTGTTTTTAAATTGGCGTTTCTATCAGCTAGTTGATTTCGTTTTGCAATGTAACCTACCTCCGTTAATAATTTTTTATATCAATTCAATCAGGGCAGGGCCCTTTTTTTAAAAAATTAAATTAATTATATGTATAACATGAAATGTAACTGAAATTAGTAAGAAACAGGTTGTTTGTTTTTGAAAAGTTGAAATTGGTGAACGTTAAATGGTGAGGTTTCTGAGTAGTTTGCTGTGTGTATCATCTTTTCGCTAAACTATTTATGTTAATTTATGATTTGTTATAATTTTCCGACAAGGTATTGATGTTTTTTATTAGTTTTAAAATTAACATCTAATAGAGAATAATTGTACTTTTGCAAAGAGTTTTATGTTTACTATACATCGCTGCCCAAATCTAAAACCAATGTCTCTATTAAAGCCTTTTGCAGAAAACTATATAAAAATCCTTAACACAGACTGAAGTTTTGATATCTCAAAGCCCCTCCATATTTTTTTGTTGAAATATCACATTGAATTTGACAAACTACATAATTTTAATTGAAGCTATGTTTGTTTATTTCCCTTAAAATTTCTTAAAGTTCATCATCCGTTTCTTGATATTCAGCCAATATTTGGTAATCAATAGTATTTTTACGATGATTATGTATTATTATCTCAACTCTTGACAACATATCAGCCAGAAAGCTATATTTGGAGCAAGCAATCTGATCCATAGTTGTGAATTCTCTTCTAAAATCAATTTGTCTAATCATTAATTTTGCTACCTTTTTGGGAAGAAAAATTTTGAAGAATGTTCTGAGAAACAACAGTATTTATAGATTGCTTCATTTGTAAAAATTGATCGATGGAATAAAACGTCGCATTCCTTCTCTTTCTCTCTGAAATATTTGGCCAGCATTTCGTAGACTAAATATCATACCGTAGAGTGCCATCAATAACATGCTATCTAATCGTTACTTTAGAGTGTTTATAAATGACAAATCTAGTAGATGGCGTCGTTTAAATAATGGTTTACCTCAAGGCTCTGTTTTGGCTCCAACACTGTTGAATTTATACTCATATGATTTACCAATGATAGACAGTAAGAAATTTCAATTTGCTGATGATTTGGCTATTGCTTATCAATGTGATTCTTTTGAAGAAGGTGAAGAATTTTTAACAAGTGATTTGAACGTAACTTTTGATTATTTTAAAAATGGCGGCTCTGCCCTAATCCTTTAAAAACTGAGGTTTCTGCATTTCACTTAAATAGCAGGGAGGCTAAACGTAAGCTGAATATAAGTATTGATGGAGTATTTTTGAATCACAATCATAATCCTAAATATTTAGGAGTCAAGTTGGATAGGTCATTTACATACAAACAACATTTGGAAGAGAAAGCAATGAAAGTTCGGTCAAGAAAAAATTTGATACAAAATTTAGCAGGAACTTCATCGGGTGCAAATGCAAATTGTTTGAGACATTGAGCCCTATAGTGTATCCTGCAGCAGAATATTCTTCGCCATCTTGGCTTGGAAGCTCACATTGTAATAAAATTGATGTCCAGCTCAATAACACTCTTCGCATTATAAGTGGAGCTCTCAAGTCGTCTCCTCTGCAATGGTTAAATGAATTTTGCAATATTGCTCCGTCAAATTCACGAAGAAATATGTCATTTTTCACTACAATTGAAAAATGTAAATTTAATCAAAATTCCATTTTATATGATGAAATACAAATTTTACCTCATAAAAGGCTATTATCGCGAGAACCATCTTGGCTCTTACTTGAAAGTTATGATTTAAATATAAAGTGGCAAATAATGGAACCATGCTAAGGTTTACAACTATAAGCTAGTTAAGGATGTAACTGTTAATGTGTTAACTGTTAACTGTTCTGGCTTCGACTTTAAAAGGAAAGATTGGTTACGTTTAAACCGTTTTCATTGTGGTTTCGGAAGATGTAAATATTTATTGCATAAATGGGATATATATTTTGTGAATGTGGAGAAAACTAAACCATGACTCACTTAGTTAATGATTGTATAGTATTCATAAATTCAAAAGAGGTTTAACTGGCTTACATGAAATTAAAGAGGTGCTTTACAATGGATTCAAAACTAAGTGTTGAAGTTCAATGTATATTGTTGTTAAATATTCTTCAAATTCATACGATAATAATAATAACACCCCGGTATAGACCTGGATCCAAATCTCGCGACACTTCCACACAAAGGACAGGATCGTGTTTCTACCACAGGAAGTTTGGGGCTATGGCACGAATATGTAGATCCCCCTTATTCGGCCAATCTGCATCGCAAGCTGCTATTGTTCTACATGACCAAACTATATCGCGACGGCTATTATCGAAACTAACAAATCTAGCCGTCTATTTATCTATGACAAAACAAATCGACAGACCTTCCTAATAGATACGGGAGCAGACTTTTCAGTGCTCCCAGTGAAATCTAGCCTTTTATTAACAAACAGCTCAAAATTCAACGGATCTAGTGCTATCAGCTACCAACGGCACAATAATCAATACCTACGGAACTAAACTCCTACAGGTAGATATCGGTCTTAAACGAATATTCACATACACTTTTTTACTAGCGCAAGTGAATCGTTCGTTCATTGGCGCTAATTTTCTCAGTGAATTTGGCCATTAAGTCGATCTGAAACGAAAACGTCTGATTGATTGAACTACCCAGTTGTCAATAAATGCCTACTCCCATTCACTTCACGATCGACAACGATTACGACCTGCTACTAAAGTAGTTTCCTTCCTTAATAGCAGAACCGAACTACAATTTGCCGGTCAAACATAATGTGGTACATCATATTGTTACCACCGGGCACTTGCTTGTTTCAAGACCACGGCGGTTAGATCAAATTTGTCAAACAGCTGAATTCACTGAATTTCAACATATGGTTGAACTTGGAATTTGTCTTGTTTCTTCTTCTTCAGTTTCTTGTCCGCTTCACTTGGTTTGAAAGAAAGATCTCGACTGGAGACCATGTGGAGATTATCGTAGATTAAACGCGGTCCACGATTTCTGATCGTTATCCGATACCACACATACAAAACTTTTCGATGAATTTGTATGATTACAAAATCATCTCTAAAATTGACCTTATTAGAGCTTATCATCTCATTCCTGTTGCAAATGAAGGTATTCACAAAATGGCTATCACAACTCTATTTTGTCTCTTTGAATTCACTCGAATGCTATTCGGTTTACGCAATGCCGCACAAACGTTTCAGCGTTTCATTAACGAAATCGTTCGAGATTTAGACTTCGTATTTGTCTACATCGATGATATCGAAAAATAAGTAACAATACAAACTCCATTTGGAACAACTCTTCCAGAAACTTAGCGAGTTTGCGAAGAAAGGAGCATTCATCTTGATTTGGATGCACCGTGTACAGTCTGAATGTTGTAGTTTCTTTGAATATGCCTAGTTGTTCGTCGACTTGCTCTCAAATAATTTTCGATTATTAATGTATTTTTATGATTAACGATTATTTTTTGAAATTTTACTAATTTTACTAGTAATTTTGTGTTAAAATTACCAACAAATATTTAACTGGGAAGTGTACATCTCTTCTCTTGATGCGGTAGTAGTTTTGAAGATGGATTTTGGAAATCTCTAGCTCACACACGATTACTTTGCCAGCAGGAAAACATTGTTTGTCAGCAGTATGTTAATTGTTTCCCGGTGTCAGCAGTTTACCTGGGCCATCATCGTAGCTCCCAAAAACATTACATTTCTCCACGTTCACACTGAAAGAAAAAAATCGGTCACTACAACCTCTTTTGTGCCAACTGAATGTTTTCTGTTACATTAACCTCAATTTCGGTTGTTGTTTCTTCAAATTTGGTTTTTGAAGAAAAGACAACCGAATTTGAGGTTATTGTAGCAGAAGACATTCGGTTGGCACAAAAGAGGTTGTAGTGACCGAATTTTTTCTTTCAGTGCATCTTTGAGTTGTGTTATTCTACCAGCATGATAAACTCTGCAGTTGTCCTAAAACTTCTTGAGAAAAATATGGCAACTTTGTGCCGAACCAGTAGCACTATCTCAAACTAGTTAATAACATGATCGTTGACGCAACCCAGTTACATCCATACCAGATTTGAAGTGAATTATTGTCATTTGGTTTAACCTCGCTTCCAAAAATCTTTCCAGATCCTCTGTTATCAGTATTTTCTAGGGATTCAAAATCAACAGAATTGCCACATTAATCCTTTTATTTGATCCTATGAAGTGTGTGTTCAAACTTGGACTTGGTCGAAGGCTCTACCCGACCATTTTCGTTCAGCTTGCAAGGCATTCTTTGTACTGTCATCATTAAATAAAACATTTTTCCACTTTAATGCCATCTTCTTCAAATTATACTCTACACAGACAGAAAATACAAATTTAATTTAAGAAATTTTAAGTATCAGCTATAATACTTGCCACACTGAGTCTTCGCCTCTGGTCAGTCTTACAATGGTATTGTTGGACATTTACACCTCTCCTTTTGACTATGTCTACTTGCATGCAGTCAAACCCAAAGCTGATATACAAACCCAAGCAGTTTTATGCTCGGTACTCTCTCTTTACCCCAATCCTGTTCGTTTTGATTTCTCAATGTCATTTTTATGTTTCTTTATGTTTTTTGTCGTTTTTATGAATTTTACATTTCACCATTTTTTGTATAATTTTGAATAATGACGTTTTTTTCGTGTTTTCGTACCTCGATTAGCTCCGAACCTAACTGATCGAAAACCTTCAAATGTATTTTGGAATGATAGTATAATTAGTAAGTTTTTAATAATATATATAAAAGTGTCACATACTTATAATTATATTTATTAAGGGGGCGGAAATAAAAAGGGGTAAAACACTATTTAAAACCAGGTCAAGTGGGGTGTCATTTGAAATAGGAACTAATTTAGAAAACATTTCAATTTTTTTTAGAATTTTGCGGTGCACAGCTTTCGAGTTATTGTCAAAAATGCGCAACTTTCAGACTAAACCCCCCCTCCCCCGTTTTGTCACTGACCGACTGAAAAATTTTTAAAAAGTCACAGTGTTAGGAAGTTTGCAAATTTTGAATGAAAATCATAGCGAAGTCTCAAATAATTATTTTTCTGTGTGTTTAGGGAAAGTGTGTGAGGAGAGTAAAAAAAACCATTTTTGATCCAAATGTGTGGGGTGTCATATGAAGGAGCACTTAATTTAAGAAACGTTACAATTTTTTTAGAATTTTGCAATGCACAGTTTTTGTGTTATAGTAAAAAAAATATTTTTAATATGTAGCCGCTCCACCCCCCTAAATTTCGACACTTAATTGACTGATAAAAAAATCAAATTTAAACCATTTACAAGCTGGTGTAATTGAATCTTTCTTGAGTTACCATAAACAGCTATGGATAAAATTTAACCGGAAGCAACATTTTGGTGTGTTTTTTGATCAATGTATATGGGACGTTCTTTGTCAAACGTATTAACGCTCTGACCAAAATGTCATTTGATAAATTTTAACGATTTTGTACTTAAAATTGTCGTCTTAGAATCCGCTATCTGGTCCCGTTGGGCGATTTAGAAAATTGCAAAATGGCAGCTCACAATTTCGTCTAGAAATCCACGAAAATTCGAGTCTGCAGATAAAAATATTCGTGAAAAAATTTTTTTCGTATAGGGGGGATTTCGAGGTTGCTGAATGCGATCTTGAAGCCGGATTTCTAAAACTCTACATTTTAAGATGGTGGAATTAAAATGACGGACCGAATTAAAAAAAAACAACCTTTTTACACCAAACTTAGTTTGTAGGCGGGTTTTCGAGGTTGCTGAATATGATTTTGAAGTTAGATTTCTAAAAGTCTAGATTTTAAAATGGCGGACCGAATTAAAAAAAAACAACCTTTTTACACCAAATTTAGTGTATAGGAGGGTTTTTGAAGTTGCTGAATACGATTTTCAAGTCAGAATTCTAAAACTCTACATTTTAAGATGGCGGATCTGAGATGGCTGATAGCAAAGTTGAGGGCAGATTTCAAACAATTCGCAAATCAAGCAAATGATTTCTGTTAATAATAATGATTCTTACGTTAATTCTGATTCATTTTTAATTTTTTTTATTGTTTTATCAACTTTTTAATTTTTGTTTATTTTTTGTGCATTTTTTGATTTTTTTTATAATTCTTAATATTATTTACCACTTTGTTTAAGAATAATTTGTAGTTGATAATATTTCAGATGCATCAGAGTACATATATGCATTAAGGTTATTGTTTGAGGATACCTTGAAAGCACGAGCTTTTGCAATGTTAGAAACGGTTAGTACAGTGCAATATCTTTCTGTCAGTTCTCTATGAGTTCTATCATAATCCTTTTTAGAATAGTATAGTATACCTCGAAAACCCCACTTAATTTGGTGTAAATAAGTTGGTTTTTTGAAATTTGGTCCGCTATCTTAGATCCGTCATTTTAAAATGTAGAGTTTTAGAAATCTGACTTCAAAATCGTATTCAGCAACCTCTAAAACCCCTATACACTAAATTTGATGTTAAAATTTTTTTTTTAATTCGGTCCGCCATCTTAGATTCGACATCTTAAAATGTAGAGTTTAAGAAATCCGACTTCAAAGTGGTATTCAGCAACTTCGAAAACCCCCGTATACACTAAATTTAGTGTAAAAAGGCTGTTTTTTCATATTGGGTGCGCCATCTTAGATCCGCCATCTTGAATTCTGAAATTCGCTATATCAGTTTTTGATCCGCTATCTTGGATCCGCCATGTTGAATTTGACCAGATTATCGTATCGAATTTTTAGAGCCGTCTTTTGCCAACAATTTAAGAAACATAAAAAATTATATTGAGTGCAAAAATTTTTGACATGAACATTTTTATCTGCAGACTCGAATTTTCTTGGATTTCTAGCCGCAATTGTGAGCCGCCATTTTGAAATTTGCTAAATCGCCCAACGGGACCAGATAGCGGATTCTAATACGTCAATTTTAAGGGCAAAATCATTCAAATTTATCAAACGGCATCTTGGTCAGAGCGTTGCTACGTTTAACAAAGAACGTCCCATATATGTGATTGTAATTTACTATTGACATATACGATTAAACATTTATTTTGTTATGCGTCTGTGGTCTGGCAATATAAAGACATTACAACACAAATGTTTGTCAATTATTTTTGATATTGGCTTCTTTTACATGTACGGAACCCTTGACGACCCAATTTTATGCGCACTTGTCTGACGTTTTTTAATTCAAATAATTTTTTTTGGTACTAATCTCTTTGTTCGGAGGTTGGATGCATACTTCGTACGTGATGCGTGCTCCGTACTCTAGAATTAAATTTAATTTTTAGATCTAAGATTATTTCTTTTTGATGAAATGCAATAATTAATCTTGATATCTTACAAATCAATAAAAAATTGCAATTTATACAGTATCACCAGACACCAGTACTGTCCGGTTAACTGTTATAATTTGAACAAAAATGTAAGAAAAGCTTCGCCAATATTATATCGATTGAAAATGAATAATTTGTATGTTGCCAGGTAAATTATTTTTCCATATATGTAAAACTCAAGAACTAATTTATATCGAACATTTCTCGTATCGACATTTTTATTTTTATTTTATTCAGCTCTCACACCCTATTTGATTTAACTTATTTATATTTCCGCGAATAAAAATTCTTTGAAAAAAATTGATGTTTGCTGTTGTTATACCACCACCATATAAGGAGCAAAATTTGTTTTTGTATAATCAACAAAATACATTTCCAAACGAAAAATAAAGCACCTGACCACCATTTTCCAATTTTTGTTTTATTTTTAATATATAAATAAATAAAACCACTTTGGAAAATTTCAAGGAAAGAATGAGATGACGAAAAATTTAAAAAAATTTTTTTTGTTGTGTGTAAATATGTGAATGTATCGCGCGCATTTTATTTATAATTTTTTCTAAAATTTTTATTTTATTTCTAACCAAAAGGAATCAATCAAAATGAATGACCATCCCATAAAAAATATGTTCGCTGTTATTTTTGCGCTTTCTACGATGTTGTTGGAGTTCGAGGAGGCAATTGCTAAAGGCAATATCGCACCCTGTTTTTGATTTCATATAGAAAATGTTTGTACTTTTTTTTCGATACACATATACGGAAAACGATTTCTATATTTTTATTCATAAGTGAAATGTTATGAGTGGGTGGAATAATACATTTTAAATATATGAATATAACCCCCCTATTTTCTGGACCGATCGTTCGTTTGAGAAAAAAAAATGCAAAAAGAAAAAAACGGAATTCATTCCACATTTCGATGTTTTATTATTATTTTTAAATATGGAATGGTTTTTCTGCGATAGCTTTCAATTCAATCTGCATAAACACCCCCAATGGACGATGAATATAAGGACGAAGCTTCAATAAAAATATTTAATGCTTAAAAAAATCATCTCAATTTTTTTTTAAATATAAAATTTAAAAAAATGAATTATACATATTATATTTTTGGGTTTTTGATGGTGGGATATATTATTTCAGTTGGAATAATTATTTTTTGTTCAATGATAAATTATTTTTTATTATCTATATGAAGTCAATATGCCTATTCGGCATAATGAGTGACTTATAATGTTTTAAGACAGGTTTGGATATTTATTGATTGGACATATTTACACGATGGTTTTTGGGAACATTGCGAAGCTGAAAGCTCCCCATAAAAACTATTTGGAATATATTCTTCAGCTCACAATTTTCATGTAAGCTTGTTTAACGTTAGTATAAAGAATAATCGAGTATTGAAATCGCTTGAAATGTTTCTAAAATTATTTTAGAAATGCGACGAAGAAATTCATTAACATTATAATTCAATTTTATTTATTTATATAAAACAATAAATTTATGATTTGGTTTAAGGTTTAATTTTGAAAATATATTTATTATATAACACCCCCATTTACCCTTCATTTATGTCAACAACAAGAACAGACCTGCCAGCCAAACAATAAGTATTATCTTGAAACATATTGTAATATAAGGAAGAATTATCAACATTAATGTTAACAATCAAGCTGCATCAAAATCGTTCTAATCAGCAAAAAAATCATCAAAAGTTCCACTAACATGAAGCTTATTTTTTATTTAATGGGATTGGAAACCAGCAATATATCCATTAATTGTGAACTTGTTAAACCAAGGACAGAGCTTATCTGGCTCTTTTTTTGGTTGCTATTACTATTTCTTTTTTCGGTTGCTATCTCATTTTGAAATGTTATTGATTCATGATTTTTTTTATATCACATGGAGGGATCAGTTTTTATTGTTTTTTATTTTTTTTTATTTTTGATCTACGGGTGTGACAACCCCGCGTACTCCAGTTCCTGCTATTGACATACGAGTTAACGTGAGATATCACATACCACTGGCAAGAGCAGTGAGATATCACTAGCCAAAGTGACATCTTAGGGGTGGTGGCGGATGAACTGTATTCAGTCAACGGTAGCACCCTCAATCTTAGCTGTGAAATAATCCTTGATGATGAGACGCTATTGCTTTCTTAGGGAAACGAGCCTTCATATAACTATGTGTGGGCTTTAATCTTTAAGAAAGACAGTGCGTCACAGGATCAAGCAATATGCAACAGGCTGGATTATTGGCAACTACATTTTTGTTTTGTTCCAGCAAATTTTTGTAAAAATTTGCTATTTACTTGTTAATTTACTTTTATTTTATCTATTCTATCATAAAAAATTGGCCTATGTCATATTTTGTCAGTGATAGGATTTTTTGTTTAGTTATTCATTCTTTAACAAAAAATATAAAAAACAAAAAAAAAAAAGATTTACGTCCATCAACACCTTTGAACGTATGTTGTTGTGGGACCTTGGTCTTAAAAGGTTTTTATGTGTTATTGTGATACATATTGTAATTCCTACTACACAACACATTTTATTAAAAAAAAAATATGTACTTGGACATTTGTTATTTTTGGGTAGTTTCGTGAATACACTCAAATTAAAAATAAATAAGAAACATTAAAAATAAATTATTTTGAATTTTTTTTTTCTAGCACTATTAGTTAGATTAAATTATTAAATTACATCAAAGTTTAATGGAAGGAAAAAAATTATATCTGTTTTTTTCGTTAATATTCAAATTTATTATTAACCTAATAGTGATAACGAATCAAATATTTAGTACCATTTATTTAGTTCAAATTGATTAGTATATGGTAGAAAAATAATAAATTAAATTAACGTCGTCCAATTAAATGTTTAGTGTATTTTTTTGCAACAGGATTGTTCTGCGTATATAATCAAGATCGGTGAACCATTAAAAACCTATTAGGTGTGGTGTTCTAATTAGAACAAAAAATTAATTTAATTTTGTGAGTATGATTTATAGATTCTATTACATATTACATATATGCTTATATTTAGGAAAGACCACAATTTTTAGTGAAAATGGTTTTTGATTCTGTTGCTAATATGATAGTGCCGCCATGTTTATCATAAGTAATTTGTTGTTTAGATTTGTTAATTAGATGAATTTAAAAGAGAAAAATTTGGATTTAAATTTTGTTTCTCAAATTTTAGTTTTGATCTGGAGCCCTATTTCCCAACACATATTAGTCAATCGACAATATTGTCAATTTCACCAAAAATGCTTAACAACTTTGTATAAAAATGGTATTTTGTAACACATATTTTTTTATATTTTATACACAAACCAATTATAACAAATTTTTACAAAATTATAACAGATTTTTGGTACTAGATTCGTACTGTTGACAACCAACTTTTTTAATCTTAAAAGATGCAAAATAAAATAAAAATATATTTAATAAATAAATATGTTTTAATGATATTTATATAAAAATATGATTATTTAATATTATTAAAGACTTAATTTTACATTATAAATTAATTTTTACGCCAATCGATGAAGTTTGTATAAAAAAGTCAACACACAAAACATAAAGCAAAATTGTGATTTTGACAGTAACTATATTGTTCTTGTCAGATTCACAATATTGTAATAAACTTCGTCCAGAATGGGTTAATTTAATTTACTCATTCATAATCAATACTTTCTGCATAGATGAATTAAAAGTTAACTCCTTTTAGCTAATACAATTTGCATAAATTAATGTAAATTAAATTTGTTATACAAATGTTTACATTAATGAATTAAAAAGAGGTGTGGCCTATTGTTTCTAGAAAACTGGAAACAAAAAAAAACTGAGTAGTAGAAGTTTCTGCTTATTTGTTTTTGAATATAAATAAGTGAATGAAATATCAGATAGTCAGTTTTAATTTTGCAATTAAAAGTGTTTATAAATATTCGCAAGTATGAGGAATAAACGGTGGTACTTGAGCCTGGGTACTAATAGTAAAAGAATTTGAACTTAGTGGAATAGTAAATACAGATTTTACGATTCCGAATATTATTGATTCAAATTGTAGAAAAGCGGTGAAGTTTATCGTGCATAAATTGGAGACCCTGGAATTTATTGTTATTAAAATCGAAAGTTGCTGTAACTGGTTGATAAATAAAGTTTGAGATTTTGTTAACTAAAGATCTGTCTTTTTACTGTCGTATTTGCTCAATCATCGAAAAGAACCAACGAAGAGTCGTTACAATATTGTGTTGAATTTTCACCACATTAGTGTTACATAATACGAAATTCACAATATTGTGTGAATTTACAATTTGTGATGACATATCTGTGTTCGGGAATAGGTTTATGTTTTGTGTGTTGACTTTTTTATACAAACTTCATCGATTGTCGTAAAAATTAATTAATAATGCAAATTAAAGTCTTTAATAATATTAAATAATCATATTTTTATATAAATATCATTAAAACATATTTATTTATTAAATATATTTTTATTTTATTTCGCATGTTTTAAGATTAAAAAAGTTAGTTGTCAAAAGTACTAATCTAGTACAGAAAATCTGTTATAATTTTGTAAAAATTTGTTATAATTTGTTTGACACAAATATGAGTTACAGAATACCATTTTTAACAAAGTTGTTAAGCATTTTGGTGAAATTGACAATATTGTCGATTAACAAATATGTGTTCGGGAATAGGGTGCCTGGTCAGTATATCCAACAGTTAATCGGAACAATTTATTGGTCAGGCTTGTCAACCATTTATTAGAACAATTTATGCGTTCATATTGTCAGCATTTTATTGGTTCATATTGTCAACAATTTATTGGAAAACTTATTGGTCAACATTGTCAGCAATTTATTATACCAACTTATTAGCCGAGATCGTCATCAAATTTTAGAATAATTTATTGGTCTACCTTGTCAAAAATTTACTATAACAATTTATTTATTAACATTGCCCACAATATATTAGGAAACTTATTGGTCAACATTGTCAACTCTTTATTATAACAATTTATTAGTCAACATTGTCAACAATTTATTATATCAATTTATTGGTCAACCTTGTCAATCATTGTTGGAACATTTGTGGGTCAACAATTTATTTACACAAGATGAAAGATCTACTAAATTAAATTACGTGGCTATGAAGAGTTGGATCTGGAACATTTCATGGGGTGAGTGAAACTTTTAACTAGTATTGGTTCAATGTAATAATTTGAGTTATTTATTTAGTTATTTTATTTATTTATTTATTTATTTTCAAAAGAAATTCATAAATATGATTTCAACAAATTATATACAAAAAAAACGGAAATTTGTATATTAAAATTGGTTAAAATATAAAAAAATAAAAATAATCGTTACATTATAAATATAATACTGTTACGATTGCAGAATAATCTAGACGATTACAGAAAAATCCAGACGATTGCGGTTACTTCTAGGAAAATCAAATCAACAAAATACTACAACAAATTAATGAAATGGATAGTGTTGTTGTTGTACTTCTTAGAATTTGGGAATAGGAAACAGGAATTTGGGAAACAATAAATAAAATTGAATGATTTTATGCATCAAATCAGCATAAGTAAAGTAATCGAGTGTAAATTGAGAGTAAGGCCAATTCGAAGTAAGGTTGGAAAAACGTAATAATACAATGTTGTTGTTGGATGTGTGATAATCTCGGTCTCTTTGTCCTTTATGGTCGTCGGAGTTCCTGTTCTTTATCTTTGCTTATTTCATTCCGTTTACACAGTATCATTTGCGTGCATATCTGATTATTTGTACTGAACTTATTATTAATAAAAATTAGAAATAAAAATCTCGCTGGGCTCGTAGTCCTCCGATTGCTTTCTATTGGTGACTGACTCACTAGCAGGTAAAGGGCTCATTACAAATTGAACTTTGAATTAACACAAGCAAAATGCGTAGACACTAGTTCTGGTTTTTTATTGTCCTAAAAAATTGGTTTTTATGAATATTAATTGCGAGTTAATAACTAGTAGACCAAACAAAATTGGACAAGTAAAAACTTTGCCAGTAAAAATGTTGCCTGCTGAAATTTACAATTTTTTAAATGGATTTAATGTTTGAGCTTTTGCATGGCCATTTGTGCTTCCAGAGTTGGTTTGATTTGATTGAATTGAATTAATTAATATGAAAACAAAAGCTGAAGCAAAATAATGCTGATACTAGATTTTAGGTAGATTTCATATAAAAATCTACCTATTGCAATGGGCTTCATCTCGGAATTTCGGAAAAATTTTTGTGCCAAACGACTATATATGATAAGCGGAGACGAAAAAAAAAAAAAAAATGTATATATATATATATATATATATATATATATATATATATATATATATATATATATATATATATATATATATATATATATATATATATATATATATATATTTATATATATATATATATATATATATATATATATATATATATTATATATATAAACGATATGAGATATAACGAAAACGACCGGCACTCTCACGGTCGCATTTGTTGAGGTAGATCAAAAAAGATTGGACAAGTTCGTGAATCAACAAAATCCGACACATGGTTAAGAAACTAGAGGCTTTTTTATGAAAAAAATTGATTTTTTAAAACCGTTATAACGGCCGTTTAGATACAAATATTTCAAAAAATTTAATAAATTTAGAGTCTTTGGAATCTTTTTTATCAATTTGTTTTAAAAATAGACCTCTGCAGTTAGAGGTTCTTGAGTGAGCGCCTCCAACAAAAAAGTTTGCAAAAAAAAAACCTTTTTTTTGAAACAACCGGCCCTCTCACGGTCGCATTTATAGGGCAAGATCAAAAAACCTTTTCTTAAAATGTGCGTTTTATTAATATCTTAAACGAGTTCGTAAATCAGCCCAATCCAACACATGGTTAAGAAACTAGAGGCTTTATACTAGAAAAAAACTCTGTATTTTAGATCCGTTATAACGGCCGTTTGGATTCTAATATTTTTAAAAACTTCATAAATTTAGAATCTTTGAAACCTTTTAAATCAGTTTCTTTCAAAAAAAAGACCTCTGCAGTTGGAGGTTTCTGAGTGAGCGGCTCCAACAAAAAAGCTTGTAAAACACAAAATGCGTTTGAATCAACCGGCACTCTCACGGTTGCATTTGTGGAGCCAGATCCAAAAACCTTTCTTAAAAATGTGTGTTTTTTTAATTTCTTGGACAAGTTCGTAAATCAGAAAATCTGACACATGGTTAAGGAACTATAGGCTTTATACTAGAAAAAAAAGTGGTTCTTTAAATCCGTTATAACGGCCGTTTGGATACTAATATTTTTAAAATCTTCATAAAATTAGAATCTGTGGAAACATTTTAATCCGTTTCTTATAAATATAAACCTCTGTAGTTAGAGGTTTTTGACTTGTTGGCTTCAACAAAAAAGTTTGCAACAATCCCCAACTACAATTTCCAAAAACCTTAAAACAGTCAATGTCAACCTTATAACAGTCAAAAAAATAAAAGATTTGAATAGAAGAAATTAATTTTTTTTTCTTAGAAATAAACTATTTTGATATTTTGCAGCAATTGCACGACATATGATAGAGTAGGTTTGTGTCATAAATTGTCACACACATGTTCTGTGGTAGATTTGATATTTGTTTGTTGCAAAAATGGATAGATATAATTTTGCTTGTAGGTAGCTAACTTTCTTTTTAAAATTTGTTCGATATCTGTTTGAAATTAGTTTGTTTTGTTTAAACTAATCTGATACATCAGATTCTACTGGCACACAAAACTGTCTGATCTCGAAATCTACCTATTTCTAGCGGATATACGTGCCGCTTGGACTTTTTTTTTTCTTTTTTATGAATTAGTTAAACGTTTATAAGAGAACACGAAACATTTATTATTTATACTCTCCCAAAAATATCATATCAACAGGTTAATTGTTTTTCAATTTATGTTTTCTTTAAATGCTGAGGATGAAATTCATCCCGGAAAACGGAGGAGCATAGAATGCCATAATTTGACCACTCTATTAAAATAAGTAGTCTGAACAAAAGACAGGCGATTTGGGATCTGAATGGGCGAAACAGCTAAAGGCGAAGTAGTCTTCGGCGATTATATTATGCGCAGAATGAACAAATATTTTTTTTCTCTAACTGGCAAATCATAAATTTGTTATATTAGTATTTCTAATAGATTGGCAAGCTCTGGTATCTCTAGTTTGCTAACAACCTAGGTTTGCTAACCTAGGTCCGACAACAACATGCGACCTGAGGTGATGGTGGGCGATTTTTTTAAATCTTTGTGGATTGAAGGCCCTCGAGACTATTGATTCGGCAAAGCATTCCATTTGCACTTTGTTACTATGACAGTGAATAATCTCGACAGTTTGACTGTTTACACAAACCAATTGACGAGTAAAACGGAGAAAAGAATATGTTTGAGGCATGATGGATCTGATTTCATCCGAGCACCACTGGTGAAAATATTTATAAAAAACAACGAGATCAGCAGAAGTGAGACGATGTTGTAGGGAATCAAATGTTGATGTTAAACTTCGATCACCAACAATTCGTACAGCACACTTTTGAATAGAGTCTAAAAGAGCTAGGATGGTAACAGATGCAACGCTCTAAGCTTGACAACAAAACGCCATGCATGGACGAATTTAGGACTTAAAAATATCGAGTAATTGATACGGAGTAAAAAATTTTACATATATTGAGGAGTCCGAGTTTTCCTGAAGCGCTCTTTGCCATGGCCATTATATGATCGTTCCAGAGTAAGTCATTGGAAATTGTGATTCCCAATAAATGCTTTCACATTTGTCTATTTGGTCGTCACACATATTAATTGAAATATCGTTGATGGATTTGGTCTTTGATCTGGAAAAAATCAACAGCTGTGTTTTGGTGGGATTAAAATTGACCCAATTTTTGTCACCCCAATCGGCGACCTTTTCTAGGTCCTTGTTTACATTTATGGCAGCGTCTCTCCTGGTGGGATTTATTGGTACCTGCATTTTATTCTTTGAAGATAGGGGAACGAATGTCTTGTGCAGTGTACTATCATCTGCAAAACTATTTTTTTGGTTACTGGTGATTTTAAACAGTTCGTTGATATAGATTAAAAATGAAGTGGGAAATAAAACTGAGCCTTGGGTGTTGGGGAACACCAGCGTTAATTTGGACTCAGGAGAAAAGCCCTCTAAAGATACCGAGATGTATCGGTTAGGCAGAATATTTTGAATCAAATTCACAACTGCGGGATGGAAACCGTACGCAACGAGCTTGTTAATCAAACTGGCATACCAGATTCGATCAAATGCGTTTAAGATGTCTAATGCGAACGTTTCACCACCTTTATCAAGTATGCTTTTTCAAAGATGTGCTACATATAGTTCAATAGATCGGTTGTTGATTTTTTGTTTCTAAAACCGTATTGGCTGTATTGGCTAATATAGTGCAAGTATATTTTATACAGAACTGGGAGTATGGCTATTGGTCTATAGTTTGAAATATCAAATTTCATTCCTTTTTTGGGACAGGCTGGACGTTGACCATTTTCCAGCATGATGGAAAAATACCAGATTTATAGGATTTATAGAATATTTTGGTGAAAGTTGGAGGAGGTTCTTTTGAAAATGTTTTTAGAATAACAGGAGGAATGTTGTCCAGACCAAAGGCTTTGTTGTTGTTAAACCAACTTAAAAGTTTTTCGACAATTTTGGGTTTGAAATGTAATTGTTTCATATTAACTCCTGAAGACTGGGCTTGGGGTATTTCTTTAGGCGTTTCTAAAACTGTCGAATTTGAAGCAAAGTGTTCCGTGAACAATGTTGCTTTTCTTGCAGGGTCAGTAACGATTGAGTCACCATCAATGATAGGGGGAATAGAAAATTTAGTACCAGAATTTAAAGAATTTATGGCATTGTAAAAACTTTTGTCATAAATTGACATACTCGAAAGTTTTGACGCTTTCGCTCTGTCAATTTCTGCTTTTTCGTTTTCAATTATCTGGTTTGATATTTTGTTGACCTTTAAATATTGGCATCGATTAACAGAATTCTTTATATTAATTCAAATATTAAATAATCTACGTTTGTTTCTAAGAACCAATTTTGCTGCCTTCAAAAACAAATATTTTTGTTGTGGTTTCATTATTGAAAAGGGAACGAATTTGTTAATACCGAATTGAATGGTTTCAGTAAAGTTTTAAGCAGAAACATTTACATCGTTAGCATAAAAACAATGACGATCAAAAAGGAAACCTTGAAATAAACATTGGAGACCATTGGTGTCCATTTTTGAAGTGAAATATTTTACAGGGTTCGGGAACTCCAGTTTTTAGTAAAACAATTTGATAACTGATGTGATTAGATAATGGTCAGAATTTCCAGAATTTCCCCTATCGACATCGACACTCGTAATATCTGGCAAAGATGTGAAAAAGAGGTCTAGGAGAAAATTTTAATCACTGCCATTACGTGGAGTAAAAGATTAAAAGTTGGGTTTTTACAATCTGCATCAGATCGTGAGATGCGGCAAATATTTTTGCCTGCCTTCCATTGTGGTCGTCATCGAACGTTTTGGAAAATTTTAACCATGGTTTGTTGTGAACGTGGAAGTCACCGGTAACGATAACCTCACAATTTTGAAATTATGCTCTAATAAAATCAAAACAATTTGACCAATTGGAATCATACCAATTGAATAATGATAATTTTTTATACGAAAATTTTCATTAGACAATAGGTTAAGTTTATTAGTCTATAGGTTAGAAAACCATAAAATAATACATTCTATTATTATGGAAAAAACATACAAATATAGTTGATATTATTTATTGGAAGAGAATAAAAAATATTTTATTCGCATTTCTTCCTATTTCACATGTTCGAGCTAATAAAGAATTTTAAAAAAAAATTATGCATATTGGAACGAGTGTGAGGTCTACTTAAAATTCATTTATCAGTTTTAAATTCAAACATAACAAAACCGAACAAAATAAAAACAAAATCACATATGAATAAACAGAAAGTGGCTAAAGATAATCAAAAAACAAAAAGGTGCTGTTGATGCTCATGGTCGTAATGAAGGTAAGAGATAATATAAAAAGATACATAATTTTCATTTTAATTTATTTTGGATTAAATTGTGTTTTATATGTTTTTGTATATTTGCAACAATAATGTATTTCGGATACTAGAATTTATATTCTTATAATTAATTTATTCAATTAATTTTAATCGTTGCGTAGTTTTGATTATAAAAAATTTTCATTCTGATCAGTTTTGCATTATTTTACCTTCATAAGCACTTAATTTTCCAATTATAAAAAATGTCGTCCTTTAATTTAAAAATTTTTTTTTTGTCTTTCACTTTTTTATCTTCATAAATTGCAATTTCGTTTCTATAAATTCTAACATCATTTCTAAATTTATTCTATTTTTTTTTCTCTGATATTATTTTGACGAAAATTAATTTATATTCAAGGAATAAATAAAAAAAATTTGTATATACTCGTCGACTCACTCGTAGAGCATTAAAAAGGAATCATAATATCGAAATTGTGGAAAATAAACTTTGACCCGTCATATTAAATTGAAAGCAATTAATGTACGATGCCTCGCTACCTTAAGGTATTTATAATTTTAAATATTTTTTTGTTTGTTATTTTAATGGAATTGTCATGCTTAAGTCTTTTCTATTTTAATGGAAAAACACATTTTCGTTTATGGCAACGGTGTGTTATATTTGCAGCATTTCTTTATATATTAACGTGAGCATAATAAAAAATTAAATATATGTAAATTAAAACTTTGCTGGCAAAACTTATTTACTTGTCGAATTGGCAAGTTTCGCGATCGTAATTTTTTGATGCCGTCCACAGGCCTTTTTACTAATATTTACTTTTTTGCTATGATGCTATGACGTTTAAGTCCATCGTTATGGTTAGTTTGACAAATTACTCAGCTATTACTGAAGATAAATAAATTTTACTTGAGACTACGACTTTGTAGAAAATTTTACATAAATGTTTGCTTGTGTTTCAATTTAATAGTCATTTGAGACAAGACACAAGAACATGCAACATGCAAAATGTGCATAGAATTTTCAGGCATAAATACAAAAATATGTGATGTATGCTTTTTATGAATAGGATCTGCTAGTACGTTATGAATTTTTCCTAGACAATTTTTGTTTGGTAAAGTTATCACGACAAATGAAGAAAGTGGTCGCATTTTTAAATTGTAGAATGAAAATGAATGTAGTGTGATTATATTTGTATATAAGGCGACCATTTATTCCATTTTTTTAACTATACGAAAGATTTAAATATTTGGCTTACATACAAACAAAAATATTCAATAAATATTATAATATTTTGGAATCCCTTAAGTTAATTATTTAAAGAGCCCGTTTGTTATTTGTGAATATTTTCTTTAACCTTCACAAAAATATTTCTTCCGCACATAATTTAAGTCACATTATCAAAAGTCAAAAGTCATTTTATCTCATAAAAAGGTAAATGAAACCAGTCAGTTTAGAAAATATTAAACTACTTTTCACTCTCTATTTTTTTATTTTTTGTTTATTATTCTTATCATTAAATAAATTTCGATTCGCTTCATTTTTTATCATTCGTAAAACAAGTGTTTAACGCATGCGTGCACATATGTGCTAAGGCGTTTTCAACTTTTGCTTGGTAGCACATGATGTGCATGACATGTATTATGTACAATTTTGTGCACGGGGGTTTCGCAACATGCAATTAATGTTAATTTTTACTATGAGTAAAAGATTTATTTTTTAGATAATTAAGTAATCGTTATAGTGACAATTTTTATCGAGATAGGTAAGAAAAAGAACTGAAGAAGGATTATATCCGAAATATATGGGGTATTCTTTGCAACTGGGAGACTCCCTGCTCTCCAGAATTGGTATAGGATTTGCGGAAGATTTATGGGCAGAAATTGTAGCTTAATATCTCTAGTTTCTATTGCCATGTGCCCCTTTTCAAAATTCAAAATGGCGGAATCAAAATGGTGGCTACAGGCTTACGGCCTCACTCTAAAAGTATAGAAATTTGGCTGCCAACGCTAAAATATCAACATATGCGTTCTTGGGCTTAGCATGTTGGTAATTATAAGGAGTTTCAAATTCCGAGTGGTTTTCAATTTTTTGGAAACTAGAGACAATAAGCTATAATTTTTGCCCATAAACCTTCCGAAAATCAAAACAGTTTAACAGGTATGGAGGTAATGAAATGAAAGTTTAATAGTTTTTAATAATAGTTTTAATATAGTTAGGGCATAATAGTTTTTTATATGTTTGAATTCTCTCTAAAATATTTCAAATTATAATTGTTTTATTTTATCTCTTTGCTAAATAAAAGGAAACGGGAGAGTTCATGCAATCAACAAACAATCACTCTCTTTTTTTACTTTATTTTAAATATTATAAATACTAAATATATTGATGAACTTTGTGGAGTTGAAGTTTAAATTTAAATTAAAAATGTTCTTAACTCTGGAGTTGCAATTTTAAAATTAAAACAAAAATGTTCTTAACCTAATGGAATTGAAAAAAATTACAAGAAGGAAAAAGAATTTATGTGTTGTGTTTGTCTTTTTAAAATGTAAAAAAATTCATTTTTAATGTCAATTTTTTGTCTTATTTATTTATTCTACGAACACGTTTTACCGTTCTTCATACCTCAACTAAGTTGACATTGAATGAAGAACATTATGGATCTACGAATATGGGAGACAAATCCCAACTAGTGGAGAATGGCCACTAACCAAAAATTGACATTAAAAATGAATTAAATAATTGTGATGTTAAGTCGATCGTCCAAAAACAAAATTTTATCTCGTCGCTGGTCGAGTTGGTTAAATGGTTAACCATATAAACTTTGATCAGAGGGACGCCGGTTCGATTCCCCGAACCGACCGGAATTGAGATAAAACTTTTGTTACGGATCTTTTACTTTTCAAAGCAATTTTTCATTCTATTCAATTGAATACATTCATTTCTAGTGTCTTAGAATTCTAAACTACATAATGGTTAGATCCATTGCTAAACTCTTAATAAAATCTTGAGTAAAAAAATAGTTTTTTTATTTGTTCAAATAATAGAAATATAACAAAAAATGATCTTGCTGTTGTTATTTATTATGTATAAAATGTTGTGTAAAGTTTTCCAAAATCTCATTTGTCTCAAAAAGTGATTTGTGTGTTACGGTATTCTATTGTGCTAAAATAAAAATAGCAAACTAAAACAAAAACAAAATAATTTTATGTTGTAAAGTTAATTGTGTAAAAAAGAAAATCACTAGAAATTTTATTAGAAATAAAACCAATGAATAAAGTTAAATTAAAACAGATTTGTTTAACGTTTTCTGTATCCGCAGTTCATCGTAACACATTATGGAATATTTTACTTGGTATTTACCCAAATGATGAATCTAATGAATTTTTCTTTATACAATAAAGTGCCGTTTATGATGATCTGTTACATGCACTTCAGATTATTGGAATCGTTGACGAAAAAAACACAAAAATCAAAAGTTTTTCACGCAATGTGGTTATTGGAAAATAAGAAATTACATTTTGGATTTAATATTAACGCTGATCGTAATTTTGTTACAATGACTGAAATTTTATTAAAAAATTTCGAAGGATACGATGGGATAACTTTCGTTGAAACTTACTGGATAGAAAACGAGAAAAGTAGATGAAGATGCTAATCACCTTAATGGATTTCTAGCCTGATCAACATTCAAGACACAATTAATGTAAGCGTTATTTTTATCTTGATTTATATAATTTTTGTATTTCGGTTCCTTTTTGTATTGGATTCTTACAATTTTTGTTAGCTAAAATTCTCAGTAAAAATTAGAGTGTTAATAGAGATCATTCCTGTGTATTAGTCCTCATGTATTAGACCGTGTATCATTTTATAGTTAAAAGTTAAACAATCCCTTATAAAAATAGATGCCTTAGGCATCTATTCCAAACGCGAAAAGTTCCACGTTTCAGAATATAGAACAGTTAGTATGTATAATTTAGATAACGACTGAATATGGAGAACATAGAAGAACGGTGACTGACTACAGCGACACAAAACTACTGTTTCTTGCAATGGTGAAAACATATAGAACGGCTGGCAATGAAAATCCAAATTATTGTTGAATACGGTGAATTGAAAAACATTGAACGACTGTCGCCACACAACCATTAATTCATGTCATGTTGGCTGAATGCTGACCAATTTACACGGAACCATATATAATGGTTCAACAGTATCATCAGGTCGGTTGCAAAACGAAATAATCTCGCGACTTATAAAGGGAATATTTTTCCAACTTTCCTATACTTTTAGAGACAAAACCCTCAAACGAAATTGTTCCACTACTCAATCAACTTTAGCCATTATAAAATTTATAAAAGAACCTTGACTAATTAAAATTTCACTAGATTGTCAAACCTGTTTCTGATTAGCCTCATCCAAGGACGTCCACCTGATTGAACGATTGAACGGCTTGCACTTGTGTTTCCTCTTTGTTTTCGTTTACCCATGTTTCTTTGCCTAATTCTTTTAATGACACTCAGAATATTAAATTAAATGGTGCTATGACAGAAACAAACACATAAATAATTCTTTTCTATTTCTCTTTTTATTTTTTTTGTTCAATTTAACCAAGAATTTAAGTTGAATTTTGCTAATTATTACCGATCACATAGTAGTGCCATGGCAGGAACAAACACATAAAAAGTTATTTTCCATTTTTTTGTTTTAATTTTCTTGTTCAGTTTACCAAAGAATTTAAGTTGAATATAATCGATCAAATAATTTTTTTTTTTGTTATTTTTTATTTTGGTATTAACACTATTAGACTAAGAGCCCGCGACGACCAGACCATCGATATTTTATAAAAGCTGAAAGCTTCTCTGCGCATACCCCCCACTCAGGTAGGAACAATTAACAACATATGAAGTTTGGATCATAGTGGCTTTGGCAGGGAGCAGGTTCCAAAGGGGCCAAAGCCAAAGTGCCAAAGCCACTATGATCCAAACTTAATACGTCGCTTATCGTTCCTACCTGAGTAGGGGGTATGCGCAGAGAAACTTTCAGCTTTTATAAAATAACGAAGGTCTGGCCGTCGCGGGCTCTCAGTCTATATACTATAGACACACAAATTGTACTAACTATCATTAATTACAATTAATTTAAATACTCACTAAATTTAATAATTTAGATAACAAATTGGATTCTTCCAAAAACATTTTTAATATTTTTATCTCATAAATAATAAATTGCATCTGAACACAAACACTGAATTGACAGCACCAATATTCAGTTTTGTTTTCTGTTTTTACAGCACAAAAATATATGAATTTTTCTAAATTTCACTAATTTGAACTAATAAAAAAATTGAACTAATTAAACTAATAAAATTAGATCTAATTAAAAATTATCTACTTAATCTAATACAAAAAACGTGAATTCAAAATAAATCCATCAATTCTGATATACACGAGAATAATAAAGATAAGAGACCTCTCTATATTTGAGTTTGGCAAAGTAAATGTCCGTTTAAACGTTAACGGAAACGATAAGTTTTTTTTCATTTATATTTTCATCGATTACATTTACCCAGTAGGAAAGTGTTTTGTTTAATTATTTATTTTTTTGCTTGGGATCGTTTCACCGTTACAAGCAACAGCGTGGACCATCAAGGAATACACCATAGCTTAGACACTGGCCGTTATCGTTTGCTGTATTTTTAATTTTCTACAGGAGAACATATAGCCGTAGATTCTAAAAACTCAAAAACATTGCGGATTTCGTTTTAAAGTTGGAGAAAATTAGTATTTTTTAAATAATTCAGACGTATACGGAAGCTAAAGGAAGCAAGTATCAAATATTTTAAGTAAAGACTATGACCAATGTTATAGATTTCCCATAGTTCTAATTATAGATGAAAAACGTGATCTACGCAGGTGAAAAATCGGACACATCGTCCTTTCGGCTCTTTCCATTGATTATACTTATTTTTAGCAACAAAAATTTTTGAAATCCCTCCAGCCGTTTTCTAGATTTCATCGGTGGTGACGGCCGGCAGACAGACATACATTTTTTTTGCTTTTTTATATTCAGTAGGTCATAAAACGTCGAGAAATGCCAAAAAAGTGGGGGTAAGAATTTCACTTTTGCCTCATCAAAACCGAAGTAATAAATGATTTTACATTTGTGAATAAAAATGTTCATATATTAGGGCATTATGACTTTTTTTAAAATTTAACATGTGCAAATGTTTGACATTACTATGTAATATAACAATGAACTGGCTAATATAAATGCAAAGTTTACTTATGCATCAATGTTAATCCTACTAAATTTTTAGATTCGTTTCACCGTTTTATTTATTTTTAGTTTAGTTTAGAAATGTTTTTGCAACTGAAAAGCAAAACTTATGTCAAACTTCTGTCTACTCAGTATTTTAACTTTAAAATTAAAAGTTATCAGTGGTGTATTTTACATAAGTTGATAATAAACGTGTGTTCTGTTGTTTTATAAAATGGTTTAAGTGAGAGTTTGTTAAAGCTATTTTAATAGTAAATAATTGATTGTTAAGGTGTTGTGTGGTGCTAAGTTAAAAGTATTAAATATATTTAATAATTTAAACAGATACTATTACTGCAAATGTGATATTTTTCTATGTGATATCTTATTCTACTTCATTTAGGAAAAATATACACTACAAACAAAAGAACTAAGGCATATAGGAACTCCCGGGGAGGAAGATATGCACTGATTATAAAGATATGTATTGAAAATTGTATGTAAAATTCAACAAACAGTTGTCTGTTTAATTTTGTCAATGGACATGTGGTTTGAATTTGATTATATTAACAAAAATGTCTGTTTTCAACAAACATGTTTCTTTTAACAATGTTTACAAGCTGTTCGTTGATTTCTGTTGTTAAATAAAATAAATAAAAACAAAAATTATAAAAAAAATTTGAAGGTGAATGGTTTGAAATTTAGTGGACTTAATATAAATACCGTAAAAGTGCGATTTGTGAAATACAAACACAGATTTTAAACAACAGTGCAAAAATGTCCTGTTTGTTTCAAGTAAAATGCGTAAAATGTGTGATATTATAGTTTCTACCAATTAAATAGTTTAAAAGCTTAATGTCGAACTAAAAAGTGTATTGAAAGTGAATCAACAATTTTGTCTTTAAAGATGTTTATTAAGGTAAATTGTATTCCTTCAAAATTGTAATCTTTAATTAAAATCATATTAGGAAACATATACAAGTTATAACCTTACTAATTATGTACATCAAATTTAATAGATGTGCTATTTGATATTTTTATTTTTCAGATTTAAAGTTAGAAGTGTATTTTGTACCCACGTTGTTTTGTGATTTCCTAAATTTTTTAGTACAAACTTTCAGAATTTGAGCTAAATTTTTAAAAACGGTCCATTGCTTTCAGTAGCATTAACAAAAAGTTGCCAAACAAAATATTATTTATTTCAATATTATTTATTTCAAATAATATTTTTTCCAATATGTATAACATTTATTTAGCTGCATACACTTACATCTTTTACTCAAAAACAAAAAAGTTTCGGAGGTTCTGTTATTTTAAGCTCAAAGTTATGTTATTCAAAGTTCTGATATTTTAAGCATTTTTTCAAATTTTCCGTTTAACTAAACAGTGGATTTCTAAAAACAATATTAAACAGACAAAATATACTGAATGCAATTAAGTACAATATTTATTATATATTTAATACAAAATTATTTGGAGATAAAAATATTTGCAAAGCCATTCATATGAAAACAATTATTTTGGAAAGTGCTGTAAAACGAGTTTCAAGCATTTCTGTCGTATTAGCATCGCAGTGATTTTTGAATTTTTTGAGTCAAAAATTCTTTGGGCGAGTTGTGCGATTTCGTATGGGGAAAAATTTATATATTCGAGTTATAGTCACACTAAATAAATATTATATTAAAAATAAATATTGAGAGCTAAATAAATTGTAATCATTTGTTATATTCTTATTTTATTGATTTATAATTGTTTTTTTTTCTTTTTTATTGAATTTAATTTTTGATTTTTTATAACAGTGTGTACGTGTGGCATAATAAGCAGAGATTTTGTTGTAATTTAAGTTATATAGAAAAATGGGTTTTGTCATATTTGATTTGTGTGGTTTTCTGTATACTTTTTAATATAGAAAATGCAATTGATAGTACGAATAACCTAAGTATTGTTGAAATTACTGATAATATATTATAAATAATTTTATTCTCGTTCTTTTGGTTAATATTTTGGTTCTTTCTTTTTACTAAATATTATGATGTTTTCTCAGTTAATCAATTCGTTATTCGAAATCATTCGTAATATTAACAAATTATTTATTGAACAACGATGTTATTTAACGAGCCAATGAAAGGAGTTCAATAATGATTAATGTTTTTTATATAACGACAATATTATTTTCAGTAAATACATAATACTTTTTTGTGGAGTGGTTTAAACACCCATGATATTGTTAGTTTAATGGTAAAAACATTTTATTCTTATTAAACTATCGGCGGTATAAACTTATCATTAGCCATTGCATGATTTCATACCTGTTTAAATTTATTTTTTTTAATGTATTTAGTGTTTAATTTTTATATAATGTGTTCTTATATTCATTTCTAAAAACAGAACTAAAAATCAAATATTTCTTTGTTTAGTATATAATTAATTATAAAGTTATTTTAACTTATTTAAAAGTTCAAATGTGTGTTAAAATATAACAAACATGCGTTAACTTAACTAAGAAATAGGTCAACATTTGGTTTAAATGAACTATGACGCATAGTTTAAGAATGGTTAGTTTAAACAGGCCACATATTTAAAATTCGTTAAAAATAGAGTTAAAAATAGTTTAATACAAACTAACATTTTTTAACTATACATAAGTGAAATTGACTAAAAAATTTGTTCATGGTTAGCAAAGGTCAAAATAACTAAGCAATTACTGATGTCGTTTATAGTTAAAATTGACCAGATGCAAAGTTCTAATACCAAGCAAAAGCAACTGTTAAAGTAACCCTACCAAAATTAATAATATTAAACTTGCGTTTAGCTGGTTGAAAAACAACCGATATGCTTGGTTACGTTAAGTATGTTTTTTGGTTACAATTACCCAGAAATTTTTTTCAGTGTAAATGTCAATCACATCTACATTGATCAAAAATGTTACTTGAGATTAAATCTTATTCATAGCTGTTTATGTTAGCTAAAGAAAGATTTGACCAGTATTTTAATGGTTTAAATAGTATATATTTGTTCTATAAATCAGCGTTGAAATATAGGGTGGTATACATACACTTAAAATAGCACTTTTTTATCAATTTTTATCAAAAATTTTTGCGATGCACTTTTTTTATCAAAAAACTGTGCATTGCAGAATTCTAAAAAATGTTGCAATGTTTCTTCAATTAAGTGTTCTTTCCAATGACAGCCCAGTCGTTTGGTTCCAAAAAAGTTTTTTTTACCCTCCCCACACCCATCCCCTAAACACACAGAAATATAATTATTTGAGAGTTCGCTATAATTTTCGTTCAAAATATAGCAAAATTCCTGTCTCTGAATTGTTTAAATTTTTTCTGTCTATCAGTGTCTTAACGTAGGGGGGGGGGGGACGGTCTGGAATTTACACATTTTTTAGAATAACTTCAAAACTGTGTACTGCAAAATTCTAAAAAAAATTGCAATGTTTTGAAAATTTAGTGTTCTTTCAAATGATACCCAACTCGCTTGGGTCAAAAAAAGTTTTTTTTACCCTCCTTACACCCATCCCCTAAACACACAGAAATATAATTATTTGTGAGTTCGCTATAATTTTCGTTCAAAATATAGCAAACTTCCTGTCTCTGTGAATTTTTTCAATTTTTTCTGTCAATCAGTGTCGAAACGTAGGGGTGGGGGGACGGTCTGGAATTTGCACATTTTTTAGAATAACTCAAAAACTGTGTACCGCAAAATTCTAAAAAGAATTGAAAAGTTTTTGAAATTTGGTGCTCTTTCAAATGACACCCCACTCGCTTGGGTCAAAAAAGTTTTTTTTCACCCTTCCCCACCCCAATCCCTTAAAAGCACAAAAATATAATTATTTGAGAGTTCGCTATATTTTTCGTTCAGAGTTTATCAAACTTCCTGTCTCTGTGAATTTTTTCAAATTTTTCTGTTAATTAGGCTCGAAATGCAAGGGGGGGGGACCAATTTTTTGTGTCACTTTATTGATAATAATTCAAAAACTATGCATTGCAAAATTCCAAAAAATGGCAATATTTCTAAAATCAAGTGCTCTTTCACACCCCCATGACACCCCACATGACCTGGTTTTAAATGATGTTTTTACCCCTTAACATTCCCACCCCTTTAATAAATATAGTTATGAGAATCTGCCACTTTCTATATTACTTCGGTCTGAAAGACCTAAGGATTACATTCATGAGCTCAAAGTGAAATTCTTACCCCCACTTTTTTTGACATTTCTCGACGTTTTAGGACCTCCTGATTCTAAAAGAGCAAAAAAAAAAAATGTATGTCTGTCTGCCGGCCGGCCGTCCGCCGTCATTACCTACGCTGCAGGGAAAACCGCTGGAGGGATTTCAAAAATTTTTTTTCTAAAAATAGGTATTCACAAGGGACAGGTCCGAAAGGACGCTGTATTCGATAACTGTACCGGAAGTGTGTCGAAAAAATCATTATGTGTGTCAAAAATAGCAAATTTTCATATTTTTGGCTTAAAAAACGTTCATTTTAAGTGATTACGAGTAGGAACATTAAATTTGGAGAAATCTCGATGGTAGGGATTGGTATGTGAGATCAAAAACTAGATTATTGCATTATAAGTTTGTCAAAAAAATGTTGTCAAGTGTGTCAAAAGAAAGATTTTTATTTATGTTTTTACCTAATTTTTTAGAAAAAAAATAAAATTAATTGTTTGTTTGAAATGAGATTTTATTATTATTATTGAGAATTATGACATTATAAGTTTGTCAAAAAAATGTTGTCAAGTGTGTCAAAAGAGAGATTTTTTTTTATTTTTACCCAATTTTTTGGAAAAAATTAAATTGTTTGTATGAAATGAAATTTTATTATTATTATTGAGAATTATGGCATTATAAGTTTGTCAAAAAAATGTTGTCAAGTGTGCCAAAAAATAATTTCATTTATTTTTTAGCCAATTTTTTGGAAAAAAAATGTAGCTGTTTTTATGACGTAAATGTAATTGAAAATGAAATTGAACATGGACATTTTTGAATTTGTTATAGATTTTGAAATATTTTTGGAATTTTGAAAAAGTTTGTATTTTTGATTTTGTAATAATTTTTGCATTATTTTTAGAATTTCGGAAAAAGTTTTAATTTTTGATTTCGTAAGAATTTTTGGAATATTTTTAGAATTTTGAAAAAATTTTAATTTTTGATTTTATTATAATTTTTGGAATTTTGAAAAAATCTTCAATTTTTGATTTTGTAATAATTTTTGCAATTTTGGAAAAAGTTTGAATTCTTAAGAATTTTTGGACTATTATTGGAATTTAGAAAAAGTTTCAATATTTGATTTCATTCTAATTTTTGGAATATTTTTTGAATTTCGAAAAAAAAGGTTTCAATTTTTGATTTTGTTATAATTTTTGCAATATTTCTAGAATTTTGAAAAAAATTGAATTTTTGAATTTTATATATATGTATATATATATTTAGAATTTTGAAAAAAGTTTCATTTTTTGATTTTGTAGGAATTTTTGGAATATTTTTAGAATTTTGAAAAATTTTAAATTTTTGATTTTATTATAATTTTGAAAAAAGTTTTGATTTTTGATATTGTAATAATTTTTGCAATAGTTTTAGAATTTTGGAAAAGTTTGAATTTTTAAGAAATTTTGGAATATTATCGAAATTTAGAAAAAGTTTAAATATTTGATTTCATTCTAGTTTTTGGAATATTTTTGGAATTTTGAAAAAGTTTGATTTTATTTAATTTAACAATATTTTTGGAATTTTGATTATAATTTTCCGGCAACGTATCGATATTTCGTGTTAGTTTTGTAATAAGTTTTTAAACAGATATAAAAAATACTTGTACGTTAACAAAGAGTTATGTTTGATATACATCGCTGCCCAAAACTAAAAAAGATGTCCTCGTGAAAGTTTTTTGCCGAAAACTATATCAAAATCCTTTTCCCAGACCGAAGTCTTGATATCTCAGAGCTGTAAGATTTCAGCCTATTGCATTTGCCACTATATCGTGGCTTGGACCTTTATCAAAATAAAAATTGCTACGGGATAACGTTGGTCCCCACACGAATCCTAAAAAATTTTGGGAATCTCTTATTATTCTTCTAACTTTATCTTGACATTCCAAAGGAAAGAATTTTTATGTTTATTTGCATTAATCCTAACAACATTGTCATCATTTCAAAATGTTAATGAATTTTCACTGAAGAAGTAGCAATGCAACGTAAGCTATTTGTTGGAGTTTGTGTTGCTGAAGGTTACGAATAATTTATCGTTGAAATTGAAGTATTTGTTACTTTTGTTCGGAAGCAAATCTTTAGTCTTTTATCAAGTGGTTCATAACGATAGTTATAAATGGTTACAGCAACTTTTGGTGGAATCCAGAAATACTTGTATGGTAATAAATCTTTTGAAAAAAACAACGCTGGAAGTGAATCACCAATCAACAGTTTTTAATTCAAGGTATTTTAAATTCAAGATATGTTAATTTTTGTTTAAGTATTTTTTCTTTCCTTTGGAATGTCAAGATAAAGTTAGAAGAATAATAAGAGATTCCCAAAATTTTTTAGGATGCGTGTGGGGACCAACGTTATCCCGTAGCAATTTTTATTTTGATAAAGGTCCAAGCCACGATATAGTGGCAAATGCAATACGTGGCGCCGAAACAGGGACCCTGGGGTTGTGTTAGGTTTCTGGAACCGTAATAATACGGTAAATTTTTTTTTGAAAACCAGTTTAAGGTTTTTTTTTTGAATAATAAAGCTATTTTTGGCGCAATTAAGCGCATTTTTATAAAACCAGTTTTTGGTTTTTGTTACCAATAATACTTTTTTTTGTTAATTTTTTTTTGGAAACCAGTTATTGGGTTTTTTTTTTAATAATATTTATATATTCTTTACATTCCTTTTTGGATATATATTTTTTTTTGATAAACCAGATATTGGTTGTGTTGTGTTTGGAACTTTTTTTTAAATTTTTATTTTTTTTTAAGAATATGTACATGAGGGGTCAGGGGTTGAGAAGGAGGTGTCGGCCAGGGGGGTTTGAGCCATGGATGAATGAGGTGGAAGAGAGAGAGCATGTGGCATGGAAGGAGAAAATGGATGAGGCAATGAATGTGGTGGATGGAATTATGAATGTGATTATGAATGGAGTTAAGGAGGGAATTTATAGGGAATTGATGGAGGACATATATGAAGAACAGTATGATGAGTTTCTGGATGTGCTGATAGGGGAAATAGTGTATGAGGAGTTGAATGGAGTGGATGAGGAGTTGGATGAGGTGAATAAGGAAGTGAATGTGGGCTGGCGTGAGAGGAGACGGATTAAGAGAAATAGGAGCTCTCACTTGAAGAGGAAGGAGAGGAGGAAGAAGGAGAAGGAGAGTCGCTTGGTCGTGGAGCTGGGAGCTTCCTCGACCAAGAGTACTCAAATAGAGGAGCTGGTTGAGGTGGTTACCATCTCACCGACCATGCGACAGGTAGAGGAGTGGTCTGGTCCACAGGAGGCCCCTGTCCCTCACTGTATAATCAGTTAATTGTTTTTGTAGTTTGGAAAAAACCGTTTTGGGACAGCAATTTTTTTTGGAGATTGTTTTTTTGTGCTGTCATTCGAATTTTAGTAATACTAATTGTTTTTTAATTGGAAAAAAACCGTTTTGGGGGTAGTAGTTTTTTTAGAGATTGGTTTTTCTACTACCATGTACATATGTTTGTAAATATTTTTTTTATTTTTTTTATTTTTTGTGTATTAGGGTTTAATTAATATTTCTCTAAGCGGTAGGCCTAACAAGCCATCCATGGGGCTTCTCCCCTTAACGATGATGACGTTCTTAGATCGCCTATGGCCATCGGGGTTATGCGATCGAAGAACATTGGTTTCTTCTCTTCATTCGGCGAGGAAGTTCTCAGGGAAGAAGAGTGGTGTTGCTGTGTTTGTACTTAGGTGCAAACCAGTAGTACCATTCTTTGCTCAGAGGCTTCTTCGGTGTAATGAAGAGAAGAACCAATTATACTTTTGCTTTCAGGATCAGAGGCTTCACCTCATACAAATTCTAAAACTTACCATTTTTTTCCATTTAGTTTTACAATAGAACAATTTTCATGGAGTTTAGGTTTTGAAGTCTGGTGCTCGGGAGCGTTCTTCAACTTTTGCATTAGGCTTAGTTGTAATTTATTTTTAGGTTAAACAAGCACAACTGGGTCAGTAGAAATGGATCTAAGGTCTAATCGTGACAGTTGTGATTGTTTTTATTAGGTTGGGGAGAAACTGTTCTGTAGAATCTGGTCGTTAGGGGCTTTTCTAGTCAGTTTTCACATGCATTGTTGGAGTGGGCTCGCGAACGCGATATTTTAGATTTAAACAAAATGGATATTGTACCATACTTACTTTTTAAATTGTCTCCAGACGAATCTTGATTTTGGGAATCTCTTATATTATTAAATAAAAAATAAAATAAATAAAACAAATTTTTTGAAAATTAATTAAATAAAATTTTTATTAAATAAATAATTTTTTTAAATTTAAGTTAATTTTAGGTAGCTAAATAAAATAAATTTTCTTAATTAAGCTTTACGTCAAGATATAAATAAATATTCTTTGTTTTTAAAAAAAAAATAAATAAATCAAAGTTAAGACGGTGCATCCGATAAATAAACATTCTTTTGAATATTTTTTATTTTTCAATTTTTTTTTAAAAAAATAAATAAATATATTTTAGGGGTGCTATCGTCAATAACTAATTTTAGGTATATATATATATTTCAGTATATCTGAAATTAAATAAATAAATTATATTTTTATATACAATATTATAGGAATTTTTGTGAAAGGTGAAGTAAAGATTAGCGGCGACAGTGGTTTTTTTTGTTCCTTTACAAGTTTGTTTTTACAAAAAAATTTTTTTTTTGTGCGTTCGTTGTTTTTTCGTTTTGCGTTTTTCATTATTTTCATTTTTTCCATCGTACTAACTACATTTTTTGTTGGAATTGGTTTTGTTATTGTTATTGACGTGGTTTTTGCGAATTCGGGACTTTATAAATTTTACCATCAAAATGTCAAGCCAACTGGACGTTGACCATCCGTTCTATGGTCTGGAACCCACCGAGCTGCAAGTCGAATGTTTGGTTCGGGGTGTGGACTTTAGGGGGGTCGATTGGGCAGAGGAACTGCGAAACCATGGAGATCATGGGTCAGTTCCAATAACAGTGTCTCATGCGAGAGATTTGATCGAGGAATCTCAAATGGTGGTGCAGGCAGCACAACTTATTTTAAACCAGGTACGACGACTTCGGCCACCAATTAATCAGACCTTCTTAGATGGTTTGGCGAATCGAGTCTTACATTACACGGGTAGGATGAATAGGTTGGGTCCTCGCAATGACTTGCAAGAAGCCCGTACCTACGCTATCTCGCAATTGTCACGCGCCTGGGATATAATAGGATCACTGTCAACACGTCCAGTTATGCAGAATAAACCAGGAGTATCATCTGCTCCATCTGCTTCACCTGCTTTTCAACCAGGTGAGAGATCCACACCGATCCCAGTACGGCCAATATCGGAAACAATACATAGTCTGAATCGTCCAAACCAGCAACAACAGAGACGGTCAGATCAAGCACCACCGGCTTATTTCCAGCAATCGGGTCTGAGAGCAGAGGACTTTGCAATACCACAATTGGGTCCATCACTCCAATCTGAACACACACATAACAATCCAGCATTGGTACAACCACTACCAATATATCCACCAGCTCCACTTACAGCACCACCACCATACAACCAACCTCCTCAGGTATGGCGTGACGCGGCTCCAGCGTTAGCACCAGTGGAGTACCGAGGGGTTCGTGGGAACAATTTGAGTCGTTATGACTCAAATTGGGTTCCAACCTTCACAGGAGATGGTCACTCTCCTGATGTTCATGAGTTTGTTCACAGAGTTGAGGCGGCTGCCAGGAGGGACCGTGTGGATTGGGACGACCTTAGGTCTATCGTTCCACGGTATCTCAAGGGGGCTGCCGACAGATACTATTTGAACTTAACTCATGAATATGAGGTGGTGACCTATCCAGTGTTAAGGGAGGGACTCCTACAAACCTTCGGTACGCTCACTGATGATAAGGCGATCTTGCGCGTTCTTCTGAACCGCAAACAAAAGTCAAAGGAGAGCGTATACGAATATCTAGTGGATATTGGTTCGTTAAACCGTCGCTTAGCACGTCCATTTGCTGACCGTGAAATGCTAGAGATTGCTCGGGAGGGACTGAGTGTGGAGCTCAAAAACGCTACTCTGGCTGCAACAATACATTCTATTGATGAACTTCGGACTTTATGTCAGAAGTTTGAACGTTTGTGGTCCACACCAGTTCCGACCAGAACATCAAATTTAAGAATTAGCGAGCTACAGCAGATGGATGATTATGAGGTGGATGTTGAACCAGAACGAGATGGATATATTGAAGCGATGGATTCAACACAGAGACGGATATTGCAGCGACCTGGCATAACATCTGACAACAGTCAACCTGGTCCATCAATATCCAGACAACCAATAGTATGTTTCAGATGTGGAGTAAACGGTCATCGAGCTCCTGATTGCTCTAAGAATCGGATAAAATTGCACTGCTGGAAATGTAACAAACTTGACGTTATTTACGCAAATTGTTCATATTGTCACCCGTCGGTAAACTACCGTCCGAGAGTACATGCTTCGGGGATGGTACCCTCGGTTCAACATCCAGTGAGCCCGAAGAAATCGACGAGAGATGTAGGAACGCAGAACGATCCACCACCAAGGAAAACAGAATAAAATCACCTAGCACATTTAATTTCCCATCATTACATCACACATATTTTAGACGTCTTGAACGCAACATTAGATATTGGAGGATGAGGAAATTATTTCGTAAAGCTTGTATTTCATCTATCCTTTCAGAAACAAAGGATCCTCGGCCGCGACTAACAATAAGGATTTTGGAGAAAAATATCGCAGGATTATTGGATAGTGGAGCGTCAATCACTATACTTGGAAGAAATTCCTTGGAATTATTGGAATCAGCAGGTACAACTTACTGTAAGTACACTTCGTGTATTCGTACGGCAGATGGTACTGCAAATAAAATTTTGGGTTACATAGAAATTCCAATAACCGTGAATGGCTCCACTAAACCAATGCGGTTTCATATTGTCCCTGGTTTACGAGAAGAGCTCTACCTGGGCATAGATTTCTGGGAGAAATTCGGTATTGTTCCTTCTTTTGTTAGTGAACTGACTCGTACAGAGCCAATAACTTTGAATACACACAACCTCACCACTGATCAGCAACATGAACTGGATATGATCAAGGATTCTTTCCCGTCATTTGAAGTGTCTGGGCTCGGAAAGACTTCTTTGGTTGAACATGTCATCGATGTTGGTGATAGTGCACCTGTTAAACAGAGGCACTATCCCACATCGCCGGCTGTTCAACTAAAGGTTTATGCCGAACTCGACCGAATGCTTCAAATGGGCGTGATCGAAGAGAGTAACAGTTCTTGGTGCTCGCCAGTGGTTTTGGTACAAAAAGAATCTGGTAAAAACAGATTATGTATTGATAGCCGTCGTGTCAATTCACTAACTAAAAAGGACGCTTACCCACTTCCCTTGATTGATGGCTTACTAGGTCGTCTAAATAGCACAAAGTACATTTCAAGTATTGATCTCAAAGATGCTTTCTGGCAGATTCCTCTGGCAGAAGCATCTAGAGACAAGACAGCCTTCACAGTGCCTGGTCGTCCATTGTATCAATTCCGGGTTATGCCCTTTGGATTGTGCAATGCTCCCCAGACAATGTGTCGGCTAATGCACAAAGTGATACCACATCAATATCACGAAAATGTCTTTGTTTATTTAGATGATCTATTGGTAGTCTCTTCCACGTTCCAGGAACATATGGAATTGCTGTCCAAAGTCTCTTCATTGTTAAGAGCGGCTGGGTTAACCATAAACCTCAAGAAAAGTAAATTTGTTCTGAGAGAGGTGAAATACTTGGGATTTTTGGTTGGTGAAGATGGTCTTCGAACAGACCCCGACAAGGTAAGAGCTGTAGCAGAGTACCCAGCTCCATCTACAGTAAAACAAATACGACGTCTTTTAGGAATGGCTGGTTGGTACCAACGTTTCATACCAAACTATGCAAGCGTGGTATCACCAATTACAGATTTATTAAAGAAGAGTTCGGGGAAATTGAAATGGACATTAGAAGCTCAAGCAGCCTTTGAAAATTTAAAACGATTGCTGACTACAGCACCAGTATTGATAAACCCTGATTATAATAAAGAGTTCTTTATTAGATGCGATGCAAGTCTGACAGGGGTAGGTAGTGTGTTGTATCAGGTTGATACTGACGGACAAGAGTGTCCGATAGCCTTCATGTCGAAGAAGCTTAACAAAGCTCAAAGGAATTACTCAGTTTCTGAGCTGGAATGTCTTGCGGCAATTCTGAGTGTGAAGAAATTCAGGGGCTATGTTGAAGGTCACCGATTTACAATTGTGACTGATCACTCAAGTCTGAAGTGGCTTATGTCACAGAAAGACTTGAGTGGTCGTCTGGCTAGGTGGAGCCTAAAACTCCAACATATGGATTTTACCATTGTCCACCAAAAAGGTACCCAAAATATAGTCCCTGATGCTCTATCTCGTCTTTATGACGATACACACGAAGAATTGACGGAAGCATTAGTACATCACATTAATGACATTAAAATCGACAATGAAGGTTATCGGCACAACGAATATACGGATATGATAGCTAAAGTTCAATCATCACCAAAGGACTTTCCTTCAGTTAGAGTCGTGGATGATAAGCTATACATACGTATTGAGCCAAGACCTGATGCAATACCCAACGATGTTCCTGTGTGGAAACTCTGGGTACCAAAACCGATGACTTCCAACATGATTCAGAAACATCATGATGATAGTACTGCTGCGCATGGGGGTGTTAAAAAGACTTTAGAATTACTTCGACGTCTTTATTATTGGCCGGGCATGGCGTCACAGGTACACAACTATGTTGTGTCCTGCGACACATGTAAACAAACAAAAGCCACGAATCAGATATTGCGTCCTCCGATGCAATATCAATTCGAAACAGCACGTCCGAGAGAGTCTATATAGATTTTTTGGGACCGTACCCTCGTTCTACACTTGGGAATACGGTGTTATTGATAGTTCTGGATCATGCTACGAAGTTTGTACTACTGAAACCACTTAGAAACGCAACTTCACCGAAGGTGAATGCTTTTCTAAGGAACGAAGTATTTCTTACATATGGGGTACCAGAGTTTCTGCACAGTGACAATGGCAAACAGTTCACTAGTAGGAACTTTCAAAGTCTTTTGTCAGATTTCGGCATTATACACATTAGGACCGGTGTCTATAGTCCTCAAAGCAACGCGTCAGAGCGGGTCAATAGGTCAGTCCTAGCAGCAATTCGAGCGTTCATAAAAGGTCAACATACCAAGTGGGATTCACAAATTGGTGAAATCGCGTATGCACTGCGGGCTGCAGTACATTCTGCTACCAAGTACTCACCGTACTATTTATTATTTGGTCAACATCCAGTTTCGGATGGGAATACTTACCAATTGTTGAGATCACTACACCAGCTTGGTGAAGATGCTGGTGAGGAATTAAAACGCTCTGATCATTTGACTCTGCTCAGGAACCGGGTTCAGGAAAACTTAAAAGCAGCCTTCAAAAAGTCGCAACATCAGTATAACCTGCGAACTAAACTACGGACTTTTCAACCACAACAACGTGTGTTTGTACGGCAACATCATTTGAGTGACGCTACAAAAAAATTCTCGGCAAAATTGGCTCCAAAGTTCTTACCTGCAATGATTAAGACTAAGATTGGAAATGTACTCTACGAGTGCATAGATATGAGCGGTAAGAATCTTGGAGTCCATCACGCGAAAGACATCAGGGAATGATGTCTTTTCGTTAGGTAGGGTTGTTCCTCTGGCTGATTGTCGTCTCTGGGGTTCACATCTTCAGGTCATACTTACTGGTTGTATCGGGGTGTCCATGGTGCTGACGTTCGGATGGATGGTCGGTCTCAATACTCAGTGAAGTTCTTAAGGACTTCATGAGTGTTGGAACCAGTCATCTGCCTTGACGCCAGTGACTGTGGGTATCTCGATCCCAGATACAGTTTAATAGGTGGAAGTAGTTCGGTGGTTTTCTGTCATGGAGGGGTTGGCGACGTTTTTGTGATTTCAAGAGTAAAAATCTTGGTTTTTACCTTGAATTCATGGTGTAACGTTCGCAATATTCGCAAAACAATAATAAAACCAAATTCATCTTCGTTTTCTAATTCAATAAAAATGTATTTCATTAGTTTCCGTTCATTTTTTTTCATTAATAATAATTTTAAATTTTCTAATACTTAACTGCTAGTTAAATTTCGAATATACTATAAAAAGCAATCGAACGTACTCAATTTTATTTCCAATTCTAACGAACAGATGTCGTTGCTAATCTTTGCTGAATTTTGAGTATTACACGATTTATTTTGACATCGGAAGATGTAAGAAAGGAAAAAACACATTATTCGATTTTTCCAACATTTTTAGATTCATTCTTTTTCGGTCTGTCGATGTTTATATTTGAAAAACAAAAAAAATTAAATTTTCTATCAACCGGTTAACATATTGTTCGCAATTTTTATTGTAAAGTTTTATTATTTGTTCAAAAGGATAAACAAAAGAATTAAATGTTTTATTTATTGAGATAAATAAATTTAAATTAATTGGACAAAGTATGTTCTAATTGAGTAAGATATGGTTTTTTATAAATTCACAATGGAGTCAAATTCTGATATGTGTATACTAAATGTACAAAACGTTTTCATACGATAACATTTTCATACGATTTTCATCCAAGGGTCCAGGGTTCAAGTCCCTGTTTCGGCGCCAGTTTTGTTAGCTGCCACTGTAGGTGGCTTGGACTTTTCATACACAAAATTCAATAAATTAATAACACAAAGAAACACACCGGATAACTATTGATCTCCTAGACGACCCCTGAGATTGGGAGTCTCTTACTTTGAATCTAACAGCCTAACATTTCATTTCCAAAACAAAATGTATTATATATTCATATACGAAAAGATTATAAAAATGATGTATATTTATGAAATTAACCAAAAACAATTATAATAATTTATGTATAGATAATAAAAAAAAGAAAACCTGATTGTTCATTTGAGTTCATTAGCATCATCCAAACTGCATTTCCAGATTCCCATAGTTGCTATATCCCAAATCAAGCATCAATTTAAATTTCCCTTGTTGAAATCCCCTTCGAGAAACAAACAGCACTCGTGATGACACATTCGAACGATTATATCCCCTATTCATTTAGCCATCCAATTTCCATTTCTTCCTTTTTGCTTTATATATTATATTAGCGCTATCTACTCGATTGAATATTATCGGTCCAATGATCACCAAATTTATTTTCGTAGGATATTGTATGAAAATCGTATGAAAATGTTATCGTATGAAAACGTTTTGTACATTTAGTATACACATATCAGAATTTGACTCCATTGTGAATTTATAAAAAACCATATCTTACTCAATTAGAACATACTTTGTCCAATTAATTTAAATTTATTTATCTCAATAAATAAAACATTTAATTCTTTTGTTTATCCTTTTGAACAAATAATAAAACTTTACAATAAAAATTGCGAACAATATGTTAACCGGTTGATAGAAAATTTAATTTTTTTTGTTTTTCAAATATAAACATCGACAGACCGAAAAAGAATGAATCTAAAAATGTTGGAAAAATCGAACAATGTGTTTTTTCCTTTCTTACATCTTCCGATGTCAAAATAAATCGTGTAATACTCAAAATTCAGCAAAGATTAGCAACGACATCTGTTCGTTAGAATTGGAAATAAAATTGAGTACGTTCGTTTGCTTTTTATAGTATATTCGAAATTTAACTAGCAGTTAAGTATTAGAAAATTTAAAATTATTATTAATGAAAAAAAAATGAACGGAAACTAATGAAATACATTTTTATTGAATTAGAAAACGAAGATGAATTTGGTTTTATTATTGTTTTGCGAATATTGCGAACGTTACAAGCCCCTCCATATTTTTTCATTAAAAACCTACTCAATTTTCTATCATTCCAAATATATTTCAAGATTTTCGATGAAGTAGGGTCGGAGTTATTCGAGGCGATAAAACATCCAGAAAACGTCATTTTTCAAAATTATACAAAAAATGGTGAGGTGTAAAATTCCAAAATATATTTTTAAATAATGCTGAAATGAAGCCCTTTCATATGATACCCTAATCGTCTCGATAAAAAAATGTATGTTTTCAAAGGCTTTACATCCTACCTCTTTAAAACAAACGAACACAACTTTATTTATTTTTTAACCTACCATCTTGTGTGGATAAATTAGTTTTATAAGCACCTCAAATTTTAAGTTCATCGGATTAATGGTTCACGAGATAATCTAAATAATGTGAAAAACACGTTGTACTCTCACCAATAGTGTTCCGTATAAAAAATGGAATCCTAAAAATTTTAGCCTCTTTGTTAATTTGATATGTTTTAGAATAAGGATAGAACTATTTAAAAAAAAATTAATTAAATTCCAATTGATCTTCGCCCCTAGCGCCATCTTTAAAAAAGTTTTTTAATATCTTTACTTAAAAATTAATTACAAAAAATATTAATTAATGTTTTTTTCAAACGGTAAACTTATCATCTATCCAACAAAAAAAAGTTTTCTGAAATCGCTACAGTCGTTCTCGAGCAATTTAATGTCAAAATTACATCGGATTGGCAGAATTTTCATTTTTCATGCATGTGTGGTGCCCCCTATGCTCAAACTATGCACTTGAAAAAAATTGTAAAATAAGTTGTATTTTTTATTTTGTCTGTACTACTTATATGCCAAGCTTCAGGAAAATCAAAAATGGTCAAGTTTTTCCAATTCGGTCTAGAACACGTTTTTCTTCTTTAAAAATATTGAGCAGTAGTATCCCAACAAACATAAATTCTGTTATAAAGCAAAAAAAAGTTTAACCGGAAGTGACAAATCGAAAGTTGGGATGCAGAACTGCTGTGAACCGTACTAAATGCTTATGTACCAAGTTTGATCTAATTCGATTATCAGGTACAAGTTCTATTAAGATTTAAAAAAAACAGGTGTACGGGACCATACACTACTTGGTTCACTATCCATCAAAAACTAATCAGCTCTTTGCTATACATATTTACATCTTTTTCCAAATGTTGTATGCTCCGAACAAACATTGAAAAAATGGTGACACAATAAACAGGTGCTTGGGAGGCCCCTCACCACTTATCCCAGTATTGTCCAAAAACTAATCAGTTCTTTGTCTTTTAAGTTTAAATCCTTTTTCAAAGTGTCATTAAAATTGATTAATGAATGAAGTCTGTATGCTCCCAACAAACTTTGGAAACAAAGTAGTATGGTAGACCCCCGCCACTTTTATGAATGTGTCCCAAAAGATAATAATTATCTTCTCACACTAATTGGAACCTTTTTCATAAGTTTCATCACTTCATTATTGTAGGCTGTGTTGTGCATAAACACACTGAAGAAAGTTCAAAAATTGAAAACAAAAATTTTTAACTGGAAGTAAAAAAACGGAAGTTGGGCTACAGAACAGTTGTGAGCCGTACTAAATGATTATATACCAAATTTCAACCAATTCGATTATCAGTCACAGATATTATTGAGCTTTCCAAAAAATCGGTGTTTGGTGGACCTCACACCACTTTGTTCACTATCGCTCAAAAACTAACAAGTTTCTTGCCATACATATTTGCATCTTTTTCCAAAGTGTCATTACAATTTATTCACGAACGAATGTTGTATGCTCCTTACAAACATAAAAAACATTGTAGGAAAAAACACCTGTTGTATGGTGGACCCCCAACCCTCTATCCAATGTACTCCAAAAGTTGACTAGATCTTGCTCATGTTGCTTGAAAGCTTTACCAAATTTTCATGAAAACCGATCTGTAATTGTAGAGATAAACACCTGAAAAAAACTTTTTAGCCGAAAGTGACAAACCGGAAGTTGGAATGCCAAAATATTAGAAACAGTACTAAGACCTTATATATCATGTTTTGATAAGATAATACGCCGGGACTAGAAGTTATTGAAGATTTAAACTTAGAGGTGTTAGGGAGACCCCCCGGCCCCGCCATTTTGTCCTAATTTAAAATGAATCCAGATCTTCCATTTTCAATTCAACCTGGATCATTTGCCAAAGTTTCATGCAGCAATGTCATAAACCCACCTATGAAATGAGGTTCACACTTTTGACATAAAATCATCTTTGGTTGCCGGAAGCAAACATATTTTTTTAGTTTGATCCACGTGCTTGTATTTATTTGTTGCTATTTATACCGCATTCACAGCGACATAGCAAATTAGTAGATAGTATATTATAATTTGCATCTTGGCGTATTTAATATGAGTTTAAAACGTAGATTGTAATTTGAATCATAAGTATTTGGATCGTTTGTAATGGTAGTAAGCCTAGATATTAAATTAGTTGCAAGATTTTAAAATAAAATGTGTTTACAGCACAGATTTAAATTACATCTACTAATTTGCTATGTCGCTGTGAATGCGGTATTAATTTCTTTTTTACAAAACTTATTGAAAATTATTATATGGTCATAACGAGTGTCGGTTACTGGTCTTCAAGATTATCCGCACGTGTACTTTGTTCGTTTTTTAAACTCTTACTATTTCCTTGCATTCACTTTTCCCTGCACACTGTGTATCTGTCCTCTAGATAATCAAGCTCGTTATCTTATGGTTTAACTTGGAGAATTAGGCTGATTATTCAAATTCTTTTAATTGACTCGAACTTGTGAAACTTTAAACGGGAGTTCTCATATTGATGAAATCTTGTAAGTAACCATTATTGGGTCTCAAGGTGAAGCTGCTCTGAGTATCCAATTGGGTTTCATCCATTCCTCTTCTTGCTGTCTTACATAGTGATGTTTTAACTTTAGTTCTTCGTGAACAAGCTCTCGATGTTCTTCTGTCCACCTGTGAATCCTCAAAGATGTATTCTCAAAGATGATAAGGTTATCTTTAAACCATATTAACAATCCATATATGCGTGATTATGATTAACAGGTCCTTGTATTTTTCGTCTATTCTTATTTGTAGAAATATATTCTTAATATCTAGGTAACGGATGACTTATGTTTCTGACATGTCTGCGAGCATATCATCTGGGTTGAGAAAAAGATATTGGTGTGGCTCGAGACTTTTATTTAACCCTGTTAATTATTCACCACAGATCCTGGTGCTACCATTCAAATTCCTCATTACAACAATTTAAGCTGCACATTTTTAAAGAGTAACCGGAGTTATTAAACCATTCGAAGGCATTGTATCTCTGTTTCACCTGCTGACTGCATATTTTAAGCTATCGTCGTTTAGCGTGTAAAGTTGGTTAAGCGTTTTTCTTCAAAAATACTCTTGCACGACTGTTTTTGTAACACCACAGTGTAATTGTGACAATATTTGGATATTTTGCCTCAATACTGATCATTTTGCTAAGCACTTTCGCATGGATTATTATTAGGATTTGAATTTAATGGATTGCTAGATTAACTGAATTAACTTACAATAACATATAAATTTGCCATAGCGTAGCCTCAAACAGTTTCTGCCATTGAAATCATAATTTGCGTCAAATTCGCATAAAAAATTTAGTTTATGCTGCCTGTACCTCACTTGATAGTGATCTAGTTTTATTAACACTTAATGTGTCTATGTTTGGAAATGGTAGTAATATGATAGTAACACCTAAATCCTATACAGTTAAACATATAGCTACACTGAAAACAAATTATAGTAATAGAGTTACGGTAATGGAATCCTGAAGATAGAATTTTTTTATTCAATTAAAGAAAGAATACTTTTCCCAAATAGGGTGCCGGTTAGGTAGGTATTGGTTTATGGAGTGTAAGGCTCGTTGACTTTTCAGTACATTTTAAATTTGAGCTTAAAAACCCATTAGTTTTTTTAATGAATAATATGTCAAAAAAGTCTGTGAACTACAAACTGATCAAATGGTGCCAACTTGAAAAAAACGAATTAAGACATATATTCTTTTGTGTAATGCCTATGTCCATCACCATTATTAATATCAATTTTCTTAGTTCTGACTTTATGTTTATAGGGCAATGTGTTTTGAGGTTTGGAATATATGTTCAAGGGAAAATTGTGAAAATTGAAAACACAAATAAAGCTTTCAAAATATGGCAAATTTTACTGTTTCCCTGATAATATAACAGCTGTCGAAAATACGTAATGTATCTCATTTATATTTATACATTTCATTTGAACGATAATATTATCTTACAATTGTTAGACGATGTTTATATATAAGTCTGACTTAGAATTAGACTAAGACTTTGACTATGAATTTAGCATAATAGTCAACAGTGAAATTTCGACAATGTTTCTGATTAATAATTTTTCATACAATCTTCAAACTGCAGCGAATATGAGTTTTGTTTATGTCAATATCCGATTAATTTTAATCATCAAACCCAGAAAGAATGGCAAAAAAATAAATTTAAATAAACCTTTTGCCCGACAACTATTTCTATTGAACTTTTTCATTTTGGTGTTTTTACTTTTTAGCGTAGAAATGAATTACAGCATAAAATGAAAAATGTTCACTGCTACAAGGATTCAGTTGTGTAGTTATTTTGTTACATTTTTTTTTCTACGAAAAATTTAATTACACGGATTAGCCATCAATCGAAGAGATTTCTCTATACGATAGTTTTTTTCATTATTGTTGTTGTTGTTTTATACGAAAGTTTGACAAAATAGAAAAATTTAAATTAAATTTCAACATCAGCCAACCAACCAAACGCTAACGACAAATTTCGCGATTTTTTCTACAAATTTGTTTTTTTAACGATTTTTTTTTTGTTAGTAGTTAGTTCAAAGTTTTTTCCAATCATGTTGGTAATTTTACTCTTTCTCTCACTTCATTTTCTGATAAAAATAACAAGAACAACAACCAAAAATAAAACAACGAAAATAGAAAAAAATCTAAAAAAGCTTCCAGCTTTATTGTGAATATTATTATTTCATTTTTTTTTTCTGTTGTATTATTTTTTAATTTTATTTTCTCTTCCAATCCATCCTTCATCTAAAATAACAAAATAAAATTGAGAAAAAAATCAACGTTAAAAAATTTTATATATACAATTTTTTTCAGGAATTGTCCGAAAATAGGGAATTAAGAGGGAGAGATGATATTTTGTTTCCTCATCCTTTGAAAGCTAGAAATGAACGAAAAAAAAAAATCGCAAATAAGTTTTTTTTTATTTTATCTTTTTATTTTAACAAAAAACCACCTTCAAAACACGCGAGAATATGATAAAAAAATATAATACAGAATGAATCACCCTTCTATAATTTAACTCATTCTTTCGATAAAAATGTCACATTTGCATTTTGAAATGTGTATTTTTCGAACGTCGATTTTGTTTTCTTTTTTTGTTTTTTTTTCTTCTCATTTTAATTCGCAATGAAATAGGAAAATTTTAATATTTTTTTGGGTGTTTGAGGGAAAAATTGGAAATTACGAGAATTTGGTGGATGTTTTTTTTTCGCTGTATAATAAATATATGTTTGTAAGTTTTGGATGTACGAACGGAAAAAAATTAATGTATGAATACGGGATAAAGTGATAATTAGATATAAGATAAATTATTGGTGGAGTTACGGGTTTCCCATTAAATTCGGCAAAAGTATATTGAGTAGGGAAACGATTCGACATTAAATATTGTTGTTATAGTATTTTGTTGGTCACCTATTTACTGTTTTTATCTCAACCAGTAAATATTTATATAACACCACAAACAAATACGGATTACGTCAATATAAAATTTGCTTTGGCAATATTTAACGACTCCAAACATTTAACTATAAAAACACATACCAAAACTAATTCCTCCAAGCTCGAGTGCTGGTTTACACACAGAAGCGAGGGTGGTGTATAGGGAATAATCCGGTACGATCTCATCGCTATTTAAAAAGTCTCTAGATAACCATTAAAGGATCCCGTACAAAACACAATCTGCTCTCCTCCTGATAATCATTTCCTTCCCGTTCCTTTCCGTTAACCCAATCTAACATAACTCATATGCACTAAGAACTAATTGGTCAGAGGAGCGCTTGGGCCGTGCATCTTGAAGTTTGTTCCTTTGATTGAATTTATCTGCAGATCTCGTAATTATGCAGATAAAAACTTATCTTCTTCGCGAGGCTTTCGTAAATTCATTTTAATTTTTGTATACTTCCTGAAGGACAATAACAAAATTTTTCTTCCCAAAATACCTGAAATATAATAAATACCCGGTCATGAGCGTTAAGTGGCCGAGTGGTGAAGGAGTTGGATTTGATTCTCCTTCAGTTCGAAGTGTTTTATTAAAAACAACAATAGCAATCAACACTCCAGTTTTGAAATTTAATGATAGTCAGTCAATGCTGATAAATTGGAAAACACAGCCACAAAAACTATAATCGATTAAGTCAAGTGTTTTCAAATGAAAGTCAACCAGGAAATGGATTGAATTTTAAAAATTAATACATGCGAGAGACACTTAAGTACAGCCTTCACTTTTACATGGAGTGTCCGCGCCAAAAGAAATGGGTTTTAGATTATTACCTTAATTACCTTAATTACCCGGGTAACATGAAAATATTTTTTTAATAGAAAAAACTAAAATTCTAAGTTTGCTTCACGCTTTGCTTTCATATCTTGTGGTTCTTCCATCTGGCGATCTCAAAGTGTATTTAGATATTTTATTATGTGGGAATGGACTGTTTGTTATGACACAAAAGATATCAGTTCCAATTCTGACATTGGAATTTTGTTGAACTTTGTTGTCCTTTCATATAACTCATATTTTGTAGAGACATCTGCTTTTTCAGTAGGTGCAAAGCAGGCTCCTACTGATTGGCTTTCATGTGTGTTGGACTTGCCAAATAACGTTATTGATAATATTCCGTATCCTCTATCCGTATTATCTAATCACCACTGCCTTCCATCTTACTTTACTGAGTCCTAATAATATCTTAATCTTAAATATTCATTAATTACCTTTTCAGTTTGAGTTATGTTCAGTATTCACTCTGGTAAATTCTGACGTTCCAGTTTTCTATCCGTATTCAGGTAGGAGATTAAATTTTTTATTTTTCTTGTAGTGTTCGTATTGTGAATCATTTATATTTCCAACTAATAGATGATTGATCTTGCACGCAACACCTGGTGCTAGCTCAAGCTGGCGTGAATCCTCTCAACCAACCTGTACTTACAAGAAATTTTAAAATAAACTAATAAAAAAAAACTTCGTGTGCTTAAAAATACTACCTAAGTTTTCAAATGGGAGGGTGACCTACTGGACCACAACCCTCCCTAAATTTATTTACTTTAACCCAACATCCATATTATTAAAATTTTAAAAGAAATAATACAAATAAACGTAACTTCCCTGACGGTGTGTTCATCCGATGATCCCTCATTCAGCTTTGGTTGGTTCCGGGTCACGGTAGAAATAAAACGATGAAATCATGTATGCCTGAATTAACCTCTTTTCAAATTATTTATTGATCTTCAATTGAAATACATGTTTTACATGTACATGAACAATATGTTTGTTTCTTTTTCTTATTAATATTTTGATTCTACTAATCATTTCACCAATACTTCAAGGGGTTATTTTTATTATAATAATTAGTTAACCAAGGTTTTTATTTTGACAGTCAAATTTTTACTGTACTAATAATTTCACTACTATTTTTATCGTAATATTTTTGGTACTACAAATTGCACCAACATTTTTTTTCCTTATATTAAACTTTTTATTGTATTAATTATTTCACCGATACTTTATACCTCAATTCCACAAATCAAAAAATTAACTCACTACACAACAAAAACTTCCAACTCAAACGCCCTCAAGAGTTTTAACCAAACTGTCTAACCACCAACTGGCCAACTCTATAATTCAAAACCAATTGTCCAAAATTTCATTTATTTCTAATAGTCCAGTAAATAAATGTTAAAATGACGCAAAAATCCTGTCGCGGACGGGACCTGGCGGAAATTGTTGGTCTTACCGAGTACTTTGACGTGAGCAAAATTACCTTGGGGTTCCGACCCTGTGAACATGGAAAATGGCCCTCAAAGTGTCAGAAGTAGTTTCTGGACCATATCTCCGGAAATATGGCAGTTAGGGTATTCCTGTTTAGCCAGAAATGAAGATGAGCTAATTATCTACAGAAATTGTCCTATTCATTTTTATCGTAAACCCGATAGTTTCCGAGATAACGGACTCGAACCTACTCCTGCATTTTTCTCTTCATCATGGAGCCAGAACGCCGCGCCGCTTTACACGTATTTACTAAGGAGCGGCGGACAAATTAGCGGATAACTCGGTCAAAATTCAATATTTTTCGATGATTCAAAATTTATGTGAAAGAGAAAACCCGTACCTGTCACATCCTGTGATAAAATTCCTGTTATCACGTTTGTAAGCGAGTGCAAACGGCGGTCAAAGTTTCTTTTTATCCGGTTTTCTGACGCTGTTTTAAATTTATTCATATTTTTTTTAAAAATTGTGTTTTTATATGTTTCTTTCTTGATTATTGTACCTGGGAGAGTCTTGAAACATCTCAGAAAGTTTACCACAGTGGCTTTCTCGCACTTTTAAACAAAAGGGAATTTATTAATTTCCATTTTGAGGACTTTCATGGAGTTTCGGAAAGTCCGCGGAAAATCATTAATAAAAGATTTATTGTCTATTGAAGTGCCTCATAAGTTACACCAATTTGTAGCTTAGAATGTCTAGTTTCCGATCGTATTTTCCAAATTGTTTAGAAATTTCCACGGCTCTTTAAAAGTTGATTTTACGCCCACACGGGAAAAAACTGGCCAAACTTTTCAGACACTTTTTTTTCTTTCCGAGGAATGTTTTGGGTATTGTTGCTTATATAAAAGTAAAGCTGAGGTTCTCAGCTTTCCATTGATATAAATAATGTCATTGTTTTTAATCCACAAAAAAAAATAGAAAAAGTTTCTCTGAAATTATTTATGATAATTTCCTCTTTTTTTCTGCTTCACGTGGCGGCGCGTATATTACGTGTATAGTATCGGTCCGCGCAGGCGCGCACACATGTCACACCAACACTCTCGTTTAACGCGTCCCTCCTGGACTTATATTGTTATTGTTTATCGTCAACAATAGTACATTATGATGCTAGGAAGAAAAGCTAAAGATTTTGGACGGATGTGGAGTTTGCAAATCGAGGCGCTAGCCGAGATTTGCACCCACATTAAGTCCAAAATAGCTTACGTCCGTGCATCATATACTATTTTTTTTTCGCCGCAAGCAAAATATTTTAAGAAAATTTGTTTATTCTAAATTAAAATTATAAATTTTCATAAATTTTAAAATAAAAATATGTGGAACAAGTAACCTTTGACAAAATATTTATTATTTTTTTCAAATTATTGTGTATCTATGACAACAAATGATAACAACTATTTTAATTGGATAATGAAATTTTGAATTTGAGGGTTTCTTTGATAAAAATTTTTATTTTTCATAGAATTTAAACAAATGCAAATGCTTTTTACTTTTTTGGACGTAGCTATGACAACAAAATAAATAGTTGAAAAGTGATACTTTAAAGCCGCAAATCACAGTAATAAAGTAACACTTTAATATGTAGACGAATAAAAAAACATTTTGTAGACCATTTGATTGCTGAAAATTTTCTGTTTTGTTGGAAATCAATATTTATAAAAAAAAAATCTGGACAAAAAGTGGACTTTTGGTGCTGTTTAAAAGCTAGTGTTGCTGTTTCAATTTTTGGAGCAAGGGTAAGGAACAGTTCATCTCTTTGATTGTCCCAGAGGTTAATTTGTTGAGCATTACAATGCTGGAACAACTTTATCATAAATGAGTGCAAGTTGAAGTTTGAAAAATTATAAAAGTGCTTGAACATGAAGATGAGCTGAACGAATCTTGGTGGACGCCGGCATCCAGCAAAATTTTCCAACTCGTTTTGATTCCAATGTTTATTTTCAAGGGCCCGAATGAACGAAGTGCAAGCTGAAGTGCGTTAAGTTATGAAAGTGCTTGAAAAGGAAGATGAACTTGAAGAATCTTTTCTGACGCCGGCGTCTACTCGTTAGAAGCAACTTTAATCTCCGAGTCAAGGATTCACATGTGTTTACATTCAAGAGGTCGATGACCAAGAGGCACAAGAGGTCGATGACCATATCGAGAAAATATTGAGCACCCTTTAGAGGTTTCAACTTATGTAAGACAGCTCAGCCAGGAGTTCAAGAAGCCGTAAGGTGGAAAAAATGTTTTTGCACAATTTCTCAATTTCTATGAATTTGCGAGTGGCCTTCCGGCACTCGTAAGCTTTATGATGAAATAAAAAGAAGTTGGATCCTTATTTCCAGAAAGAAAATTAAATTTTCCTTCTCAATATTTGCACGGCGACTGATCCTTCCTATGCTCCTATATGGCCGCGATAATTTCGCAAATACAACGAGGAAGCCATTGTCATTTGCAGGTCAAATTTTTCAGGCCAAAACATGGAGCTGTGGGCATTTCCAAGCCCTCAGTTCTCAAATTTGATGAGAATCTGGCGTTTTTTCATGGTCTCAAATTTGACAATTTTTCATTACCCGTTTTTGCAAAAAGTATCAATGTTGTGAAAAAATGAATAGGACTATTTCTGTAGATAATTAGCTCACCTTCATTTCTGGCTAAACAAAAATGCCCTAACTGCCATATTTTCGGAGATATGGCCCGAAAACTACTTCTGACACTTTGAGGGCCATTTTCCAGGCTCACAGGGTCGGAACCCCAAGGTAATTTTTCTCACGTCAAAGTACTCGGTAAGACCAACAACTTCCACCAGGTCCTGTCGGTGACAGGATTTTTGCGAGCTTTTGATCTTGTTCGACCTTTATTTACTGGACTATAATCGCACGAGCCAAAAAAAAACTCTGTGGTCAGCATAAATTTCTTTTTATAATAAAACTGTGTATTTTGTTTAATTTATTAAATCTCTACAAAAAAAATATAAAACAAATAAAAAAGAAGTTGATATGAACTTCCGGAAGTGTCAGATATTCTTTGGAATGCTTTTAAATAATTATGTAATAATCTTACACCAGTGACTTGAAAAGTTTATTCAAGTACGAGACATCTATAATATATTACTATATGGGAAGATGATGGAAAATGGAAGAACACCTGATACCACACCAGCCATCTAGGCCTCAATCTACAAATCAAACAGTACACGTGTACTATCTAGCTAAAAATAGTAAAAGAAATTAAATGCATCCTAAATAATTAAGATGCACTTGTATGTACATTTATATGAAAATATACAAGAAGCTTTCCGCAATGTAAGTGGACATTATTGATTAGGTCACTTGAAGCTAATTATTGACAAGGTCACTTGAATGAATGACACATGAAATATATATCGGACAAGACAAAACAAGTTTTCTTCACCTCCAGAAACCGTTTGAAAAAATTTGGGGTTTTATTTTAGCCCAAAAATGGAACTTCGCCCTTCGGTTACACCAAATCACACAGATCACTTCTTAGCCAAATTTCTCTGGACGTTGATCCTTCTATCAACTGTATACAAGACATTGATAATGTTGCATACCGTATGCTTTGTACACATTTCCCAGGCAGCAGTTCCACTGCTGGTTTGAAGGAACAACCAAGGGTTTCTCCAAATAAAACGAGCTGGATCTTGGCTGGAATGTGGTGAACATTAGATATCTGAGATGGACCATATATTCCTTCAACCCGTTCAAATTACCGGGTCCTGATGGAATCTATCTATGCATGCTACAAACTAATGTAGATGGTCTCATCGAATCATTGCATAATATATATAAAGCATGTCTGGGATATGGATATGTCCCAGAAGCGTGGCAAAAAGCTAGAGTTGTTTTCATACCTAAACCAGGTAAAAACAACTACAGTGAAGCCAAGTCATTCCGGCCAATAAGTCTCAACTCCTTTGTCGTCAAAACTCTGGAAAGTCTGGTTGACCATTATGTAAGGGACACCACCTTAATACAATTGCCACTAAGTACCAATCAGAAAGCATACCAGATTTCGAAATCGATAGAAACAACTGTGCATCATTTGGTGAGTAAAACTGAAAGAGCACTTGATGCCAAAGAATTCGCTCTGGGTGTTTTTTTGGATACAGAAGGCGCTTTTGATTATGCCACCTTCGATGTATGCAGTTAAGCTACTCAGATGAGGTAAAGTTTTTAGGCATTATTCTCGACAAAAGGTTGAATTGAAATAGTCATTTAACAAAAAAATTGATAAGGCTGTTATTGCCTTTTGGCAATGCCACCGATCCTTTGAAAGTAATTGCGGTCCCAGTCCCATAATCATCTTATTGATCTGCACAGCTTTAATCAGACCAACACTTGCTTTTGCATGTGTTGTTTGGTGGCCTCTGACGGATAAACAGTACATCCGCGCTAAGTTAAATAAAATCCAGAGAATGGCATGCGTAGGTATAAGTGGCTCAATGCTCACCACACCAACACTGTCGTTGGATGCCATGTTGGGTCTCTCTCCTTTACATCTAAATGTCGAGTACATGGCGAAAAGAGATGTCTACAGACTACATGTGGCAGGAACGTGGGTAAACAGAAGGGAAACTTGCGGTCATGGTCACATTCTTGACAGATTACGGACAGTTTGTCCTGAAATAGATATGCATAGTGACGTCACGACCTAAGTTTATAACTTCGAGAAGCACGCTGAACTGATAATCTCTTCTAGAGAGGAATGTGAGGGATTTCGGTCTGACTGGTCTTCCAGCGAGATATACGTCTTGTATACAGATGGCTCTCTGTTAAATGGAAGTGCAGGAGCTGGGCTATACTTGGAATTAAATAATGTAGCAATAAGTAGCAATAAATTTTTGCTTGGACGGTTTTGTACAGTCCTCCAAGTGGAGGTGTATGCTATCAATGAATGCACACACGTAATAATAGGTTTGCGTCTACAGAGTAAACAAATTTGCATTTGTTCGGATAGCTATACAGCTATCAAAGCACTTGTAAGCCCAGAGACTACTTCTAAGCCCTTCAATGAGTGTAGAAAAAATCTCTGTAGGATAGCGCAACTCAACAACATCACGCTGCATTGTTTCCAGGTCATAGTGGCATTCCGGGCAAAGTAAAAGCTGATTAACTTGCAAGGGTGGGAGCGGCCATGATATTTTCTAGGCCAGAACCCGCCTTAGGGTTATCAAAAAAGTTTGCCTTGTCATTATTAAAGGATGATGCGGACCTTAAGATGAATGCTCTGTGAAGTGCGTCATCAACAGGCAGACAAAGTAAGATGGTTTTTAGCATTTCAGATAAAAATGTTAATTTTCTTTTAAGCTTGAAGTGGAAAACTCTTAACTCTGTGATCGGTGTCCTAACAGGAAATGGACATTTAAATAAACATCTCTTCACGATGGGACTTATAGATAGTCCTATCTGTGGATGTTGTCTTGAAGGGAAGGAAGACTCTGAGCATTTTTGTGTACATGTCCGGCCTTTTTTAATGTTAAAGCTGTTAAAGCTTGGATTTTTGGCTCTGATACTGTAAAGCCCAGCACCATAAAACTGTCGCCAATACTGTCGGTCTTGGATTTCATTACCCAGACAGAAAGAATTGTGGAAAAGTTGTTATGAGGCCAAACTCGGACACGGCGCTATGGACCGAAGGGTCTGCGTGCCAGGAGAAGTTCCGCCCCGCGCAACCTGTCCACCCCCTTCTATCTGTTTCTACACCAAATCATTATGAAACCAATTCTATTATATGCAGTCTTCATTTTCTAACCAAAAACGGATTATGTATCTCCTCAAGATATGTTTACAAAAATACAAACGTTGGTTTCGCTTAGTGCCTCAGGAGCATTCAATACCACGCCAACGGTATGATGGGAGATTATTGCGTTGAAGGATTAAAACCTGGAAATTTCATCGGAAATCTTAAAATCCTTAGTATCTTAGAAAGTGAACTACATGCGAACCAAATTTTGAATTATATGCTAATATCAATCGGGTTGGCCAGATACAGTATCGAACGCTACATATAGTCTCTGCCACATAATATTAGCAACTGGTAAACAGATGGTTCTCGAACCGATATGCGTACATTAGCAGAAATGACTGGACTAGAATGAAACAAACTGTTGTCTTAGGCAGCACAACAATAATACAATATTTTAGACAAAAACGTATGCCATTAGTAATTGCACTTACAAATAATTATACCCGAAAACCACACAAGAATACAAAAAATTGTTATTGTGGGCACTGTAGCAATATGAGTGAGGTGCCAATAAAACAAATGAAGTGCGTAATCTTTACACGTGGTTGAAGTAAAACTCCTTTTGCTACTGTGCCAGGTAAATTTTCTTTGGCTAGTCAGGCTACTGCTTGCGCTTGAACGACGATGCAATAATAAGTCGAACGCTTGATTATAAAAAAACGGATGGACGCGGATGCCGATGGAATAAATCACAATATTATAATCCTGAAAATCTTTAATTAAATGCACTGAATGTTTAAACACCAATAATAATCAAAAATGAAAAATTAAAAAATCAAATGTCTGTTTTTAAAACATATTATTTAAATTTAGTTTTTTTAAGCTACGAAAATGCCATTTTAATATAGAGTAAAATCTATGTGAAAGTGAAACTTTTTCTAACTAGTGACTGAAAATTTTTTTCTCACTAGTGAGTGAAAATAAATAAGTTTCGGTGGTCGCCTACAGGTGGTGGTTAAAACCAAATGTTTAAAAATAATAATTTTTATTGTATGCCAGCGTTCGCCTACAGATGGAAGACAATAGCAAATAGTTCGAAAATATAAATTTAATTTTACACAGTATTAAAGTTTTTGTAAATTATAAAAAGTTTATTCTGTTTTATTTATTAGAAATATTGAAAATACAATTAATATAATGATTAGTAGTAGTGGTTGGTTTCATCGATGATGTAGATGGCAGATTCATGTGGAAAACTGATGTATTGTTCGAAGGATTGAATATTTGAGATTGGATTTGATTTACTGTTTCTGTTGTTGCTTCGGTTTTTTTGTTTATTTCTAGCAATATCGCAGTATTTTCTAGGGATTGAAATATTTTATTACCTCTTTCTATTTTAATATTTATGGAAATGTACAAATAGTAGCAATCAACAAATTCAGGAACGTTCCAAAAAAATTGCTTTATATCTGAATTTGCCAAATCCAAAACTGTATGCGGGTCCTACATTGCGAAGATCTTCCACTACTGTTCTAACAGATGAAGTAGCTGATTTAATTGAAATTAAAAAACATGGTGGATGGAAATCCTGCACTGTGGCTGAACAGTATATAGATGATTCCATAAATAATAAAATAAAAAGAGGTAATAAAACATTTCAATCCCTTGAAAATACTGAGATATTGACAGAAATAAACACAGAAACCGAAACAACAACAGAAACAGTAAATCAAATCAAATCTCAAATATTCAATCCTTTAAACAATACATCAGTTTTCCACATGTTTCTGCCATCCACATCATCGATGAAACCAACCACTACTATACTAATCATTATATTAATTGTACTTTCAATATTTCTAACAAATAAAACAGAATAAACTTTTTATAATTTACAAAAACTTTAATAATGTGTGAAATTAAATTTATATTTTCGAACAATGCGAAAATTTGTTATTGTCTTCCATCTGTAAGCGAACACTGGCATACAGTAAAAAAATATTGTACACTGTTAAAAATTATATATAAATTCAATATTGCTATTTTGGGTTCCACTGTCAAAATGTCGTCTTGTAAGTTTTTAGTAGGAGAATTTGTAAATATAATCATGTAGAAATATTATCATTTATAAATATATTATTATTATTTTTAATAATATATTATCATTTATAAATATTATTATTTACAAGCGTAGAAAAAATAGCGTTTTCTACGCGTGGTAAAAACCTTTTTGCGTTCCTGAAACCGTCCGGTCACTCAAAGAGAGACGTTTTCACCACTTGTTGAAAAATCTACTATTTATTTCCCAAAAAAGGAATTTATACTATAAGTTAAGACCGCAAGTTTTTATTGTAATGCATTTGCGGTATAAGTCTTAACTATGTTATACGTAATAGTCCGGACATAAACCTATTAAAACAATAAAATACCCTACGTAAGGATTGGCAAATATTTACATTGGAATAATTGTAAACATCCTTAATATAATAGCCGTGAGTCTATTCCTCTATACGGTCGTAACGCTGATGACGTAGTACATTTTTTATTGTTTTTTTTTCATTTTTTTTAAATAACATTAAAATTATTGTTTTTTTGTTATTGTTTTAATAAAATTTAGAGCAGGGATTTTTTTAAAAGTTATTTATAGTTTTTGTTGTTGTTTTAATTAAATCTGTTTTTTTTTTCAATTCAATTAGTCACAATATATGTAATATGTTTTAATTTTGCTTTTGAAGCTATATAGGTAATAGGTAAAAACATGCTTTATATTATGTTTGATTTATAGTAATTAATATACTTCCAAAACAAACTTAAATCGTTTAAAGCAAAAACATCAGAAATTTCAGAGAGAATTTTTTAAATGATTATAGTTGTGTTTTGTATGTAAGCTTGTACTTTTGTATCTAAGCAAATGCTTTTCTTAACTCCCCTTTGTAGCACTATTATAGCAGGAGTCAGACCCAGAAAATTGTTCTATAGAACAGCGAACATAATAACATAGAAAAATATAGATTTTTAACAATTTTCAAAAACAATGTAGGTTGCAAACATTTGATATTATTGGGACAAAAAACAGTTTGTGTTATAATATACATTTTTATTCGTCTACATATTAAAGTGTTACTTTATTACTGTGATTTGCGGCCTTAAAGTATCACTTTTCAACTATTTATTCTGTTGTCATAGCTACGTCCAAAAAAGTAAAAAGCATTTGTATTTGTTTAAATTCTATGGAAAATAAAAATGTTTATCAAAGAAACCCTCAAATTCAAAATTTCATTATCCAATTAAAATAGTTGTTATCATTTGTTGTCATAGCTACACAATAATTTGGAAAAAATAATAAATATTTTGTCAAAGGTTACTTGTTCCGCATATTTTTATTTTAAAATTTATGAAAATTTATAATTTTAATTTAGAATAAACAACTTTTCTTAAAATATTTTACTTGCGGCGAATAAAAAATAGTATATGATGCACGGACGTAAGCTATTTTGGACTTAATGTGGGTGCAAATCTTGGCTTGCGCCTCGATTCGCAAACTCCACATCCGTCCAAAATCTTTAGCTTTACGTCCTAGCATCATAATGTACTATTTTATTCGCCTATATATTAAAGTGTTACTTTATTACTGTGATTTGCGGCCTTAAAGTTTCACTTTTTAGTCATATATTTTGTTGTCATAGCTACGTCCTAAAAAGTAGAAAACATTTGTATTTGTTTAAATTCTATAAAAAATAGAAATTTTTATCAAAGCAACCCTTAAAATCAAAATTTCATAATCCAATTAAAATAGTTGTTATCATTTGTTATCATGGTTATACAATAACTTGGAGAAAATAACAAATATTTTGTCAAAGGTAACTCGTTCCACATACATATGTTTATTTCAAAATTTATGAAAATTTATAATTTTAATTTAGAATGAACATTTTTTTAAAGATATTTTGCTTGCGGCGAATAAAAAGTAGTATATGATGCACAGACGTAAGCTATTTTGCACTTAATGTGGGTGCAAATCTCGGCTAGCGCCTCGATTTGCAAACTCCACATTCGTCCAAAATCTGTAGCCTTACGTCTTAGCATCATAATGTACTATTTTAAACATTTAATAATTTAAACCGATTTAACAAAATGATGTTTAAAAAACTCAGTACAAAATTTCGTTGTCATTGTCGATGTAGAGGGTTGTGAGAAAGGTTCGGGGTTCAAGGCGGACCCTATATTTATTTTTTATAGTTTTTGTTTATTTTTTTTATAGAACATAAAAATTATTTCTTTGGAATTTTTTGTATTAAATTTCTAGATATTACGATGTATGTATTAATAGGATGAAAGAATATTTCGTCAACACTTAAGTCAACATTCTAATCAACATCCTAAGTCACGAGTGTAGTCATTATTGATTGTTGCCAATCAATGCAAAACATAATATCTGACGCATGGTCCATTCATTGCTATATTTTTGGCTAGGAAATATAGACAACTTTAGGGGAATTTTTAATTTGGAAGGGTTTTTTGTGAACAATTAAGCTTAAGTACATATTGGAAATCACTTGAATTTTGCAATTCGAAATAACTTTTCATTTTCTCTAAAATTCCTTTAGAAAAATTTTTTGTGTTTCGTGCCATAATGACTTTACACTCGTGACTTAGGATGTTGATTAGAATGTTGACTTAATAGTTGTCGAAATATTCTCTCATCCTATGAATTCATACATCGTAATATCTAAAAATTTATTACAGAAAATACCAAAGAAATGCAATTTCCAATATGTAATCATAGATGAAAGATTCAACTTAAGTAAATATAAAAAAAATGATGAAGTTTCAATTTAGAAATTATCTGAACATGAAAATTAAAATATGGTACGTCATCGTGGCTGTGGCTAAGTTGTGTAAGACACACGGGATTTGAACATACGTCTCTGATGAATGTTAGTTCGTATCCTGGCACGAAACACAAAAATTTTTCTAAAGGAATTCTAGAGAAAATGAAAAGTTATTTCGAATTGCAAAATTCAAGTGATTTCCAATATGTACTTAAGCTTAATTGTTCACATATAAAATGGAATAATTTTTATTTGGAAGGGTTTTCCAAATAAAAATTATTCCTTTTTATTCATAAAAATTCCATTTACGGCATTTAAATTTTTCGGTAATGAAGTCTTTCAGCCATTTCGTTCAAATTTATTATTTATATCATTTCAATATTAATAAGAAAATTAATTATTTATATGACAGATAGTTTGTTTTCCATCATTTTTTTTGCATAGTTTCATTGTTTGTAAATAAACTAAAGAAAAACAAAAGCTGCTATTTCATTATTTTCTTAATACATATTATTATTTCCAGCCATTTGTGATTGATCGTATAAAAATTTATAGTATGTACACTTCACAATGGTTTTTTTGTAGAATTATAGTTAAGCAGCAGGTGCACACAGAATAGATTAGAAGAGGTTGGATTATGATGGATAGTACTTAGTAATTGTATCAAAGCCAGATGAAAAGGCAAAGAGTGTATTGGCGTGCGGGGGAAGGGGGAAAGGGGAAGGGGAGGGGGGGGGGGGGGGGGGGGTTGCAGCCCGCGCGATACCCCTTAGTAAACAATAATGACCTAAATTTGTTAATCAAAGGTGACGTTTTTGTATTCATTGTTAATTTGTGAGTTTTGTAAGTTTATATATTAATTGGTAACTATAAGTTGATTCTATTCATGTAATATGTAATCCTTAATATAATAGCCGTGAGTCTATCCCTCTATACGATCGTAACGCTGATGACGTAGTACATTTTTTATTGTTTTTTTTCATTTTTTTTCAATAACATTAAAATTATTGTTTTTTTGTTATTGTTTTAGTAAAACTTAGAGGGGGGATTTTTTTAAAAGTTATTTATAGTTTTTGTTGTTGTTTTAATTAAATCTGTTTTTTTTTCAATTCAATTAGTCACAATATATGTAATATGTTTTAATTTTGCTTTTGAAGCTATATAGGTAATAGGTAAAAACATGCTATATATTAAATTTGATTTAAATTTTTAACAATTTTTAAAAACAACGTAGGTTGCAAACATTTGATATTATTGGGACAAAAAACAGTTTGTGTTATAATATACATTTTTAAACATTTAATAATTTAAACCGATTTAACAAAATGATGTTTAAAAAACTCAGTACAAGATTTCGTTGTCATTGTCGATGTAGAGGGTTGTGAGAAAGGTTCGGGGTTGGACCCTATATTTATTTTTTATAGTTTTTGTTTATTTTTTTTATAGAACATAAAAATTATTTCTTTGGGATTTTTTGTATTAAATTTCTAGATATTACGATGTATGTATTCATAGGATGAGAGAATATTTCGTCCACACCTCCCAGCAGCCCGTGGGATACCCCCGAGTATTTATATATTTTTTATTCTTAGAGAACATAACAGTAGCTTAAGAAGTTTTACTTCAACCGCGTGTAAAGATTACAGACACTCATTTTTTTATTTAACAAAACAAATTGAATCACCATAAATACTTTTATTTAAAAACTTAATTGAATCAAACAATCCTTCACAAATGAATGCCAAGTGAAATAAATGTGTGATGATGAAATAATTTGAAATGTTTTATGATTCTCAATTTTTATAAAAAAAAACAAAAAATATATACGTGGCTTCATTATAATTTATTTTACTGGACGTCATTTCCATTTGAAAACGTTGCTTCCGTCCGAAAAAGATTTGAGGTACTTGTCATATTGCACATAAAGAAGTTTTACTTCAAAATATAAATTTAACAAATAACGAAACTCAATATTTAAGGAACTAAAATTGACACGTCTAGCTCATTAACATTTTACACGAGACTGAATAAATAATATAACAACATAACATAAACATTAACAAATGAGCTAGTTATAAGAAGAAGTGTTTAATGGAGCTACTAAAATTGCATCCCAAAAAATAATGATACATAATCGAATTATAATCGTATGCTTGCCGAAAATTTATTCGTTTTCTTTATTATTTCATTGTTGTTTGAATTTCTTCTTTATTTTATTTTTTTTATTTGATTTTGCAATTGTGTGTATGCATGTGTTTAAGATTTAAAATCGGAGTGTATTATGTTAGAGATGAATATATGACATATGAATATATGTCTGTTTGAAAACGTTACTTCCGTCCGAAAAAAGATTTGAATTACTTGTCATATCGCGCCTAAGGAAATTTTACTTAAAAAATGTATTAGACCGGTACCATGCTTCAGAATGGTTAAGATTACGTTAAAAAAACAAAGCATTAAATTATGAAAAATTCAAGAGGATCCTGATAATTTTAATAAAAGCCTGATCAGAGATTATAGAATACAAACAACCGAGCAGAAATTAGTTAGGGAAAGCCTGGATATAGTCAAGGCGTGATCAGGTCCTGGTCAGTCTTAAAAGGGCAATCTGATGAGCTCCTGTTCTGAACCTGATTTAGAGTACCCTTTTAGGTTTAGTCTTATTTGAATATATCAGGCCCTGATTTGATTTTTCGTATTTGACCCCTAGCTGAAATTTCAGTTGGTTTAAATTAACAAAAGTATTATTCATTTTAGAAATATGGTTAAAATCGTTTCATCTATGTTTTAATTATCGCTTCTCGACTCGAATAGTGATTAAGGTGGTATATGTTTTAATTTTTTGCATTGATATTCATTTTACTATATTTTAATCTTAGACTAAATACACTAGAATTTGGTAATTGAATTTCTAAAAACAGAAAAACCTAATAAGAAAAAACTCAACTTAGGGCCAGTTTCCCCATCCTCAGTTAAGTTAAAGTTAAGTTAAATTTAACGTAACTGCCGCTTAACTGAAAGAAATGGGTTTCACCAGTTTCAGTTAGCTAAATATTAAGTGCATTTTGAATCATTCAGTTATCTCTCGGTTGAAGTTAAGTGGCGGTTAACTAGCTTTAACTTTAACTGAGGATGGTCAAACTGGCCCTAAAAGTAGTTAAAAATTATGAAGAAATTTCAGCTTTGAAATATCATCACCTCAGTAAAAAAGTTGGATAGGGTGTCTGTCTAAACGGATTCGAACCTTGGCACTAGTGAGGATAGTTCGAATCCCAATCTGAAACAGGTATAAGAGAAAAATGGAGTTTTCTCTGAGAAAAATTCAAAATATACTTTTGAATTGAAAAATTCAAAATAACTTAATTAATTGCTTGAGTTTAAGTGCTCAAAAAATCTCTAATATATAATTCTAAATTGTTCAATATTCAAATCTAGTGAATTTTTAATTTAAATAATTTATGTATATAATATATAAATTTATATCAGGGTCTAGTCCGGATATCCCAATCAGAGCCTGATCCAATTATTCCAATCAGGGTTTAATCCAGCAATCCAAAGCAGGACCTGATAGGGAAAAAGCGCTACACTCATGATCAAGGATTAATCATGCGAACCTGACCAGGACCTTATTTGAGCTCTGACAAATTTCTGGTCGGGCAGTAACAGCACCAATATCAAGGCTAATTTTATTCTAGATAGAATAAGCTATGAAACAGAGCGCAAGGCTGTTTATTTTTAATATAAAGGTGTTCTGCTTGTATTTTGCCTATAGGATTTTGGAAGAGCAGTTGAACGATTTTTTACAGCAGATATTTTTAGAGGAGTTTGCTGATAATCTGCTTAAACATTATACCACTGGCATGCGTGAGCTATAATAATCCGAATATAATAATCCGAATAGTTCTTTTGCATTACATAATCATTCCCTTTTAATATTTCCTTTAGAAAGAAAATACAGCTCATCACATGAATGAATTATGTACAGTGTACCAATTGTCTTCCATACTGCACGAATGATTATAACAAAAATGAATCTTTGATTATTTTTTTCTATATTTAATTTAGTATAATTTTATTTACTTCTTTCAGTTTGATTCCTTCGTTTACAATTTAAATTATACTTTTCCTTTTTTAAAAACATTATTTTTTTTTATTTTTGTATTTCAACAAAACAGAAGAAATAACAAAACATAATCTTCTAATTAAACCTCAATTAAGTGAGTATGCAAATTAGTTTAAGGCTTTTGTTTATTATTATTTCTGATAACAGAGTAAGCAAAAGAAAAAGCACAGAAATAAAAAAACGAACCAAGAACAAGAATAATGTAATTTTATTTTATTTGTTTGGTGGTTGAATTTCAAATTGGAATTATTATTTAATTTTAAATTTAGATTGTTGGAATTAATTAAGGAAAACAAAATTTTTACTCGGAATTATGGGACGAATATGTTTATTATAGGTTTAAAAATTTAAAAGATAATGAAGTGATTCTATGCGGTGATTATAAAATTGTTTTTGCTACATATGAGATGAGTTGAGTTGAGCTTATAAATTTGTTGCATATTATAGCAGAAAATCAAGATTTATAATCATAATGAATCAATTTTTTAAGAAGAGTATTTATAAAACCAAAAACAATCTTAACTATATTTTTTGCTTCTCGTCTACTAAATGCTTCTATCAGAAGAGAAACAACGCAACCATGTATTGTAAAGGCGGTATGAATTAATTCAATAATCGATTCTTACTAAATCGCATGGAGGGATCAGTTTTTATTAATTTGTTAATGAAGTTTCTTTGTTCAAATGTATATGTAATTCCTTACACATACACTGAATCTGATCTAGCCGATAAATTTGGGTTACCGTCTTTGGTTCTATTTATCTTGATAAATAAAACACCAAGCCTTAGATCATAAATTAATTTTTTTATTTGCAAATATTTCGGTCCTTTCTTGGGACCCTCCTCAGTACATATATCTTTGAACTAAAACACAAAACTTACTAAAACTTATTACTAATGATCTTAATTTGTTAATTTTTTTCTATTTTTTTGATCCACGGGTGTGACAACCCCGCGTACTCCAGTCCCTGCTATTGGCATATGAGTTAACGTGAGATATCACATACCACTGGCAATAGCAGTGAGATATCACTAGCCAAGGTGATATCTTAGGGGTGCTGGCGGATGAACTGTATTCAGTCAACGGTACCACTCTCAATCTTAGCTAATGAATATTCCTTGATGCTAGAACGCTGTAGCTTGCTCGATGAACCGAGCCTTCATATAACTACATATCTGAGCTTTAATCATTGAAAAATATACTGCGTCCCATAATCAGGGATTATGCCATTGGCTGGACTATTGGCAAACCAATTTTAGTTTTGTTCCTGCAAATTTGTAAAACAAATTTGCTTTTTATCTCTTATTTTATTTTTATTTTCCCTATATTAAATATTTTCCCTTATTAAATATTGGCCTATGTCATATTTTACATGTGATAGGATTTATGGTTTAGTTATCCATTACTTAACAAAAAAATATTAAAAAAAACAAAAAAAAACAGATTTGCGTCCATTAACATCCTTGGAACGCATGTTGTTGTGGGACCTTGGTCTTAAAAGGTTTTTATGTGTTGTTGTGACACATATTGTAATGCCTACTACACATCACATTTTATTAAAAAAAAAAAAAATAACAAATTGTTTGGTTTTCGTGCATGTTGCTTTTGATTTTTTCGAGAGAAATATTAACACAATTGTAGTAGTTTATTTGAGAGTATATAAGAATGGATAATTGTAAGATCAGAATCAAGTCTTAAGCACCCCAACCCCTTCTGGTTTTGATGGTTCACAGATAGTCAATGACAAATAAATAATGCTCTTTCGTTAAAAAAAATGAATTTTGGACTGAGGATGACACAAGGTTGCTAAAGATTTTCGAGTTGACGAAAAATGGGTAACTTTGATAATCGAATTTAGTCGTATATGGTTCATTGGAAAGGTGATTGAAAGACATTTAAAAAATATTTTTAAAAATATTTATTTTTATTTTTAAACTCTCTTAAACTTAAAAAATATCTTCAAAGATGGCGCATTTGATCCTACCCGCATTTTCTTCATTAGATCTTTTCAAAATAAAAATGTTCAATTAATTCTTAATCTGAAACAAAATTTTCACGTTTGAATTTATTTGGTTTTAAAAATAAAATGCTTACAAATTTCGTTCTTTAAACAATTCAGTGAATCAACTCTTTAAATAAAACCCTCAAAACTCTTGTTTTATAGAAATTTAATGACCATTTTATTATTTTAAGGACAAAAATAAAGTATTTGAGGGTGTGGATGCTTTTAACATAATTTACTTTTTCACCCATTTTTCTATTTGAAATTACCTTGAAATGCATGTTCAAGTGCATTCTGAGAAGTAAATCATGTGAAATAAATTGCATGTTATATTGAATCCATACACTAATTGAATTTTTTTTATTCTAGGTAATTGTGTAATAAATAATAAAATGTATAAATAATATAAGGGCTATTATTTTGAAAACGTACATTTTTTTGTTGATTTTTAAATTTTTGATTTTTAAAAAACCTGAAATTTTGATATATTGTTGGCATTGACAAAAGGAAAAAAGTGATTTCTGCTTTTATTTTTTGTGTACTCTGAATCGGAGTTATGCGCGGTTGAATTTTGAGGCTTTTTCACGTAGTTTTTGGTAATGGTGGCAATGTTTTGTGAATAGGTGCCACAAATTTCATCCGACTTAAGTATATTTTTGCAAGTAAAAAGGAAAATAATTGAATAATTGAAATAAGTAAGTTTAAAATTAATAACTTTTCTCTTTTCCGCTAGGCGGCGCGTAAAACCTTGGTTTACTTCAAAGCTCATATCTCAAAAAGTAGGCTTTTTTTTTTGTTTTTCACAAATTTTAAAGTAAACATATGCAGCTATGAAATTGAGAAATAAAAAGTCAGCAATTCAATATGGATTTTTTCTTACGATTTTTTAAAGTTTGGTATATGAAAAATTCACATGTGTTTTTTTATTAAGTTAATAATCCTGTACTAAATGTGGATCTAATAAATTAAACATTTCATATTTTAACACCTGCAATAAATTTGAACCATTTTCTGTGCGGTTAAATGGTTAAAAACTTATTAAAAATTAATTTAAGTTAAGTGGTAAAATAAAGGAATTTAAATTATTAAAAGGGTGTGTAAAATGTTTATTCATTTAAAAAAATGTCTATTCAGCCTCTTTTTACTAATTAAAATCTCATTAAAGGCTCATAATTTTAACATTTAAAATTTCTAATGACGCCCACAAACGGTTTTTGACCAAATTATACTTGCATCCAATCAAAATATATTAAATTGTACCTACCTAATTTTACCTGATTCTACCTATGTCAAAACTATTTCAAGGGTATATATATATATATTGATTGGATTGCCTTATAATCAATTATATTCCAAAATATTTAGAAGACATAACGTTTAGAAAAGATAATAATAGAAATGCCTTTCAAATTGTGCTGTAACTTGTACGGTCTCAAAAATCATCAGCGGACATCAAAAAATGTGAAACTGGTCACACCAGCTGTTATTCAAAAAGCTGTGACCCTAAATATTACTTTGCGTGATGACCAGTTTATATGTGAAACATGTCGCACTTATATCTATAAAAATAAGGTAAATTTAATTATTTTATTAAAATGAATAAAAATTCATATGCAACTAATATTTTCTATACAGCAGCTTTCATGTTCGGAAACTATCGATAGTGAAATTATTTCTATAAATCAGGATGTTGAAAATGTTCCAACGAACGAAAATATTCAAATACCTCCAGCATCTTTAGATCCATCACCAGTTTCGGTTGATACTATATCTCCACCAGTTCCTGAACTACTTAATGACATTTTAGAAGATATTAACAATGTTCTTGGAAGGTTAGCCGAATCTCCTATCAAACAAAATCATATTACAACAGGAAGTTATAAAAAATTGCAAGTGTCACATCGGCAATAAGTCAAAGAATATTTCAAGTAGATTCAGTTAAAGTGTTATCACCAAACGAGGAATGTAATTATACATCATGGCTTATGAACCTTAAAAAAGAGTTTAAAGATGCCAGCTGTAAATCAAAACAAGTGTTTTTGTTGACAACTCTACCACGTAAATTTTGGTCAAATCAACGTATCCAGGATGAATTTAATGCATCAAGACGACTGGTAGAATTCGCCATGGATCTGTTGGAAACAGTAGGTCCTTACAGTTGGCCTCAAAGCAAACAAGTTCACAGTTTGTCACAAAATATAGTAAAACAAATTCAAACATACTTCTTATCAGAGGAAATTAGTAGAACAATGCCTGGCCTTAAAGATGTTGTTACTATTACAGAAGGATCGACAAAAATTAAGAAATCAAAGCGGTTGGTGTTATGGACCCTCACCGACATCTACGAAATGTTCTTGGAAGAAAACAAAGAACTCAAGGATTCCACTGTTTTTTACCGGATAACACTACACCTGATAAAATAATTGCCAAAATGTTTTCTTTTTCTGATGATCATAAATATTTCAATTTAAAGGCAAAAAAAAATATATAAATTAATTTTTTAATGTATTTATTTATAATATTGATTAAATTATAATGTTTATAGGAAAAATATTTTTTTAATGTTTTTTCCTAATGTTAGTGTTGGTGATGTTGAAATTATAACAAAATCTTCGATCATTGGGATCTCCAATTCTTATTCTGAATAAAAACCTGTTTCTCAATCAGAAATACACAAAAAATGGTTCAAATTTATTGCAGGTGTTAAAATATGAAATGTTTAATTTATTAGATCCACATTTAGTACAGGATTATTAACTTAATAAAAAAACACATGTGAATTTTTCATATACCAAACTTTAAAAAATCGTAAGAAAAAATCCATATTGAATTGCTGACTTTTTATTTCTTAATTTCATAGCTGCATATGTTTACTTTAAAATTTGTGAAAAACAAAAAAAAAATAAGCCTACTTTTTGAGATATGAGCTTTGAAGTAAACCAAGGTTTTACGCGCCGCCTAGCGGAAAAGAGAAAAGTTATTAATTTTAAACTTACTTATTTCAATTATTCAATTATTTTTCTTTTTACTTGCAAAAATATACGTAAGTCGGATGAAATTTGTGGCACCTATTCACAAAACATTGCCACCATTACCAAAAACTACGTGAAAAAGCCTCAAAATTCAACCGCGCATAACTCCGATTCAGAGTCCACAAAAAATAAAAGCAGAAATCACTTTTTTCCTTTCGTCAATACCAACAAAATATCAAAATTTCAGATTTTTAAAAAATAGTAGTTTTTTTTCGATGTACGTTTTCAAAATAATAGCCCATAAAATAAATATACATTTCGTATTAACGGCTTAGCTTCACAATCATAGTTTTAACTGATCTATAATATATTTTTGTGAGCAATGTTTTTTCATATTTAGGTACGAACGCATGAAATGATTACATACCTTTTATATTTACAACCCCTCTGTATCCCCCTTCCAGCTGCATTTTCATTTCAATTTTATTGAGCCCGACTTTAATTCTGCTAACTTTCTTCATCAAACGTGTTTAACAGTAACCAATTTTGGAAATATATTCATTCACTTTTACGTTTTACAGATATCGTAGCTCGTTTACCTTGTATTAACCCGACCCAACAAGCATGGTGCACGACTAGGTGCCAATTTCGTGCACATTTTATTTGGACTAATTGTGTACTGTTTTGGAAATATTCTAGTGTTTATTTAAAACTTATTTGAAGTATAAATGCATTTGAATACTAATGTCATACAAATTCGTTTTAATTTAACATTTTTAAATCATGTAATAGTATATTACGTACCGAGGTGGAAAATATGTCATTTCTGTCATGTCATTTCTGAAAATATGTCATTTCAGAGAAAATACAGTTAGCCGAGGTTAACTTAATCTCGAGACAGAAATGACATTTCCACCGAGGTTTGTATACTATTTTATTCACAACAACTAAGTAATCTGTCGAAAAGAAACCAATTTTCGCAATCGAAATTCCTACTCAGGTCGGGAAGTGTTACTTCCCAGCCGGTTGGAAAGTAAAAGCTAGCAATTGCAATCGAAATTTCTACTCAGGTCGGGAAGTGTTACTTTCCAACCGGTTGGGAAGTAAAAGTTAGCAATTAAGTACTTCCCAACTTTTACAAAGTTTAAAAACGACAGATTACTTAGTTGTTGTGCATAAACATGTATACAAAATTTGCATAGAACTTTAAACAAAATGTTTTAAGAACATTTTGTATGCATGTATATATGTTTACTTTAAACAAAGGTTCACCATGTAATTTTATATGTGTGCATTGGTTTATAAAATTCGCATGAAACATGTTTACGAAATGACCCAAATACATGTAGACGAAATGCGCATATACTTGTGAACCAAATATTTAAATTTCAGTTGGTTAAAATTCGCTAGAGTTCTTTAATTGTTCAGTATACATTCACCAACAGTTCAATAAATAAATCACTATAACTTAATTCAAACAATATTTATTTTTCAAATAACCAAAAATTTTATTAATAAATTATATATATAATTTAATTTATTTAATTAATAATTTTATATAATTATAATATTTAATTTTCAGCTTTCACAACGTACTAACTCGATCAGTGGAAGTAAAGTGTAAAGAAAAAATCAGAAATATATAATTCGATATTTTGTTAAATATTTCATATTATTAAGTGGACCGCCAAAACCGGTCACTGCATATACAAACCTATATATTTGTGCATATTCACACATACATATATCTTTCCCTCTTGGCGCAAATAATATTAGTTAATTTGTTAGTACGGACTTGTCCTATTTTAATTTTCGGAAATAAACGCTATATATTTATATACAAGCAAAGCCGTAAATGTGTTATTTTCACGTAGCTCTAATTCTTACATTCTTACGTAATAATAATGATACCGAAATAAAGAAAATTTTTATATAAATAATACAACTAAATACTGTATGTTAATTTAGTTATTTAAGTATTAAGGGCAGTAAGAGTGTTTTACCGATTGAGGATATATGTTTTGAGATCGAGTCGAAGTCGAGAGATCTCTAATGTATTCGAAATCGGTAATACTCTTAATGCCCAAAATGCTAATTATATTTTTTGCACGATCAATAAAAATTTAATTAAAATTATTGAAATAATAATACATGCGTTCCTTTGGAACAAAATAGCTGCTCAAAGCAGCTTTTGAGTAGATCACCAATGGAACGCCAAAAATTTGAAAATTTTTCAAAAAACCACACAATTCTTTATTATTAAAATTTTTTATTTTAGGCTGATATTTAGATCTGATCTGAATCTTTGTGAAGTTAGCCCGTAATTCTATCCCGTAAAACAAGGAAAGTTTCATATGGTAATAATATTAGAAAACTTTATGCTATCATGATAGTTTATTTGAGTTTTATTACGAAACAATGCTATTTTACTTATTCATTAATTAAATTTAATTTTCAGTTAAAACTAATTTTTATTAATAACCTATTATAAAATGATTCCTCTAAAAATCTGCAACAAAACAATAACATCAACTCATTCAATTAATTTTGTTTTTACTATATGCTACTCTCAGCCCGTTTTTTTCTGTCACGACAGTCGACAGTGAAGTTAGCCCGTAATTTTATCCATTGAAACAATGAGAGTTTTATGTGGTAATAATTTTAGAAAATTTTATGCTATCATTATAGTTTATTTGGGTTTTATTGGGAAACAATGCTATTTACTTATTCATTAATTAAATTCAATTGTCAGTGAAGTTAGCCCAAAATTCTATCACCGTAATAGAATCCCTGTGGTAACTGCACAATATGGGTAAAGGATCAAGAATATAAAATTTGATTTTTCCATTATCCGATTTCTGCGGAAAGCGGTTAAATCTAGATTATTTCTCAAAACTTTGGAGTAAATTGTCATTTTTGAGAATTTTTCAGTGTAGCGATATAGACGCAAGTAGACTGAAAACTAGTTGCTGGCCGGGAACTGTGGTACCTGCAAAAAATAGGTAAACGTTCAATAATGTGTTATTTGATTTTTCTATTACCAAATATCTGCTCCGAAATTAGAATCAATTCTCCGAACTTTGGAGTTAAATCTAGAATTGTCAATTTTGAGAATTTTTCAGTGCAGCGACACAGACGCTTTTAGGCTACAAACTAGTTGCTGGCCGAGAACTGTGGTACCTGCAGTAAAAATGAAAAAGTTTCATTATATGTAATATGATTTTTTCATTCCCAAATAACTGCTGTGAAATCTGAATAAATTCTCCGAACTTTGGAGTAAATTGCCACTTTTGATAATTTTTCATTGTAGCGATACAGACGCTTTTAGCCTACAAACTAGTTGCTGGCCGGGAACTGTGGTACACGCACACAAAATGCGAAGGTTTATTTATATGTAATATGATTTTTTCATTCCCAAACAACTGCTGTGAAATCTGAATAAATTCTCCCAACTTTGGAGTAAATTGTCATTTTTGAGAATTTTTCATTGTAGCGATACAGACGCCTTTAGCCTAAAAACTAGTTGCTGGCCGGGAACTGTAATAGACGCACACAAAATGCGAAGGTTCAATTGTATGTATTGTTTCATGCCCGAAAAACTGCTGTGAAATCTGAATAAATTCTCCAAACTTTGGCGTAAACTGTCATTTTTGAGTATTTTTCATTGTAGCAATACAGACGCTTTTAGGCTACAAACTGGTTGCTGGCCGGGAACTGTGGTACCTGCAGTAGAAATGCAAAGGTTTATTTATATGTAATATGATTTTTTCATTCCCAAATAACTGCTGTGAAATCTGAATAAATTCTCCGAACTTTGGAGTAAATTGTCATTTTTGAGAATTTTTCATCCTAGCGATACAGACGTTTTTGGGCTACAAACTAGTTGCTGGCCGGGAACTGAGGTACACGTACAAAAATTGCAAAGGTTCAGTTATATGTAATATGATTTTTTCATTCCCAAAAAACTGCTGTGAAATCAGAATAAATTCTCCGAACTTTGGAGTAAATTGTCATTTTTGAGAATTTTTCATTGTAGCGATACAGACGCTTTTGGGTTACAAACTAGTTGCTGGTCGGGAACTGTGGTACACGCACAAAAAATGCGAAAATTTAATTGTATGTAATATGATTTTTTCATTCCTGAAAAACTGCTGTGAAATCTGAATGAATTCTCCAAACTTTGGAGTAAATTGTCATTTTTGAGAATTTTTCATTGTAGCAATGCAGACGCTTTTAGCCTACTAACTGGTTGTTGGCCGGGAATTGTGGTACCTGCAGTAAAAATGCAAAGGTTTATTTATATGTAATATGATTTTTTCATTCCCAAATAACTGCTGTGAAATCTGAATAAATTCTCCGAACTTTGGAGTAAATTGTCATTTTTGAGAATTTTTCATTGTAGCGATACAGACGCTTTTGGGCTACAAAATAGTTGCTGGCCGGGAAACTGTGGTACACGCACACAAAATTCGGAAGGACAGTTGTATGTAATATGATTTTTTCATTCCCAAAAAACTGTTGTGAAATCTGAATAAATTCTTCAAACTTTGGAGTAAATTGTCATTTTTGAGAATTCTTCATTGTAGCGATACAGACGTTTTGGGGCTACAAACTAGTTGCTGGTCAGGAACTATGGTACACGCCCACAAAATGCGAAACTTCAATTGTATGTAATATGATTTTTCCATTCCCAATAAACTGCTGTAAGGTTAGAATAAATTCTCCGCGTCAGTATCCCAAAAATGGAAAATTCTCAGATATGACAATTTACTCCAAAGTTCGGAGAATTTATTCAGATTTCACAGCAGTTTTTCGGGCATGAAACAATCATATTACATACAATTGAACCTTCGCATTTTGTGTGCGTGTACCACAGTTCCCGGCCAGCAACTAGTTTGTAGGCTAAAAGCGTCTGTATCGCTACAATGAAAAATTCTCAAAAATGACAATTTACTCCAAAGTTCGGAGAATTTATTCAGATTTCACAGCAGTGAATGGAATGAAACAATCATATTACATATGAATAAACCTTTGCATTTGTACTGCAGGTACCGCAGTTCCCGGCCAACAACCAGTTTGTAGCCCAGAAGCGTCAGTATTGCTACAATGAAAAGATGACAATTTACTCCAAAGTTCAGAGAATTTATTCAGATTTCACAGCAGTTATTTGGGAATGAAAAAATCATATTACATACAATTAAACCTTCGCACTTTTTGTGCGTTTACCACTATTCCCGGCTAGCATCTAGTTTGTAGCCCAAAAGCGTCTGTATCGCTACAATGTAGAATTCTCAAAAATGAAAATTTACTCCAAAGTTCGGAGAATTTATTCTAACTTTACAGCAGTTTATTGGGAATGAAAAAATCATATAACATACAATTGAAGTTTCACATTTAGTGTGCGTGTACCACAGTTCCCGGCCAGCAACTAGTTTGTAGCCCAAAAACGTCTGTATCGCTACAATGAAAAATTCTCAAAAATGACAATTTACTCCAAAGTTTGGCGAATTTATTCAGATTTCACAGCAGTTTTTTGAGAATGAAAAAATCATATTACATACAACTGCACTTTCGAATTTTGTGTACGTGTACCACAGTTCCCGGCCAGCAACTAGTTTGTAGGCTAAAAGCGTCTGTATCGCTACAATGAAAAATTCTCAGAAAAGACAATTTACTCCAAAGTTCGGAGAATTTATTCAGATTTCACAGCAGTTATTTGGGAATGACAAAATCATATTACATATAAATAAACCTTTGCATTTTTACTGCAGGTACCACAATTCCCGGCCAACAACCAGTTAGTAGGCTAAGAGCGTCTGTATCGCTACAATGAAAAATTCTCAAAAATGACAATTTACTCCAAAGTTTGGAGAATTTATTCAAATTTCACAGCAGTTTTTCGGGAATGAAAAAATCATATTACATATAACTGAACCTTCGCAATTTTTGTGCGTGTACCTCAATTCCCGGCCAACAACTAGTTTGTAGCCCAAAAACGTCTGCATCGCTACAATGAAAAATTCTCAAAAATGACAATTTACTACAAAGTTCGGAGAATTTATTCAGATTTCACAGCAGTTATTTGGGAATGAAAAAATCATATTACATATAAATAAACCTTTGCATTTTTACTGCAGGTACCACAGTTCCCGGCCAGCAACCAGTTTGTAGCCTAAAAGCGTCTGTATTGCTACAATGAAAAATACTCAAAAATGACAGTTTACGCCAAAGTTTGGAGAATTTATTCAGATTTCACAGCAGTTTTTCGGGCATGAAACAATACATACAATTGAACCTTCACATTTTGTGTGCGTCTATTACAGTTCCCGGCCAGCAACTAGTTTGTAGGCTAAAGGCGTCTGTATCGCTACAATGAAAAATTCTCAAAAATGACAATTTACTCCAAAGTTGGGAGAATTTATTCAGATTTCACAGCAGTTATTTGAGAATGAAAAAATCATATTACATATAAATAAACCTTCGCATTTTGTGTGCGTGTACCACAGTTCCCGGCCAGCAACTAGTTTGTAGGCTAAAAGCGTCTGTATCGCTACAATGAAAAATTCTCAAAAGTGGCAATTTACTCCAAAGTTCGGAGAATTTATTCAGATTTCACAGCAGTTATTTGGGAATAAAAAAATCATATTACATATAATGAAACTTTTTCATTTTTACTGCAGGTACCACAGTTCTCGGCCAGCAACTAGTTTGTAGCCTAAAAGCGTCTGTGTCGCTGCACTGCAAATTCTCAAAATTGACAATTCTAGATTTAACTCCAAAGTTCGGAGAATTGATTCTAATTTCGGAGCAAATATTTGGTAATAGAAAAATCAAATAACACATTATTGAACGTTTACCTATTTTTTGCAGGTACCACAGTTCCCGGCCAGCAACTAGTTTTCAGTCTACTTGCGTCTATATCGCTACACTGAAAAATTCTCAAAAATGACAATTTACTCCAAAGTTTTGAGAAATAATCTAGATTTTACCGCTTTCCGCAGAAATCGGATAATGGAAAAATCAAATTTTATATTCTTGATCCTTTACCCATATTGTTCAGTTACCACAGGGATTCTATTACGGTGATAGAATTCTGGGCTAACTTCACTGACAATTGAATTTAATTAATGAATAAGTAAATAGCATTGTTTCCCAATAAAACCCAAATAAACTATAATGATAGCATAAAATTTTCTAAAATTATTACCACATAAAACTCTCATTGTTTCAATGGATAAAATTACGGGCTAACTTCACTATTGACTGTCGTGACAGAAAAAAACGGGCTGAGAGTAGCATATAGTAAAAACAAAATTAATTGAATGAGTTGATGTTATTGTTTTGTTGCAGATTTTTAGAGGAATCATTTTATAATAGGTTATTAATAAAAATTAGTTTTAACTGAAAATTGAATTTAATTAATGAATAAGTAAAATAGCATTGTTTCGTAATAAAACTCAAAAAAACTCATGATAGCATAAAGTTTTCTAATATTATTACCATATGAAACTTTCCTTGTTTTACGGGATAGAATTACGGGCTAACTTCACAAATCTAAAAAATTTTGCAAAAATCTCGTTATATTAATTAAACCTTCATTAATTAATAGTTAACTTTATAAGTTAATTTCACACAAAACTGTCGCGATAGTTATTTTTCTGGGCTGAGAGTATAATTTTTGGGCTGACAGTTGAAAGTGTCATGATATCAATTTTTAGTGTTGCCATCGCATTTTTACGGGATGAAAAACGGGCTAACTTCACATACATCTGATCTGACTGGTCCAAATTATTATTAAAAATACCAAAACAAGTTTATAACCGATCTAAATAAAATCGAAAAATAATTTGCTTTTCAACTACACAACTTGTTCGAGGTAGAGTAGATATAAGTAAATTTGAGTAAGTTTGATTTTCAATGGAAGGCGCCTAATATTCATTTCTAAGTTTTAATGTTTTATTGAAAATTTCATTTCAAAATAGTAAGCTCTGCGTTTCACCATAATTTTATAGATTTTTTTTGTTGCAATACTAGCTTTTATAGACAATTCAACTCACAAAATAAAGTTTCGATAAGGTCCAAAAACGCTTCATTTACTATTTTTCGACAAATCAAAACGAATTGTATCGATTATTTTTCTCTGGTGGAAAGGAACAGCGAATTATAGTGACTATTTTCGGTCTACTTAATATACTAATTTAAAACTAGAGATATTGAGATAATTTTTTTTTCAATGAGATAATTTTTTTTTATTTATAATTTTGTATATAAGATAATTATTAATTAGTTATAATAATTATTATTAGTTAATTATTAGTTTTTAAATAAAATTTTTTCTACAAATTATTCAATAATACAAAATTATGTAAAAATGCAATTTGCAAATAATAAAAATGTCCGTTTTCATTCATAAATGATTGCATGTTTATGTTTATTTGTCAAAAAATAAATTACAAATTTATAAACATTTATGCGCCTACTAAGATGATAATATTTAATTTTGTTAGAAGAAAAAATGACAACGGATGAAATAATGTTGGATGAAATAATGTTACTATTTCTGTTCGTTAAATTGTCTGCTAAATTCAACTCGTCACCAAATTATTGGTCGATTACTTTTCAACATTACCACTCATGCCATTTGAGGTTAAAAATTTCCATCGTGCGCTATGCGCACTCGGGACCTCAAATGACTTTCGTAATAATGATTATGAAAAATAATCGACTAGTATTTGACAACTCGTGATATTATATATGAATATTTTTTCAAAATAAATCGCTTTTAAATCTTTTAATTGCAATATTTTTTACGCACAAACGCATCGTAAAACACATTTTGCATCCTAGTTATCCTAGTTATCCTAGTTTTACGATTCGTTTGTGCGTAATTGTTATTTACATATCGAGGGCTAAAAGTAGAAGATTACGCCAGCGGTTCATATTAAAGCCCGACGCGAAGCGAAGACTTTTATTGAACCAAGGGCGTAATCTTCCTTTCAGCTTGAGTGTGTGTACAACGTTTTACGCACAACTGCACATCTTTATTGTAGTATAAATCAATTTTTGAATTTTTTAAACTCGCTAGACATTTAAAAAATTATGCTAAACATGCCATGATTTTCTCTATAAACTTCATACAATAATTTATTTGTTTGTTCTAATTTTATGAATATTTTACGGGTGATTATTTTACGGGCGGTAAAGTAGAAAAATATATTAATATTTCATTTAGCAACGGGATTTTATTTTACGGATGTAAAGTTCAACTTTCAGCCACGATAACTAGGACGTAAAATGTGTTTTACGATTCGTTTGTGCGTAATAGTACATTATGATGCTAGGACGTAAAGCTAAAGATTTTTGACGGATGTGGAGTTTGCAAATCGAGGCGCTAGCCGAGATTTGCACCCACATTAAGTCCAAAATAGCTTACGTCCGTGCATCATATACTATTTTTTATTCGCCGCAAGCAAAATATTTTAAAAAAATTTGTTTATTCTAAATTAAAATTATAAATTTTCATAAATTTTAAAATAAAAATATGTGGAACAAGTAATTTTTGACAAAATATTTATTATTTTTTTCAAATTATTGTGTAGCTATGACAACAAATGATAACAACTATTTTAATTGGATAATGAAATTTTGAATTTAAGGGTTACTTTGATAAAAATTTTTAGTTTTCATAGAATTTAAACAAATACAAATGCTTTTTACTTTTTTGGACGTAGCTATGACAACAAAATAAATAGCTGAAAAGTGTTACTTTAAGCTCGCAAATCACAGTAATAAGGTAACACTTTAATGTGTAGGCGAATAAAAAATAAATTATTGTATGGAGTTTATAGAGAAAATCATGGCATGTTTAGTATAATTTTCAAAATGTCTAGAGTTTAAAAAATTAAAAAATTGCTTATTCTACAATTAACCTGTGCAGTTGTGCGTAAAACGTTGTACACTCACTCCGGCTGAAAGTAAGATTACCCCCTTGGTTCAATAAAAGCCCTCGCTTCGCGTCGGGCTTCAATATGAACCGCAGGCGTGATCTTCTACTTTTGGCCCTCGATATGTAAATAACTATAAAAGAATATTATTTGAAATTGAAGCTTGTAAATTGCCCATACATAAATATTAAAATAAAAATCGTTTTTATATACATCGTGGGGTCTGCCTTACCGGTAAGTAATTACTTACCGCCTACGTGATCAGTAAGTAATTACTTTCCGACCTGTGATTTATAAACGAAACTTACTAGGTTTATTTACGAATCAGTAAACATGCAAAATCGCCTGATCGTGCAAAAACTATGTTTACATAAAGAAGAGGAGAAATCTCTTACTATGTATATTCAGTGAGTGGTAGATTTGGCTATTCACCTTATTAATTGTTTTAGCCAAGACACTTTGGTAAACTTTGTGAATGATTTGAATTAACATTTAAACAAATCGTTACAATTATATTTTGTAACTTTAGAATTTCAATGTAGGAATTATTTATAATAAATAAATGATCCCCTACAGTTTTATCCCTTTAAGATATACATAGCTTACAAAATTATATACTATGATAAAATACTATGATAACAGCGGCTGTGTTATGACTACACATTGGCTAGTATAAGGTTATGTTATTTCTATTAACGAATTTATTTGACATTTTGTAATATGTCATAAACATTTTTCTAAGAAGTATATAGAAAATTTATGTACCTATTGTAAGCTCATCGTACATGTAAATGCATAAGTGGTGCATTTTTGTCTAAAATGAACCTGAAAATTTCCTGAACAAAATATGATTTTTCTGTAAATCTGGTGATGCACATGCCGTCAAAATGTGTCTGAAAAATGTATACATTGCCGCAAACCTGTGCATAAACATATTGTGAACATTTTAGTGCACATTTGATGCACATGAGTCTGAAATGTCTGTGCATATATGTGCTAAGGCGTTTTACGACATGTGCATGGTATGGTGTACAGCATGTGCATGACATGTGTTATAAACAATTTTGTACACGGACATATTGTGTCATGCACAATCAGTGCACATTTCATGCATTTTCTCCAAAATTGTTTACGGGTAATCTACTCATTACCTGGAATCGTTCGTATAGAAATTTTTCACTTCATTAATAGTTTCTTCTCTTAGTTTTCTATTAACATTCAGAAATGGTTACAGTGATGTGGTATTATGAAGTGGTTGTCCCTAAAACACTTTTTATAATGCGTTGAAATATTAATTTTAACGAACGATACTGTCGATGCAAGCTTTTATTGTTAGTTATATTCCATAATAAAACAATGAGTTCAATGGTTATCTTTTCTTCTTTAAGTTTTTGTTAAATAATACGAATACATGCTGATAGAAACTGCTAAAATAGCATTAACGAATCTTATGGTTAATTTTTTTTTAAAAGACTCAAACCAATGTTCGAAAATTCAATATTCTTTTCTTAATTAATTTATATTGCAAATTTGAAGAAAAAAAGTCAAGCAATTGCGAATATAATTCGCTCGCTGAGGGTTCTGTGTATATAATATTTGAAAAAAAAACAACAGTTTTTGTCTGCATTGTTCCACGTTGGGTTGCATTTTACCCAAAGCTGTTTATGGTGGCTAAAGAAAGCTTCAATAACGCCGCTTATAAATTATTTAAATTAGAAAATATTTTATCAATTGTTGTAGCTTCAACTGTTGTTGGTTCATGAATTTTTCATTATAAATTTTTTTGTAGAAAATAGTTTGAGAGCCAGTTTTGAGGATTTTTATTGAAACCAACGGAAAGAAAAAGTAGTGTCATCAAATTATAGCCAACGAGTGCTTTGTTAATACAGTCGAGTGATTTGTCTACTGAACATTGGGTTCGGTTTAGTATACCAACAGGATTTGAACTTCAGCTAGTTAAACATTCACAAAGACTGCCAGCAGAGCTAAAATCGAAGTGATGATGGCTACATTTTTTCTGCACTAATAGTACTGTATCTGACTTAACGAAAAGACGTCACAGAGAACATTTGCAATGCAACCATATTAAATAATAATCTATTGAATAGCAAACAGGCATTAGGTATGTAATGGCATAATTTTTCAACCTAACGCCTTTCGCCTGAAGTTGAATTCATCTGACTTGTTAAACTGTTTTGATCTAATCTGATCTTGTTTGTTTATTTCTATATTTCATTTCACTCATTATTTTACTATAGTATCCATTTCTTACAACGTAGCAAAATTTATCGTCTTCTACGATTATTTTACGATTAGTCCTTAACAAAAACACAATTTCAGAATTTTAATCAAATTAATCAAAAACGGTGTTTTCGAAAACTACAAAAAAATTGTTTTGGACTAAAAAAAATTCACCTTTCATAAGACATTCGACATAGTCAAAAATAATTTTTTTTCAAAATTTCCACTCTCAAAATAACATTTGAAGTGATGAGCCGACCGCTATAGTTTTCATTCAATCTTTACAACATTGTCCATAACCATGAATATTTCCAAATTTTTTCTCTTGAAATGTTCGAAGTTAGAGGGGTGGGGGAGCAGGATTTTTTTGTCACATTTTTTAACATAACTCAAAAGCTTCGCTTTTAAAAATTACACAAAAAATTGTTTTAGACTAGAAAAATATCAACCTTTCATATGACACCCCATTCGAAAAGGTCCATAATATTTTTGTTCAAAATTTCCACCCTCAACCCCCTCAAAAGAACATTTGAAATTATGAGTCAACCACTATAGTTTTCATTCAATTTTTACAACATTGCCCATAACCATGAATTTTTCCAAATTTTTTCTTGTGTAATGTTCGAAGTTAGAGGGGGGAGACAGGAATTCTTTTTCGCATTTTTAACATAACTCAAAAACTTCGCTTTTAAAAATTACAAAAAAAATTGTTTTGGACTAGAAAAAAATCAACCTTTCATATGACACCCCATTCGACAAGATCAAAAACTTTATTTTTCAAAATTTCCACCCTCAACCCCCTCAAAATAACATTTGATATTATGAGCCGACCGCTATAGTTTTCATTCAATCTTTACAACATTGCCCATAACCATTAATTTTTCCAAATTTTTTCGTGTGTAATGTTCGAAGTTAGAGGGGGGGACAGGAATTTTTTTTCACATTTTTTAACATAACTCAAAAACTGTGTTTTTGAAAATAAAAAAAAAATATTTTGGACTAGAAAAAAAATCAACTTTCCTATGACGCCCTACTCAACAAGGTCAAAACTATTTTTTTTTTCAAAATTTCAACTCTCAACCCCCTCAGAATCACATTTAAGATGACCTCTATAGTTTTTGTTAAATCTTTACAACACTGCACATAACCATGAATTTTTCCAAATTTTTTCTTGTGTAATGTTCGATGTTAAGGGGTGGGGACAGGAAAAACAACACTCGTTTTTGGCAATTTCAAAAAAACTAAGCAGTCGAAAAATCATTGAAATTTGTTTTTGAAATATTTTGATCTTTTTCGATTTTTCTAAACCAAACTCGATTCCTTACAAAAAAACTTTTGTTTTACTATCTCCTTATCTATGTTTATAGAATAAAGATGAAAACAAATATTTGAATATTTTTTGTTATCAGTAGGCGTGGGAAAACACGTTTAAAGACTGTAGAAAATTTCAACTTGTTAGCACTTATAGTTTGTGAGTAAATTGATTATGTAGAAATTCGGACTTTTACTTTTTTACAGTACGGAACCCTAAAAATATTGCGATTCTGATGCATAGGCTAACTTCACTGTAGCTCTGGAATCAAAATGTTCTGGATATATAGTGAGCTAATATCCATAAAAAAACTTAAATTAATGGCTAACCAATGTTATAGATTTTGCATAGTTCTAATTATATCAATATTATAGAATGCTGTTGTATCCCAACAAATATAAATTCTGTAGAACGAGAAAAAGTAAAAAAAAACTTTAACGACAATTTGTTCAAAAAGTGTTATCAAAATTCATTCACGAGCGACTGTTGTAGCCTGTAGTCTCCCAACAAACACAAGAAACATGGTGGGAAAAACCTCCTGTTGTATGGTGGACCCCCTAACCCTTTATCCAATGTACTCCAAACGCTATTATAATCTTTCTCATATTATTTGAAAACTTTTACCAACGTTTCATGAAAATTGATCGGTAATAGTAGACTACAGTAGGGATAAACACCTGGAAAATATGTTTAACCGGAAGTGACAAACCGGAAGTTGGTATGCAGAAATATTGGAAACAGTACTAAAACCTTATATTCTAAGTTTCCATAAGATCATAAGGCGGGATTATAAGTTATTGAAGATTTAATCTTAGAGGTGTTCGGAAGACACCACGCCATTTTGTACACATTTGAAATTAATCCAGATCTTCCATTTTAAAGCGAACCTGGATCATTTGCCAAAAGTCATCAAGATCCTATGCAGGAATATCTGATCCAGATCAGATCATGTTTCATGAAACGTCACATAATGGGTGAGTTGGGTTGTATTACACTAAAAGTATATTTGCACTAAAAGTATTATTGCCTAAAAGTATATTATTCAAAATTACATTGAAATATTATTACGGTACTACTCAAATTTATATTCTCTTTTTTAAAATGTCATTCATTTTGGTTTTACATTTTTATAAATTCAACTGTTCAAACATCTTTTTTGAACATCCTATAGTGTACTACATATCTAGAGTTGTAAATAGCATTTTACATGCGAAGGAAAATTTTGCGCACGAGACGCGTAGCGTGGAGTGCATTATCTTCACGAGCATGGAAAATGCTTTACAACTCGAGATTTGTTATATACTTTTTCTACGACTTTGTTTTAATGCCCAAACGCATATAATTACTTGAAAAAATGAACTACTAATTATAAATTAAATGCAAATGTTTACAAACTGTGGTAGGCTTTGCATTATTCTGTGTCAAAATAAATTGAAATATTTAATTTTTAAAAATCAAATTTTTCTTTAAATAAAAATTTTTCTTTTTATTAAAAGCGTGCGGTAATATATATATATATATATATATATATATATATATATATATATATATATATATATATTATATATATATATATATATATATATATATATATATATATATATATATATATATATATATATATATATATATATATATATATATATATATATATATATATATATATATATATATATATATATATATATATATATATATATATATATATATATATAATATATATATATATTATATATATATATAAAAATCCATTACCGCACGCTTTTTTACTTACCGTACGCTATTTAAAATAATCAATTTACATGTCATGGATACTGTGATGTAATTTATAATTTACTGTGATAGGAGTATAAAATAGTAGATTTTTATACAAGTGGTGAAAACGTCTCTTTTTGCGTGACTGATCGGTTTGTCCACGAGACGCGATAGCGTCGAGTAGAATAAGTTCAGGAACGCAAAAACGTTTTTGCCACGCGTAGAAAACGCTATTTTTTCTACGCTTGTAAATATAAATGATAATATTTACAAATTCATCTTCTAAAAACTTACAAAACGACATAGCTAAATTTGACAGTGTAAAAAATAAATAATGTTTTTATATAAAGCATTTTTACCAGTGTAAAATAATGTTATTATTGTGTTCGCCTACAGATGGAAGACAATAGCAAATAGTTCAAATTTAGATAAATGTCAAAATCAACTGGATGTGGACTGTAAAATTGACCATCCAAATCAAAACTATAAATTTAAATAAATAATAATAATAACATTATAATGTTTACATTTTTATGAAATGAATTTTATTCAAATATTTTCAACAACATGCAAAATAAATTTGATACAGTATTTGGTTGGTTATTTTCATTATTATGGTGTTATTTTGATAATTATATCCGAAGCTCAAGGATTTGTGACTGTGAGGAATGAAAATGGTTTGTCATAAACTATTTTTTTATATTATATTAATTTTATTTTTACATTATATTAATTTTAAATATCGTTGCAGGTTCAATGACTACAAAATTAACAATAAATTCAATGGAATTATTCTCTGTTTTACCATTTATAAGTTTATTTTTATTCGCTTGGATTCAACAATATCGAACAAATTAAATTTTTATCAATTTAAGAAAAAATGATGTTGCAAATGTTGACACAAAAACATTTAATGCCAACTTGTGGATATTTTGAATATGTCCCATCACCTCATATGTTTTTTGAAATTGAAACGAATCGTACGGAATATTATACAGAAACACATCATGACTTTATTTTGTTGTTTGGGTTACGTGTAACCAATTTGAAAATGCCTGGTTAACACATCAATGGTATATTAAAACATTTCCAAATTACCCAAAATTAAGAAAATCTATAATTCCAAAATTAATATAATTAAATAATAACTTAAGATTAACAAAACATGTAATCGTTTTTATATGCAATATAAAATCTGTACCTCAGAGGTAAACTATCGTAACTGATTTTCGGAAAATTTTACAGAGAGGCACATATAAATTATTACATAGCAAACTGTGTTACAATGAATTTTCCTCTAACATACATTTTAATTTACAATTAGTTTCCACTACCTAGTTGTGTAAATCGGACACTTTGCCACTCAAAAATGCAATTAAAAAGATTCCGAAAAAAAGAGTTAAAAATTTTCCGAATATCAGTTACGATAGTTTACCTCTGAGGTACAGAAATTTTGAATGAGACAAAAAAAGCAAATAATTTTTTTTTGTATGCTTTTGTCACTTTTGAATTAAAATGCAATATTTAAAATATACTTTATAATATGTTTATTTTTTAATTCCTTATAGTAACAATTTGAATTTGATTTTTTATTTTATAAATAAAATGCCAAAGTAGCCAAAGAAGTTTTACTTCAACCGTGGGTAAAGATTACACGCACTCTTTTTTTAAAATATTATTTTAAATAATTGGTTTTAACCACCACCTGGTTTCGACCACCGAAACTTATTTACTTTCAGTCCTAGTGACTGAAAACGTTTTCAGTCACTACTTAGAAAAGATTCCCTTTCCCATAGGTTTTACTATATATTAAAATGACATTTTCGTAGCTTGAAGTAGAAAAAATAATTTTTCAGTTTGTAAATTAAATATTAGAAATGGATAATAACGTTAACGTAGATCATATTATCAATGTGAATTAAATTGTTAAATACAAATGAGTACTATATTAATAGTTTACTAATGGTTGAATTGTTGTAGCTATTGAAGTCGTCAAACTCCATAGATTATAGGAGAAGCTCACAGTCACTTTCGAATTACACGAGCAACTCCTACAAAATGTATAGGTATATAAATATATAGTAAAACTTAATGAAAGAATAAAAATTATGTTTAATAACATATATTTGAATGCATTTCAGTTGTAGATATGTATAAAACATCTTCAATTTTTTTCAATGCTACGACAGTCGAAAATTGGAAAAAAATATTTGCGGATAAAGATTTATATTTACACTGAACCATTTCGTATTATTGCGAATTTATTTGGCATATGTAATGTCTCTGCCTGGAGGGTTATTAATAGAATGGCTAACTATTCGTCATAGATATGTCAAGTATCCAACTGGGGATGAAGTTCTTCAAGTGAAAACAAAATTCCAGCAACAAAAAGAAATTCCTTACATACTAGGTGCGATAGATTGTTCGCGCATAAATATTAAAGCCCCACAGTTGAACAAAGAATCGTATTTTAATAGAGAGCATTCACCTCCAGGCAGTTGTTAAAACTTAAAAAAAGTTCATAGATATTCATTGCGTTGAGCCCGGTTTATTACATGACAGCCGAGTTTGAGAAGGTCCCCCTTGTTCAGGAATGCCTTAGAAAATTTGGTTACAAAATTTCCTAGCAAAACCTTTTTATTAGGTGATTCGGCATACCCCAATTTAAATTGGCTGTTTAGCCCATTTAAACATAATGGTAACTTGACTAGAGCTCGTTTCTTGGATCCGTTTTAGCATCTTTCTTTGGAACTGGCTGTACACTAGCCATTTTCCATATAGCGGGAAAAATCCCTTATATGACAAATAGAAAATTTTAGTGAGGATTGGTCCAGATGCCTTATTAATATTAATTTGTAGAAGCATTTTGCGGATTATGTTTTTACAAAAAATGAACAAACCTACGCATATTCGTGTGTATTATTTTTGAAAAATTAGAAGCAGCAATGTTTGGATCTTGGCTGGAAAGACATTTGCGTTTCCAGGGAAACCTTTTAAGGGAATTTCTAAGACCCGGCCAATTTGCAGCTTTGTAATTCCAAACAAGACAAGGATCAGCTTTAAACTGCTTAAGTTCTTGTATATTTAAATGTGTGGATATCAAATTATGATCTGATTCACCCAAAGGTTCTGATACTTTAAATTGAACCAACGAAGGACCATTTATTAAAAACAAATCAAACAAGTTACTACTTTGGCCTGGGATGTCAGGAACTCTGGTAGGCTGATCTATTATTTGTGTGAAATTATGATAAAGAGCAAAAAGTTAAGCTTCTTTACATAATTCATCAGTTTTAGAGCTGTGTATAAGCCATTCTTTATTATGAACATTAAAATCACCAAGAACTATAATTTTAGCATTAGGATACACGGCCAGCCTATCTATTTTTTCAGATAGGTCATGAAATAAATTTATTTTCTCAGGTGAGTTGGGCGAGCGATACAATCCAAAGACAAACAGAGTTTGATTAGAGCAGGTAATCTTAAGGAAAACCATTTTTTGAAATTTTGAATTTAATTCAAAATTATGTATTCTCACATATAGTACAGAATTTCTAATAAACGCACAAACACCATGGTTAAAGGAGAATGAAGATTCTAGCTCATACTTTGGACAAACATATTTAGTTTTGTCCAACGACACAGCTCTGGCGCTGATAATCATTTCCATTAAAAAAAAAAGAACTTTAGGCTTCAGAATCTTTCTCAAGATAAAGGTTGACTGCATTAAGATTGACGTTCAACCCTCTTATATTAGCAAAATTGGACAATTTTGCCATTTCAAATTACAGTTAATTCAGAATATAAATCTGAAAACAATCCTCAAAATAAATTCCAACAAAAACCAAACAAAAGATCGAAATTGATATCTAAATTTACAATTTTAACAGCAGGATAACTTGAAACTATGTCTAAGTTTAACTGTCAAAATTGCCTATTCAAACAATGAATAATTAATTAATGGTTCAAAGACATAAAAGTTTGAAGTAAACAGATTAAACCAAACCAAAACAACGAAATTGGATTAAAAGGAGACCTGAAAACTCTTACTCTTTAAAAGTACTATAGTAAGTATGTAATTCAACAATAAACAATTGTTGCACCTTACCGCCCACGATTATTTTGAATTGGTTAGTGTAAACGTACTAAATAAATCCAATTTCAGTTTTAAATTAACAATTCCAGTTTGAAATTGAAACTACCAAGACCACATTTTACATACGTTGCAGTTCCATAAGATTTATGATATGTTGCTCCGATAACTTTATATCCAGGAATTTCACCTCTGGTACCTAAAGTTTCATCTGATGAAATGTTTGTTTCTTGAATGACTGCAATATCTATGTTGTAATCTCTTAGTTAATGCGACTAGGTGACCAATGCAGAATGCAATTGATAAAAAGGAGCGAAGATATGTCCAATCCAAAAGATATGTCTGAAGATATGTCCGAAGATATGTTACAATCCAAAAGAAACACAAAATCGCTACAGTTAAATGTGTGGTAAATATTGCTGCATCTACCTCCAGCATAGATTTAGTGGAAAATCAATGAAAAATTTTTTAAACGGATTTGAAACCGATATGTCTGACTACAACGATCGTATCGTGAATTTTGTCTATAAAAAGTACTTTAACAAAACGGCAAAGAAAAAAAGGTGAACGAACCAAATAAAAACTCGTCCAGGTTGAAAACATGATCAAACTTGTTCAATGTCGGTAAAAGTGTGTTATTAAATTTTTTTAAAATCAACTAATAACAAACTTTTATTTTCAGACTTTCAATATCAATGCAGTTCAAAAAAAAATTAAAAAAAAAAACAAAAAAAAAATATTTAATAATTTGTTTAAGTATTGTGAAAAGATGATATTTTTCCCATTGAAAGTCTATGGGAACCGTTTTTCGGTGATTATTCCTCCGTGGTATGTCTAATTTTCAATATTTCAGTATTTTCAATACAAACCATCTGGGAACCGTTTTTCGGTGATTATTCCTCCGTGGTATGTCTAATTTTCAATATTTCAGTATTTTCAATACAAACCATCTATCTAAAAATATTTAATAATTTGTTTAAGTATTGTGAAAAGATGATATTTTTCCCATTGAAAGTCTATGGGAACCGTTTTTCGGTGATTATTCCTCCGTGGTATGTCTAATTTTCAATATTTCAGTATTTTCAATACAAACCATCTATGTCGTCTTACCTGCAAAATTTCATTTTGATATCTTTAATAGGCCGGCCGGCCTTCATTACTTACGCTGCAGGGTGAACCACTGGAGGGATTTCAAAAAATTTTTTTTTCTAAAAATAGGTATACTCAAGAGACAGGTCCAAACGACGCTGTGTTCGATAGCTGTACCGGAAGTGTGTCAAAAAATCATTATGTGTGTCAAAAATAGCAAATTTTCATATTTTTGGCTTAAAAAACGTTCATTTTAAGTGATTACGAGTAGGAACATTAAATTTGGAGAAATCTTGATGGTAGGGATTGAAAAAAAAATAAAATTGTTTGTTTGAAATGAAATTTTATTATTGTTATTGAGAATTATGGCATTATACGTTTGTCAAAAAAATGTTGTCAAGTGTGTCAAAAGCAAGGTTTTTATTTAGTTTTTACCCAATTTTTTAGAAAAAAATAAAATTAATAGTTTGTATGACATGAAATTTTATTATTATTATTGAGAATTATGGCATTATAAGTCTGTCAAAAAAATAATGTCAAGTGTGTCAAAAAATGATTTCATTTATTTTTTTAGCCAATTTTTTGGTAAAAAAATGTAGCTGCTTTTATGACGTAAATGTAATTGAAAATGAAATTGGACATGGAAATTTTTGAATTTGTTATAGTTTTTGAAATATTTTTGGAATTTTGAAAAACTTTGTATTTTTGATTTTGTAATAATTTTTGTAATATTTTTATAATTTCGGAAAAAGTTTTAATTTTTGATTTTGTAAGAATTTTTGGAATATTTTTAGAACTTTGAAAAATTTTTAATTTTCGATTTTATTATAATTTTTGGAATTTTGAAAAAAATTTCTATTATTGATTTTGTAATAATGTTTGCAATATTTTTAGAATTTTGGAAAATGTTTGAATTTTAAGAGTTGTTGGGTTATTATTGGAATTTAGAAAAAGTTTAAATATTTGATTTCATTCTAATTTTTGGAATATTTTTGGAATTTTGAAAAAGTTTGATTTTATTTAATCTAACAATATTTTTGGAATTTTGATTATAATTTTCCGGCAACGTTTTGATGTTTCGTGTTAGTTTTGTAATTAATTTTTAAACAGTGATAAAAATATTTGTACTTTAACAAAGAGTTATGTTTGATATACATCGCTGCCCAAAACTAAAAACCATGTCCTCATAAAAGTTTTTGCCGAAAACTATATCAAAATCTTTAACCCAGATCGAATTTTTGATATCTCAGAGCTGTGAGATTTCAGCCCCTCCATATTTTTCAAATTACAATCACAATGGCTTTGATACGTTTTGTTCAAAAATCAAATTTTAAGTTAAATTCTCTTATTTCGTTTAGTTAAATTAGTTTGATTTTTTGGTATGGGTTTTTTTTAATCGTCAGGGTTTTTTTTATCAGAAATTTGATTTCTCAATTAAAACAATAAAGATTTATTGTTTTAATTGAAGAAAATGTTTTTATTTTATTTATATATTGCATAATTTTTTGTCAGAGAGTAAAGTAGTGTAATCAATTCGTATGAATTGAATTTTATTCTCTTGCAAATTTTTGCTTGAGAATAAACTATTTTTAATATTATTAAACTAACTCTTCTAGTATACATCTCCAGCTAATTCAAATCTTTTTGAAACAATCATTCTCTAGCCAATGGTAATATCATCATCAGTGAACGTGATAATTTATAGTCAGTTACTTGACACGATAGATATCCTTGTAAGTTGATTGTCTAAAATCCATATACTAAAATTAGAAGAAATAATTACTCAACACCTTCCTTCAAATTGAAATTATAAAACATCGATAAACCGATATTGATATAAACTTTATAAACTGAAATACTAAGTTCTTTTATACATCATATAGCACTTAGTGAACTTTGCAAGACAGTTGCAAATCAAGTAACACAACTTAAAATTAATCTTTCACATTTTTGATCTCACATTTGCTTCGTATATTGACATTTGTTTCTATTGTAAGTCAAAGAGCATGAGAATTAGATCAACATGATTGAATATTTAAAAATACAAATAACAACAAAAGCCACTTAAAAAAAATATTTTAGTCACGTAATTAGGTGATTAAAAATTGGATCTCGCATCTCCAATTCCTTTCTTTATTATTATTATTTTTATTTTTTCCTTATTATTCTTATTCTTAATTTTCCTTTGTAAATTAAAAACTCAATTAGCAATTAAACGTGGCATTTTCTCTAATTACACAATATTTTCTCGCTAATTATAGCTTCAATGAAGGTACAGAAGTACAATTATATGGAAATAAAACATGAATAAAAAAAATGTAAAATTACCAACAACAACAACAAAAATTGTAGGAAAATGAAATTCTGATGATTGGGGAGTGATTTTATTTTTGGTTGATTATGTGGAGTTACATTGAGTGGAAATGGTGGAGATGTATGTGTTGGAAAATTAAAAATAAATGAAAGAAATATTTGCGGAAATAAACGTAAATGTAAGTTGGATGATTTATTGACTTTTTACTCCGAAAAAACGAATAGTATTGAAAGGGTGAAGTTCTCGTTTTTATAAATCTGTTATAGATACAAAATCTAACTAACTAACTTGATAGATCGTTTAAATATAAACACATATCGCAAGAACCTTTTATAATCGCTTCTATTAACTCAGCAACAAACTCAAACGTAATTAAGTGTATAAAATGAGTAAAAAACGTTAATTCACTTAATACCTTTTTTTGTCTAAAATTTTATTCGTATTCATCTCAGTTATAATTAGGATGTCTACATAAGACAAAACGATATATAACAGAAAATTATTACACCACATAATTTCTCAAATCATAATCCTTTAATTTATGTTATGAATTGTTTTATTTTATTTTTTAAAAATAACTTAATGGTCATTTAATTATATCCACATGTACATATAAGGTGAAGTAATATATATTTAAATGTTTTTTATTTTAGTATTTATACTTGCCTTAAAAATATAACCTCATAAAAATATCATTTTCATCGTAATCGAGCTTATAAAATAAGAAATAAATTTTCATAATTTGATTGGAAGACACAAAACAAATGATAATAGCTTTTTTGCCAACTCTCAGTTATTTTTCTTTTCAATGTGTGTATAATAAACACATTTGAGTTGGTGTTATTAAAGTAAATTAGGCTATGCAAACTGTTTCTAAAAAATATAATCTAAAATAGTTTTGTGACAGAATCGGTGGGGTGGTATTCTGGCATCTTTTCTAAAACGGATTAAGTCAATGATAGATGTTGCCGGGCCTACGAGCTCTTACACGATACGAGTTGCTTGTCTCGACACATCTTACACAACGTAATTTGTTACGAAGCTGTTCACCACATAAAAGTTAATTTGTTGGAACACTCTATCTTATTCATGAACCAACGCGTTTATTGCGATTTATCCCATTGAAATCAATCAATGCGTTCAAACAACTTATCCTAGACACACAACGTATCGTCTTTTTTATTTTTTCTTCTTTATCTGGTCCTGAATGATATATTTTTGATTTGGAATTTCATTTTTTTTATATGCTGTTGGTTCAGGAAAGGTTCCATATGTCTGCTTGTAAATCTTGTGCATTTCGTCAAAACAAAATAATTTTGAAAAGATTTTAAAAATTTGATTGCGTTGTTAAATTCATTTAAAGTGAAATTTGTTTCTATCTAATTAAAGTTAACTGTGAGTTGAATTTAACTTAAAACGAAGAAAGACTTTAAAAAGATTTATTTTGATTAATGGATGAAAAGAATAAAAGAATTCTATTTTTTTGTGTAATGGCGGTCGATAAATTGAGATATTAGAAAAATTAGTCGAATTATTTTGTGCAGCTAATTTAATTTGGAAAAATTTTTGAATGGAGATAAAAAAGGGGAAAATTTGTGATTCGATGGTCTCGTTGCTGTGTCGGAAATTTAAGCTATTAAGTTGTAATTAAACTATAGATAAAACATTATTATTCGGTATGATTGTTGTAAAATTAACCAAGTAACTGTAGATAAACTTTATTATGAAACTGTTTTTAAAACTGAATAAAAAACAGGTTAATCAATTATGCTGACACAATTTTTTGGAGAGATATTACCACTCGAATTCACATGACTGAAGCTACCCCATCCGGGCGCGCAGTCTCCCTGTTTGTTTCCTGCTAGTGGCTCACTAGCAGGTTCAGTGTTCATTACACTTTACGCAGATGATTATAAAAATGCAAGGGCCACGTGTGGAGCGAGTAGCAACAATGATTAGCAAATGGGGCGGATAAAAAATATCTTGCGATCGACCCGCTGGGAGGATGTTTGTTCTTTACTGGGAGGATGTTTGTTCTAAAATTACTCCACTTGTTGACAAAGTTTCTTAGATCTCTGATATGGCAATCTGTCAGTTCTACGGTAAAAAGTATAAATTACATGAAAAACTTAATATACACAGCAACAAAAATATTGCAGTTTTGGGGGAATAGCATACTAACTAAATACTTATCAAATCAAACTAAAGATCAAATCAAGCAATTTTGGTGACGGAAAATATACTCAGTTACCGATTTCGTACGGAAACTGAGCAACTGTAACGGGAAACAATCGTTATGTAGTATGAGGTGGTATTTATGGAAACATTTGCCTCCACAATTGCCATCGGTGGTGATAATTACTGTATCGGCCTACGCCATGAGAGAAGAAATTAAGCCAAAATAGTGAAGACACGCAGTCTTCACATTATCAGTAGCATCATAGATATTATTAAAAAATAAAAACTGAATACAATTATTTAAGGAGGTGAAATAGCCCTTCTTTAACGACACATGTTGCAAGTAAGTGATACCAAATGCGTGGCCCAAGTGAATATCTTTCGTGTTATAGCACCTAAGACCTATGGATTTGCAGAAATATAGTACATGGTATCACAAAAAGTAAGGTATAGGACACAAATTTTGATGAGAAGTGGACCCCAACGCAGTTCGGAGGAATGCTACTGAGTGGACCAAGGAATCGTCGAAATTAAGATATGGAGAGTAGAGGCTTTTCAACAGATCTGAACGGATTGTACACTAGAAATAAATTTTGAAGATACTAACCATCTCTAAAAAAATGAGGAAGACTGAGGTAAAAGACAACCCTATATAAGCCAGTACACTGGTAATATTGTCTTTGCAAGATAACCAACCCGCGTACAGAATAGGAAGACGAACGAAAATTATGTTGCTCAAAAATTGTTCAGTGTTTGTGGGATGCGAATAAATTACTTTCTGTTCCATTCTAGATAATATAAAAGCACTCGAAAACCCATCACATTGTTACGAAGCAGTTGTTCCTAAAGTGATTTCTGTCATCTTCAGTGTATTGCTACTATAACGATTCTACGCAGTTGATATAATTATTTCTTTCAGTGGTTCCTTTTCTTTCATCTTTTATTGTCTTTTGTTGAGCTTTTGACATATATAATTGTACGAGTGTGCATGTTAAAACAGTTCCGTGAATATACTCAAAACTTTTTGTTTATAATTTGAAATATAATTTGATTTCATTATTTAAATTCTAAACAGGTGTTTTGATTAATTTATTTCTGTAATTAAATTAGAAAAATTTGTGTTTGATTGTTTTTGATTTGTTTTGGATTTTTAAAATTTGTTTTTGAATTGGAATTTTTTTCATGACAGTTGGTATGGACATAAATAATTACTATGGAATGTTTAAAAATTTATGTTTGTAAAAAAAGAAGATAATTGGATATTAAAAAAATTTGCCTACATGTTTTGTAAATAGCGGTCGTACGGAATATTTTAGGGGATTAGGGGAGTAAAAAAGTTTTTGAATAAATTTAGTTCGGGTGCTATAAATATTTTTCGGTTCGAGTTGCTATAAATATTTTTTTAAATTATTAATCGAATTTCTGTGTTCCTGTGATAAAACGTTATAGTGGAGTCATATTAGTAAAAAAAAGTGATATATTTGATGTAAGAGCAAAGTTGAATTTTTTTTTTGTTTTATGTTAAGGACATAAAAGTTAGTAGGCATGTAATTATTTAGCATATTTGGAGGTCCGGAAGTGCCTCAAAAATGGCAAAAACTGGTTTTTTGGTGTTTTTTGAGTAGGTCGCTTCACTATTTTTGAAATATTTCGGGCTCTAATGATCATAAAAAAAAAACAAAAAATGCAAAATGTTTGTGATTAAATTTCAAATCCATCTAGGAGGGTTAGATACTTTAAAAGTGTAACCTGCCCTCAAAAAACCGAATCGCGTGACTTTTTTTTTATTTTTACTAAATATATGGTAAGGGGCGGAAAAATCGTCGAATTTTCATAAAAAATTTCAGGAAACATGTATTTTAATAGTCTCAATATGGGATTTAATTTTTAGGAAATAATTTTAATTTTTTCGGCCACAATTGGCATTTTTCGTTAAATTTGGCAAATGGTGCCATTTTATGAGAAGTCATCCAAAATAACATTTTTTTTTTTAATCTGTATTTTTTTTTATCTACCTTAACTTAAGTATAATCAAAATTATGTTGCCTTAATTTAAATGCCTATTTTTGGGCATGAAAAAAAACATTAATTTTTGCATTTTTTTGACATTTTACGGTGTTAAATACGGTGTTATTTATGCTATTATCATGTATTTTGCATAAAAGTGAAATATGCAATTCAAATAATAAAAAATATTTTTTAAAATTATACATAACCTACAAACCTTTTTTTTCTTGCATTGCCCTAAATTGCTTTTGGTAAATAATTAAAATGTTATTACAATTATTGTAAATATTTGATATTAGATTTTGAAAAAATGTAATATTCAATTTTTTTCAAACATTTTTCAAACATATAAAATACACAGCATAAATAATTTTACGCCAATTATGTTTTCAATTGAAAATTCTATATGCGTTATTATGGTTTTCCATATTATTCACTGTTTGTGTGCTTTTGTCACTTTTGAATTAAAATGCAATATTTAAAAATATACTTTTTGCTGTTTATTTTTAAAATTTTTAGTTTATTAATAATAATATAAACTTTCTTATAGTAACAATTTGAATTTGATTTTTTATTTTATTGAATATCGATTTCGACTTACGCCATCCTCAGTTTAAATTATTATTACAATTTTTGCTTAAACTATTACTTATATACTACTTCAACTGCTATTTTTTATTATTATGTCGTATATTTTGTTAGTTTAATTTTAATTATTTACCAAAAGCAATTTAGGGCATTGCAAGAAAAAAAAGTTTTGTAGGTTATGTATAATTTAAAAAAATATTTTTTATTAATTTGAATTGCATATTTCACTTTTATGCAAAATACATGATAATAGCATAAATAATACCGTATATATGGTAAAATGTCAAAAAAATGCCAAAATTAATGTTTTTTTTTTCATGCCCAAAAATGGGCTTTTAAATTAAGGCAACATAATTTTGATTATACTTAAGTTAAGGTAGATAAACAAAAATACAGATTAAAAAAAAAAATTTTATTTTGGATGACTTCTCATAAAATGGCACCATTTGCCAAATTTAACGAAAAATGCCAATTGTGGCCGAAAAAATTAAAATTTTTTCATAAAGATTAAATCCCATATTGAGACTATTAAAATACATGTTTACTGAAATTTTCATGAAAATTCGACGATTTTTCCGCCCCTTATCATAAATTTAATAAAAAAAAAAAAAAAGTCACGCGATTCGGTTTTTTGAGGTTAGGTTACATTTTTAAAGTATCTAACCCTCTTAGATGGATTTGAAATTTAATCACAAACATTTTGCATTTTTTGTTTTTTTTTTATGATCATTAGAGCCCGAAATATTTCAAAAATAGTGAAGCGACCTACTCAAAAAACACCAAAAAACCAGTTTTTGCCATTTTTGAGGCACTTCCGGACCTCCAAATTTGCTAAATAATTACATGCCCATCAACTTTTATGTCCTTAACATAAAACAAAAAAAAAATTCAACTTTGCTCTTACATCAATATAAAATGCTAATATGACTCCACTATTAAGAAAGTTACCATTACATAACAGTTTCGGTCAGCAAAGATTAATTATTGGTTGGATTACAAATTTGACTGATTTAATTTAAAATATTAATTTAGATTTACAATTTATTAGTTAAATATAATGGTATGGTTATTAATGTTATTATATGAAACTAAATATTTATATTGTATTGCTTTATTGATGTTATTATTCACATTCAACAATCACCGGGACCAAAGGCGCAATATTTGGTTGTTTTATTATACTGGTTTATAGTTTATTCATTATGATTGGCTAGATTACTGAGGCATGAAGAGTTAGATCAACGTCCAGTTATAGGGTTAGTGAAACATTTTAGTTTTTTTAAATGTAATAATCGTTGAAGAAGTGCTGTGTGTGATGATCTTGGTTCCTCCAATTTTTCGGGTCGTCAGAGTCCCGGTTATTGTTCATATGCATTCATCTTCTTGTGAAACTTTTGCGTGCAATTTAGCATTTGTGACTGGGCTGAGGAAAGCCATAATTGAATTCACGGACTTTGTAAGTTGGCAATTAAAACTTTCATGGTACACAATTCCTCTAATATTCCTGATAGTTTATTCACTCTCAGGCACGCACAGTGTTCATTATAACATGGAGTGGTAAAAAACTCTTAACTAGAGAAACGGTGCCAGCGTAACTGATTGGTTGTGTAAGATTTTGCAAAATAAGGAAGCAAGAACTAAGGCTGTTGATTGTAAGATCAGTTTTGGTAATACTAGAGGTTGTGGACATGGTGGAGTCTTTTCACCACTCATAAGACATCGTTTTGTTTAAATTCTGGCTACCTTAGGTAACCACTTCATTAAACGCCCTGAATTTGTGAATGACAGAGTCTTTATCGTTAAAGGTAAGTTCAAAGTGATAGAATTAGATTATAGAGAGAGGTCTTAGCTTTATAGTAAGAGGTCGGGTGGTCTATGAAGAGCTACCAGTTTGTGGTGCATGCAACCTTGTCTTCACCCCTGGCTAGCTAATTCTGGTGTAAATTCTGTTACCTACCTCAGTACAAGAACATTTCAAATACACTAACCAAAACGCGCGTGTTTTATAAATTACACAGCTCTTATGGGAGAATACCGTGCTCCAGATTCTCTTACCTTAGCAAAACATCCCCATTAACATTTAAAAACATATCAAAAATAAAAGCTTCTCTAGCTGTGTAGTTCTCTGATTAAACAGTATTCAGCTTCTGTTGTTTTCAAGAAAATCCAAAAATACAATATTGTAATAACTATCACGTACTAAATTAACCTCCCCACACATCCCCTCATTAAAAATACTGAAGTTAACATCAAATGTTGTCACCATGCTATTTTATTGCGCTTCAATTTAATTATTGCGTTTCAATTTACATAATTTAAAGTTCTTTTCATACATTTTTTAGTCGTTATTTTTATGGCGTCTTAATAGTACTATATGTTATGGTTGTTAAACGAATGTATTATTTTTTAGTTTTTAATTTATTCTCAATATTTCTTTTCTTTCTTTTCTAAACTATCGGTTCTATAGTTTTTAATGGTTTAATAATATACTTACATAAGTATTTTTAATATTCTAACTCGGAATCTTTTTATCATTCTATTTAAACCAAAAAAAACTCAATCCCGTTTGGTTTAACTGCTCAAAATCACCTTAAATTCAACAACTTGAATAACTTCATTCCAACTCAAACCCTAACTAACATTTTCAAAAAGCTAAATCTAGCTCCTGGAGTTTCGAGAAATGAAAAAAACCTTAATTCGTACGAAAAACTCATTTAGTTGCAGTTTTGTTTTGTGGAATTTATAATATGCAAAAGAAACACGAGAAAATTGTGTTAACTATTAACAGATAAAGGGACTTAAGAATTTAAAGAAAATAGTAAATAGACGGGATGAAAAGTTTTTGAAAATATTGATAAATTTTTTTTCGAATACTGCGGATAGTATATACGAGGAAGATGGAAAGTTACAGTAAATTTGCCATAATGCTTGCCAGCCTTACCGGAAATGATGGTATAACAGACTACATACGTTCTGGGAATCATAAACAAATAAAAATGAAATGGGAGCCGGGCTTGAACCCAAACCCCGAGATGAAAAGTCTCAAGCTCTACTGATTGATCTAGCCGGGCCAGATAATTAAAGCCGAGGACCGAATAAAGGTGGGACATCCAATATATAATAAAAATGCGAAGAACTTTTCGGACAACTAGTGGGAAGCAGGTATCTGTTGACGCACATCTTTCGAATAGTATATTTGTATCCGAAAATATACAATATATTATCCAGGTTAATGAATTACAACTGGATCCGAAGCCAATAATTTGTTTTGCAGTAGATACAATCTTTTATATAAGAAGTCTCAAGAAGGTATCTGATTTCAAAATTATATCTGATCCTATACTCTTCATCGTTTGTATTGTGGTTTTATAATTTAAGGCAAAGCACCAAAAAAAGACAAAAGCTGTAAATTAGACACGAAGCACTTTTAACGTGCAAGAACCATTAGTGTCAGACATGCCATCGTAGTCAGAAGCCGGTTAACCTGTCATATGCAAATGTTTCACATTTAATCACTTGTAAAGTCAAATGCAGTTTTTTGTAAAAACTATCTCTAGAGCTAAAACATCAACCTATCATATAAATCTATCAAATACCGCTTTAAAATATACATTACCACATTTCCTTATATGTAATCAAAATAATTATGTTTAAATTTTTTCCATATAGTGCAGACATTTAATTTGATATAAAAATGGACCATCGATTCAAAAAGCATAACAAATGTATACAAAAGTTATGTATGGATATATTGTATTCAGAAATAAAAGAAGGAGGAGTTCAGTGCAAGAGAAAAATACATATAAATATATCCAAAAGACAAAAAAATTATATTTTGTTATGGAATTCAGATTAATTAAAATTTAAATTATACAATCTTTTTCGTACATATAAATAAATAAATAATTTCATTCAAAAATAAATTAAGAACAAATAAACCTTTTATTTAGTATTTCAAATCTAACCCCACTTGTGCTCATTCTTTCTCTTACGTATACTAATTTTTTTTAATTTATTTTACTCGTACTAAAAGCATCATACCCTTCTTTAGATGTGTGATTCATTTTCCCCATTCCATTTTCAGTCGATTCGCGATATTCAGTTTTTTCCTATCCTGTCTTATGCGCTAATAATTTTTTTTTCTTCATTCGAGGAAAATGGAAATTTTTTAGATTGAAATATTTTTTTTGTTTATAGAAATTTGATGGTCATTTCTGAAAATTTTATAGGTTAGATTCGGTAGAACGCTTGAATCCCGTTTAATTACATTTAAATTTAAGTAAATAAGAATTAGATGTAAATGACTTCAATATGTAAATATAATTTATTTAAAATAAATTATATAAAAAGAATAAATTAAATTGTTCTTTTTCAAATTTGAAGTAGAGCAAAGAGAAAAAATTTGTATATCTGCAAACTTAGTTAAAAAGTAATGTAAGCATTGTTGTAAGCATTGTTTTTAGATACTGATAAGTCCTAACGAGCAACGGCAAGGCGAAAATGTAGCATTTGATAATGAATATGAGTGACGAGTATGATAAACTACCTTACTTCCGGGGGTCTATTAACTTTAGCAAAACCACCAGAAATTCACATGCATTTATATCAGTTAAGACTGATAATTTCCAGATTAAATTAAAACAAGAAAATTCCCTCAGTTAAGGCATGAATGCTACGTTTAACGTATAAGAGTTCTTTTGAATGTGTTAATTAACCAAATAATTTGTAATTATTAATAAAACCGAAGTATGATCATCTGTTGTAAAATATTTTTTAATGCAAGGTGCATACTTACTATCCAAGATTGTAGTGAAAGAGCATGAAGAAGAAAATTCGCAAAATTTTCAACAAAACAAACATGAAAATCAACTTCCAGGGGTACCAATATCCTCTTACTAACTACAAAAAAACTTTAAAGTTCAAACGACAGACAATAGACTGACTGTAGCTCGACTCCAAAAATTACTTGCAGCGGATCACCATACTTACACCTCTATCTGTGGTAAAACTCTAGAAACACTTTTATATGCCCACTTCGTGATCTCAACATGCATAAGTACAGAAAACATTTAGGCAGATCAACTGGACAGCACAATTTTTTTTAGAAACGAAAAAAATCCTCAGATCTAGAGAAATACTGGAATAGTGTTCTTGTTTAAGCTAGGAGAGATATTCATACCAGATATTCAGTATGTATGCCTTATGCAAAGCAAGTGTATCAGATTCAATCAGCATTGGAAGTCAATTTTATTACATTCAACCAGCCCTGTGAAGCAAGTAATTATTATAATCATTTATATTCAACCAATATTGTGTGGCTAATTTATATCCAAATCTAGTAATATTGTTTTAAAATAGGTCAAAATATATGATTTCTTGTTGCCAAACATTGCGAAATAGAAAAATTAACATCTTGGAAATAACTAGTGAAATTGAAGGTTCTGAATTAACCTTGACTGATACAGGTTTGAGTAGCCAGTGATTCAATAACGACTTTACTTTCATATCGTGATTTGAAGTTTCTAATAACGTCTGAAAAGAAGTTATTTAGTAAAAATTCTACTATGACTTTCAATTTGGACAGAGCGTTTAAATAAATACCTGAATTTGATGTTACTTCTGGTACACTTCAAAGATTTTTACAATGTTGTAACTTAGTTCATAAAGATGTAAAATCCGATTCAGACCACACCATGTATTTAGAGTTGGCTCAAATTAAGTTTATAGTAGATAATGCAAAAAAAAACTGCCCGTAAAACTGATAATCAAACTGCCCTAACTCCGTCGTACGAAAATTTGAAAGAACTCTGAAAGAATTTAAACCAAAAATTTTCAAATATTAGAGTGATTGAACATATTCAAGTCGATCTTGTACAAGCCCATCAGAGTTTTGTCAAAAGTGTTAGATTTTAGGATAAAAATAGAAAACCTTCTTGCGGATTTGAATAAATCGTGTGTATCTAATACTTCTGATGTTGGAATTTTTGATAAAAATATTAAAGCTAGAAACAAAAATAAGAAAATATAATTCTATCAAATAAAAATAAAAATTCAACATTTCAAACTCATACAAACCAACAACCTATAAAGTGTCAAATTTGCTACAAAATTGGTTATATACTGCATCTAAATGCTTTAATCGAAATTTTAATCTTCTACAATTGCATCAGCTTCGAAATAATTATTCAATTTTTAATCCAAAATATAGAAAAAACTCATATAGTAATAATCGTCAATCTCCCACACGATATTACAACCAAACACAAAATCAAACTAATACAACTTCGAAAATCAACCGAATTTCTTATTATTGTACCTTTTGTAAAAGTTATGGGCATCAAAATAGTGTTTGTCGATCTCGTGAAAGATCGAATCAAAAAAAATTTAATCTGAAAATAACCATCCCTCAATGAACCAAGATTCACAGGTCTTAAATATCAAACCTTATGGTCTTCCTTATTCGGCTAAATCAAAAACCAATTTTGAAGTACAAAAAATGCTTGAAGATGATATTATTGAGCATAGTAATAGTTCATTTAATTCACCTTTATTGTTGTCCCCAAAAAGTCAGCCAACGATTCTAAATGATTTCGCGTTGTTGTTGATTTTCGGTGGTTAAAAAGCAACAATAAACGATACTTTTCCGTTATTAAATATCAGCAAAGTTTTAGAGAAGTTAGCAGACGCAGTTTATTATAAGATATTGATCTGCCAGATCATTATCACTAAATCCCTTTGTGTAAGAAAGATAAAGATTAAACCGGTTTTAGTAGACAAACAGACCACTACCATTTTGCTCGCCAGCCATTTGGTCGTATCGTAATACAGTCTCCAGCTTAAATGGGCTGAAATGTTTTGTCTATTTGGACGCTGTTGTGGTGTATGGTTACGATGTATTGGACCATAATAAGAGACTAACCAACGTTTTTCAATTTAACCTTAAATTACAGCTAAAAAACGTTATTTGGCTGGAAAACGATATGCTATTTGGGTCATTTTATCACTAACAATAAATCCTGGGCCTTTTAAAATCATAGCAATCAAAACATTTCCAACTCCTTAAAACTCTAAGGATATAAAATCATTTCTGGGACTAACCAGTTACTATAGACGATTCATTGAAAAATTCTCGAAAATAGCCCAACGAATAAATACATTATTAAAGAAAAATGTACAATTCAATTGTAGTGCTTTTTGTGACGAAAGTTTTCATAAACTTTAAGAGATTCATTAGCATCTCTTAATGTTCTCCAATTGAATCGTACATTTTTCTACCGATTTTACATGACCCAAATTTTCCAAAACCATTTTATGTAACTACGGATGCTAGTGACGTAGCAGTTTAAACAATCCTGCCTCAAAGTGTCAGTGAAGACGATTTACCTGTGGTTTGCATATAAAAGATTCTTACAAACAAACATTCTGTGCATGGTGCACGATTCTATGCAAATTTCGTGTACTTTTCTATTTCAATACTTTTTAATTTTTTTTAAAATATTCTAGTGTATATTTTAAATTAAGTTGAAGTTTAAAAGTATTTGAGTGCTAATAGGTATGACTATTTGTTTTAATTTAACATTTTTAAATCATGTAAACATGTATACAAAATGTGGATAGAACTTTCAGGCATATAACTACAAATTAATTATTTGATCTATGACTTTTATGACTAGGATCATCTATTACGTTATGAATCATTCCTAGACCAATATTTTTGGTAACGTCATTGCGACAAATGAAGATTGCGGTCGTACTTTGAAGTTATAAAATAAAAATGTATGAGTGTGATTTCATTTGTAAAGGAAGCGTTCATTTTTTCTTCATTTTAACGATACAATTTAAATGAAAAACAATCCAAAATCAAATAGTTTAAATATTTGGCTTACATATAAAAAATAATATTAATTTTCCACAATTTTCTTAATACCATAAAAAAAATTGAAATATTAGTTAACCGACATAAAAAATGATAAACAAAATATATGAAATATATATAATAATTATTTCGAATCACTAAAAATAATTATTCAAAGTGCCCGTTTGTATTTTGTGAATGTTCTCATTACCTTCACAAAAAAATTTCTTTTGCACATAATTTAAGATGAAAATAAAATAAAATTCATCAATTTATTATAATGAAAGTCTTATTATCTCATAAAATGTTAAATGGAACCAGTCATTTTAGAAAATCTTAAACTAATTTTTCACTCCCCATTTTTAGGGCTTCATTTTTTATACGGAACACTATTGGTGAGACTTCGAAGTGTTTTTGCCTTAAAATCGATTATCTTATAAACTTTAAATCCTATGCGCCTGAAATTTAAGGTGCGTATAAAACTTACCTGTCCTCTGAAGATGACGCATACGAAAAAAAATTCCCCCTCCCCTACGTTTCGACATTGATTGACAGAAAAATTTGAAAAAATTTACAGAGATAGGAAGTTCGCTAAACCTGGAACGAAAACTATAGCGAAGTGTCACATAACTATTTTTCTGTATTTTGAGGGGGTGAAATTGAGGAAGGGCGAACAAAAATTTTTTTTGATCAAAACGAGTAGACTGTCATATAAAAGAAGACTTAATTTAAGGAACATAGTATATTTTTTTAGATTTTTATGGTGCACACTTTTCTTATTATGGTCAAAAAAGTGTAACCTAAAGTTGGTTTCCCTCCGTTCCGTTTGGTTTCCCTCCGTTTTCCCGTTCCGACGTTGATCGACAGAAAACTTTGAAAAAACTGACAAAGATAGGAAATTTAGTAAACACTTAACTTAATCTCCAGTGAAGTGTCGCATAACTATTTTTCTGTATTTTGAGGGATTGAGAGTGAAGCTGGGCGCAAAAAAGCGTGTTTGACTTAAATTAAAGGGATCATATGAAAGAGCACCTTATTTAAGAAAAGCTGCAATTTTTTAAAAATTTCGCAATGTACAGTATTAAATTATTGTTAATTATTATTGTTAATTATTATTTGAATAAATAATGATATTTTCCAATGTAAATTATTTACAAGTTGGTGTAATTGAATCTCTCTTAAGTTACCCTAAACTGCTTTTGCTAATATTTAACGAGATGAAGCATTTTCTGTATAATTTGGATATATTTACATTTGGGCACTTGAAAAGTGACATTGCTACTGAAATTTAGGAGAAAAAATCATTTTCATACGCCGTTGATCTGGCCATATAAAAACTCTGCTTTGCTTCGTTTTTTATTATTCGTTAAACAAGCGGCTAAAGTTTGTGTTTACATATGTGCTAAGACGTTTTACGATATGTGCAGCTATGGTGCACTTCATGTGCATGACACATATTATGCAAACTTTTGGGTCGGGGATTTTGTAACATGCGCAATACATGCATATTTAACGCAACTTTTTAAGAGTTGTTTTACCGGTTCATCAGATTCAGACAGCGTAGTTAGGTAAGTGTTTCATATTCAATCAACCCTTTGAAGTAAGCAACATTCAACCAGGCTTGCGAGGAAAGTTTTTACAATATTTTTTAGTTTTAACCAGCCCGTTGAAGAACTAGCATTATTTTATTCATCATATTCAACCAGCCTTAGCAAGTGTATTTTTATGTTCATCATATACACCCAGCCCGGTAAGACAAGTGTATCATATCCAGTCAGACCTGTGAGGCTAGTTTATTTCTTTTAACCAGCCTTCTGAGACAAGTTATTATCATATTCATCAGCCCATCCCGTTTGGCTGTGCATTATAATATTTATCATATTCAATCCCCCTCACCCTGTGAAGCGTGTTTATTTATTCAATTTATTTTTCATTATTTTCTTCAATTTTGCTAATCATATTCAGCCATTTTTAATAATAAAATTCTTGAGGCGCCTATAACATACAGTTCGTTGCCTTCATCCAGAAACATTTTCACTGCTAACGACGATCTCATTTGTGTTAACGAAGATCAAAACTCAACCTAAAGTGAGTAAGACAAGCTATAAAGTACTATGAATAAAGCTAAAGCTTACAATTAAAAGCGATGACCTAAGATTTATAGAGACATTGTATTACGGTTTTGCTAATGCATAAACATGCACCTTCGATTTCAGTGAGAAATAAATAAAAAGAAAACGAACGAAAACAAGAAGAAGTTGGCTAAATTACCTTAGCAAAAAATAAAATCTGATATTTTTTTTATTTCGCTTTCCTTGAAACTCTATTTTTATTCAATTTTCATTTTCATGTTTCATGAGAAAGAAAATGGATATAAAAAAAGAAAAACGTTTTTCTAACTTTTATATTTTATCCTTTTATGTGATTTTTTTTTTGATGTTCGTACATATGTATGTTAAAGCATAGAAACTGCAAGCTTTTTTCTGAAACGTGTCTATCGGTTTATGTGTGAGAATATATATATCCTTAAATATTATTATATGTAAGACACTTTCTGTGTTAGTGAACTTTTTTTACAGTTTTTTTTTATTATTTTCACTTTTTGAACATCCTTCCTATCTCTCTCATAACTTTTTTTATTATTATTAAATCTATTTGTTTTATTGCTTTTTTGGGTTTCACTAGTTGAGATTTTAGAAAATAGATTGAAATAAAACGACGAGGTTGAGAAAATGAATGAAAAAATCAAAAGTGTTTGCTTTTCCGTTTTTCTATTTTTATGGAAAAAAAGAATTGGGAAAACTTTTCCCTATTCTTTCAAGTGAATAGAAAATGGATTATTTGGAAAATATTCATAAAAAAATAAGTATGTCAAAGTCTGGAATGTGTCTGAGAATATATTTCAGACTAAAATGGGGTAAGAAAATTTAGGTTAAATCGTTGTATTTGAGTTTCAATGTTAAAGGTTGAAATTTTTAATAAAATGTTGTAAGGAAGGTGTTGAGATTTTTTTTTATAAAGTTTGTTTTATTTTTATTGAGTTTACTCAAACTTACTGTTATGATGAGTTAATACATGTTGATTAAGACTACTGGTAATCAATTTCAAAATCAAAGAGGATGGAATCTACCAGACAAATTCTTGGTACTCCTCAATGCATATTATTGCTTCTGTAAATAATATTATAAAACGCATGTAAATGGATCACCTAATTCTTAGACAATATGAGAACATTAATCTTATAGCTTATTCTATGGGAAATAACGGTTAAGGATTGAATATCTTCAGTGGAAGCGTGATGCTTTGAACTCAGTTTAGAGGGGTTTTTTTCTTATATATAATATTGTTGATAAACGGCATATTGATAAAAAAGTTGCATTTCTTAAAATTCCTCCAGCATATTTCTGCAACTTTTTACTACGTATTTGTGGCAACAAGCGTTCTTGGCATTAGTTGCATTTTCTTTAAAATTTGGATATGAAAAAGTCTAATATGTGTAACGTCCCTTAAGCAATAATTAAATCTCCTTTCAGGCGAATCACAAACGCTACTTCAACGTTTCGGAATTTAGCTTCAGCCTCAGGGTCCATTCCCTCATTCTATAAGAGAACTAGTGTTTATTTTTAAATGCATTTATATTTATTTTTACAACAGAATGAAATTTAAGAAAACTGGAATTAAACTGTAGGAGGGATCGATTTTGATCGATTATGATCAATGTTGATCTACGGGTCTGACTACCCTGCGTACTCCAGTCCCTGCCATTGACATATGAGTTAGCGTGAGATATCACATACCACTGGCAATGGCAGGAGATGTCATTAGCCAAGATGATATCTTAGGGTGCTGGCGGACGAACTTTAATTAGTCAACGGCAGCACTTCCAGTCTTAGCTGGGCAGCGTTCCGTAGCGGTACCGCTCATTAGCTCTTCCGAGGAATCGAACCAACACGTAGTTATGTGTGGGCTTTGTGCCTCGATTGAAGTGGTGGGCGGTGCGTCTGGGGTGCGCTGCATCAGCTGGATTATTGGCATTTAGTTTTGTTTTGTTTTCTGCAAATTTCTCACAATTTGTTTTTCACTTATTATTTTGTTATTATTTCTTCATCTTATCATGAAATATTGGCATATGTCATATTTTGTAGTATGATAGGATTTTTTACTTAGTTATGCATTTTAAAATAAAACACAAAAAAATAAAATAAACATTTTGATATATATATGGCAGTACAACCGAAAAAAAATAAGTCTGCAAGTGGTAAAGCAAACTTGCGCAATCCACCCGCCCATAAAGCGGCATGTCCACGGAATTTGCAGGGACAAAACATATATGAATCAATAAAAAATTTTAAAATACATGTTCAAAACATCTGCGGATTGAACGCTAACCATGACCACGTGCAACATCATCTTGAGCACGACAAACCGAACATTCTATTCCTTACAGAAACACAAGTTTCTGAAAATTTTCTCTTTATAGAATCGCTTAATTCCAAATATAGGCTCGAATCAGCTTTCAAACTCCATCAGGGCATATGCGCATTCATTCATGAGAGTGTTGCGTACACGCGCTTTCCAAATTTTGAACTACACGGTGACGGCTTCAATACATTGGTTTTAAAGATTTGTCTTCCAGAAATGACTTTTTTTACAATAGCTTTATACCGGTCCCCCAACAAACGTAACCCAAACTTTTTTAATATACTGACAAAAATTATGGACGAGATTAGAGCAAAGTCCCCTAATTGTGAAGTTATCGTTACCGGTGACTTCAACGTCCACAACAAATCATGGTTGGAATTCTCCAAATCGACCGACGATGTTGACAATAGTGGAAAACTGGCAGAAATTTTTGCCGCGTCTCAGGGCCTATTCCAAATTGTAAAAAGCCCGACTTTCACTCCCCGTAATGGCGGTGATAATAGTTTTCTACTAGATCTCTATCTTACCACAATGCCAGATATTACGAGTGTCGATGTTGCGAAAGGTAGTATTGGAAATTCTGATCATTATTTAATCTCATCAGTTATCAAAACTGATTTACTTAAAACTACAGCTCCCAAACCCCGTAAAATATTTCACTACTCAAAAATGGATAAGAGTGGTCTTCAAAATTTTTTCCATGGTTTCCCTTTCGACCGTCATTGTTTTTACACTGACAATGTAAATGTTTCTGCTCAAAACTTTACAGAAACCATCCAATTTGCTATAAATAAATTTGTCCCTTTCTCCATAGTAAAACCCAAACAAAAATACTTGTATTCGAAAGCTGCCAAAACGGCACTTAGAAACAAACGTAGATCATTTAATATTTGGATTCATAACAAAACTCCCACTAATCGATCCCAATATCTAAAGGCCAACAAAATATCTAATCAGATTATCTCAAACGAAAAGTCCGAAATTGACAGAGCGAAAGCCTCAAAACTTACGTCTATGTCTGTTTCTGACAAGAGTTTCTACAGTGCCATTAATTCTTTAAATTCTGGTACAAAATTTTCTATTCCCCCTATTATTGATGGTGATTTAATCGTCAATGATCCCGCAAGAAAAGCTAACTTGTTCGCTGAACGCTTTGCTCTGAACTCCACTGTTTTGGAAACTCCTAAAGAAATACCCCAAATCCAGTCTTCAGGAGTTAATATGAATGAACTTCACTTCAAACCTAAAATAGTCGCTAAACTTTTAAAGGGGTTAAACATCAACAAAGCATCAGGAATGGACAATATTCCACCCATTATTTTAAAAACCTTTTCCAAAGAACTTGCACCAACTTTAACTAAAATATTCTACCAATCCTACAAATCTGGTATATTTCCCTCGTGCTGGAAGTTGGCAAATGTCCAGCCCGTCCCCAAAAAGGGACCAAAATCCGATATCTCAAATTATAGGCCAATAGCTTTACTATCGGTCCTATCCAAAGTCTATGAGCATTATATTAATACACATATTTCAAAATTTCTGGAAGAAAATCATTTAATATCCGACAGCCAATACGGTTTTCGAAACAAAAGATCAACTACCGATCTATTAAACTATGTAGCGCATTGTTGGAACAGCATACTTGATAAAGGTGGTGAAACATACGTTATCGCTTTAGACATCTCCAAGGCATTCGATCGAGTCTGGCATGCCAACTTAATCAACAAGCTCGTTGCGTACGGTTTTCATCCCAATGTTGTGAAGCTGATTCAAAATTTTCTATCCGACCGATACATTTCGGTAACCTTAGACGGATATTCTTCTGAGTCTAAACTAATTAACGCTGGTGTACCCCAAGGCTCAGTATTGTCCCCAACCCTATTTTTGATTTACATCAACGAATTGTTGAAAATCACCAGCAACCCAATAAATAGTTTTGCAGATGATAGTACTCTGCACAAGTCGTTCGAGCCCCTTCCTTCAAAAGGTAAAATGCACGAACGAATTAATCCTGCCCGGAGAGACGCTGCCATAAACGTGAACAAAGACCTGAATAAAGTCGCCGACTGGGGTGACCAAAACCTTGTCAATTTCAACTCCACCAAAACACAGCTGTTGATTGTTTCCAGATTAAAGACCGAGTTCCCCAAAGATATTTTATTTAGTATGTGTGATGAACCAATAGGTGAATGTAAAAACATTCGTTTATTGGGTGTCACAGTTTCAAATGACCTACTCTGGAACGATCATGTAATGGCGATGGCAAAAAGCGCGTCTAAAAAACTCGGCCTCCTAAATAGATGCAAAAAATTTTTCACTCCATACCAATTGCTCCATGTTTATAAGTCCTATATTCGTCCCTGTATGGAGTACTGCTGTCAAGTTTGGGGTGCTGCCTCTGTTTCCATCTTGGCCCTCTTGGACTCTGTTCAAAAGCGAGCTATACGAATTGTAGGTGATCGAACTTTGACATCACAACTTGATTCCCTACAACATCGTCGCACTGTTGCTGACCTCGTTGGTTTTTACAAATATCGTCATCAGCAGTGCTCAGATGAAATCAGCGGCATCATGCCTCAAACTTATTCTTACCCCCGTTCCACTCGGCAATCGGCTGCCGCAACCAGTGAAACGGTAAAGATCCCGCGCTGTCATACTGGCAGATCGCAGAGAGACTTCTTTGTCCGAACTGCGTACAAATGGAATAGTTTGCCGGAACACTTAGTCTCAGGTGGCTTCAACCCACAGATGTTTAAAAAAAGCGTTAATCTACACCTCAGAACGCCAGCTGTTGTGGGACCCAGGTCTAGACCTAGGTCTTAAAAGGTATTTATGTGTTGTTGTGACACATATTCTAAACCCTATTACACAACACATTTTATTAAAAAAAAAAAAAAAAAAAAAAACTAATTTATATATAACTTAACTTACCGTTATTTGATTATACCTAATTTGTAATGAAGAACTTTCTCATTGGCGAACCAATGAGAATGGCATAGCAGGATGCGTACCTAGAGTAATTTAACGCCGTAACGACTAAAGCTCAGTCATCGTGGGTTTGATAGATTAATACCTGCTGCTTCAACACAAATGCAGAAATGTACGCAATTTACGAAAATAAACAGAAGTGGAAACAAAACGAATGGAAAAATGAAAGTCTGGCGACCCCTTTTGCGAAAGAACCACGATCAGCACGTCCAACCCCCACAATCATTCCCAGACGCCCACACACTCACGCTTCATACATGCTAACATTCATCCCACACACTCAGACTGCAAAGCAAGACAATTAGGCTCTAAGACCCGCAGCAAGTACCGCAAGTGGTAGTAAGCAAAATTAAGTTGTATTGCGGTCATCTGATCAATATAATACAGCTCGCAAACCACGGCCATTGCTGGTAAACCGTGAATCAAATCTTAGAGCACTGGAGAACGTCGCACGCTATATTGAAAGTCTTTATTATTTATTTCCCTTTTTCCTTATTAATAGCATTTTCTAAAATTTTTGAAACCATACGAAAGTACCAAAAAAAATTATTTACAGCTCCAAAAAAGCTATAATTTTATTTGTAAGTTAAATAAATATTTTGTAATCAATTCAATTAAATACCTGTAGTTTACAGTTGGTTAATGTATAATTCGGTTAATAAATAAAAAACATGGCAAGAATTCGTTTTTTTTTTGTTGTTTTGTTTATTTGGTTTTCATATTGTTTGGGGATTGATTTTTTTATAAAAACACGAATTAATAAATTTAGGTAATATAATTTAATATAATAAAAAAAAGGTATTTTTTTGGAAAACGAGATGTTACGTCGGAGCAAAAAAATTTTGAATACAATCACTTTCAAATTAGACTGAATGTGTCTCGCTACACGCATCGCCAGCCCACACACACACACGCATCGACAAGCAAGTCCCCATTCAATCACTTGTACACCCTTTTACGCCCATTCACACTTCTACGAAAAAGGTAATTAAAATAAACAAAGTTCACTCACCCCATGATTTAATCCTCCCGGCTTCAACGTCTTAAGGTCTTAGCCCTTCATCCGCAGCGAGAAATCCCAGCAGGTAATGTATGATTCGTACAACTGCATAAATCAGCTGACAGGGTGTATAATACTGGTATGTTGCGCTGCAATAACTCAGCGGTTGATGACCAGGTGAGGCAAGTACGTTGTATAAATTGATATCAATAAGGTGTAAAAGTTGGTATAATATATTTTGCCGATTTGGTTGTTTCCATATTAGTACATCACATAAATAAAATGTCTACTGTTAACATAATTTTATTTTATTAGCTGTTACTCTAAATGAAACTCCAAATGAAACTAAGTGAATTAAAATTAATACAAATGAGGGCACTTGTTGACAGCCTACGTTTTAATACGGTATTTTTTTTTTTTTTTTATTCTAAGTTAGGCATGTTTAGTGTTAATCATAATAAATTATTAATTAACGTCTCTGAATATCCGAAGATACCATGCCAACTAGGAAGTGTTGTTAAGTTTGAATAAATTAAGTTTCTTTTAGAAATTTATGGACGTTAACTTTAAAACTTTGAGGATTAAAGCTATCAGGAAAAACCCTTGAAGGTAAGGCGTTCCAGAGATGAGAGACTCTGTTGAAAAAATCACGCGGAAAGGCTACAGTTCTGCACCTTTTTATATGAACCGTAAAAGGATGGGCTATAATATTTGCTCTGGTGTTACGCAATGGGATTGCTAGTTCAGGTAAAATTGATTTAATCTCTTCAGAAGTTCGTTCATCCATAATGTATTTGTAGAAAATTGTCAAATCCGCAACATTTCGTCTGTGCTGTAAAGAATCAAGCTCATCAGTAAGAGTTGAGTTGCCAATCAGTTTAACAGCTCTGCGCTGAACAGAATCAAGGCACTTCAAACTACTATAATAAGCTCCACCCCATATGTGAGAACAGTACTCCATGCAGGGACGTATAAATGATTTGTAAATTAAAAGAAGCTGTTCGCTATTAAAAAACTTACGACATCGTCCCAAAAATCCTAGCTTTTGAACAGCGTTCTTAGCTAGGTTAAAAATATGAGAATTCCATTTCAAATTATTTTCAACTTCTACTCCTAAAAGCCTAACAGATCCTTCGAACTTCAATGGAAACGGATTTAGGTGTGGATAATCTAGAAAAATAACAAACCTGTGTTTTGCTCGTATTGAATTCAACACTATTAGCGAGCCCCCAATCCAAAATAGTTTTAAGGTCATGGTTTAAAGAATCTATTAAATTTGATCTACAGCTGTTTAGCGCTAACTGTGAATATAATTTAGGGTTTTCATGAGACGCATGAAGAAGTATAAAAAAGTAGTGTAAAACATAAACATATTTATTTTGCATAATATATTATGTATACGGTACGGTATAGTTGATAATTTTATAAATAAATAAATTATCGTTTTTAATACTTTTCTGTTACCTTGAAGTTTGTTTTAAAACTTAAAACCGACGTAAAAAAATCATTATATTTGTTTACGTATCATTTTTATTTGATAATTAACTGATAAGAGCGAGCCGATGGCTCTTAAAGTCAGCAAACTAAGAGGACGTTCAAAGATTTGTTTTAATTTTAAAATTTTCTTGTTATACATATATCTCAAAAAATTAATTGAATCAATTAAATTAAATTAAATATCGTAAAAATTCAACGCGAAAATCAAAATGTGGCATTTTCTTATTTTATCCTCGTTAATTAAAAGTTGATTTTTTTTAGATAAATAGAAAGATTAGGTCCTCTGCATCCTTGTTATTAAGATTAGATCCTCTGCATCACCGTTAATAAAAAGTTGATTTTTTTTAGATAAATAGAAAGATTAGGTCCTCTGCATCCTTATTATGACAAAAAACTTGCGGAAATTAGGGGGTCAAAAGTTATAAAGGATGAAACTTTCAATTTTACCTTGGTCCTCTTTTGATTATTTTGTAGTTTCTTATAATAAATATTAAACAAATTATTTAAAAATATTATAAATTTGTTGAAAAAAAAATCGGGGGGGTGGGGCTTCGAATCGAAAGTCTGCAAGGTCACAGAAACGAGTCAAATAAAATCAAAATAAAAACGAATAATTATATAACCGTGTAAAATTCATCAATGTAAAATTGAAAGTTTGATTCTTTATAACTTTTGACCCCCTCATTTCCGCAATTTTTTTTTCATAATAAGTAGGCAGAGGACCTAATCTTTCTATTTATCTAAGAAAAATTAATTTGTTTAATATTTATTATAAAAACTAAAAAATAATTAAAGGGGGACCAAGGTAAAATTGAAAGTTTAATCCTTTATAACTTTTGATCCTTTCATATCCGCAATTTTTTTTTCATAATAAGGATGCAAAGGACCTAATCTTTCTATTTATCTAAAAAAAATCAACTTTTTATTAACGGAGATAAAATAAGATTGTACCCAAAATGTCCGTCTATCTGCCACTGCCCCTAAAATTGAATTTGTTAATGATAAGAGTTGAACGGACGATGGGCTGGGATGATAAAAGTGTCTAAAAAATCTGTTTTTTAAAAACGTTTATTTTAAGTAATAATAATTTTAATTTGTAACTTTCAATGTAAAGAGATCTATATGATCGATATGTGACTATATGATATAAGGAGCTGATTATTAAATCTAGTTTCAGCTATGTCGAAATAATAGAATATATTACAAATATCATATTGTTGCAGATTATATATTGTTTGTTCACAATAGTTAAAATTATTAATATTTCTTGAGCAAATTTTGTGTGAAGCCGGGCTCCACGACTGCTATATAATATGAATAGTTTAAAAATACCAGGAAGTTGGAAATACCAGAATAAATGCCATTTTTACAAAAGTTTTAAAATGTGATAAACTCAATAAACGAAACGTTTTCGCTAAATGGAGAAGTTATGTGAACTAATAAGAGCAGGTGGGTTGAAAAATATCATCTCGTGTTTTTTTGAATTTTAATTTGTGTCAAAACAACACACAGAAATCTTTTATGACCTAGGTCCCATAAAAATATGCATTTTAAAGTGTTGATTAAAGTCGTTGCAAGATTTATGAAATATTAATAATTTATATTAATTATTAATTTATATTAATGATTCATAAATAGTTATGGAGCATTTTTTGCAAATCGGAGGCCACTGCTCTTGAAAAATGGTAAAACATTTTCGGAACGTTGATGGTCAGAAATTATAGCTTGTTGTCTCTAATTTCCAATGCACTGTGGCCTTTTGCAAAATTCAAAGTGGCGGAATAAATATTGTAATGCTTTATGCATCACAAAAAATTAAGATACTTGATTCTCAATCATAAAACGTATAATGATTCTCAACTTGAAAAGAAACATAGTTCTCAACCTGAAGAGAAACATAGATCTCCACCTGAAAAGAAAACATTTAAAATTCATACATGTTGTAAATTTCATTTCTGATTTAAAATTAAATCAAAATATATAAAATGCAACGTCTAATATTTCATAACAAAGCTATATTTTCTTTTAAGAAATTGTTATTGTTTGACAATGAAACAATTTTATTTGTTTATGTGTTTTATTTGCTCATTAAATGAATTCTACAATTCAAACGAAGCAACAATTGTTACATAATATATTTGTGACGATAAATTATGTATGTCAAATATGAAATTGTATTTCTGTTTTGGTGTCATCAAAACAATTAACAATTTTATTGTTTTTGTTTTCGGAAATAAGAATTTGATGAAAAACATTTTTATGTTTATATTGAGATGAACTAATAAAATAAGAAATGTATGATGGATGAAAATCCATATTGAGAATAATAATACGGATGTAAAATTTGTAAGTATTTATAAGGTAAATGTAAGATTTTAAGAAACAGTCTAAGATCAGTAACGGTATCGCTATTGTAACTTGATACCTTAAGATACTATATGTAGTTGATCATATTTGTAGTATGATCACTATCATATCAAGAATTGTGACAAGATTCATTTAAGAACATTTATTAGGACCAAATATAAAGATTACAATGAAATATTCAAATATGAATAAAGGCGTTTTACTTCATCATAGAGTATAGAGGTCGAAAGGTGACAAGTGCCTAAGATCTTGAATGACCCATCCTGGTCATCCGCTCTATACTCTATCACCCATCATTCCGTCAAGCGAATTCAACGGCATCAGAAGTCAACCAGTTTAATATGGTTATATGTAAAATGAGGGATCCAATATGGCTGACCATAAAATTGAAAAATTTTTTTTTATTAAATTTAATTCAACTGGCTTTTGGAGGTGTCAGTGACGAGTCTAGTGTCACATTTTATGATATAAAAATGGCGGATTAAATTTGGCCGTCAGTAGCGTCATTGACGCTTACATAGTTCGTTGTTTTTCCTCGACCACAAACTTGTGAATTTTGTAGTAAAATGGGTGCGACTGAAGAAAAATCGAATAATATGATTTGGTTAAAATTTTGACCATAAGTCACGATAAAAATATTTTTAAAATTTTTGGTTAGTTTTCAACATCATTTTAGACCTAGAATTGGAGCAAGCTTTCACTCTCATGCTCTAAAGCTATTATGTTCTATCGCTCTCATTATTGAAAAATGATGCTGGATTAAGAAATAAATAAAAGAAGCTATCTAATATTAGAACTTAAAATTTATCAACATCCGAAAAGTTGACCGTTATATCGGATCCGCCATTTTGATTTCAAAAACCTGACATCAGTTTAGTACTGACCAACTTTAAGTACCAAAGAGATGTCGATTAGTTGTTTTAATAAAATTTTAAGCCCAGTTAAAAACGAATAAATGAAACGTTAAATATTTAGTATTTAACGTTTCATTTATTCGTCTTTAACTGGGCTTAAAAATTTATTAAAACAACGTATATTATCAATATTTAATCTATATGAATTTTTATCTCGATAACGGTAGATCTTCAGATAATTATCACATACATTTCTGACTTAAAATTCAAAATTGGGTAATTTTTGAATAGTTGGTTGCCATGTTTGATCCGCCATTTTATTTTTTAGAAACATGACATTAGATTCATTTTCAACTACCCTAACAATCTTAGAATATACCATTCTTTTACCGTTTATTATCTCACAGAATGAAAATTTTTTTTGGGCTAATTCCTGGTCAATGCCCATCACAAAACAAAAACTAATCGAAAGTAGATAACAGGAAAAAAAGTTGTAAAAAAAGGTTGAAAAAAATCGAGCTATATTACTTGAAATCACGATTTAAAAAGTTTTAACACTTAAAATCAGGTTGAAAACTACCCGAAAAATTTAAATAATATTTTTATCGTAATCTATGGTCAAAATGCCAACAAAATTATATTTTTTCGATTTTTTTTCCAGTCGCACCCATTTTCCTACAAAATTTACAAGTTTGTGGTTGAGGCAAAAAATCAAATTTTGTGAGTACCTGATGCCTCTGGAGGACACATGTAATCCGCCATTTTCAAATCATAAAATATGACTCTAGATTCCTCAATGATACCTTTGACTGCCAGTCGAATTAAGCTTTATAAAAAAACTTTTTTTCGCGAGTACCTACCAGTTGTACATAAAATAATATCATACCAAGACCAATGTAAATGTTTGCATGTTTCTTACATTCAGATCATTGCTCTTCGTGGCCATTCTGCCATTTTGAATTTCGCAAAACGCCACACTGTATTGAAAACTAGAGACATTAAGCAACAACTTCTGCTCATAAACGTTCCGAAAATCTTTAACCAGTTTTGGAGAGCAGTGGGTCTCTAAGTTACCAATAATGCCCCATGTTTATCATGATTTATGAAAACTCGCAAGAACCTGTCCAATCAAGAACAAGTGCATCAGCGTCCTGTTGATTTAGAAATTTATGAGTACGAGTACATTATTTTCCGGCTAATTAATTGATCAACCTACTTGCCTTGAATAACAAAGAGATAGCCAATTAAACCAATGTTGGTGCAACTTAGAAAATATCACGACCACTTTATAAAATGGTCAATAAATAGTTTTTTTTATATTAATTTAAAAAGTTTCTAAACATGCTGGCATTCTAAGACTAGAGTAGGTCATTGAAAATTGTGACGTGCAATGAACACAGTGCACAGTATCAACTGATATCACTATCAGGAACATTAGAAGAGTTGGGTGTCATGAGATTTAAATTCCCGACTAGCGTAGTCTGTGAATACAATAATGTCTTTCCTCACCCCTTTAAAATGCTGATTTGCACACAAAAGAAGACGGAATCATATGAGCAAAGAACTCTGATGACCAAAGTAGGAAGAACCAAGATACTCCGACTCAAAAGTAGGAAGAACCAAGCCAATCAGACACACCACATCAAATATAATTACAACATTTAAAAATTAAAATGTTTCGCTCACCTTATTTGAACTTGATCCAACTTTTCATGCTTTACTGGCCCTTCCTAGTCAATTATAGTGAATAATATATAGTAATAAATATAATAAAACATCCAATTCGTTGCGCAAATGAAACAGGCGATTGTTGAACGCCATCAATATCAATATAATAAAAATCGTTGCGCCTGTAGTACCGGCGAATGCTGATTTTGAATAGTAAATCAATGTAACAAAAAATCGTTGCCTCAATAGTACTGGCGAATGTTGAATTTGAATAGTAAATCAATATAATAAAAATCGTTGCGCCAATGGTACTACTACTACAACTACTTTTGAACATATTCCCAAAACGAAAGGTTTTACATTCACTTACTTGTTCGCGCCACATTTGGATTGAAATGGCTTGCAACAATATATTAGTTAATTTTTGTAAATTTATATCTTTGAAATAAAACAAAAATTTGAATTTTTTTACACTACTTTTTTAATTGTTGCGTTTTAATTTTGTGTACTACGAATTTTCGTAGAAAGTTAAATTAAACGATAATTAATTAGAATCTTTTAATGTTGGAGTAAAAATAGAAGATTTTTTAAATAACTATTTTGAAAAAAATAACAAACATTTATTTTCAACTTAAAATTTGTAAATCCTTGCTAATATATACCGAATGATATCTAAGTTAGTATACACGTTAATCTTTAAATAAAACAAAAAAATTGTGATTGCGTTTTCTTTATTAAAAAATACAAAGAAAAAAAAAAGAAATCAAATATGACAAAAACCATTTTTTTTGTTTTGCTCACAATTATAACAAATTCTTTGCTATACCACACTTACACACTGTTATAAACATAGAAAATCATCGCAATCAATAAAACATTAAAACAAATTATGAATTAAAAGAACGAGAGTAAGAAAATAACAAATGATTACAATTTATCTCAATCACTATTTCAGCACGTACGAGCGTGACGATCTCGCAAATAAATAAATTTTTCTCCATACAAAATTGCCCAATGCCCCTAATAAAGTTTTCACTTCAAAAAGAGAGAGAGAACTTTTCAAAAACTAAACATTGAATAAATGAATATAAATTTGTAGTTTAAAGAAAATATAGAAGTAAATAACTAAGTGTGAAAAAAATGTTTGTGTCTCAAACTTTGAGAATAGGTAGTAACTAGTACTTTATGAGAAAACAAGTATCAAATTTTTTCAGATTTTTTGACTCACACCATGGCTGTCAGCGGTAGCTTACTAAATTCGATTTTTTGCCTTGATCACAAATTTGTGAATTTTGTAGGAAAATTGGTGCGACTGAAAAAAAACGGAATAACATGATTTTGTTAGAATTTTGACCATAGATTACGATACCAATATTTTAAAAATTTTTTGGGATAGCTTTCACCCTTATTTAAAGGGTTAAAATTTTGAAACCGAGATTTCGAGAAATATGTCACGATTTTTTTCAATTTTTTTTTTAATTTTTTCTTTTAATTATTTCCATACGATTAATTTTTGTTTTGCGATGGGCATCAACCAGGAACTGCCCCAAAAAAAGAAACAAAGGTGAAAAAACGTGGTTTTAGAGTAAACATATTATCTCATTCTGTGAGATAATCTCGATAACGGTAGATCATAAGCATAAACTATCGCATAAACTTTCGATTTAGAATACGATGGTGTTTTTGCAATTTCAAAATTGGATGATTTTAGAAAAGTTGGCCGCCATATTTGATCGGCCATTTAGTTTTTTAACAATTTAACTTTTAATTCGTAATCAGCAACCCGAAAATCTAAGAATATACTATTTTTTTATTGTTTATTGTATCACAGAATGAGAAAATTAGCTAATACCACATTTTTTCACCTTTGGGTCTTTTTTGGGGGCAGTTCCTGGTCGATGCCCTTCACAAAACAAAAATTAATCATAAGGAAATAAAACAAGGAAAAAATTAAAAAAAAATTGAAAAAAAATCGTAACATATTTCTCGAAATCTCGGTTTTAAAATTTTAACACTTAAAATAAGGGTGAAAACTACCCCAAAAAATTTTAAAAATATTTTTATCGTAATCTATGGTCAAAATTCTAACAAAATCATGTTATTCCGTTTTTTTCCAGTCACATTTGCCTACAAAATTCATAAGTTTGTTTTTTCACTTTTGGGTCTTTTTTGGGGGCAGTTCCTGGTCGATGCCTATGGCAAAACAAAAATTAATCGTAAGGAAATAATTAAAAGAAAAAATAAAAAAAAAATTGAAAAAAATCGTGACATATTTCTCAAAATCTCGGTTTTAAAATTTTAAACCTTTAAATAAGGGTGAAAGCTACCCCAAAAAATTTTGAAAATATTGTTATCGTAATCTATGGTCAAAATTCTAACAAAATCATGTTTTTCCGTTTTTTTGGGTGCGACTGAATTTTTCCTACAAAATTCACAAATTTGTGATCAAGGCAAAAAATCGAATTTTGTAAGGGCCACTACGGCCATACCAAAAAATTGATAATTGTTTTCTCATAAATTACTACCTATTCTCAAAGTTTGAGACACAAAAATTATTTTTCACACTTAGTTGGCGTGAAATGCCCCATATATACCCTATACTAATGCTTAGTCTCTCTGATTTCGGTTAAATTTTTACTATTTTAAAAGGTTATCTAAAAAGATTTACATTTTAAAAAGTCTCAATGTTAGCCATCAGTGATTAGTTTCATAAAGGATATAAATAAAAACAATAGAATTTTAGCTAGGGGACAAATATTTTGCTCCTAAAAATGTAATTGCTCAAGACAAAGATTAAGTAATCTAACACTTAATAATTTTTTTTTAAATACCATAACCATACCTTTAAAAACTCTTAAGCCTATCTTTACAAAACAAACAACTTTAATAATTCGAAAAACATCTCATCAAAACACCAAAATTTTATTAAAAAATTATAGAAAATTACGTATCACGTAAATGTAATTTTTAAATATAACAAAAAAAATAACAGAAATTAAAATTTAAAATTATTATGATGATGTTCCAAAACTCACTACTTTCGATGATTTATTGCCTCATAAGTTTATGTTTTATAAATTCGATTTTTTTTTCTTTAAGGGTATAATCATAATATTTGGTCGAATACATACTCACCTTATAAATAAAATTATTATAAAAATTATACAGTTAGAGACAGTAAACAAATTAATTGCCACTAAAACCAACTTGTCTTCATATCATGATTTTGATCAACGTTTCATTTTTCAACTGTTATGATTTCAACTGTAAAATTTTTTCTTAATATTTAATCATTAAAAATTATCTCAAAAGAGTTGAGGGTCTTCCTTTTAACATTATATGATATAATTTATACGAGCATTAAGAACTATACAATTTAGCAAAATATCGAGAACAACGATGATTGAATAAGATGGCAAAAATTAGATATGAATTTTCTCATTATCATGTTTTTCTTAATATAATATATTTACTTGATTCCTTTACACCAAAACATGAAATCATTTTAATTAAATTTAAAGGAAAAAGAATCTTAGGGTATTATGAAATATACTGTATTTCGGGTAGTATACTTTATCCATCGCATTTCGCTTTTTGATTTAAAAAAATAATTGGGAGGACTGCAATCTCAGAACCTTAGGGACAAGGACTTCGGGCTGTGAGAATGGTGTAAAATTTAATTTATGAAACTGAAATGGTGTAATTATTTTAAGTATTTACGTGTGGAGAGAAAATTGAGTACAAAGATACTAAATTGAAACAAGCACTTTTATTACTTCGGTTTTGAAAAAAACCAAAGTATTGAATTCTAGAGTCAAAAGTGAAATCTTACCCCCACTTTTTTTTTGGCATTTTTCGACGTTTTAGACCTATTAGTTCTAAGAAAACAAAACAAAAACGTATGTCTATCTGCCGGCCGGCCGGTCGTCACGTCACAACCGGAAAAAATCTCGAAAACCGCTGAAGGGATTTAAAAAATTTCTAAAAATTGATATACTCAATGGAATGAGCCGAAACTACGATGTGTTCTATTACTGTGCCGGTGGTGTGTCAAAAAAATCGTCAAGTGTGTCAAAACAAGGAAATTGGCATATTTTTTGCTTAAAAAACGTTCATTTTAAGTGATAATGAGTAGTAAGTAGCCTTAAATTTAAAGAAATCTTGATAGTTGGGATTGGTATGTGAGACCACAAACTAGATTATTGCGTTATAAGTTATCAAAAAGTTATTGTCAAGTGAGTCAAAAGAATCCCAAAAAAAGATGGCGAACGAGGAACATGTTGTATCGTGACGACTGAGTGAATATAATTTAATAGTTCAAAAATCAATGTTAGAAAGTTAATTAAAAAAAGTTCTACAAATCAACTCTTTTAGAAACATTCCACAGTAAAATTTGTTATTTTAAAGTTAAAATATGGAGGGGCTGAGATCTCACAGCTCTGAGATATCAAGACTTCGGTCTGGGTTAAGGATTTTTATATAGTTTTTGGCAAAAAACTTTTATGAGGACATGGTTTTAGTTTTGGGCAGCGATGTATATCAAACACAATTCTTTGTTAAAGTACTAGTATTTTTTATCTCTGTTTAAAAATTTATTACAAAACTAACACGAAACATCAATACGTTGCCGGAAAATTATAATCAAAATTCCAAAAATATATAAAAAAATTAAAATTAAATATAACCAAACTTTTTCAAAATTCCAAAAATATTCCAAAAATTAAAATAATATCAAATATTTAAATTTTTTCTAAATTCCAATAATATTTCAAAAATTCTTAAAAATTCAAAGTTTTTCCAACATTCTAAATATATTGCAAAAATTATTACAAAATCAAAAATTAAAAATTTTTTCAAAATTCCAAAATTTATAATAATATCAAAAATTAAAAATTTTCCAAAATTCTAAAACTATTCCAAAAATTCTTACAAAATCAAAAATTAAAACTTTTGCCGAAATTCCAAAAATATTGCAAAAATTATTACAAAATCAAAAATACAAACTTTTTCAAAATTCCAAAAATATTTCAAAAACTATAACAAATTCAAAAATTTCCATGTCCAATTTCATTTTAAATTACATTTACGTCATAAAAACAGCTACATTTTTTTCCAAAAAATTGGCTAAAAAAATAAATGAAATCATTTTTTGACACACTTGACATTATTTTTTGACAAACTTATAATGCCATAATTCTCTATAATAATAATAAAATATCATATCACACGAACTATTAATTTTATTTTTTTCTAAAAAAAATTAGGTAAAAAATAAATAAAAACCTTTCTTTTGACACACTTGACAACATTTTTTGACAAACTTATAATGCCATAATTCTCAATAATAAAAATAAAAGTTCATTTCAAAGAAACAATTTTATTTTTTTCCAAAAAATTGGGTAAAAAACTAATTAAAAATCTTTTGACACACTTGACAACATTTTTTTGACAAACTTATAATGCCATAATTCTCAATAATAATAATAAAACTTCATTTCAAACAAACAATTAATTTCATTTTTTTTCCAAAAAATTAGGTAAAAAAATAAATAAAAATCTGTCTTTTTACACACTTGACAACATTTTTTTGACAAACTTATAATGCAATAATCTAGATTTTGGTCTCACATACCAATCCCGACCATCAAGATTTCTCCAAATTCAATGTTCCTACTCGTAATCACTTAAAATGAACGTTTTTTAAGCAAAAAATATGCAAATTTCCTTGTTTTGACACCTTTTCGATTTTTTTGACACACTTCCGGTACAGCTATCGAACACATCGTCCTTTCGGCTCTTCCTATTAAGTAAACCTATTTATAGAGAAAAAAAATTTTTCGAATCCGTCCAGCGGTTTTCTAGATTTCGTCGGTTGTGACGGCCGGCCGGCCGACAGACATACATTTTTTTTTTTTTGCTTTTTTAGAATCAGGAGGTCCTAAAACGTCGAGAAATTCCAAAAAAAGTGGGGGGTAAGAATTTCACTTTTGGCTCATGAATGTAATACTTAGGTCTTTCAGACCGAAGTAATTAGGTCTTTCAGACCGAAGTAATTTTTATCAAACAAAGTTTTTCTTTGTTGAAAACATTGTGGTGTTAAACTTGTGGTGAAAAAATAGATGGCGAACAATTAACAAGTTGTATTGTGATCACGGTGGCTACTTAATTTAAAATATCCATCAATAGTGTGGAAATCAATAGTATAAAGTTAATTTCAAAAAGTTCTATAAATAATCTATTTATTTCTACAGTGAAAATTGTTGCTTCTAAACATGGTTTTTATCAAACAAAGTTTTTCTTTGTTGTAATCATTTATGGTCAAACCTACGGTGAATTTAACCCTCGTCCGGCGGTATAATTTTACAACGTTAACAGGCGACAGAGGTACAATTGTACCTTCATATATTTTATACGGAAATCCTCAAGGTAGACATAATTATTGTGCGATAAATAGATAATTTATAGAATTTCCGCAATATTTAGAACATGCTTTGAAAGAATTATGGCATTATAAGTTGGTCAAAAAAATGTTGTCAAGTGTGTCAAAAGAAAGATTTCTCTTTATTTTGTTACCCAATTTTTTGGAAAAAAATAAAATTAATTATTTGTTTGACATGAAATTTTATTATTATTATTATTGAGAATTATGGCATTATAAGTTTGTCAAAAAAATGTTGTCAAGTGTGTCAAAAGAAAGATTTTTATTTATTTTTTTACCCAATTTTTTGGAAAGAAAATAAAATTAATTATTTGTTTGACATGAAATCTTATTATTATGATAGAGAATTATGGCATTATAAGTTTATCAAAAAAATATTGTCAAGTGTGTCAAAAGAAAGATTTTTATTTATTTTTTTACCCAATTTTTTGAAAAAAAATAGAATTATTTATCTGTTTGACATGAAATTTTAAAATTATTATTGAGAATTATGGCATTAAGCATAAGTTAGCATAAGTTTGTCAAAAAAATGTTATCAAGTGTGTCAAAAGAAAGATTTTTATTTATTTTTTTACCCAATTTTTTGGAAAAAAAATAAAATTAATTATTTGTTTGAAATGAAATTTTATTATTATTATTGAGAATTATGCCATTATAAGTTTGTCAAAAGAATGTTGTCAATTGTGTCAAAAGAAAGATTTTTAATTATTTTTTTACCCAATTTTTTGAAAAAATAAAATTAATTATTTGTACGACATGATATACATCGCTGATCAATACTTAAAACCATGTCCCCATAAAAGTTTTTTACCGAAAACTATATCAAAATCCTTAACCCAGACCGAAGTCTTGATATCTCAGAGCTGTGAGATTCCAGTCCCTCCATATTTATATTATTATATTATACACGTGTTTATGATATAATAACTATAAAACCGTTATTATAACCGTACCCTTACCGCCTGTTATGATAATGAAAACCTCTCGAACCCCTATCTCTGAAAAGGCTGAGGATATTTTTCTAAAATTAATTCTGCATGATCCAGCAAAAAATGCAGAGATCTCATAAGACTTTAACCCTCTCCGGCTTCTACAAGAAAAGTTATTAGTATTTAAAAACGGAAAAGGTACAATTGTACCTATGCCGTTCGACGAAGGTTAAATAAAACAAACAATTATCTATGTGTTTCCAATTTATAATAAAATAATCTGTGTAAAAGTTGTGTCTAGATATCAACTTTCTTTTTGCCAATATAAAATAAGTGACCATAAGACTATAAAGAAATACCGAAACCTCAAAATATAGAATGCAATATTTAAAAATATACTTTTTACTGTTTATTTTTAATTTTATTTTATTAATAATAATATACTTCCTTATAGTAACAATTTGATTTTATTTTTAATTTACAGAATATCGATTTCGACTTACGTCATCCTCAGTTCTTAAATTATTATTACAATTTTTGCTTAAACTATTACTTATATACTATTTCAACTGGTTTTTTTTTATTATTATATCATATATTTTGTTAGTTTTACTGTTGATTTTATCATTTAAAATGTTGTCATTGTTTTTATGTTTATATATTTCTATTTCTTCCAGTCTGTCTAGATGTTGTCCTTTTCTTTTTTTATGTATTATGGTTAAATTTGTGTTGATATTGGTGTATTTGTGTTTTTCTATCTTCAAATGTTGGGCATATCTGGATTTTGGATCGCTTCGGTTAATTTCATTGGTGTGCTCGATGAATCTTTTTTTGAAGGATCTCCCAGTCTGGCCTATATAGAATTTACTGCAGTCGTCACAGGTAAGCTTATAAACACCTGTGTCTAAGTTTTGGGTTTTTTTAGTTTTTAGGTAATTTTCTATTTTATTTTTGTTTTTGTAAGCCGCAATATATCCATATTTTTTTAAAGTTTTTTGCATTATTTTGAATGTTGTTTTATTGTATGTTACGCCTACGTATTTTCTTCATTCTTCAACGTTGTTAGGGTTCGCAAATGTTTCTTGTTTTTATATTTTCTATTTAATGTGTCAATCATTTCATTTTTATATCCGTTTTTACTGGCTATGTATTTTATATTGTTTAGCTCGTCGTGATAATTTTCAGTATTCATTGGTATGGTGTTCAATCTATTGATCATGTGGTTGTAGGCAGCTAGTTTACGTTGGTATGGATGATGTGATTTGATATTTATTGTTTGATCCGTTTGGGTTGGTTTTTGGAATATTTTGAAGGTGTGTTTTGAATCTACATTTTTGATTGATAAATCCAAAAAGTTTATTGTGTTATTTTCTTCGTTTTCTAACATGAATTTAATGGAAGGTTCTATGCTGTTTATGTATTGGTGTAATAGATTAAGCTGTCTATTCGTTCCTTTGAATAATAAAATTATATCATCAACGTAGCGATACCAATAAATGATTTTTTTTTGTGTTGATTTGAGTTATTATGTATATATTTTGTTTCAAAATCGTTGAGATATATTTCGGCTAATGTTCCAGATAGTGAGCTTCCCATAGGTTAGTCCCATATAGCCTAAATAAGTTGTGCAAACTATGTTTGTTGTAAATAGTATCAGTTAAACAACCAAAGTGTCTCTAAAAAAATTCTGTAATGGTGGGAGTATGTGACAACGGAAAGGTTAATAGGAATAGTCCTTGTACACAACCAGTACCATCTACTTCAAGTTCTGATATAGCAAGCCATGAACTCAATCAATCAATGCTGATATTCTTGAAGCAATTAGTTCTCTCCAATCAAACATTAAAACAGATATGGATAACCTATCAACCACTGTTACTAATATTCAAAATGATATACAAAGAATCATTAGCACCGTGGATAATTTAAATAAAGATGTTAATTTGAATAAAAAAGAATTAATTATACTCCAAGGACAACAGGCTGATTCTTTGTTTATCATAAATCAACTAAAACGGAAAGAATGTCAATTAAAACAAAATGCTTTATCATATGATATTACTATAGCTGGTATAGAGGTAAACACAAATACATTTAATACATGCGAAATGATTAAAGTCATATTCCAGGCTCTACACACTGATCCTGACCTGATTGACTCTTTCCATGAGCGTAAACTAAATTCCAGCAGAAATAATCAGAATAACGTGAAACTAATTCAAATCTTTATTCGACTGAAAAATGGTCATGCTAAAGCTTGCTTGATGAAAAATTAAAAAAATTTGAGTAAATTGTACTTAAATCAGCTGTTTCCCTCAACTACCGTGCCTATAATAGAAGTCTACATAAACGACAGACTTACACCAGACAATGCCGATATTTCAAAAAAACTGAATGTTTTAAAAAAGAAAAACTAATCTGATATGTTTGGTATAGACATGGTTTTATATACGTCAAAACCACAGGCAATGAAGATGAAATGCCAACAAAAATTCAATCGCAAGAAGAATGTTCTCAATTTTGATCTGAAATAATTGAACGAACCACTCATCACTCAACGTCATAATTCAAGATCAATATATGTTAGAAAAAAACGAATACAATACTTCCGTTATTGAACTTTGTTAAATCAAAAACAATAAAACTCACCGGTCAGCTGTTTTCATATGATAGAGAAAAAACTCTGTTATTAAAATATATAAAGTCTTTTAATTTTATAAATATTTTGTCTTGCTCTATTTTTTGTTCATTAATTATTTTTTCATTGAATTTTAATTTTAAGTTTTTGTTTCTCACTGGCATACAAAATATACTAATTTAGTTTTCTTTTTAGACAAGAAATATCTGGTATCTGAAAATTTCAAGCTAAATGAACCTTGTACTGGAATCGAATAATGTTAATCAATACTTTCTACAAACATCTGAATTTGTCGAGGCTAGTAAGTCAATAAATGGATTGAACATCCTTTACATTAATATTAATTGGCTGAAAAATAAAATCGAAGGACTTGAAGAATTGATGAATAGTCAGGGCGTCAGGATTGATATACTAGTTCTAGTTGAAACTTTTTTAACTTCTTACGATATTAACAGAAATATCAGCAATTTTAGGGCTTATCATTTAACACGTGAGAGACAGGGTGGTGGAGTAACCATATTCGTGTCAGATGAACTTAATTCCAAGTGAAATTTTAGTTCCTCCAAAACGATTTTGTTATCATAAAGTCTACAAAATTAAAATTAAGTGTCATTGGAGTTTATTCGCCAGGTCATACAAATGATGAGCAATTTCTAGATTATTTTGAATCTCTGCTAAAGAAATATAAACATTCAATCATTGTGGGAGACTTTAATTATAATATTAGAGATAAATCTGATACTCGTGTCTTTAACTATATATCTAAGATCGCGCATAACGGTTTCAAAATCGTCAATAGTCTAGATGATAAATTTTATACAAGGAAATCTAATACAATCCGAACATTTCTTGATCACACACTTTCCCCTTTCTCGTCTCCTTGTTACGTGCTCTATAATGATTCTTATCTGAGTGACCACAAATTCCTGTTATTTACGTGTGATATAAATAAACACTGCTCTTCCAATAAAACAGAAAAACAAATCATTAAAACTAACTTCGCTGAAATTGATAAATATATCTGCAATATAAACTTGGATGAGATTGATTTTTTACAATTTTACTATGGCTTATGCTCTGTTCTCAAACAACATAAAAAAATCAAAATCTTGCGGCAAGAATGCATCCCAAATAACTGTTGTACAAAGCCTTGGTTCACTTTAGAATTGAAGGAAAAAATTTAGCTCCGAAACAAATTCTACAAACTATCACAAAATTATCCCGCTAACGACTACTTGGACATTTGAAAAAAAAACCTTAAAAAAGAAATATGTTCTCTTATATTTCAAGCCAAAGCCAAATATTATTCAAACCAATTTCAAAATAATATAAACAATCCCAAAAAAATTTGGTCTCTGGCTTACGAAATCTTGTCTAACTTATCTGGAGGTCCTTCCTCAAATAGTATCGCTTTAAATGAATGACAACGGTGTTATAGTTGATGATCAGCTTGAAGTTTCTTCTATCTTCAACGATTTTTTTGTTACCGTAGCCAACGATATTACAAGTCATCTCCCAGAACCACCAGAATCTCCTATGTATGAAACTCAAAGTATTAGTGGTGCGTTATACAACTTTGACCATATTTATGAAAACGAGGTTGTTGAACTAATAGATGATCTAGATACAAGCACTTTAAGTGGCCATGACTTGTTATCGGTCAAGTATCTAAAATCCATTGCAACAAAAACTATCCCTTCTTTAACTTATAGTATCAATAAAACTTTCGACAGTGGATGCTTCCCAAACGTCTTTAAACAAGCAAAAATAATTCCAATATATAAAAAACGGTGTAAACAAGATAAAAACAACTACCGCCCAATCTCAATCCTTCTCATAATTTCTAAAATCTATGAACGCCCTATACAAAAACAACTAAAGCAATACCTAAAAGAGAACAATTTAATTGATGCAAATCAGTTTGGCTTCTTGCAATCTAGTAGCTTTCTTGCGGCAACTTTAAATTTAGTTGAGCTCATATATCAAAGCTTACAGAACAAAAATGACAGCCAGTTTACTGATTGATCTTATGAAGGCATTCGACTGTGTTAACCACAAAATTCTAATTAAGAAGCTAAAAAGGATTAGGATCCAAGGGCAGGTTTAAAAGCTGCTTTAAAATTACCTATCTGATCGAACTAAATTTGTTCAGATTGGAAATTCCAAATCTGAACTCAAAAATATTGAATGTGGTCTTACCCAAGGATCGATTTTCGGTCCAATTTTATTCTTAATATATGTCAATGATATTTTCAGTATTAAATTTAATGGTACATTACAATTATTCACGGACGTCGCTATTCTAACGTACAGTTGTTCCAGCAATGTTAAATTGCAAACCCAGATGGAATCAGATCTTACCACACTGGACAAATGGCTGACTCAAAATAAATTACGACTTAATATCAAAAAGACACACTTCATCAACTTCTATATAAGAAACCCAATCGACGGTGGCTCAATTAAACATATTAAGCTGAATGACGAATATATCAAAAGATTGGAATCAACAGTTTATCTTGGCCTTCGATAAAATTCACACTTTAATTAGGCAAATCATGTTGACTATGTGAGAAATAAAATATCTCCTATAGTTGGAGTGTTCAGCAGAGTAGGCAAATATCTATACCAGAATGTAGCTCTCAATGTTTACTTTGCCTTAATACAGTCTCATCTAGTCTACTTGTTACATATTACATATCTGGGGGAGCGCAGGAGAAACTAAATTCAGCAATTACAAATATTGCAAAATCAAGCTCTGAAAAAACTGAAATCCTTACCAAATCTTACTCCAACAGTCCGACTCTATAGTGAGAAGATTCTCCCACTTAAAGAACTTATTGAATATGAATACCTACTCACAATCTATAAAATTTCCAATATCTTAATCAAATTTAATAACCCGCTTGTTTCAAATAGTTCGATATCATCTTGATCTGGAAGATATGCAGCTAACTTCCATCCTCCAAGATACACATATGCAGTCTGCCAAAACAGCGTATTTTATAAAGGTCTCCAGCTGTTTAACAAGCTTCAAAACCCAATTACACAAACTAACATAAGTAAATTTAAAACCACAATCAAATCTCAGTTATATGTTAATTTTGTTAATGAGTACAACATAAGTCATGGCTTGCGAAAGTAACTCAACATGTTGGATGTATTAAGTTTGGGATTCAAATCTTACCTAGTCTTTCTAAATTACTTAGTTGTTCGATTGATTGTACCTGGTTCATGTTACTTGAATCAGATATTCGGTAAAATTTAAAAAAAAATTTGCAGATTTTTATGTCAAGATAACTTCAAGATTCCCCTTGATTCATCCAAGATTCTCCCTTATGTATATATATAATTCATAAAAATGTAACAAAATAAAAAAATTTTAAAAATTAAAAAAAAAAAAATTAATTGTAATTATAATTTAGTATATAGAAAATGTTTTCCACTATGAAATGAAAATTTATTTTTACGAAAAAAAAAAGAATGTATAAAAAAAAATGATTTTCATTATTTTTCCAAATTTTTGTGAAGAAAAAATAGAGTTAATTATTTGCATGACATGAAAATTGAAATGTGATGAACATTGACATGAAACTGGACATGTAAATTTTAGATTTTATTATAATTTTTGGAATTTTGAAAAAAGTTTCAATTTTTGATTTTGTAAGAATTTTCGGAATATGTTTAGTTTAAATTTTTGATTTCCTTATAATTTTTGGAATTTTGAAAAAAGTTTGTATTTTTGATTTTGTTATAATTTTTGCAATATGTTGAGAAGTTTTGGAATATTTTTAAAGTTTTGAAAAAAAATTCAATCTTCGATTTTGTTATAACTTTTTAAATATTTTTAGAATGATGAAAAAAGTATTTAATTTTCTTTTTTTTTATAATTTTGCAATAATTTAAAACTTTTGATTTTGTAATAATTTCTGGAATATTGAAAGAATTTTGAAAAAGTTTAAATATTTGATTTTGTTATAATTTTTGGAATATTTTTGGATTTCTGAAATAAATCTGAATTTTTGATTTTGAAATATTTCTCGAAACGCTAAATGGAGAGCTTTTTGAGTAGTTTGCTAAGTGTATCATCTGTTCACTAAATTATGTTAATATATGATCTGTTATAATTTTCCGGCAACGAATTGATGTTTTGTGTTAGTTTTGTAATAAATTTCGAAAAAGAGATAAAATACTTGCCCTTTTACAGAGAGTTTTCTGTTTGATAAACATCGCTGCCGATAACTAAAAACAATGTCCTCATAGAAGTTTTATGCCGAAAACTATATCAAAATCCTTAACCAAAACCGAAGACTTGATATCTCAGAACTGTGAAATTTCAGCCCCTTCATATTTTCTATTTTGAAATGAACTACAAAATATTAATGTACAGTCGTATAGAAATATATAGCATATCAAAACATGGCATAGCTTTATATAACTACATAAATAAAACTGGGTTCATGCAAAATCCTCTCCATTTACCTGAAACTTCTTTAAATAGTTACAATTTTATTACACTAAAACATAATTACGCGATTGTTAGCATCTTAAATAAAATGTTTAAGAAATAGAGTGCAGAAAATATACAAACAAAATAAGAAAAATTATCAAATTAGAACGCATTTTTCACAAAATACTGGTCAGACTCTTTGAAAAACCGTTTTAAAAGATTTGATAAAGAAATCAATACAAACCACTTAAATAGTAAAGAGAAGAAATCGATTCAAAATATTTACCAGCTGTTTAACGATATTTTTTAAATGACGATTAACATTCTGCGATTGACATCATCTCCCACACAATTTCCCTTTTACCTAATTCTCAACATACAAGAAAAAACAATACATAATACCACAGTCCTTAAAATCAGAATTAAAATACACAAATACATCAGCTTTAGAAAGTTTTATTGCAGATCCAAGTGTAGGTCCTTGGAATTCTCCAATTTTATTAGTTCTGAAAAAATGCAAAACTAACGAAAAAAATGGCGCTAAGTGGTAGATTTTTGTAAAATTACCGTATTTTGCGGACGATAAAACGCATCGGTCCGATGCATCTTAATGTCCGCAAAATACGGTAATTTACGGCAATTTTATGGTCCATCAGACGCACCCAGAATGTATCTATCCATTTTTAGAAAAAAATATGGTTTGCACTAGACGCATATCGTTCTATAAGACGCACAATTTTCTTTTATTTTAGGTCAGAGTAAAAAGGTGTGTCTTATGGTCCAAAAATGACATAAAATCATGATTATTAATATTTTCGCACTACCTAACATAAACGAAATATTGGTGCAACTGCGCAAGTCTAATTATTATACAACACTAGTCTTAGTAAATGGCTATCAGCAGGTGATTTTAGATCAGAATGACAAATAAAAAACAATATTTAGCACTGACATGGGTCATTACCACTTTATGAGAATACCATTTAGTTTATAAAGAGCACCAAGTATGTTTTAACGCCTTATGAATCATCTTCTGTCTATCTATAAAACATATTGAAATTTTAATTTGTCTCAGAATATTTTATCTAAAACTTTAACCAAAAATGTGTATTTTTTTTCGTCGAGAAATGAAGTATTTAGGGCAGTTAATAGCAAGCGAAGGGATTAAACCTTGTGGATACAATTAATACATATCCAGCACCCGCGAGCTAATCAGACTTAGTGTGTCAAGGGTGTCAAGGTGTCAAAGCTGTCAAGGGTGTCAAGGGTGTCAAGGGTGTCAAGGGTGTCAATGGTGTCAAGGGTGTCAAGGGTGTCAAGGGTGTCGAGAGTGTCAGGAGTGTCAAGGGTGTCAAGGGTGTTAAGGGTATCAAGGGTGTCAAGGGTGTCAAGGGTGTCAAGGGTATCAAGGGTGTCAAGGTGTCAAAGCTGTCAAGGGTGTCAAGGGTGTCAAGGGGGTCAAGGGTGTCAAGGGTGTCCAGGGTGTCAAGGGTGTCAAGAGTGTCAAGGGTGTCAAGGAAGTCAAGGTTGTCAAGGGTGTCAAGGGTGTCAAGGGTGTCAAGGGTGTCAAGAGTGTCAAGGGTGTCAAGGGTGTCAAGTTCCTTTCGATTAATTAGTAAAGGATTAATTAGTGAAGGATTTCTGTGTAGATAATAACGGTGATGAGACGGTTCATATTTTATCGAGTCATAAACAGTTTGAGTGTAGCGTTAGACAGAGTGTAGCGTCAGACAGAGTGTAGCGCAAACAATTTAACGCAACCTTGTTTTGGAAGTCCCATTAGAAGTTTCACTTCAATAAACATGGGTATCAATAATAAAAAACTATAAAGATATATTGGAACTTCTAATAGCGTTTAAACGAGGAAAACCAAAATATTGCAAATGGAATGCATTCACATATGAAACATTCAAAATCTTGAAAAATTTCTTAATAAAGTCAGAGTCAACAATCTTAATATTACCCGATTTTTTAAAATCTTTTTACGTTACAATTGATGCATCTAATGTAAATATTGGAGCTGTTTTGACACAAATAATTCATTCGTTGGAACATCCAGTTGCTTATGCGAGCTCGATTTTAAACAACTATAAACGAAATTATCGTACAATTAAGCGCGAACTTCTAGCTAATGGACTGTTGCAAATCGCCTTATAGTCTTAGAGCTTACCTTTATAGACGGAAATTTATTATTATTAATGATCACAAACCACTAACATACTCGTTTTCTACTCTCAATCCTAATTCAATATTAGTTAGGAGGCGTATTGAGTTGGCGGAATTTTATTATAATATAGATCGGGTGAAGAAATTTCTCATGCAGATGCATTTTCAAGAATAGGCCTCTGAAAATTTTATAAACGTATTTATTTATGTTCAACAAAAAAATAACAGATGCTACAAGATTACAGTCGAGTGAATCTAAAATAAATGTTGATAATCTAGATTCCACAATAAACCATGGCGAAATTGTTGATTGGCCTTAAATTGAAATATTCAAAATTCAAATTTAAATTCAAATTTTATTTAAAAGACAGAAAAACATTACAGGTGGGTGGATGGTTTTATAGGTGTGTACGTGGGTGGGTGGATGGTTGGTTGACATTAACTCATGGGACCTTAATGAAACTTTGGTGTAGGTATGATCCAGGCTTACTTGCAAATGAAAAATCTGGATTCATTTTCAAATCGGACAAAATAACGGGCGGTCTTCCCAATACCTGCAAGTTTGATTCTTCAATAACTCCAAGTCCAGGCTTTTAATCTTATTGACACTTGGTATATAAGGTTTTAGTACTGTTTCCAATATTTCTGCTTACCAACTTCCGTTTAAAATTTTTTCTGGTATTGATCACTACTGTAGTATAGATTTACACAATGATTTTCATGAAACGTTGGTAAGAGGTTTGAATGATAATGAGAAACATTTCTTTAGCTTTTGGGGTAGGGTTGGAGGGTCCTCCATACAACAGGTGATTTTTCTTACTATGTATTTTTGTGTTTGTTGGCAGCATACAATATTCGTTCGTGAATTAATTATGATGACACAATAAAAAAAGATGCAAATATGTATGGCAAAAAGTTGTTAAATTTTTTAGCGATAGTCAACATTGTAGCGGTGGAATCCTGAGCACCTGATTTTTATAATCACGAATAAATTGAACTTTGTTGCTGAAACTATATGCCGTGATGCTAAGTAATGCCATCTGATTCAAACTTCTTCTACGATTAAAAATTCATTGATTAGCATACTAGCCCGATAAACATAATGGTGCACGAGTGTGTGCACATTTTGCGCACTATTTTATTTTGCTAATTTTTAAGGTTTTTTTGAAAATTCTGTTGTATATTTTAAATTTAGTTTAATGCCAACGTCATACATATTTGCTTTAATTTAACATTAAATCGAATATACATGTGAACAAAATGGACATTGAACTTTCGGGCATACATACAAAAAAATTTGATGCATAATTTTCAAGGATCTTTTAATGTTTAATTACAACAAATGAAGATAGCACACATTTTCAAGTAAAAATCAGTAATCAAAAATTTTAATATTTAACATTCACATATAAAGATTAATATTAATTTTAATACTATAAAAAAATAAGTTTTATATATCAGTAAACCGATATGAAACATAGCAAACAAAAATAATTAAAACGTATAATAATTATTTTAAATCGCTAAAAGTAATTATATAAAGTAAACAAGGAAAAAAGCATAAAAACCAACGTGCTTTTTTATGCTTTTTTTAATACCTTCACGAAAAATATCTTTCGCACATAATTTTATATGAAAATAAATAAAGTTCATCAATTTATTATCACAAAAGTCATATTATCTCATCAAAAGTTTAATGAAACATTTTATAATATTTTTCAACTGTTTATATTCTTTTCTAATTATTATTATTTTCATCAATAAAATTCGTTTCGTGTCGTTTTTAGTGTTCCGTACTTTAAAAAAGTAAAAACGGTACCCTATTGTTGAGCTTCGGTGTCCGTTCGAATTTTTACGTAATCGATTTACTCACAAACTATAAGTGCTATCAACTTGAAATTTTCTACAGTTATTAAATGTGTTTTCTCACGCCTGCTGATACCAAACAAATTTCAATTATTTGTTTTTATCTATATTTTATGGACATAAATAAGAAGATAGTAAAACAAAATCTTTTTTTTAAGGAATCGAGTTTGGTTTAGAAAAATCGAAAAAGATGGAAATATTTCAAAAACAAAATTTCAATGAATTTTCAACTGCTTAGTTTTTTAGTTATTGCCAAAAACGAATGTGTTTTTTTTCTGTCAATAAAATTTAACTTCGAACACTACAAAAGAAAAAAATTTAGTATTGTAGGAATTTTGCATAAAAAATCCGTTTTTTTGTTTCGGTTGTTATAATTTCAAATGATCATTGGAGGGGGTTGAGAGTAAAAATTTCGAAAAAAAATTATTTTTGATCATGACAAGTGGGATTTCATATGCAAGGTGATTTTTGTTGTATTGCAAAACAGTTTTTTCTGTTATTTTTGAAAGCTCTGTTGTCGACTTATTTTCGAAAATGTAAAATTTTTTTTGCCCCCTGCCCTTATCTGCGTCCTGCGAACATTACAAAAGAAAAAATTTAAAAAAGTTCACGTGGGTAAGGATTTCGCTAAAAAAATTTTTTTTGGTTGTTATAATTTCAAATGTTCATTGCAGAGTGTTTAAAGTAGAAATTTTGAAAAGAAAATATTTTTGATCATGACAAGTGGGGTGTCATATAAAAGGCGATTTTTTTGTAGTACAAAACAGTATTTTTTGTAATTTTTGAAAGCATATTTTTCGACTTATTTTCGAAGATGTAAAATTTTTTTTTGTCCCCCCTCTCTTATCTGCGAACATTACGAAACATAAATTTGAAATAATTCACGGATCCAGGGACTTTATCAAGTCGAAATCAAATTTTTTTTTTGGTTGTTATAATTTCAAATGTTCGTTAGTACAAATTTTGAAAAAAAATTATTTTTGATCAAGCCATGTGTCATATGAAAAGTGATTGTTTTTTGTAGTGCAAAACAACTTTTTTTGTAATTTTTGAATTATATTCGTATTTGAATAATAAAATATTTGATATTTAACATAAAAACAAATCTCTGAGTTCAAAACGCCATTTTTATAATTTTCCTTCAGAACAAAAAAAACTGATTCCCGACAGTCATATGCACAACGAATTTTATATTTAAAACAAAAAATAACGCATGTCCTAAACTTTCACAAGTGGTGAGATATAAAATAAGCTTCAATTTAGTTTAAAAAAAAAAAGGTGTAGCTCCATATTTTCTTATGTTACACTGTTTTTTCTTATGTTACACCATTAAAAATTACTTCAAAAAGTTAACAATGTACATTTTTAAAAACTTTGTTCTAATACCTATTCAACGACATATCATTTATCAAAATCGATTGAGTAGTTTTTCTAGAATCGCTCGTCAAAATGCACTCACATCACAAAATAACAAAAAATTGAGGGGCACCCTGTGAAGAACCCTGGTCGAAAAAAAATTCTAAGAGAACTTGTATTTTTCATTTATGAAAGACTATCTATAAACCAAAAATAATCAAAATTAAAAGGGGTAAAGTCAAAATTTCCCAAAAATTCGCTGAACTTGTCTGAAATGGCTCGCGATTTATTGCGACTCTAAACAAGCTTTTAAAAAAAAGTTATTATCTATAATTAAAAAAACTATTTTTTTTATTTATTGATAAACAAATTTTATTTTCAAGCTTGTTTAGAAGCGCAACAAATCGTTTTGTGAACTTCCTTTCCATTTTTCTAAAATGTAGATACACGTAAATGCTTTGTAGCCGACGATACATATATATTATCCAAATATGTGTATGACCTCGTGTGCATGCATTTTTACGTATGTATGTGCACATTTCATGCATTTTCCAAAATTGTTTTACGGGTTCTGAACCAATTACTCCGCATGTCTTCAAGCTGATTATGCTGTGCTCAAAGAGACGAGAAACCTTGTAAATGATATAATCACAAGTGCGGTGCATCGTCTGAGACAAAACGTTCATAGAATTTGAACAGCCAACCAAACTCTATCCTTGGCGTGTGGAGAATGGCTCAATTTATAGTGCAGTTAAGGAATAAAACTAAACTACAAATAAAGAATTCTAGAACATTCTAAGCAAACTAACAATGGTGTTCAAAAGTATACCTCATAATTAATAACAGGTTTTGTTAGACCAACTTCTTAAAGTTTGTAGACAGTGTCCATCATTTCTAAATAAATAACTCAACAACAACAAACTTAAATTTTCATCAAGTAACTCATACCTCAAATATAAGGTAAGAAAATTCATTCCAAATTATCTCAACAAAAACTGTTAATTTTAAAACTTTCTATTTATACATCTTAAAGAACATAACACAGAAATAAGATAACAACACCAAAAACTAATGGAGTGGGTTGTAATTTCATAAAATAAGAATTTAATTTGATTTTCGAATAATTTTCTTAATTTTCTTCTCTTTTTCTTGTTTGTTTTTTGTAATTTTTTTTTTATTTTTCTGTTCATCTTATATTTACTTAATGGGTAAACTGAAGGAAAGGAAAATACTTGGTAGAAATATTAAATATGTTTTGAGCCACAGCTTGATTTATTGTAACATTTTGATGATGATAAAATTTAAAAAGAAAATTTAAATAAACGAAACTAAAAATTAAAATTAAGTATAAGAGACGACTGACTAAGAGCTAAGGAATGAGAAATCAGATAGTAAGGATATTTCCATAAACTTCTTAACTTAAAATATATTTTATGTATATGATTATATACAAATTTATTAAAATGTTTTCCTTATTTTTATTTTAAATGAAATTCTATTTCTATTCTATATTTGAAGGTATAAATAATATATTATATAGAAATGGTTGGTTTAGAAGAGTAAAAATTAATTTTAATATTAAAATCTATGCATGAAAAATAAAGAAAAAACAGTAAATTAATTCTAATATTACATAGCAGGAATATTTAATTTATGCTAAATTATGTAGATGGAAACTATAAGATGTAGATGGTCATAAGCATATAACAACTTAAAATATTCTATAGAAACATTTTTGAGAAATTTTTGGTAAAAGTTAATAGAAAATTATTTGGTTGAGAATAAGATTTCTTAAAGTAATGTCAAGATTTTGTGAATCATAGCAATTTCCCGAAGAGATGCACGATGTTTTCTACTCAATAGAATTAACACTATCGGTACAGTCGTATTTTTTGCTCCATATAATTTAATTCGTTCAGGTGCTAGTCTAACTTCATGTTCCAAAGCAGAACTTCACGCTTCACTCTTATCTGGGGTGTATTCAAATTCAAATAGTTTCGTTTACTCCGTATATCCTTTAGTTCGTTACAAATAACAAAATCCAACTCAGAAGGAACTTTATTAAAAGTTTTTATGTCAAGAAAAGTGCCAAGAGTGATTACCTTTTTAGAGATAGTCTTCTTAATGACAGTGGACACCTTATTTTACATCTAAAACAGTGGTTCTAAGAGCCAGCTTTTCTGGTGACATACTGGCCTTTTATTCTGTTTATTACATATCTAAAATCTTCAGAGATTTGTTTAAATGGAACAGTATTATGGAACACATACGGCAAAAATAAATAATAAATAATTTTGTTTAGCATTCATTTCTTACGCCCACCACACAATTGAAAAAACTATTTCGTTACAATAATATACAATTATTTAAAAACAAAATAAGGAAATTATTTGAATGCAGCTTGAAGTTGTTGTGGTCCGGCATTCATACAAATTATCCATGTAAAAGCAAAAACATCCTTACAGTGTTTTTTCCGATCCAATTCACTTGAAAATTTTTAACTCTATTGACGATTGGAATCTAAAAAATCGCGCTGCTGGTAGCAAGTGTTGTAACTAGTGTACGCATATAAGATTTTGACAGAAGTATATTTTCTCTGTGTATTTAAATTAAATTTCAATTAAAGCAAGTATAATATTTTTAATTTTATAACAATTTAAAAATACAATGACTTACTAAAAATAAACGAGAAAACTTTAAACTTGAAATATTAAAGTGGATTAGTGAAACTTATTGTTAAAATGCAAAAAAAATACACTATTTTAGATAAAAGTTTAGTATAATTAGTCTTACCATTTTTTTGCACTGTAACATAAGTTTTACTTAATTTTATACTATAAAGTGAATTTAATTTAGATCAATATATTCACAGGGAAACATACAAGGAAAACGAAGATTCATCCACAGGAGAATATGGAACCAACTAGTTCTACAGCAACTAACAGTGATTTGAGGTAAGTATATTTATTTCCCCCATTGACCTTATTGATTATTTCAGTAAAGGCAAACGACCAATACGTGAGGGGCGGAACTTTTAAATGCAGGACGGGTGCATGCTATTGGAATAGTTTCACTGGCTTCTTGTGATAGGGTCATGGGACTGGTTGTACAAACTTCTAGAATAAAATCTAACCCTCATAAAGCTAGATTTGAAAATTGAAGAAACACGTCGAATTTGTGGCGCTGCATCTGTTCATGTAAAGCAGGGATCGGAGAGAACTGTAAACATATTGCCGCTTGCTTGCTACATATTATACGGTAAGCATTTATAAATACTTGTGTTAAAGTAATTCATATGGTATTATTTTTAAGGTATTTAGATCTGCGCTCACTTAGTAGTACAGATTTGAAGCAAAAATGGGACAAAATAGGACAAACACTTTCCAAAACGTACAACTCAGTAGATACCACTGAAATGTGTCTCGTCCGGAAGCAATTGTTTATGCATGATGACACCATTACAGAAGAGGAGCAAGACAAAGCCTTTGATCGATTTCTAAAAGGTGAACATCTGACATGAGTCATCTATGGAATAGTTACAAGTCATTTATTATATTTTTTTATTTTACGAGTATTTATAAAACTTTAGGTTGAATTAAATAGTAATTTTCTGTTGTAAGTTTTTTGTAAAAAAATATTTGATACTTAGATTATAAAATATACAGGATAAGTAATATTTGTGTATCTACACTATAAAACTATAAAAAAAATTGAAGCTGTTTTTTAAATTCAAATTTTGCATTGAAAATAATTTCCACAAAAGAAAAGGCTCCTGTAAAAATAAATACAAAAATACAGGGTCCCATGCAGCATTTTTATCTCTTTCCATTTATAGAAAAAAAATGTATTATTATTCTTCTATTGCCAGAAAGAAGTAACTGCCCAATAATATATATTTCATTTTAATTTCATTCTAAATTAAAACGAAACCTGAAACAGTAAACCATATAAACAATATCCATTTCATTTTAAATTTAGTTTAAATGAAAACAAAACCAAAGCGTACATGATAAAATTTTAGTTAGGATCAAATTTTCAGTTTTAATATTATCAGTTTTATTTTAATCGAAATACTTTTGACAAACATAAAATAAAATTGAATAAGGTTGGTCATTCTCCAATCGGTAAAAATGTTAAATACAAAATTTCCACATAAGTCTGTTATTTTGTAAGCATATTTGGTCAAGCAAGGGAAAACCTCGATGATATTTAAATTTTTAGGCTACTGTGTTTTTTCAGTGCAAATACTATCACGTTAAAATCGCACACTACTTTATGTAAATAAAAATAACTTCAACTTAAAAAGATATTACTTATCCTGTGTATTTTATAATCTAAGATTTGGTATAATAATAATTTTGCGTATGCATAAGAACCAACAAATTAGGACGTTTTTTGAAGTCGTCTTCAATTTCAACGATAGCTAATTCAATTTTATTTGTGATACTTAACATTTATTTTCAATATAAATTTTTTGTGTAACAGATATATTCTTTTAAAAATAATAAAATAAAATATATGAGAAACTAAAATAATTAGGATAATATTTTTTTGAAAAATGTTTGCGTGTGCTAATTTTTTTCTGAAAAATTAGATACTATAATAGTACATTATTTAATTAGGAGCTAAAGTTATACTTTTTGTGGTGAGTCTATAGTTTGAAGGCCGACCGCAGGAAGGCCGACAATTATAGACGAAACACAAAAAGTCACTTTAGCTCCGAATTAAATACACTATTTTTTCGGCAAACGTTTAAATTTTTTATAAATATGAAATTAATACATCAAACTTTTTATAAATATGAATTTGTATCGTCATAATTACTTCCAAAAAAGAGAAAAAAACATTTAAATTTGTATGAATAAAATTTTTTTATCAAAGCAGCCTTTTTAAAATTTCATAATATGAGAATCAACTTATTTTTTGTTGTCATGGTTATACAATATGTTTGAAAAAATAACAAACTAACAAATAACAAATGCTACTTAACAGCCTCCGTAATATAAAATAAAAATTGCGTCACTTTTGCTGTCGCTAGACGTTACTTTTGCTGTCAGGCTAAAAAGTAAGACTTTAGCTAACTCCCTAGCGGCAGTAAAGTTAAACTTTACAGCCGTTTGCCGAAAAAGACATTTTTTTGGTGTGTACAAAGTATATTAGTGTTATATTTTTATATGATAAAAAATAAGTAAATAATTTTTAGTGACATCAAATGTTTCGTTATAGCTACACCTAATTCAGAACTAACGAAGTTAGTAAAATCAGATCGGTCAATTGAAAATATATTGAACAAAGATGCTGGTGAAAACGAAAGTATTGCTCTTTTTGAATAAATGCTAAGGCATAATTATTTGAAAAAGTTTGTCCCGATTATGGTATCGTTATTAAATGAAGAAAACTCGCTAAAGTTTGTTAATATTGTAAAGATTGTAGAAGAGGCAGATACAATCTACCAACAAACTATTAGCCAAACAAGCGCCTATTGACTCGATTTGTAGTTATTACATTGTGGTACCCCATAATGTGATATCCCAGTTCTTTTGTGAACTGGATTTTTGGTAACCATGATGCCTGTTTTTATATTCACTTTATTTACAATACTGTCAATTTTTATCTAATTTTAACAAAACACCTGGAAAAACACAAGTCTAAATTATTATTTTTATATGCTTGAAATCTTACTAATGTAAACACAAATTTCAGAATGCATACAAAACTCAACTAAATGTCAAAACTTATATGCGCCTACTAGTTCTGATTTATTGCCACCAGAAGTTTACTCCAATCGTCAATACTAACGATTACCGGATGTTTAAGAAAACCAGAAAGGCCGGTTTCAAATATCTTATTTTTTTGTATTGATTCAATTTGCCATGTAAAATAAATCAAAGTAGCAACCTCAACCTCCATCTTGAAATAACTTTAATAAAACACATGATTTCTATTGAATACGCGTCAACTACAGGTGTAATTACCACTAAACTAATTTTTTGTGGTCCACTTATATGTTTGTCCGACATATTATGTGATAATGTTAGCTTCTGTTTTGTGATGTTCTAAACTTTTTCGATATTTTATGTTGAATTTCAAACCTTTTCTAAGTATGAGTTATCTAATATTTTTGCTTATTATTCCAATCGTCAATTAACATTTTAACAATCAAGAATGGCTTACACACAGCTCTAAAACTGACGAGGTTGATAAACAGGCTGAGTTATTTGCTCTTTATCACAATTTTACTCAGAAAATATACCAGCCAACCAGAGTTCCTGACATTCTTTGACAAAGGAGCAATTTACTAGATTTTTTTTTGACAAACGATCCATACTTGGTCCAATTTAAAATAATAGAGCCTTTGGGTGGTGCAGATCATAATTTGATCTCTACACAACTAAATATACAAATTCCGAATCAATTTAAAGCGAATCCTCGTCATGTTTGGGATTAAAAAGCTTCGGATTGGCAAGGGCTTAAAAGTTATTTTAAATTGTTTCCTTGGAAACGTTATTGCCTTACCGGTGAAGACCCAGACATAGCTGCGTCAAATTTTTCTGAAACTATAGTTGGTAGTATGCGCAGATTTATTCCTAATAAACTGATCATTCCATCACTTTAAAAGAACCTAATTTCCAACATAAAACTATTCCTAAAGTATCTTATAAAATAAGACGGATAATTTTTCGTAGAAACATTATTTGAAAAACGCTTTTACAAACTAATACTAATAAGGCAAAAGGCCCTGATTTTATTCCTCCAATTAAAACATTTGCTAGAGAGCTAGCCCCAATCCTCACTAAAATCTTTTATTTGTCATATATGAAAGGGATTTTTCCTGAAATATGGAAAATGGCTAGTGTACAGCCAGTTTCAAAAAAGGGTAGTAAGACTGACTCCTACGAATTACAGACTCATTTCAATTTTATCAGTTGTTGCTAAAGTATTTGAAAAATATGTAAATTTTAATTTAATGAGCTTTTTAGAGTCTTCGAAAATATTTAATGGAAGACAATACGGATTTCGAAAGGGAAGAGCGACGGGCGATTTACTGTCTTTTGTCAGTACAGTGTACAGCGAAGAGCTATTAAACTTATCGGTAACTCAAATCTTACTAACGATCTTGATTCTTTGTAGCACAGAAGATATATATTGCTGATTTGACTATTTTCTACAAATATATTATGGATGAACGAGCTTCTGAAGAGATCAAACCGGTTTTACCTAGCTTTTTCCATCACACCAGAGCAAATTTAGCGGCCCATACTTATACGGTTGAAATATGTAGGTGTAGAGCTGTAGCCTTCCAACGTAATTTTTCAACAGAGTTTCTCGTCTTTGGAATGCCTTACATTCGTGGGTTTTCCCTGATGACTTTAATCCTCAGAGGTTTAAAGTTGGCGTTCATAAATTTCTTAGAGAAACTTAATCTGCATTCGATTCTTGTCCTTAGATGGCATGGTATCTTCGGATATTCAGAGACGGTAATTTATAATTTATTATAATTAACAGTAAACATGCCTAACTTTGAATTAAAAAAAAATAAAAATTACTTTTTTGTATGAAAAAGTTATGTCAAACATAAAAAAAGTACACAAAAAATTTTTGAGTTGAGAGTATTTTTTAATTATAAACTTAAATCGCCATCTTCATTTGAGATTTGAAACTTCAAATCGTTATAAAACTATATGCCAATAACACATAGCTTAAAATTATCTGACTTGCAAGAAAAATCAATTATAATAATTATTTTGGGTTTTCAAAATACAAATCAATTGTCAAAATTTTTTCCGTTAAACAAAACCCCCAATATTCATAGTCACTTGATTGACGCCATATGGAAAAAACGAGCATTGCCATATTCAAACAAATGGATTTGTGTTTTTTTTATATGGAGTTTTAAATTTCAAGATGGCATTAAATATTCTTAAAATTTTTTATATTGAGTTTTAATTTCAAAATGGCTCTATAATTTTTTAGTAGCAGATGGAGTGGCGTGAGTCCTAGTAGGTGTGTCCAGGTAATGGAGTTTAGTTCTTCCTTTGAAGAATTCGGATTGTGAAATAGCGAGGACGGAGTTGAGCGTGAGTGTCATCACACGCTGTCACGTGTGATGACCCTGTGTTTTTAAGAAGAAGCAGAGGAGTTAGAGTACATTGGGAAATATTTGCACTATGAATCGCATTTATTGGCGTTCTACTTAAAAGTATGGTGGTAGTGGCAAATACTATCAAAGAGTTATGCTCGCGACTTGGACCGAGGTCGCATAGGAAAGCAATTAGAATTTTTTTGCAATCATCGTTTTAATTTATAGATCTAGTTTCATAATCATAGTGTCAAAACAATGAAATTTGCAGATTTTTTGCTTAAAAAACGTTCATTTTAAGTGATACGAGTAGGAGGATTGAATTTAGAGAAATCTTGGTGGTCGGGATTGGTATGTGAGACCAATAACTAGATTATTGCAATATAAGTTTGTCAAAAAAATGTTGTCAAGTTTGTCAAATGAATGACTTTCATTTTTTTTACAAAATTTTTTGGAAAAAAATGAAATTATTATTTGTATGACATGAAATTTAATTGAATATGAAATTGGACATGAAAATTTTGGATTTTGTTATGATTTTTGAAATTTGGAATAAGTTTTAATTTAAAAGTTTGAATTTTTGTTTTTATTATAATTTTTAAAATATTTTTGGAATTTTGAAAGAAATAAGAATTTTTGATTTTGAAATACTTTCTCGGATATCTAAATGGTTTTTGAGGTTTTTGAGTGGTTTGCTGATTGTATCATCTTTTCAGTAAATTATGTTAGTTCATGATCTGTTATAATTTTCCGGCAACCGGGTGATGTTTCGTGCTAGTGTTGTAATGAATTTTTAAACAGAGATAAAAAATACTTGTACTTTAACAAAAAGTTATGTTTGATATACATCGCTTCCCAAAACTAAAAACCATGTCCTCATAAAAGTTTTTTGCCGAAAACTATATGAAAATCTCTAACCCAGACCGAAGTCTTGATATCTCAGAGCCTCAAGATTTCAGCCCCTTCATATTTTATTTTTTTAAAATTATTTACATTACAGTTTTGTTTAAAAAAGAAATAATATTATTTATTTAAACTGTATTTGTTTGACTAAATCAAAATTTTGTGACACTTTACATGTTTGATCGATTTTATAAAATAAAGTTTGGAAATTTGGTCGATCTTATAAATTTAATAATTAAATATCTTAAATTTGTTTATAAATCTGTTAAATAAATTATATAATCAACAATTAAATAATCATTTAATAAATTTTGTGCATTGCTTACAAAAACTAGTGTGTATGTTCGCAAGTGATTACAGCTCGCTATGCTCGTGCTGCAAACCACGCTCTTGTTTGAAAAACGCATTCGCACTAGTAATACAATCTTCTATTTTTTCGTTTGAATATTAGTTCAAAATTTTATTTGCGTTGAACTCTTTCAAGAAAATCATTCCAATAAAAGTCAAACAAATATCATCATTCCTTTTGTTTTCTTTATGAAACTATGGTTTACGAATTATGTTTTCTTTGACGATTGAAAACATGCATTAACTTTAGAGAATATTTATAATATTTTTGTCTAATGTAATATAAATATGCATATTATAAAGGTTAAACGAATAAAACATGAGGATTTATTTTAGAATTCTAAGAACCCCAGAAAATCGTAATTGTTGTTTAAGATGATAAATTGAAGTTGTTTTAATGATGAGGGTACTTCTGGACAATGATAGGGGAAAGTCTTTAGACAAAATCAAATTAATGATAACATAATCGTTTAATTTTTTAATATGAATAAATGTTTCTTCCGTTATGCTATCATAGATAGGCTGGATCACATACAACATCCTAACATCCAAAAACAATCCTAGAGCACTTTGTAATGTAAATTAAAACAAAATTTAATATCGTGAAATTATTAACGACATTCACCATCATCGTGAAATTTATTGAAAGATACCTCAAATACAAGACACTACAGTGTTTATTTATGACATTATTGATTAAAACTACGATATTCATGGCGCAGCTTGAACACTTATTTCGTAGTTCATTGTTTTGAAATATTTACTCAATTATATCTCTAAAAGTTCAGAATAATTTTTTGCATTTTTTCATGACAAAAGGCGATCGAAAAAATATTATTTGAATATTTATTTTTTGTACCAATTACTACGGACGAAATGGAAGTTTTTTCATCAATTTTCTGTGACATTTGACAATAATTTGGGTTAATTATTAATAACGAAAAAAAGGGTTGTCTGATGAACGTGAAAATTAAAAATATAAGAATTTGTATTGAAAAAGTCAGAATATTGACAGGAATTCATTTATTTTTTTTTAATTATAATTTTTTGTTCATTTTTTTGTTCGTTTATTTTTTTTTTTTTGAAAGAATAATCAAGAGTAATTTAATTTGAATATTGGGCGAACAAGAATGGAAAAAATAAAATTAAACATTTTACTGATGGTAATGATGTACAAAATTTAGAAAAATTTATCAATAAAAATAATTAAATTAATGAAGAAGGTTGATGTTATGAAAATGAAGGTATTAATTTTTTTATTTTAAAATATTTCTTTTAACCTTTTCACGTTTTTATATAGTCCAACAGCTATAAAGCGATTGAAATGAGTATGACGAAAATTGCATTAAATTGGAAAGATATAATTATAATAATTTCATCCTGGTTAAATAAAAAGAACTAAAGTTGTTGTAATATTCTTCTATAGCAGGCTCTACAAGTTTCACATAAAGACGAGACTTGTTCTCCTAAACAACGATTTTTATTTTGACACTATATTCAAATTTATTTAGACACAACAGCACGGTGCTTATTGAACTTTTGCAATAAGCATCACAATTAAATAGTATACACAGACAAAACGTAGGAATACAAACAAATTTGATAAATTTAAAAGTATGTATACTTAACGGCCAAAGTACGTTCCGTCGAGATTAATCTCCAAAATCGTTAACTTCAGAAATCGTGCGATGTCAGGAAAAGAATAATATGTTAATCGACTTACTTTATATCTATATACTTTGACTGGGTGAGTATCAACCGTTAAGTTTATTTTTTTTTAACAATGGTTTTATTAATTGGAAGAAACGAGAACAACAAGGATTGTCAACAACCGGAAAATGTGAATTGAAACTACGGCTTCAAGAAACTATGATGGGCGATGGAACAGAAGTAGATAATTGCCAGTTAATATTAGTTACAAGTCACCACCACGCAACGCCCTACGGTCATTCCTAAAGAGTTTATAACCAGAAACAGAAATGGTGTCATTAGGAATGTAACTTTTTTTCAGATACCTCAACTTAATCAAGATAATTACCTTCAAAAATACAACACACACACACATACATATCAGGTGGATAAAACACCTTAGCAACACTTCCCGCCGTTTTGAGGTTATAACACACCAATTCAATATATCGTCACTGTTATGCCAGAGTCACAAATGTGCAAAATTGTAGTTTTAAGATAATTGCATTTTAAAGTTTGCAAACACTACTGAAATTCAGTTTTTTTGTTGTTTTTTATTATTCCAGCAAATTTTTTTATTCTTTGAACGCACTTTCGTGTCTTTGGCAAAGAAACGAATAATCAATAGTGCACATTCGCTCAGGTAACTATTTCACGAATGATTAAAACACAATCTTAAAGAGCGAGCCAAAGACACGAATGTGGTACATTAGTGTCTTTGGCATTTTAGAAAAAATTATATTCACACTTTGGTGATTTTAGAAGTTCATGTTTGACCATGAAGCACTTTTCATATCACATTCGTGTTTCAGGCTCTGAATTCCACGACAAAAATAAGTCATATTATTATATTAGTGAAAAACTTGAAATTATGCACATTCGTGACTCTGACATTACCATGACGATACGTAAGCCGTAATATCAGGAAACACAGCACAAATGTTTATACGATAACAGCATAAAAATTCAATATATGATTGAATATAAACAGCAACTTCGATATAATATTTAAAGTATAAAAGTGGGTTAAAATATTCTCAATGAGTCAAAACATGTTTTACTCCAATTTTGCCATTTGCAAAAAAAGTCCAGAATTATTGTCCAGCTGGCAGAATACTTCTTTAACAGGCTTAGAAACTCCAACGGTTGATAGTAGAAATTTCCCGTACAAACACAGCGTACAAAATAATACACTATGATAACACTAAAAACTTTTTATTTATAATTAAAAATAACTTTGTAAACGAGAGATTACAATTAATTTTATCACTTAAAACAATCGCGTACCAACTTAAACTGTTAACACAATCGGATTCTAATTTGAACTGTTTGCACTATCTAAGCTGTATTCTGTTCTGCAAAAGGAATTCCTTAAATAGAAGTTTAAGGAATGTTTAAATTATTCGATGTCAAACAAAAATTTATTTACATGGAAAACTCGAGAATTTCTAAGAACCATCGACATCGTTATTATTTTGCTTGTATTTTATTTAAGGTTTTGGTTTTGGTTACTTAAAATTAAATAAACGTTTTTTATTGTAATTATTACAAAAAAGGATATTATTATTTTTATATTGTTCTTTATTTTCTTAAAATTGTTTGTATATCTTAAATGTAATCACATTAAAAATTTTTCGTATATCTCAAAAGTTTTTATATTTTACATTTTACTAAATTAATCACAAAAAATAATTATTTTCAAATAAATTTCATACAATCGCGTTAAACAAAACTAAACTCGATAAATCTTTATTGTCTTTTTAAATTTCAGAAATTAATAAAAAATATTAATTTCTAAATAAAAGTTTTTAGTTTCACTTGTTACTTAAAATCGCCAAATAAAATCCAAAATTAATCGCCTTTAATTAAAACTCCAAATCACTTAGGTTGATCGCCAAGAAAAAAGTGAAATTAAAAAATTTTATACATCTAACATTTGTCATATTTCGCGGCAAAAAAAATAATCGCGGGAAAATAAATTGGGCTGAAGTATAATTGATTTTAGAGAGTTCGGAATTCAGGTTTTATAGTTTTGTTACGATATTATAGTTCAAAGAAAACATTTCGACATTTAGGCGTAAACACCAGTGATGTAAATGATTTTGAGTTTTGATATTCAAATTTTGTATAGGAAAAATTGAGGTTGGATACGATTTTGTTTTATATTTCCTTATGATTATGTAGTTTTGTAACATTACCCTCCACCTAATTCTTTTTGTCCCGAAAAGTTTCTACATCTCTTCTGCAATTGTTGAATCCAAATTGTGTTCTTGCTTTTTCTAGTTCTCATATTTTATAGCATTATTTGCTGTCGTTTTTAAGACAAAGGTCATTACTTTGTTCTGTGTTGACCCAAATAAATTCTCATTAATTTTGAAGTTCCTCTTATGTTTTCCATTTAAATTTTGAAACTCTCCGCAAGCCTAAACTATTTCTGTTTTTCTAATTTTTGACTACAACACGTTCGAAATTGAAACCCTTAATGTCACTTCATTAAATTGCTCACACTAACTACTTCGTTATACAGCCGCCTTTGTTTCTTTTTCAGTTTCGCTCTTGTGTTGACTTCTGCATAGTTTTATGTCTTTTTCTGGTTCTAGATTTTCCAGTGCTTTGCATTGCTGTTCATCACTTAGCATATCTGACTAATCCCAAATACAAAATCGAAGATAAATGCCTTCGTCTTCATAAACTCTATCCCTAAAATGAGTTCCATAATATCTTTCAATAGTACCTCTTATTGATGGCAGTTGTTCCTTATCCTCATTTTAGCGATCCTTGTACCTGCTATATCAGCGCATTCTATAGTTAATGTTTGCAGTTTTAATCCATCTTATAGCTCCAAAACGTCATCAATCAAACTTTTGAGTACAAGTGTGTGAGGTAAACCTGTATCCAATGCCACGAAGCAACTTTAACCTTCAATCTGTCCTTCGATAACCAAGCTATCACTATTTGCTGTCATTACCAAGCTTTTTGGACTTACAGCTGGATTTTCAATGGGTTTCCGTTGAGTTGAGGAGATGTAGACCTATTCCAGCAGTCCTGTGAGATATGACCCGATTGTCTTCACATCCAAAACAGCACTTTTCTGCTGCGTTGCAGCTTTCTTTTCTTCAGCTCTTCTTCACAGACGACAACGATCTCTCTGCTTTCCCATGTTTCTTGCACTTCCGTGACATCGTACCCACTTCATCACATAAACCAGCAGTTTATGTCGCTTTTATCTTTGTGTGCTAATACTTCAACTCTGATGTTCTTCTTTACATCACTTATTCTGCATCCAAAAGATGGCATACAGATTTCAATCTGATCCACCTCCGTCTCTTTGTTCCATCATAAGACGGTGGTTTCAATTTGATGTTTGGAGCTCATGATTGTGAAGACAATTTTGTAGTAATTTTACAAGTTTCAACATCTTGCAAATTCTTCTTGAAAGCTTCAACTTACGATATTGAGAATCTTGAATTTTTCTTTGTATTTTAAAACATTTCCATCAAATGCTGTTGAAATTTAGAGAAGTTTCTCCTCCAAGTATTGATGTATGCTGATGTTCAACTCATTTATTTGCTGGGTTATCTAATCTCTACTTAAAGCTACTATTCTAGTAATTTGTTCATTGTTAGTAGCCATATTAGTGTTGACTTTCTCTAACTGTTGGATGATGTTAAGACTTTGTTGATCAATCTTTTGATTCCACTTGTCTTTTTCAGCAGCTATATGTGGTTTTACTATATTTAATTGCTGAATGCTGGTGCATATAAGCATTTATGACATCCAGTTTTTGATTCATGTTTAAATTTATCTGTTCCATCATAGGCATTAGTCGCGTAAAATTGAAGTTTGCAGGTAGCAGTGAAGTGTTGTTTCCGTAACAGAACTTTTTTCTTGCTTACGTAATTCTGTATCACTGTTGGTTGTAAGTGTGGTGTTACTAAATGTATTTTTCTTCCAAAATTAAGACCATATTCATTCTTAGGTCTCAGGATTCCAATACCTTGGAGTATCTATTTTTTGAAGTTGTTTATTGTAAAAAATATTAGTAATTGGTGTTGTCTATCGCTTTGCTTGCAATTTAACCTCCCTAGAGGAAGTATTGAGTACTTTTATACACCAGTATTAAAGTTTTATCTTAATTTTCATTAATGTTAGTGATCTTGATGTTCCGCATACTTCTTCATTCCCTTATGGCAGATACAACTGGGTTGTAGCAGATGATCCCTTGGAGGTTGCTGGTTACAAGCCTACTACACAGAGAGAAAAAAAGAGTTAAATTTGATAAAAAAATCATCAAATTGATGATTTTTGTATATCAATATATGGACGAGAATATGAGTTCTCAAATTGATATAAAATGCTGCATCAGATTGAACTTTGGTTTATTTTTTTGAGTTGATGTAAATCTACTGATTATGATAAACAAATTTCTTATTTTGATATTATATTCTCAATATTATTCTCAAAGCTTATAAAATTGTTGTATCAAATCAATACCAAAAGTATCAATTTAAGATGGAGTTGTATTTCTTCAAGAATTTGAGCGGAAGAACTTGAGAAACCAAAAGCTCATTTTAAGAAATTCTGATCATTTTAAGAATTTTTTTGATCGACATGATCGTATGTTACTTTTGGTATTGATCCGATATATTTCATTTTGAATCAATTCGTTATCATTTTAAGAAAAATGTGTTCTCAAATCGAAGATGACAATATTTGGTTTGAGAAAAGATTTTTCTCAATTTCAGTGGGAATGCGGTACGTTCAGCGACACCCACAAAAGCAAGTAAAAAGCTGCCTGTCAGGGTTTTTAAGCCCGCGGGAAGATTTTTACATGCTTCGGTATTGCTAAATGTATCGGACATGCACTCGATGTTGTACGGCTATTTAGATTGACTTATGGCTGTCAGAGTTGTTTCTTATCACGTAGACCCTTAAGAAACATCACTACTGAGACAGCTATTACCCGTAAAATAGCAACCTTGGAAAAATAAGGAACTGGAATAAAACTCTCAATCCACCGATGTTCAATTAACCTTAAACGGGATAAAAAAATCACTATTTTTAAAAAATATTCTTTTATTTTAAATAGATCATTTAAAAATAAATTAATTATAATTTTTAATTTTTTTTTTATAACGCATTTTGTACAAATGAGCTAATCGAATTGAGAATAGTCGGCTTCCACATTCCTTTCTTATTTGTTGCAGGAATTCTTGTATTTGGTCTCGTAGCGTAGTGAATTAATTTGAACAGTTTTAACTGTCGTAGCCCTGTAAAAATTTAAATAAAAAATAAAATTAAATTACTGAAGTGAATCAGATAAATTAGTTAAAGTTTGCTGAAATAAGTGACTTCTATTGAGGGAAAAAATCAATCCACTGCATGCGTGTTGTAAGAGGCGACTGAAATGGTGAGTTGTAGCGTGGCTAACCCTATTTCATCATAAGCCCACCTGTGAGTTGAGGTCCCCTTCTTCAAAAAAATCAGCCCACTGCACTCATGCGTGTCGTAAGAGGCGATTTTCCTCGTCCCGTAAAAAACTATTGTTAATAAAAGACAACATAAACCTTGGAATGGAACGTCTTTCTGGTTTAGACCTCCCTTGCTATTGAGAACACTGAGAACGCTTGAGAACACTCACAACACGTGAGAACACTGTTCCAACCCGGAAGCCTCCAGAATCTGATTGGGCAGGCAACAGAATACCAGATAGATTTTTTTTATGGATGCGATGAATGTTTCGGTAATGAGACAGCTATTCGCCTACACAAACAACACTCTCGGTTCCCCATGAACTCCCATGCAGGAGTCATGCAACCATGATAAAAATTGAATTATTTAAAAAAAACAAAGAACAAAATTAAAAAGGGGAAAAAAACAATAACTAGAAAATAAAGAAGAATAATAATAATAATTTTTAAAAAAAATTAAGTATAGGAAAAAAACAACAAAAAACAAATGGATATGGGATAAGAGAAATAAAATACTGAAGGGAATGATTACCCTGTACGATATCAAAAGGGTAGGAAGGGAAACAGGAGGAATATGATAACAGTGTAGACTTAAAAGCAACTGCCGAAAGGAATGGTTACCTCGTGTGCCTGAGGGGCAGTAGGTAGTTTTATACCGTCCATGCCCTGTTTGCGTTAGTTCGACGACTAACGACGACGTCAGTTGTGTGAAATTGTGCTGAGTAATTTTTTACACTGCAGCGGGTGCCCAACTAGCAAACTTACTTCTCAATTTGGAATTATATAAGTTTTAGCTTCAATAAAGCTTCGCTTAAGCTTCTAAGTGTAAGCTAGTTATATTTTACTTCTTTTAAGTTTCGATATACAACTTCCACAGAGAAGTTCTCCGCACCGCCAGAATGAAAGCTTCTAAAATATTTCTATATTTAATATAAGAAACTTTACCGAAACTTATCTACAGATTACTAAATAGAGCTTCCGAAAAAAGGTTATAGAAGTTATAGCTGTCATTAGGATTGTAGTTGTTTCGGTTGTAACTCTTTACAGATCGTATAGAAGCACAGCTGTCATACTATAAAAATTGCTTCAATATCTGAAACGAGATATGTCAAACTGACGGAAGCTATTGCGTCTATTATTTCAACTAAATTTAGATGTAGAAAATATAGAAAATAATTCAGGGGATTACTTTTTATGGAAAAAGATATGTGACATGTAATTTCAATGGCTTTATACGAAATTGAAGCTTATACGAAATTGAAATCCTTTCGTTTTTGTCAAAAAGTATTGTGCATAAGGTGGTTTTTGTTTTTTAATCTATTATTTAGACTTATTTTGCACAAGGCGGGAAAGGTGGGAAAAGTTCTCCAAATGGCCTTTATCGAAACTGCTTAGAAATTTTAAAGAAACTATGAAGGTGGGGAAGTTAGTTTCGGTAAGACTGTTTAGTGTTTTAAAAGAAGTTAAAATGCTAGTTGGGTGGTCACCCTCACTCTCGTTATTTTGCTCTTCTGGCCGTCAATTTAGAATTAATTGTATTATTTCAGGTTAGGTTTTTCCTTTAGTTGTATGGCCCCCCATTAATTTGGGGAGCTCAAAGAGAACGAAGAAGTTTTTACTTTTTGGACGGTAAAAACTTCTAGTATCTAAAAATTCAACGGGGTATAAAAAACGGCATCGTAGAAGTCTTTGTATTTCTGGGACTTGTTTAAGGCTGGGAGGAGCTTGCCAAGGACCGACCGGGCTGGAGGCTTATTGTTGTCTCTGCTAAGTTCCTTAATGGGACATAAAGCCGAAGTGTGTTTTGAAAGTTGTGAAATTAGTGGCGAAAAATATCTTTTTTGAAACATTTCACCAGAAACCCATATACTTATAAACATACCATAACTACACTCAATAACTACACACTTTTCATGATCTAAGACTGCCTTGCAAAAGATGAATGGACTGTACTGAATTATTTATTTTGGACTTTATTTAACTAGTATAAAAGAATCAAGTTAATGCGTAATCAAATTAATGCATTCAACTATATATTATGTACCGTTATAGCTTAATTGTGATCAAAACTTGTTTACCTGGGTCAGTTGGCATATCGTTCAAATCCTTTAGACTTTGCTTATCTATTAGTTTGCGTAGCACTGGTACCATAACTTCGAAAAAATGTTTTGCCTTCTCCAAAAGTTTTTTATGTTTATTCGGAAAGAGTCTTTCAAAATCTAAATCAATCTGTAGAAAAAAAAAGAATCTGTAATTCCAAAACAGTCTTAAAATGCCTTCAACTTCAAACTTACCAAAATGCTAGCATTATAGCATTTCTATAAAGTGGCCAGTCATTAAAAAATGTTTTAAAGATTTATCCTTTGCTTCTTTAAAGTCCCTTAGACGACCCTCACAACTCCGTATCCACGGCTCTTGAATGACAGGTAAGGTTTGCTTCAGCTCTTGAAATTCTTTTTGATCATATTCAGTAAGATCAACCGTCGAAGAACCTAATATTAAAAATAATATAAAAACGAAGTCTAATGCGATGCGATGAATGAATTGAAATGCGATGAATTTTTTATACAAATTGTATAATTTCCTTTTGGAATTTTGCCATCATAATAGTTATAGTTTTAAAAACAAAAAAGTCAGACAAGTGCGAATAAAATTCGCTCGTCAAGGGTTCCGTGAATGTAAAGAAAACAATATCAAAATAATTTACATAAAGTTGTGTTGTAAAGGGTTTATATTGCCAGACCATAGACACATAAAAACTAAATGGTTCATCGTAAATATCAATAGTTAATGTCAATCTCATCTAAATTGATCGAAATGATATAAAAAATATTACTTTAGGTTAAATGATATCCATAGCTATTTATGGTAGCTAAGGAACGACTCAATTCTGTTAAACAACGACGAAATTTAGGGGTGGAGTGGTGTTAACGCTAAAAATAGGACTTTTTTGACAATAATTCAAAAACTGTGCATCGCAAGATTCTAAAATAATTGTAATGTTTCTTAATTTTGGTGTTCTTTCAAATGACACTCATGCGAGCCAAAAAACCTTTTTTTCACGATTCCCCACTCCTATTCCCTAAACACGTAGAATTAAAACTACTTGAGGCTTCGCTATATTTTTCGTTAAGGGTTTATCAAATTTCCTATCTCTATGAATTTTTTCAAATTTTTCTGTCAATCAACGAAGAAACGTATAGGGGGGAGGGACCAACTTTTTGTTGCACTTTTTTGAGAATAAATCACAAACGGTGCATCGCAAAATTCTAAAAAAACTGTATTGTTTTTTAATTTTGGTGCTCTATCAAATGACATCCCACTCATGCGGGTCAAAAAACAATTTTTCACCCTTCCCCATTCCCATCCCCTAAACACATAGAAATAAAATCACTTGAAGCTTCGCTATATTTTTCGTGTTCCATAGAATTATAGGTTCATCGCTTTACTAAAATTTTCAGTTCTTTCTATAGCAACAATTTTTTTGTGTTAGATTACATAAGTTCGACATTTAGGTCGGTGCTTGAAAAACAACGTATAATTTTAACAATATTTAAAATTAACAAAAGATCAATGTTTGACTTAAACAATAGCATATTAAACAAATATTAACCCTAAAATAATTGCAGGTTATCGAACTTAACATTCAATTAAAACTCAACATTTTCTAAAGTTATACAAGAAATTTAATAAACCAGTAATTATGAATGGATTACAAACGTGGATCTTAACACAAACTAACAAATCACATCAATCTGATTTGAACCTTGAGAATTTACGCCACCTTTTGGGCCCACTTATGGCATACAATACAATACAATATACAATAGATAGTAAAGGACCGTGATAATTTTGAAATAAAGTCTTCTTTCTTTTGGATAACTGGTTATATTCACTCTAAAAGAGTTGCAAAATTAAGAATTGCTCTAAGAATCAGTATAAAGGATGACATGACTAAAAATGTACACGCCAGTCCCACTCGATATTGCTATTCGGGTTAAAAAAGCTTTATTTCACCTTACCATTCCTACTAGGGTTTCTCAAACGGGATCCCGGGATCCCGGGGGTAAAATTTCATCCCGTTTTCCCGGGATTTCATCCCGGGATCCCGGGCATCCCGCTAATTTTTATTAACATATTTTTTTACTTTTTTCAAAGATATTAAAAATTTTCTCACTGTAAAATCGAGTAGTTTTTAATTCTTTTCCCCTCTGTAGTAATTAATTTCGTTCAAAATTAGGAAAATGTTTTTTGACACATATGGTGTCATGGTTTTTTTTGACACATATGAACACAACAAATTAAAACCAATAAAGCTTAAAATAGGTAGATTTTTCTGAGAAATCTACCTAAAACTTGCGCTTCATTTCTCTTAATTTATGTTTATTGGTTTTCTTATGAAGGCGATTAATAGAGGAACGAAACATGTTTACAATGTGATTTGCAATGTTGTCTGAATTTATTTCATTGTTAGCACAAGTAACTGAGTTTGAGCCATCCAGCTTCCGAAGAAGATTCCAAGCTGCCCTAATAGAATGGGAAAAATCAATGTTTTCAACAGCGTTAATCCACTTTTGTTTCCTCGCGGTGTCCAGTGAGTATATTAAGTCATCAACCACGTCTGCCTCACCACTACTAAGGTGCGCCTCAAATAATAAATATATCGCTCTCTCTACTCCATCCAGGAATGTATTCTTCACCGGAAGTCTCTTGGGATGCATTTCTTTGCAGTTAAAATGATGGTTCCTACGAACCTATCGTAATTTTTAGGAATGGGTTGGATCTAGTGAATCACTGCATCCAACTCCGACCCATATTTAGCCCAGCCAGTTTTGTGAAAATTGCATCTAGGTTGAGGATTAGAGTTTACGTGTGGGATTTGAATACCTACCTCAAAAATTATTGAACGATGTTGAGAGCGTGGCAAACCTTGTAGGACAGCCCTAGATATTGCAATAGGGTTGCGTTGTTCGTTTTTTGTGGAAAAACAGAGGTCGGGATTGTAATAACTTGGCCATCTAGCAGATCTAAAGCTTTTCATGTCTTTCGTATCATATACCAGAAACATGTTGTCGATTGGTCCCATCAGTTAGTTGTATGCTATTGGGATTGTTATTTGAGTAGGACCACTGATTGTGATGGCTATTAAAGTCACCAACCTATATTGCTGGGTGGTGAAATAATGGTAGAGTATCAGCTGGCCACGCTGTATTTAGTGGTTTATTTACGTTAACAATCTTCGTGATCAATATATCAACAACAATAAGATGTATATCGTTGTCTGTCTGGTGTCAGTAAATGGGTGCAATTCATGATTTCTGACTTAATATACGTGCCAGATCCATATGTTTGATGGTAAATAGCAGTAATTAGTTTATAACCAACAATTTTTCCTCTATAGGTAAGTTGATCTTCATCTGTTGCATGCGTTTCCTGCCAGAATTACAACGTTGATATCAAAATAATAACTTTAATAACGTTCAGTTAAACGTTCAGTTTTTGACTTGCTAATGCTTTCAATGTTCAAGTGAATTGCAAAATACGGACTGAGGGTCCAATATTTTTTGTCTTATGGTGCTGAGAAATACCGTTGTTATTGTGATTTTGATTTGTTTGTTTCACAGAACATGTATCATATGAAGTTAAAAACATCACAAAAAATTGGTAATTTTTGAAGCAACTAAGCAGAGTACAAATAATTTAGATTATACAATGCACTAATGACTATCACACCGACATCTATTGAATCGGAAAGAGCTTTTTCTGCGGCAGGACATTTCGTCACGAAAATTCGGACAAAATTGAGAGATGGCGCCATTGACCACCTAATTTTTTGAAAAATGGTTTAAAAATTAGTATTATGAATTGATTTTTGATTTGTTTTTAGAAGAATACACTTGTATATTTAATTTTTGCAGTTTTTCTAATGAAAAATAATGGAAATTTAAAAATCAATAGCGCATTTTTTGTGCTGTTTTAATTTTACACATTTTTCTACCACCTAATTTGAAAAATCTAGCTTTTAGTGTTTCCCGGGATTTCCCGGGATCCCGGGAATTTGACATTTTTTGTCCCGGCTTCCCGGGATTTGAATTTCTACGGGAAATGAGAAACCCTAATTCCTACCCTTTCAAAACGATTAATAAATATTTGATACACGGGGGGACGGTATGAATTTTGAACATTTTTGATCATAACTCAAAAACTGTGCACCGCAAAATTCTAAAAAAAATTGCAATGATTTTTAAATTAGGTGCTCTTTCAAATGACACTCCATTCGCTTGGGTCAAAAAAAGTTTTTTTTTACCCTCTCTACCCCGGTGCCCTAAACACACAGAAATATAATTATTTGAGACTTCAGTATAATTTTCATACAAAATTTACCAAATTTCCTAGCTCTGTAAATTTTTTCAAATTTTTCTGTCAATCAGTGTCGAAACGTAGGGGGGGGGAACGGTTTGAATTTTGCACTTTTTTGTCCATAACTCAAAAACTGTGCACCGCAAAATTCTAAAAAAAACTGCAACGAATTTTAAATTAGGTGCTCTTTCAAATGACACTCCACTCGCTTGGGTCAAAAAAGTTTTTTTTTTACCCTCTTTACCCCGGTCCCCTAAACACACAGAAATATAATTATTTGAGACTTCGCTATAATTTTCATACAAAATTTAGCAAATTTCCTAACTCTGTGAATTTTTCCAAATTTTTATGTCAATCAGTGTCGAAACGAAGGGGGGGGGACGGTTTGAATTTTGCACTCTTTTGTACATAACTCAAAAACTGTGCACCGCAAAATTCTAAAAAAAACTGCAACAAACTCTAAATTAGGTGCTCTTTCAAATGACACTCCACTCGCTAGGGTCAAAAAAGTTTTTTTTTTACCCTCTTTACACCGGTTCCCTAAACACACAGAAATATAATTATTTGAGACTTCGGTATATTTTTCCAAATTTTTCTGTCAATCAGTGTCGAAACGAAGGGGGGGGGGGAACGGTATGTTTTTGACAATAACTCAAAAACTGTGCATTGCAAAATTCTAAAAAAAATTGCAATGATTTCTAAATTAGGTGCTCTTTCAAATGACACCCCACTTGACCACATTTTAAATAGTGTTTTTACCCCTCCTCATTTCCACTCCCTTAATAAATCTAATTATGAGAATATGACACTTTTATATATTTTTTATTAAAACTGTACTAATTTTTCTATCATTCCAAATACATTTGAAAATTTTCGATCAGTTAGGTTCGGAGCTAATCGAGTTAAGAAAACACGAAAAAAACGTCATTATTCAGAATTATGCAAAAAATGGTGAGGTGTAAAATTCCAAGATAAATTTTTAAGGAATACTGAAATGAAGCCCTTTCATATGATACCCTACTTGAATCTATAAAAAAATCTATTTTCTCAAAGGTCTCACATCGAACCCCTGTAAACCAAACGAAAACCACTTTAGTTTTATTTGTATTCGTCATTTCATGTGGACAGATTAGTTTTATACGCACCTCAAATTTAAAGTCCATAGCATTTATAGTTTACGAGATAATCGATATAATGTGAAAAACTCGTTTTACTCTCACCAATAGTGTTCCGTATAAAAAACGGAACCCTAAAAACACTGTTAGATTTAAAACTTATTTTAAATGTTTTTAAAACTTTTCATGCAATTTTTAACATTTTTTCATGCAAGCATTTAGTACTTTATACTTTAGAGCTTTAGAGCTCAGAAATCGATAATATCGGTTGATTTCGGAATTTCAATAAATTTCGACAAGAAACCATAATGTATGTATTTACCCAGAAATTTTTGCCCCCGTTTTGCTTCAAGCCAATCGTTTAAAATATCCGATTTTCACCTTCGATTGACTTGAAATTTTGTGTGTGATGTAATTTAATTCAGTAATTTAAGCACCAATAGTAGCAAGTACATGCATCAAATAAACTGAACCCAGGACTCCCGGCAAACTGAATGAGCCAAACCTCGTTCTGTGCACGCAAGTTTACTTTAATGAACGCAGAAATTTAGAGAAACATGCAACTTACCTTTTGAACTCTTATTATTGCAGATTTTAAGCACAGCTAGTATCAATTCTCGCACGGACACAAACTTTTTTTTTCACAAGTTATAAAACGTTTTAAAAGTTATAATACATTCAATTTGATAGAAAAAGAATAAAATCGAGATTTTTTTTTTCTCAATTTTATCTACGTAAGATCAAATCGAAAGTAATCGAATATTAATTGTTTTCATTTCGATCTCATAAGTTTAATTTGAGAGAAAAATAATAATACTGAGAATTTTTTTTTCTCAATTTTATATACGTTGATCCAACCGAGAATAATCGAGTATTAGTTAGTTTCATTTCGATCTCATAAGTTCAATTTGAGAGAAAAGGTATAAAATCGATAATTTTTTTTCCTTAATTTTATATACGTGGATCAAATTGAGAATACTCGCGAATAACTTATTATTATCTGATCTTTAAGTTTCAAAAAGAAACAAAAAGGATTATAATGAAAATATTTTACTCTCATTTTGACATTTGTGAATCAAATAAATGATGGGGAAGTAACAAAGTGATGTGTACTTCTCTGTTGAATTTGAGAAATGGAAATCTTATTCTGATTCAAAAATTTCTTATATTTATACAGAAAAAATGAAAACGATCTTTATTTACTCAAAACAAGAATAAATGTATTTCCTATTGTTGAACAAAAACAATTCTCAACTTCAGTATTTCATTCTTCTGTAGGATGATCGAATTGATAGTTTTTTCTCACTTTTAAAGTTTTGTTGTATTAAAATGATATAAATTTACTCGAAATGAGAATAAATGTATCTTCTGTTTTTAATCATATATAATTCTCAAAAATAGTATTTTATTCACTTTTTTGTGTGATCGAATAGATAGTTTTTATCTCAGGTTTAAATTTCGGAGTATTAAAATGATTTAAATTTTCTCAAATTAAGAAGAAACTGAATTTTCTATTTTCAATCATGCACAATTCTCAAATCTAGAATTTTTTTTCTCTCTGTGTAGTATTCTTCTGGCACCATTAAAAGCGTGTGAAAACTAACGCAGACTCAAATTTATCTTTTATTGAAAGTGGTACTGGAATTTATGTGAAACAGTTTGGGTTTAGGAAATTTCATAACACTACGTTCACTGTGATTGATCTGACTGAATCTGATTGATCTGCTTGAAAATTCATCGAACCATGGATCGTAAAAGGTTAACCATACTTCTTCTTTTTGGTTTTAGCAAGGCATTTGATTGCATACATCATCTTAAACCTAATCGAAACTGAAACCCTTCTCTGACTTTTCTAACTCGTACCTTACTTTATCTTTCTTATCGACCCCAGTACGTGGTTGTTGGAGTTAATTGTTTCTATTCTAGACCATTTTATTTTGGTGTTCCTCAGAAATCTATCTTGGGTCCTCTGTTTTTTAGTATTTTTATAAATTATCTTTCTTCAGTTCTGAGACTTGCAAAGACTGTCATTCTTTAAAACTGAACAGAGTAAGAGTCAGACCATACTCTTGAATCGGTATCTTGATAGCCAGAATCTCTTTCCTGTTTTTTTAAATTTTTGATGTTCAGATTCCTTGCGTTCAGAGTGCTAGGCGTTTGGAGTCCACCTTAGATGAGACCATGTCATAAGCTGATCACATAAGTTTTGTTATTGAGAGACGGGGATGATGGGGATGATGCTTCGGCGATTAAGTTTCGTTAAAAATCTTTTCCAGCTATGCTAAGGTGCAAATTAGATCAGTCTCATCACGTTCTTTTTTCTTTATGGCTATGAAGTGTATTCGGAAGCGTCTATGGGTGCTCATAATAGGCTGAAGCTTTATTTCAACTCTCGTATTCGCTTCATCTACTTTTTTAAGAAAAGGAATCATGTATCAAATCATGAGATCGCTAATATCTTTTTCATTTTAAGCGATATTTAACGCCAGCCAGTATGCATATTTGAGAGACTATCGTTCACAATCACCAAGCAGATGAGGCACCTCATTATTTCATATCACACTTTTTTTATGCTGTAGAGCTATCGTTTGCCGTAGGGACTAGTAGGGGCGAGTTCTATTCGAGTTATTTAAAAAGTTTGCTTGGCTCACCTCATTATTCTTGGTTATCTTCTTTAATTTTGTCTAGTCTAGATGCTACGTTCTGAGCTGTTACGGTTGACTGATGCGTCTTTGCTTTAATTTTGGTTATTGTTTTGTTGACTGGCATATGAATTGAGACATAAATTATTGAATTTTTTTCTTGGTGCGTTGGTGGTGAACCAGATCGGGGAGCATGGATGAACTATTTTATTATTTATTATTTATTATTATTATAATGATACATTATTATTAGTTATGATACATAGCATATTCATAATATATAAACATAAAATTTACAGAAAGATTTAATAAAAGTACATTTTTTAAACCAAAGGTTTAGTGACAAATATACCAACATTATAAAAAATAGTTACAATAGATGTATATTATGTACAATATTAATTAATTCATTTTTAAAATACATAACATATATTGTCTTATTCTACATCAATAAGCTTAATTTTTGTTTTATTCATTTAAGAGATAACTTCAAATAAAAATTTAATATCATTAATTGTAAATAGCCATTCTTTAAGTATTTTAATAAAATGTGAATATGATTCACCATTTGATATAATATCTGATATACTTTTGAACAATTTCGGAGCTGTGCTAAGAAAATAATTGTCGAAATTAGTGGAGAAGGATCTAGGTATAAGAATTCGATTGTTGTTTCTCAAGTTGATGCTTATAGTACTTTTGAATAAGAAAAACCTCTCAGATTTACAAAACAGTTTTAAAGTTTTATACACATATAGATGTCGTAAAGGTAGTATATTAAGCATTTTAAACAAAGGCCATGAAGGAGTCCTGACATTCTTTTTGGAGATTATTCTAATAAAATGTTTCTGACATATCAAAATTGGTTTAATAGTATTATAATAGGTCCCGCCCCAACAAGAGATACCGTACTGAAGCTTTGAATCAATCAAACCGAAATACAAAGATTTTAGAACATTAAAAGGACAAAGACATCTTAAGAAATAAAAAGCACGAGAGACTGCTTCATTCTAGACAACAAGCCTTTAGTATGTTCTTTCCAGTTTAGTTTTGAGTCCAGCAGTAGTCCAAGGTATTTGAAATTTGAAACAGATTCAATCTTAAAACAACTTGAGTTACAATCATCTCCATTATGGTCAGAGTGGAAACAAGCCACAGTCTTTTTCCTATTGTCAGTCAGGCTGAAATCCATTATTTTTGTCTTATCACTAATAATCATGTAGTGAGCATCAAACCAGCGCCTTAGCAATTTGAGATCATGATTTATATAATTTGACATCATATTATCGGACTTAGGACAGTCCCATAAATAGGACAGTCCCGTAATAGGACAGTCCCATATCATCAGCAAAAGCGGTAATCCGAGAGCACTTTAAATTCAGAGAGAAAACTGAGTTTAAGTAGACTAAGAATAGAATTGGCCCCAGGACAGATCCCTGAGGAACACCAATGTTAATGATCCGAGTGTCACTAAGAGAATTTTCAATCTTAACCTTTTGTGTTCTGTCAGAGAGATAGGATTGAAACCATTTTAGAATATTTCCTCTTATTCCTGCATCGTATAATTTATGCAAAAGAAGTTTGTGATCAACCATGTCGAAGGCCTTCGTAATATCCAAGAAAATTGAGGAAACAAGATAACCATCATTTATTCCACTATAAACATTATTTAGAAAATCCAAAAGAGCATGTTCAGTGGATAATCCCTTCCTAAACCCAAATTGCGCATTGTTAAAGAATTTTTTTGAATAAAAAAAATTTAAGATTCTTGATTTCACAACTTTTTCAATTATTTTCGAAAAAACGGACAGTAAGGATATTGGACGATAATTTGATGGTAATGTTTTATCGCCTTTTTTGAATAGAGGTTTCACAATCGCTAATTTTAATTTATCAGGAAAAATGCCTTTGTCAATACTAAGATTAAAGATATAGGTTAAAACATCGACAATACAAAATATAATATTTTTAACAAGGACGCCACTTAAATTATCATAACCAGAACTGTTTGTGTTTTTTAAACTAAGTATTATTTTAAGAACTTCTGAAGCAGAAATTGGGTCAAAAAACAAACTGCAAGGCTCAATTACTCTTTCGTTTGGCATGACATTGTGTGCTGCATTAGCGGTACAAGAGTTTTTTAAATCTGTTCCAATAGATGAAAAATAATCATTTAAAACGTTCGAAATTTCTAAAGAATTTCTGGTAAATGATGCATTACCAGTTCGCATCTCTACAATGGCAAGATCAGTTTTTTTATTGTTAATTAATTCATTTACAGTTTGCCATTGCTGCTTAAGATTATTGTTATTTTTCTCAAAATTATTAAAGTAAAATTTGTTTTTCGTATCATTAATAATCTTATTGGTAATTTTTATATACTTTTTAACGTACAATTTAAATGATTCATTATCGGGATGTTTTTTTAAAGATCTGACAAGTTTATTTTTTTTATTAACAATTTTGAGCAATCGATTACTCATCCAGGGTTTTAATTTTCTAATTTTGTTTACTTTAACTATGGCATCAGTATTATTTTGTACATAATTCTCTAAAATATCAGAAAAATTATCAAACGCAATGTTTGGATCTGTTTGGCTATAGACATCTACCCAGTTCTCGCTCAATAATTGAGATTTTAAATTATCATAGTTAATTTTAGTAAAACTCTGGCTCTTGGGGACATTATTACCAAATGAAATTAGTTTATTACAGACAATACTACATTTAATAAAAGAATGATCGGTTATTGCACTATCCAAAACTGCCGTGCCAACGTTTATATCTAAAGATGGGCTTTTACGGTAAAATATGTGATCAATACAAGAAGTTGAATTTCTAGTAGGGACATTTATTAAAGATGACAACCCATTAGCACACATTATGAGCTCATACTCAGTGGCAATATTTGTTTTTCCCAAAATATTAATATTCATATCGCCCAAAACAAATAAATTCTTAGCACTTGTTACGCTCAATAAATTCTTTAGTTCATCAAGAAATATATTACTATTTATTGATTGCAATCTATAGGCACAAATAAAAGAAAAATATTCATTTTGAATAGAAAAAGTAAAAGAGAGAATATCCGCACTAACAAATGAATGATTAATAAACTTACATTCAAGATTTAATTGTTTAAGTTTATACACTATAACACCACCAGATGCATAATTATCATTACAATTTTCATATAGATCATAGTTTTCTATTGAATATAAATTAATTTCATCAGACTTAATCCAAACTTCCGTAAGGAAAATAAAATCTGGCTTTTCCTTCACTGATTCCAGATAAACTAAAAAACTATTTAAATTTTTCCTAACACTCCTAATATTTTGCATCACGAAATTTAGCTCAAAAGTATTTAAATTTACCGACATACTTTTACAATTACAATTATGATAGCCATTATTTAATGAAGACGACGCACTAATTTTGTTAAGACCCTGATTATTATTATTTATTTGATTTGACATTTAAATACTATCTAGTTTAAATTTTAATAAAAATATATATAAAAATAAAGCTTTTATTTTAAGTTACCAAGGTCTTGCAATCCTTTGATTATAATTTTGTTATCGTTTTCATCTTTTTTCATCATAATAACAGCATTCTTTATCCAGCAATATTTAAAATTAAGTTCCTTCTGTTTTTCTTTAGCTTTCCGTAGTAGAACTCTGTTATCTTGTGAGAGGCTTTCATTGATAAAAATCTTGTGATTAGTTCGGTTGTCGATTAATTTACTTGATATGTTTATTTTTGATTTCTTCTTTATTATTTCATCTTTATCATGGCGGCGGACAAATTTACAAAATATTGAAGATGCATTCGGAGACTGAGAATTAGGTGCACTAACAAAAGGTTTACGACGAAAACAGTAATCAATATCTGATTTTTTTATATTTAACTTTAAATCAGATTCATTAACAATTTTTTGTACCGTTTCATATACATTTTCACTTTCTAAATATGGAACGTTGACAATTTCAATACAATTTTGAAGAGATAGTTGTTCATAATGCTGCTGTTTCAATTTAAGATTATTCAATTCCTTTATTATTGATTGATTCTCCGTTTTCAGAGCTGCTAGAGTATTATTCAGTAACCCTAGTTGATCCTCAGTAGTTTTTTTAAATATTAATAACTCATTGTAAACCATTTCAAGCGTTATTTGAACTGGATTAACCTGCTGTGAAGATAACGGAGTGTGATCTGAATTGCAAGCATTTTGATCTGGCTCACAGAATTCACATTTCCACAATTTTCGATCTCTAAAAAAGGAATCGATGTCATTCTTTGTGAGATTAACACAGCTGGCATGAAATACTTTATGGCAAGCATCACAACATATTGTAATATGACGATTTCGATCTAATTTCACAAAACATTTATTACACTTCGACATATTATTAAAACAATTATAAACAAATTTTTATAAAATAAAACAAAACTGAAGTATTATTCCCGTTAATTAATCAATATGCAATTGTTGAAGTTGTTTTTTTTTGTATTATTATATTTAAAAAAATAAATTTTAAAGAGCAATAAAATTTATTAATAAAGCAACAATTTCTCAATCTGTCCCCCACAACGAACAAAATGAGAATGAACTGTTGTAAGATAGTGATTATTAATTAATGCTAGTAATGTTCAACAGTTTTTCTTTTTTTTTTAAACTAAGCAAAAAGTAAAAGAGACCTTCATATCTTAATTTGTATGTTGTTACGAAAATGTCTCGCTTACGACAATATGCGATTTTAACACAGATTACTCTCACAAAAAGACAACAACTTACTTTAAAATAATTAATTATAATAAATCATTCCCACTAATGTTGCATATGTTTTTTTAAGCGGCTGTACGTCATGATCTATGAGGAGTTGTGGTAATTATAGCATCGCGTATTATAATGTATTCATAAGTCTATCCGCAATCCAGTTTTGAGCAGTTACAATTACAATCTCGAGAAAAAGAGAACCAAAATAAGCCGCCCATTAATCGTAAACCAAAAATGACTAAATTTTTAAAAGTTTGTGTATGATCTCCTTACTCCACTCCTAAATAGGATGGAGATTGAAAAATACAAAAATATTATTTCTGGATATATGTAGACCATCTAGATTTCAAAAACCTCTTTCACACTGCTACGTAATTATGGGATCGTAGTTGCATTTCTCAACCCACTTGATCGCTAAGATCTGCTACATTTCTGCTTTTTCAAAATACAATCTTTTCTTTTCTTTATTTATAATAAGGATTCATAATATCATAATATTTTATCTCTATAAACATTTTAAAACTAAAACAACATAATTAAGTCAAAAGCATAGGTCATTATTTAAAATTATATCCTCCTTAATTTTTTAATTAAAAAACTATTTTGTTATTTTATTTTACATATAAAAAATGTTTAAAGTTCTTATCACTTTTTCTAATATCTGTTCATGTGTATCACTTCATTCTCTCTCTACAAAGTGAAAATTACTTACGTACAAAAATGTTTTCATTATTATTATCATTATGAATAGTGGTATAACTTTCTGGTTACTATCAACGTACCCTTAAAATTTAACAATATCACTAGCTTTAAATTGGAATTTGTTTGGGAGAATAAAGGTGATTTAGAAATCAAATTTTGTTGATATTTTTTAACTAAATCACAAAACCTGGCTTTTCGTTTATCTATTACAAGTAGCTTGATTATATTAAAGTGAGCTTTTTTGTCACAAACTGTAAATCATTTATTCTCAAAGCTCCAAAACAAAACGAAGGAGATTGAAAAGGTATGGTAATTTTTAGCTTGAGACATAAAATCACATCACACAAAAAAGAATTCAAAAATTAAAATAATATTATTATTACAAGACTGAGATAGCAAACAATTATAATTGTCATGAAGAATGGGGTTTTAGGAAAATGGAAAAATTTGTTAGAGGTGTATAAGAACAAGGAGACCAAACTGGGTACATATAACACAACACAGAAACCATAGTTATAACAATAACAGAGAACAACAAACAAAAAAATAGTAAATTGCATAACCGTAGTGGTAAATTTATTCCAATGCACAATGTAATTTAAATGTAAATCGTTTTATGTTAATTTCGTAAATTTTTAGTTTCAGGTTCACTCTTTAACAATTTACATCGAACAGATAACAACAATAACTTTAGAAAATTTTAAAGAAAAATCGTTTTTACTGAACATTATATTTGTTAGCCAAGAATAATTATTATAGACCACATATAAAAGTAACTACTGTAAACAAATAGAATACGAAGCTTTTGATAATAGCAGTTTTAGTTAAAATTGTGGAATACATACAAATTTTTAGTTAATTAAAAGTAGATTTCAACATATAGAATTATAGATGTACTGCAATGTCATGCTCCCAAAAATTTGGTGATAGAATCTATGGAAAATAATTTCTCTACAGATTTCGTTTGGAGAAAAAAAGGTTTTCGATAACTCTCCCTTAGGCATTGTTTGAAACGATTGTCATCACACCGTCATATAGTCACCAAAATGCTTACTTTTATGGATCGTATGAGAGTTTTGAAATCTGAATAAAAGCAAAGTCTAGGAAGGATGTAGTCAAGGTTCATTTGGTTCCTCGTGCAGGATACTGGTCTGCGATGTGGCTAAAATCCACTTGGGCAATAAGTCAAAAAGTTTGTTGGATGCTGTCTATATACCTAGCACATCAAGAGGTAAAATATGTATAATAAGTTTGTCAACACCTGAAGTTACTGTTCAACATATGATGACACCAAACATTAAAATCGGCATGATTACTGTTCACGCCTTACGCCGTAATGACGCAGTCACTTAGAAAAATTACAAGTAAAATTTCTAATTATACTCTAGTTGTTCTCAGCAATCTGAAATGATAGACCAGGGCCAATCAGTTTTGAAACAAAAAATTTTTAGCAGTATTTGGATGGTCAGAAAATTTAGGGAAAATATTAAGTAAATTAAACAAAATCAACTCAACTCGGTAAAAATTCCGGAAAGATGGTGCGTGGGGGTAGCTCAATATACGTTTTAAAGGCCTATAAATTGTGGCCCTTAAATTGTGCCTATTAAACATAAATTGTGGATTGATTTGATATATTAAAGAGCCTCCGTACTTCTGTTCTTAATATTGACAACTCCTTGCTCCACCAAAAACGCGTCACTCTGATCTTTTTTCTTAGTAATTGGGGAGCTGGCTCGAACACCTTGTTGATTGGCAGGTTTACCTCCGCTATAGCTTGTTCCAGCGCGGCATAGTGATTTACTGTCCCTCTAACCATTACTAGCTGTAGACCTTCTTTCAGATTCTCCTCAAATTGATCTTGTGTTCCTGGTGTTCCGAACCGGGGGTGATTCCTCTTTCGTCTTATCCAATTTAAACAGAATCATTCTATGATGCGACAAGGATGGTTCATATGAGACTCTCCAGTTCTTTATGAACTGTCCTACAATGGTACTTCCTACAGTTAAATCTAACACTTCCTGTCTTGCCCTTGTGACAAACGTGGGTGTGTTCCCGACGTTAAACACACTTAGGTTTTCTTTAATTAAAAATTCCAACAGAAACTCACCTCTTTGGTGTGTATCCGTACTTCCCCATGTTTTGCTGTGAGTATTTGCATCACACCCGATAATGAGAGGCCACTTCTGCTTGTTGCACTATTCCAGCAGCCTCTGTAGCTCTGTAGGCGTTATCAGTACCCCGTTTCCTGCACAGTATGCTGATGCTCCCATTCACTGGCGAACGAATGCCTCCTAGTGTGATGGTAGTTGCACGCTCTAGGTGAGTTTGCATTAGTATCCCATACTACCTTCACCTCGCTGTTTGCAAGGCCCTTCACCCTGTTTTCCTGTTTTTGTGGATACAGGGTTCCTGTATCAGCATGAGCCCTACCCGTTTCTTAGTGAATGTTCTAACCACAACAGTGGACGCTGCTATGGCGTGGAGGACATTCTCTTGGGCCCCAAACAGTCTTCCTGCCACCTCCATTAGATATTGCCGGAGAGAGTGGTACCTGCCCCTTCATCCATCAACAACCTCTCCTCTTCCTCGGTCCACACATCTTCGATACTACTGCAATCCTCTGCAGCAGCATCCTCCTCCTCTTCCACAACCATATTTGTCACCTCACTGGGTTTCGTTAAGGTTGCGGCTGCCGCCCCTAGGCTGTGTTGATATCTGAGGTACTCCACCCGAGATGCCACCAGCCCCCTTTTTCCCCGTACCTTCTGCTGTTGCTCTTCTAGGTCCATTGACAATGACTCTACCAAACCGATAGTTGAGGGTCTTCCCCACCCCCGATAAGGCTGTCTTAACCCTGTCGTCAATTAGTGCCGTTATTAGTTAGCTTGTGCCCTCATCCCGACTTCCTGACAGCTTACACTCTTTAACAAATAAGTAGGCGTTTTGCCCCTCTAGTAGAGCGAGGGATTTCTCCCTGGTCTGCCAGCATTCCTACGGAGAAAGACGGTAATCTTTTGTGGAATCGGAATTTCATCCCCCATTTTCATCACATGTATATGTTTACCGACTTCCACTTTTGGTAAAACAGACGCGATCCATTTTACCAGCCTGCTCGTCATCACACTCTACCACCACACACCCAGGTTTGAAGTGGATAACCCCAAACCTAATCCTATAATCGGCACATCCTATCGCTAGTTGGTTCAATAGCCTTGCATCGATTAACCCCGCACTAAGCATCGTTTGGGGATAATTCACATCCAGCATAGCCACCTTGCTTGCCTTAATAACTCCAGCAAAGCTGGTGCTTGAATTGAGATAGTGTTCCTCTCTGTCCTGGCGGGTAGCTTTCCTGGGTTTCTTTGGTAAATTGTCCTGCGGCGTGGTGGACTTTCTGACCCACTTCACGGTTTCTGCCCGACGGTTAGGGCCTTTCTTTCTGTTCCAGAGCCCTTTTTTGCGAGTCCTCCTGGCTAGCTTAAAGCTGGTAGAGGTGGTATTCTATGCCGTCTACTCTTACTACTAGCCTAAAGGCGGTAGCGGTGGTCCTCTATGCCGTCAACTCGAATTGGTACAGTGCCACTTTCTGCTATCACGGAGGCTATACTGCTCCCGGCCATAGCAGTACCACTTGCCGCCGGTACACTCCTGTCATCAGCATGGCATCATCGGCATAGCTCGGCACAATTCGCGTTGCACATTGATCCAGCCCATTTGCTAATCATGCGCGACCCACTCCACACCTGGATCATTAACACACGTGCAAGGAAAGAGCTCGTAGATCCGGAGACGATAGCATTATGGAACATATATAAAGGATTTAGGGCTTACAGTTTTAAACAGTTTGAATTTCTTTTGACTTGGTAGAAGTAATCTTTTCCCAAATTACTATCAAATATAATTGATGAGAATAAATGTTTGAGCAGCAAATAGTACGTCTATAGCAATACGTAATACGGCTATATTAAAACGTATTTTAGAATCAATTTTGAAACGAGCTACAAAGTTCCCGAAAGAACTGCTACTTTAATTTAATTTTCTCAACATGGCCAACCAGCTCAAATTAGAATCAATAGTAAGTCCAAAATTATCTATCGAATGATCAACATTCTCTGGGAAAAAAATTCCTCTAATCTAAACGAATTAGAATAAAAATGAAAGAATAGAAAATCTAGGACGTAGTAACAACAAAAGAAGGAAATCGCCAATCTCTCGATAAAAAATTCTTATTGGTGAATCTAAAAGATACTGCAACCAGGCAATTAAGAAAATCATATTGCGGTACCCAAACCGTAGAAAAAAGTTTATCGATTTAAACAAGTAATTTACTGCAAATATCCTAGTAGAGATATTACAGAAATTATGTCAACAATATATAATATATACTAGGAGGGCCCAGCGTGCTTCGCTACGCTTATAAATAAAGTTTTTGCGTAGACATTTTGTTGACGAGGCAATGAGCAATGATTTCAAAAGAAGCAATGATTTCAAAAAGTGGTTATGAGAAATGCTAGCATATAATTTTTAATTTTTCTTTTTAAACATATGAGTGAAAAATAATCGGAACTCTAGCTGATCAGTTTGGATATATGAAAAATTAGCGATCAAATAAGTTTTCAAGTAAGCTTATTTGATCTCTAACTTATTTGATCGCTAATTTGTCATATATCCGAACTGATTAGCTAGAGTTCTGATGATTTTTCATTCATATATTTAAAAGAAAAATTAAATTAAATTTGAAATCATTGCTTCTACATCAACAAAATGTCTACGCAAAAACTTTATTTATAAGCGTAGCGAAGCACGCCGGGCGCTCCTAGTATTAAAAATTCTAGCAATCAAATTTACGATCTCAAACTATCATACCAAACACATTATCCTCTTTCATTCACAAACAATATATATCTAACTAAATATTCAACGTATTAATATATAAGATAAAACAACAAAGAAAAATAACGTCCATACTCTCCTAGATCAATGCGTAGACTGAAAAGAAAATATAAAATACTATAAACAAAGAAAAGATTTGGACGATTCCATTTGATCCATTTGATTTGATTTGAGGGGAGGCAGTTGAATTCAAAAATACATTATAATATGTCTATAACTTTTTTATTTATGATCCGAAAAATCCCAAAAATCTCTCAGATTTAGGTTACACTAATATCAGTTAGTAATGAAAATTTGAAATGAGTGAAAATTCGAATAAAAAAGCCTTAGGCTGTACAAAGTACAAAGTTAGCGTATTAATATATAAGATTGTGGACAAGATCTCAGAAAAATTGCAATGAACAGCAATGTTATAGGTTGAGAAGTGGTATAACATACAATTAAAAAATAAAAGAACATTTGAAGTCATCTTGAACTCTTAATACAAACAGTTTCCGTAGAAATGAACATCAATAGATGTTTTATATTATTTTGCTAAACTTGTCAAAAAAGATTGTGTTTGTAACAGATGGATTTGTTTAGATCAACAATCAAGAACACCCAAGAGTTGTGTCCAAAAATGATGAACAGAATAATGGCCAGGCTTTTCTTTCGCAGATTTTCATGCAAGCCCTTATATTGCACTGAAAACGTGAATAGCTAGCAACCCAATATTTGCATATCAACAATTTTATTATTTTGATTTCAAAATATTGTATGAATTTTTTTACAGTCAAATTCAAAAGGATTCAAATGTGCATTTTCTGATTGAGATGGAAAACTTAAGAAAATTTAAACCTCCGAATTTCAGTCAGACTGAACGAAACCTTTCCTATCACATGGTAACAATCTCTTTTAGTTAAATATGATTGAATTGAATTGGATTGAAACTTTATTTTGTTCCCATATTTGGCTAGGCATCAAGATTCCTTGCTACCAAATTTTGCTTCCGAATACTTTGGGTAAAATTCAAAACATATACAAGCTTTAGCCGATAACTGAAAGCAAAGGCAGCCTCTCAATTTCTAAGTTTAAGAATCGCAACATTAAAGGTGAAAGGTAAGAAACGAAAAACAGATTCTAAGCAGTTACAGTAGATGTTAAAAATGCTTTTAATCAGACAATTTTTAACGTTTCAATTCAAATTCTCAAGCAACAATTTCAACCAATTATTTTCTAAAATTACATCAAATGTCTCAAATAATTTTCCTCAAAACTCTTATAAAATGGAGAAATCATCAAAGCTCTTTTTAACAATAACAAACAACCTTAAAAGTTTAACCAAGATTTTTGAAAATTATAAAATAAAACTTTGCGAACTTATATAAAAATTAAGAAGAAAAACAAAAGAAAATGCGTAACAAAATATTTTAATTATGTTAATCAGATCTCAGTTAATTTGTGTTATGATAATTTTGTTGAGGGGGCTTTGCCTACAAACATAATTAAGTAAGTAGCTAAACAATAAAGTTGCAAATTAAAAATGACAAGAAAATTTTCATAAAATGAGAAGTGAATTTATTCAAATATTGAAGAAGTGATAATTTTTCTGCGTAAACAGTTTTGGAATGATATAACGGGCTTATTATTTATTTTGCGTATGAAAATATTTTGCTGTATTTTTATTTGAATTTAAGCCAATCACATTTCAATTTCACTAATAATTTCCCTAGGACAGTTATCACGAATATTTTATTTTTTTTACAGAAATAAAAATTAATACCTGGAGGGGTTTTTTGTGATCAATTAAGCTTAAGTACATATTGGAAATCACTTGAGTTTTGCAATTCGAAATAACTTTTCATTTTCTCTCAAATTCCTTTAGAAAAAATTTTTGTGTTTCGTGCCAGGATTCGAACTCACATGTATGACGGCATATAATTTGACGACTTCAATAAATGAATATGACGAGTATGACGGTATTTAATTTGAAGAACTTCGCTAGATGAATATGACGAGCACGACGTTATATATTGAAGACTTCATTAGTTGACTATATTTACCGATATTGACTTTGATAATCGGTTATAAAACTTTCACTGATTTGACAATTATTTATATACAAGTTATGATAAACACACATTTTTTTTGTTGGTTAACCATAGAAATTTATGACACTTTATCTTCACCTGTATTCCGGCGCTCCTTCTTGGTGTAGTTAAGTTGATGTTGCCTCCTCCATGGTTGATGCAGAAAAGAGAAATATCTGTTCAAATTCCTTTAATTTATACAATTTACAACGCTAACAAAATACTAATTCTCATCTGACATATTGACTAATTTGCCAATTTGTTTCAATAGGCGTCATCTATATTCTATCACTCGAATTAAATTTGAAACAACGACGTAGCGTTTCCATGGGTTGGAATTAGTTGTACGTTGTTGTGTTTTATTTTTGTGATTTGGCGTAAACAATCGATTTAGATTGATTTTACATGATCAACAAAGATTGTTGTAAAAATAAAAAATTAACTTTAATAGTGGCATTTTACTGAGTATTAATGATTAAATTAAATAATATAATTCGTACAAAAAATTTTGATTTTCCTTTATTTGGAATCGTAACTCAATGTTTTGTTATGTTATGAAAAGGTTATATTCTGTGGTGTTTTAAATAAAAACAAATTTAGCTTCTTCAAAATTAAAAAAAACTGAAAACAAATATTGGGATTAGACAACATTTTAAGTGAAATTTGGAAGAAATTCATAAATATAAAACTATTTGGCTTTATATATTTTTTGGATTGAATATATTTTTGGAATTAATTAAACTAAATTTAATACTGCTGGAAAGGAAACAAACACAAAGGATAATATTAAAGAAAAAATTTGCAACAACAGTATTTTTTTAATAAAATTGTTAAACATTGAAGAGTTAGGATCCCGGTTAAACAATTTGGCGCCGAAATGGGGACTAGTTTTTTTGTGCTTAACATAAAAACCGGATTTGGTATTTATGAAAAATTAGAATTGTTACTGATTGTAAGATGTGTTGAGAGAATGCTTATAAGGGCCAGACGAAATTGAGCCAAAATGAATGCGAAAAGAATTTACGCCGAAATATAGAAGCTGAAACAGCACTTCCTCATCTCAATGAGGAAGTGTCCGCGGCAGTTTCTATCAGTCGAGGCTTGGCTCAACCCAGGGTTTTTTTTAAATTCAAAATTAGGCATGTTTAGTGTTAACCATAAATTATAAATTATAAGTTAACGTCTCTGAATAGCCGAAGATACAATGCCCAACTAGGGGATAGGATTAGGTTTGAATATTTATTCAGATTCTTCACGAATTTATGGACGCTAACTTCTAGATTAGTTTTTTTTATTATTGTATGTATTTTATTATTGTATGTATGTATTTGTGATTAATTGCATTTCTAGATACATTTTCCTTGAAATGGTAGACCAAAGAAGCCATCCATGGGGCCCCACCCCTAAATAATTATTGATGGTAATAGGTTGCCAATGTCCTATTATGGATATGCGATCAACTGACCGATTGGTTTCCTTCTTTATTTCGAGGAGGTTTTTGGTGGAGAATCGTAATTGCTATTGTATAGCACCTTGTGTGCTTACCAGTAATACCATTCTTCAACACCGCAAACTATTTCAATGAAGTGAAGTTGGAGCCCAATTTTATTTTTCTGGTTTCAATATTCAATGCATTTTTCTGATCATTTATTAACTTACAATAGTAACTATGACCATGGGACCTGAGAGATAGCATTAGTTTTTAATAGTAATTTATTTTTAGGTAGAGGAAAGGAAACATATCTGGGGTGGTAGAATTTGTCCGTTAGAGGTCACATTCTGACAGGTATTGGTTTGTTCTTTAAAGATGTGGAAGAATTTGTTTTGTAGAAATTGGTCATTAGTCATAATCCAGTCAGCTCAAACATGCTATTATTAGAAGGAATTCGCGAGCGTAGGATTCTTGCTCAAATGACGATGATATGTAGTATCATAATTATTTTTTTATCATCATGGCAAGTCCAGGTTTGGATAATGAATAATTAACAATTTTCTAGATATAAATAAATAAATATTAATTTTCTATAATAAATAATAAATAAATATCTTTTTTGCAAACAAATAAATAAAATAAAATGTTTGTATTCTATAATAAATAAATAAATAAATAAAAATTTTTATATTATAAATAATTAAATAATTGAAATTTTCTCAATATATTTGCAATCAAATAAAATAAAAATTGGTGGATAAAAGTTGTAGTTTGTTGTATGTATTGACTGCCTTTTTTCGCTGTTTGTTGCGCGGTCGTTGTTTGTTAAAATGTCGGTCGTTTTTCCTTTCGACCACCCGTTCTTTGGTATGGGTACAATGAATCGGCAGTTGAGTTAATAAGGGCGGTCAACACCGGCGTTGGAAATTGGGTCCATACATTGAGCAGAGCTGGCTGCCAGGTCTCAGGTCAGTAGTTCCCTGATACCTCACGGCGGTTGCAAATCGCTGCTATTTGAATTTGACTATGAACATCAGGAAGTAATTTACCCAGTGTTAAGAGAGCGATATTTGAGGAATTTTAGCACTTTACCTGATGACAAAGCGGTCTTACGAGTTCCTTTTGAAGCATAAACAGAAGCTTACTTTCATAGAAACTCTTGGAAACAAAATATGAATACTTTAAAAAAAAGTAATAGAAAAAGAACAAACAAGGAGGGAAAACTGGGTTACTGAAGCAGATGACACAACAAATAAATTGTTGATTCATCAAAAGCAATAAAATGGCAAAATTCGCTGTAAAAGCAGCCAGGGAGTTCCCATAGGAACCAACAGTCTGTGATTTTCGATCCGAGTGAAATATTAATATAAGGCAAAACAAAGATCTCTTTCAACCTGGGTACAAAATCAAAGTGCTAAGGTATCGAACTGTGGATAATAGGCATCAACGAATATTTTAGAGACATGGTGAGATCAAATGTTACATTGCATACTCGTTCTGCCTTACAAATAGCGATAGTGCAAAAGATAAACATGTGATTCCCAATCCTGCAGTCATCGCTGTTGGATAAACTTCTAATTTAGTTTCTCTGATGCCGAACAATAAGGAATGCTATTTGAAAGAAACAACTTTGGAAAAATGCATCAAAAGTGCATTAATTTTGCACAAAATTGTGTATAACACATGATGTACACCATACCATGTGAATGGTTTACGAATAATAAAAAACAATAAATATTAAATTGATGAATTTTATCTGATTTTCATCTAAAATCATGTGTGAAAGAAATTGGTGGCAGTGCAAACAAACACAAAAAACAAACGGGCACTTTTAATAATTGATTTTAAAAATTATTAAATATTTTTAATAATTTTTGTTTCCTATGTTTCATATATTAAAATTTATTTTTTAATTATATTAAGAAAATTATGGAAAATTAATATTTTTTTATATGTAACTCTAATATGTAAATTTTTTTCATTTGAATTGTATTATTAAAAAACTTTTAAACTGCTACTAAATCACTGCTACACCAGATATTTATTAAAAAACCTTAAAAATTGATGTAAAAAAGTGCACAAAATGGGCACTATGCACATTCTGCTTGTCAGGTTCTTTAAATGCGAGGAAGAAAAAAACTTTCTTTAAAATTTTTACATAACATTTTTCTTTTTCATTGTTTATTTTTCAAAAGTTTAAATTTCAAAACAATTTTTTGGGTCAGTTAAAGTCTTCGGGATCTTTATATTTTTCTTAGTAAACATTCAAAAGAATTTTTCTCGTTAACAAAATAAAACTCTTTCTGTAATTATAATATGTTTTGAGTATAAGACTAAATCTTTAGAAAACAACAAAAACAGGTAGTTTTTGATTTCCATCTTTGAAAATTAAATGTTTGAAAAATTAAAACTTACTAGTACCTCTCAAACAAACCTGGAAAACACCTTATTGAGACTCCTTTTTCAAGAATGATTTAGGATCATAACAATAAAAATCAGTAAAGATGTTGTGAAATCTGTAATGCTGTTGTTGTGATGTGACTTCGTTTTCTTTGCTTTTATTTAACATAATCGTATTTATCTTTTTAAATTTACAATAATACAACAATTTCATAAGCTGTTTCACCTATTTTTATGAATGAAAAGAACATAATAAGATATATGTCTTAAAGCAGTTCACAACAGTCATATAACTTTAGTTTTAAAATAAAAATAACATTATCTTTAGAGAAAACAAAGATTTAATTTTTTTTTAGAAAAAATTAAACTGCATAATCATACCCTAAAAGTATTAAAACACGCAAAAGCTACTCACAAAAAAAAACGTTGGCCTCGTCAATAACACCCACAAATATTTCCATACATTATAATTTCTTTCCTCTACCACAAACACAACAAACACATTCATAATAAAAATAACGAAAATCTCGTACTTGATAGTAATATAAAAATAATAATAATAATAAAAAAATTGAGAAATAAATATCACAAAAAAAATTTCTTTCTTTCTAGAACGAAAAAAAAACAAACAAGAATTATAATCACAAAAACAAAACAAAACAAATGTCTATGCCCGTCATCTAACCGAACCAATCGACGTTCACGCGGCCAAATTTTTTTCAGAGAAAAAGTAATTTCATTTATATTGACCAATCGACATCAGTATAAAAATTTGAAAAAAAAAGCTCTCAATGTGTGTATTTTTTTCATATTTTCATGATGGGAAAAGAGAAAAAACTGGACTTTATGATAAGTATAAAAAAAGCTCCAAATACCATGTGAGGAGGAAAGTTATATTTTTTTTTTTGTTAAAGTTTAAACAAAACTTCGATAGTTTTCTTTGTTGTTTTTGTTGTTGTTGGGGGTTGTATTGTTTTTATCTATCTATACACACTACAAGTGGAGCGATTTATTTTTATTGTTTACGACGAAAACTGATTATGTTGATTTGCAAAAAGCAATTTTGTTTTATGAAAGTTTGTTTTGTAAAAATAAATTCGAAATTACTAAAGAATTTTTATTTTTTTCTTTAGTCCTGGATTCAAAAATAAACAAAACCAACCGAGAAATAGAATAGTGTAACGGACGATAGTCAAAAAATTTAACAATCACCATAGTTGTCGTTTAAAATTTAGTAAGTCGATTTTTTTTTCTATTGTACTCGTATGTACAAAGTGAATAATAAAAAAACACAAACGCTCCTATTATTTACATAGATCCTACGTATGTTTATATATAAGTTTTAAAAAAATAGCCTCGCGGAGAGAAAGAAAAATTGTAATTTGAGAAGAGATGAAAAAAAAGAATAAATTCCAGAATCAAGTTGAAATAATATAATGCAAATCACATACATGAAACACACACATGGGAATTTATAAACAGAAAAAAACGTATCCTTTTTTTAAAGGTGGTTATAAAAAGGAGGAGCGAGACTTTTTTTGCTCTGTTGTTTTTTTGAGATCGAGAAATAAAAACAAAAAAAGAAAATTTAATTCACGAATACAATTTTTTTTCTTGTTTTAAATAGTTGGAAAGGGAATTCTATATTCTATTTTCGCGAAGCAAGAAAAACAAATTTTAGCTGAAAAACCAAATAAATTGAAAATGATAATTAAGGATATAATAGGTACAAAAAAGAATGATTTGGAAATTGGAAATGTTGGAAGTATCATTAAAATATATTAAATGTTTTATTACGATTATTTTCAATAATGTATTAAAGGTCCTATTTGAGTAATTTTAAATCTTTCTGAATTAAACTTGGGCTGAACATTTTCAATTCGTTAACGTGCATCGTCTAATTTTTTTAATTTAAAATGTTAAGATGCTCAATTTAATTAATTGAATTATTTACCGATAAGATAACGTATAGTCTTATGTTCAACGAACAACAAGCAAGTGGAGAAGGCAGTATGTTATGGTAAGGAAAATAGATAATTTTGATTTTTATCTCTTATGTTTTACTAAAGATTTCAATTCCAGAAATTGTTTAAATTCATTTGTTACAGTTATTGTTAGTCATCACATAGCCTCAACGTTAAACATAAATCTAAATGAAAGTGGTTAGCTTATAAATTAATAAATATATTTTCTTTGGAAGTTATCTTATCGACATATGGCTTGTTTGTTACATGTTTTTTCTTTGTTACATAGCGTATATTAGACTAATGCGTTTTTGAAAAAAAATACCAAAAACGCTTTTGGGTCACAAAGCTAGAAATTCAACAACTTGCTTCAAAGGGTGACTAAAATTTGCTTTTGATTTTTGAAATTTCACAAATATACAGTCAAAGCATGCAAAGGAAAAAACTATACCATTTATCAACCCTGGTGAGCATGAATAAATATATTTCATAAATATATTTCAAAAACAAATAAATATTGAGAAGGTGCAACAAAATTTCTTAACAAATGTGATGCACCTTTAAGAGATCGCGAAAAAGTTAACCAACGGGCAACGACGAAAACCAAATATTATTTAATCAAAATTAAAACTAACAATAACGATATACAACTGGTAAAATAACACAAACGCTAATAAATACAACAAGCTTGTATGTAGGTTTTGCATTTCTTTGGTAGTGACTGCGTTGCACAAATGGGTTTGGTTGCTCCTAGTAGTGTTCTCCAGGCAATGAGACTTGATGATGGATTGATCGAGATTTGAAGGAGCTTTTCCAATATTATTTGTATAATTTTCTTTATCCCAATACATGGATGAGTGATGTAGATACTGGGTGGACCTGTGTAAGTTGATGCCAAATGAGTTTAAGAATTGTATATTTTATTTCCACTTTAGTTAAATTGAATAATGTTGTATTCATATTTTCCTCGTTTTTTTTGTAGTTATTTATATAAAATTTAATAAAATAAGATTCCTCACATCAATTAACACAAGTTACTTTATTTTACAAATAACAAATAATTACAGAACCATATGTCTTTTTATAATTGTAGGTAACAATGAAACAATATACTTAACTTGTTTAATGTAACAGTTTTATTCAAATTTAACTAATTTCTATTCATAAATGATGTTTTCAACTTCATAGCGCACACCAAAAAACATATTACTTATTATAATTCAAAGTCCTATAATTTGGTAATTGAATAATTCGTTGAATGGAGAATGACATTACATTTTATTAATCTGAAGTTTATAACATTTTTGATACAGGCAACTTTTTTCTACTCTCACTAGGAGTTATTTTTGTTTATGTTACGGTGGTCTCCATTAATGTATTATATACCATATGTATAACGCAATGCAGTGCGTAACAAAATGTGTTTTATTTTTATTTATGGGAATTATTTTATGGAATTATTGGTACTTTTTAATATTTATAACTGTGGAACTATTTATTATTGTGGAGCTGCAAACCAGCACCACATTTCTACCTGTAAATATTTTCGTTTGAATGCACTATTACTATTATTTTAAATTCTAATATTGAAATCGTACACTATGCATTTACACTTGACATTACACTTGACATAAAGGTCAAAAGTAGTTCCATTCATTATATTGAGCAATAAATAAATTCTGTTAAAACCAAACTTAGAACCTTAAATTTTTCAGGGATCAGGTCTTTTTGCGAAGTGTCATCAAAATTACCTAACGAACGAATGTTGTATGCTACCAACAAACATTGAAACAATAAACAGGTGTTCGGGAGGACCCCACCACTTATCCCAATATTATCCAAACACTAATCAGTTGTTTGTCATTTAAGCCTCCATCTCTTTTGAAAGTGTCATTAAAGTTGATTAATGAATGATGTCTGTATGCTTCCAACAAACTTTAAAAACAAAGTGTGCAAAGTCAGCAGTTGTATGGTAGACTCCCCCCCCCCCCCCGCCACTTTGATCAATTTGTCCCAAAAGATGATAATTATCTTCTCACACTAATTGAACCCTTTTCCATAAGTTTCCTCATAATCTTTTCATTATTGTAGGCTGTAGTGTGTGCATAAAATGAACAACCGGAAGTTGAGATGCAGAACTGTTGCGAACCGTACTAAATGCTCATGTACCAAGTGAGCTTTAAAAAGAAACAGTTCCTCGGGACACCCCCTACCACTTTGTTCACTATCGCTCAAAAACTAATCAGTTCCTTGCCATACATGTTTGCATCTTTTTCCAAAGTGTCATCAAAATTCGTTCACGAACGAATGCTGTGTGCTCCCAACATACATTGAAAAAATGGTGACACAGTAAACAGGTGTTCGGGAGGCCCCGCACCACTTGTCACAATATTGTCCAAAAACTAATCAAGTCTTTGCCATTTAAGTCTCCATGTTTGTTCTAAGTGTCATTAATATTGATTAATGAATGAAGTCTGTATAGGGGGAAGTGGGGATGGTATAAACAGTTTTTACTTAAAGTTCAATAACTTTAAAACCATAAAACATTTTTACTTAAAAACTGTTTCATTGTAAAATTTCATATCTTTACTACATAAAACTATTTTTTTTAATTACGTAACTAAACATTAAGTATAAAAATTTTGAATTTCAAAACATTATGTTTCTCGTTTAAAGTATCCCCACTGGTGGGGTACTTATAAACAATGAGCATTTTTGTATGGGGCACATATAAACACCCAAGAAAACCACAATAAAATTCATAAAGTACTTTTTTTTTAAATTTTTTATTATTTATTGTGCTTCAAACAATATATATAAGCATATAACATATATATTTCTTTACAAAAAACAATATTTTTCGATTGTTGTAAAACCTCAATAAATTCAGGTTGAAAATTATAAAGAAAAAAGCAAAAATTCAATCTCATCGTATGTTTAGGTTTTGCAAATCAATATCAAAATTGAAACGGGAAACCATACGTATACCATATAGCCATACCATACGGCACATATAAACGCGCTTATACTATCCCATTTTTTTTTGTTTATATGTGCCCCACGTGGCGATTTTAGGGTTATGTTTTGAAAAACTATTCCAAGATCTAAAATTTGGCTAAAACAAAGAAATATTATGTTTCTTGAATATTTCAGCTATCAAAACATGTTGGAATATTTTTAAACATATTATGGTAAAAAAAGTTATTCGAGTTTTACAAAAAAAAAAAATATTTACTTTTGGGTTGCCGAAACACCTATTCACCAATAACTTTTGAACAAGACTGACTTCAGCTGTCAAATTCTCCTGGTGTGTGTAGTCGATCGAAGCGACATCTGTGATATTTTTGTCGAATTTTTTGATTGATGTTTTGTGAGGGAAATTAAAACTGTTTACAGTTGCCCCATGTTTATACTATCCCCACTTCCCCCTACTCATAATAAACTTTAAAAACACTGTGTGAAAAGTTGTATGGTAAACCCCCCGCATTTGTATGGTAAACCCCCGCCACTTTGATCAATGTGTCCCAAAAGATGATAACTATATTTTCACACTAATTGAAACGTTTTCCATAAGTTTCATTATAATCACTTCATTATTGTAGGCTATAGTGTGCATAAAGACACTGAAAAAACTTCAAAAAAGTATAAAAAGAAATGTTTTAGCGGAAGTGAAATTGGGATGCAGAACTATTGTGAACCGTACTAAATACTAATGTACCAAGTTTCCAATTCCCATCCAATTCGATTATTAGGTACAGATGTTATAGAGCTTTAAAAAAAAAGGTGCTCCCGGGACCCCACACTATTTTGTTCACTATCGCTTAAAATCTGATCACATGTTTGCATCTTTTTCCCAACTATCATCAAAATTTATTCACGAATGAATGTTTTATTCTCCCAAAAAAACATAAAAACATTGTGGGAAAAACCACCTGTTGTATGGTGAACCCCCAACCCTTTATCCACTGTACTCCAAAAGCTGATAAAATCTTTTTCATGTTTCTTAAAAGCTTTTACCAACGTTTCATGACAATCGATCGGTAATTGTAGGCTACAGTAGGGATAAAGACCTGGGAAAAAAAATTTTTAACCGGCAGTGACAAACTGGAGGTTGGTATGCAGAAATATTGAAAACTGTACTAAAACCTTATACACCAAGTTTCATTAAGATCATAGTCCGGAATTAGAAGTTATTCAAGATTGAAGCTTAGAGGTGTTCGGGAGATCCCCCCCGCCATTTTGTCCAAATTTAAAATGAATCCAGATCTTTCATTTCCAAGTGAACCTGTATCATTTGCCAAAGTTTTATCAAGATCCTAGGCAGAAAGGTCACCCACGCAATAAACCACCCCCCCACCCACACACAGACCTACACCAAAATTTTTATTGGCTATTTAGATAGAGGATGGTCCAAAACAAAAGGAAAAACAAAATTTGGAGTATGTAAGATTTTTTTTTCTCGATAGATTGCATTACTTCACACAATTTAATTTTTATTTTGGTGAAGTAAAAAGTAATTTGAACCATGAAAAGGTTGTTTAAGATGGAAAGCGATATTGTTAAGAGTGACTCTTTTGGAATTGATTGTAACCGAAATGATATATACTATATATAGTGTTCATTAAATAAGTAGTGAGTTTTGTTGATATAAATATTTATAACACATGCACAAAAAATATTCAATTTTGTTCTAAAGTAAAATAACCAAAAAAATACATATGCTACACATACGCCTAAATAGTAGATTTTTATACAAGTGGTGAAAACGTCTCTTTTTGCGTGACTGGACGGTTTGTCCACGAGACACGAAAGCGTCGAGTGGAATAAGTTCAGGAACGCAAAAACGTTTTTACCACGCATAGAAAACGCTATTTTTTCTACGCTTGTAAATATAAATGATAATATTTACAAATTCATCTACAAAAAACTTACAAAACGACATAGCTAAATATGACAGTGTAAAAAGTAAACAATTTATAGCATTTTTACCAGCGTAAAATAATGTTATTATTGTGTTCGCCTACAGATGGAAGACATATGAATAATGAAAATAGTTCGAAAATGTAAATTTATTTCGAATAGTAGTTCGAAAATATAAATTTAATTTTAAACTTAAACGTCAAAAAATTATCTGTTTTTTTGCAATCTTAGATATATCTGTTCCGTGTTTTTTTTCAGTCTCGGATATATTTTAGATCATTTATTTTCTCTAAAAACTTTTGCAGATATTACAGATATTTTTTTACCGACTGGAAGTCATCGTTTAAAGTATAAATTTAAAAAATTGTAGGTGAAGTTTCGATTAAAAACAAATATAAATAAATTTTTTAATAAACTTTAAATTTATTTAATAAATTTTTTTAAATTTTTTTTTTGGCGGAAAAAACTCAGAGAATATATTTTATATCTGACAGTTAATTATCGGAGGAAAAAATTATACGATATATCTGATACAAATTTTATTTTATCGCTCCGATTTCTCCGATATAGAAAAAAAAAAACTCATTATTAGTTTAATTAATTAATTACACACAATTGATATAATGATTAGTTTCGATTCGATTCAATCAAAATATTCAAAATATTTAATCCCTTCAAAATACTGCGATATTGACAGAAATAAACACAGCAACCGAAACAACAACAAATCAAATTCGGAATCTCAAATATTCAATCAAATATTCAACCCTTTAAATAACCACCACCTGTAGGCGACCACCGAAACTTATTTACTTTCACTCCTAGTGACTGAAAACATTTTCAGTCACTACTTAGAAAAAGTATCCCTTTCATATAGGTTTTACTATATATTGAAATGACATTTTCGTAGCATGAAGAAAGTATTTTTTGTTCATTGAGATTTTCGCATTCGAAATTATTTATTACAATTGAAAAACTAAATGTTATACATACATCGAAATATTTATTAAAAAGACACAATCTATAGACACGATCCCCGTTATAAGTAGGGTATACCATGTGCAATGCACGGTGTAAATTTTTTACATTTACTTATTTTCAAACACGTAAAAAAATGCGATATAGATAGTCGTACAAAATGATACTAAATATCACGAGCATACGTCAAACTTTTTTCTGCTATCTTCACTTCATTGAATATTACGTGAAACCGGACCGAACAGTTAAAAGAAAAAATGGACGTCATTTTATTACAACTAGAGTTGGGTATTTTCAAAAAAATCTTAATTTGGAGATTCGGCATTGCCCGAAATACTAAAAATTGGCTTGCCCCAAAAGAAATTTCGATAATTTTCGAGATATCGAGAAAATTTTCAAATTATCATACCTTGCAATTTTATTTTATTCGAGCAATTATTTCACTCCTTAAAATAGTATTCACAAATTCATATTTTTATAATTTTAATATCGTTCTTCATTGCATTTGCAAAAGAAGTGTGAATAAATTTATTTTTATAACAACACTTACTTTAATTACTTGTATTTTACTTCAGCAAACTGTCTTTTTTCACACAATTATTCAAAAACCACATTCACCAAATATTTAACAATAAAACAAACAAAATGACGTAATTTAGGAGTAGCAAAAAAATTCTGTCTGAGGATGATTAATAAAACTAAAACTAATTAAAGAATTTATTTATTTTATTGTTAAATATTTTGTAAATGTGTTTTTTGACAAATTGAGTGAAATCAAAAAGGCAGTTTGCTGAGTAAAATACACGATATTATACGAAGACTTCACCGCACTCCGAACCAAAAAACAATTTTGAGTAACACTTACTTTATTGGAAATAAATGCATTTTACTTTGGCAAGCATCAAATTTAAAGCAAAAATTGAATGTGTGAGTATTTGAAAGAAAATATTTATTTTAATTTTTGAGTAAGAACAACATTTTGTTATTTTCACTCCTGTATTTCGGAGTGTTATGTATATTTTTTTAAGGTACTCGCTCTGAAAGAACGGAGTAAAGGAGTTTATAAAGAGCGTTTTAAACTTAAAAAAAAACTGTAGAATAAATTCCAAAAAAATATGTTATTAAAACAGAATAAAAAAAAACTGTCTGTCGCAGTCATTGACATAGATAAAGTCTGATATAGAAAAATTGCCTTATTTTGAGTCGATGTGTTTTTTAATTTTGCTTAGTACCCCGATCATGCTTTGTTTTTTTGTCTGTTTTTTTCATTTACATTTAGCTCGTTTCTACAGCCTAGTACGGAGATTGGGTGAAGTGAAATTTTAACGTGATTTCCTAAACTCTCTAAACTTTTCAATGAAACAACCGTGAAAAGTAATTGGAGACAAATTGTATATTTTTGTCAAAATCAAAAAAAAAATATTTATTACAACTCAAAATTTTATAAAACAAAATAAATTTCAAATTTCCGCAGTGAAATAATATTCAAAAATTATTCGAAAACTTTTGTACGCCATCAATGAAATAAAAAATCAAACAGTACATTTTCAAAACTTTTTTCACGCTGAACTGCGTACCAACATATAGACCACACATGGCCAAATTGCGGCTCTCAAGCCGCATGCGGCTCTTTGAAAGAACGAGTGCGGCTCTCGAAAAGAAATAAAAAAATTTAATAATATTTGAAAATTTATTAAAATTGTAATAAAGTTGTAATTAAACTACCAGTAAATTACCAGCTCTTAATCCAAAATATCAAAAAATGGGAAAACTTTCGTTAATTAAAACAAAAAACAGAGAGTGTGCTTAAGACCGCACGGCAGAAGTGAAAACATCATTGGCAATCGCAATCAATTGCTATCGTATTAGTAGTATTTGGATCGTATTAGTAGAATAAATGAAAAACAAGTCAGAGCGATAATCCGCTAACTACACACACTAACCTCACAATGTAAACCCAATAATTGTCAAAATAGCACTCATATGCCAATAGCAGGGGCTAAAGTACCCGGGGTTGTCACACCCATAGATCAGCAAGTTTAAGTTTTACAAATCTTTCTGCGGAAAGCTAAGCCAATTCATTGGTATTAATGCGCATTGTTGCCGTTTGCAAATCACTATCGGCTAAGTGCCACCATTTTTAATTATTTTATTTATCATGATTGCCATCCATGTTTAATCATACATAAGCTATGTTTACTTGTATAGAATTTATGCGATTTCCGTCTCGTAATTGGGAGCTTTAATTCGACATAATCGATTTTATCAAGTATCAAGTTACAAGTATTAAGTCTTCACTTAATTTTTGAAACATGTATTACATACAATTCCAAACCGACAACATATTTAGTGAAGATGATAAAATTCCAATACATATAATTCTGATATACAAATGTAATTGTTTCAGCCTTCAGGTTCTACTATCTTTCTTACGTTATTTTTAATTTCATAAAAATTATGTTCAACAAAAAAAATTGATCAAAGCAAACTGCCGTTTAAAACGATAGTTAAATAAAAAGCAAATTAAGGTAAACAACAACTTCCCAAATTTTCATGATGATTAATGTATTAATGCATAAAGAACAAACAGACATACTTTCAATTTTATATATATTCAATATTTATTTAGCATGATGACTCGAATGCAAATTGCAAAAGACAGTAGCAATATAACTTTAAAAACTGCGTTATAGATCATTTTTTTAAAATTCGTAAAAAGAAATGTTTATTACTTTTATGAATTCATGAATTTAAAAAAAATAGTTTTAACGTCATTTAATAAAAATTGAAAAAAAACAACAAAAAATATGTACCACACAAGGGATTGAACTCACTCCCTACAGCACATCAGTGGAGAACGATATCCACACCACAGTTTGAAACGTTAAGAAATGATGAACAATTATTATTTATTATTATTTTTAGTCTTTTACCTCAGAGCGTCACGGATCAGCCTAACTTACTGCCTACGCAAAAATCTGTGTGTGGTGCGCCTAAAGAAGTTTCCACTTCAACAAAAAATTGACTATTTCCCCACCTATCAGCAAATTTTTTCAAAGCAAAACAGTATCCGGAATTAAAGGATGATCAATGGATTAATAACTGTGTATTTTTAACTGATGTAATGGAGAATTTGCAGTTCCCAACCTAGCATTACAAGGAAAAGATAAAGTTGTTACTGATCTTATTCAAACGATTCTGAGTCTTATTAAAAAACTTTGGCTTTTTAACGCGATTTAACTACAAAATTGTTAAACCACTTTCCTCGTCTTAAAAATAAACAATATAAAATTGATGATAGAAAACTGAGTGAATACAACAGTAAAATATGAAGGGGCTGACATCAAAAAGCTCTGAAATATCAAAACTTTGGTCTTGGTTAAGGATTTTTATATATTTTTCGGCAAAAAGGTTTTATGAGTACTTGTTTTTAGTTGTGGGCGTCGATATTTATATGTCACCTAACTTAGCCCCACCATTTTGGAAAAAATTAAAAACAAAGATTGTGCTACAGTTGTGCTGAATGTGCTACTCAGGAAGAGTGCCATATCACCAATGAAAAAAATTGATCAAAGCAAACTGCCGTTTAAAACGATAGTTAAATAAAAAGCAAATTAAGGTAAACAACAACTTCCCAAATTTTCATGATGATTAATGTATTAATGCATAAAGGACAAACAGACATACTTTCAATTTTATATATATTCAATATTTATTTAGCATGATGACTCGAATGCAAATTGCAAAAGACAGTAGCAATATAACTTTAAAAACTGCGTTATAGATCATTTTTTTAAAATTCGTAAAAAGAAATGTTTATTACTTTTATGAATTCATGAATTTAAAAAAAATAGTTTTAACGTCATTTAATAAAAATTGAAAAAAAACAACAAAAAATATGTACCACACAAGGGATTGAACTCACTCCCTACAGCACATCAGTGGAGAACGATATCCACACCACAGTTTGAAACGTTAAGAAATGATGAACAATTATTATTTATTATTATTTTTAGTCTTTTACCTCAGAGCGTCACGGATCAGCCTAACTTACTGCCTACGCAAAAATCTGTGTGTGGTGCGCCTAAAGAAGTTTCCACTTCAACAAAAAATTGACTATTTCCCCACCTATCAGCAAATTTTTTCAAAGCAAAACAGTATCCGGAATTAAAGGATGATCAATGGATTAATAACTGTGTATTTTTAACTGATGTAATGGAGAATTTGCAGTTCCCAACCTAGCATTACAAGGAAAAGATAAAGTTGTTACTGATCTTATTCAAACGATTCTGAGTCTTATTAAAAAACTTTGGCTTTTTAACGCGATTTAACTACAAAAATGTTAAACCACTTTCCTCGTCTTAAAAATAAACAATATAAAATTGATGATAGAAAACTGAGTGAATACAACAGTAAAATATGAAGGGGCTGACATCAAAAAGCTCTGAAATATCAAAACTTTGGTCTTGGTTAAGGATTTTTATATATTTTTCGGCAAGAGTACTTGTTTTTAGTTGTGGGCGTCGATATTTATATGTCACCTAACTTAGCCCCACCATTTTGGAAAAAATTAAAAACAAAGATTGTGCTACAGTTGTGCTGAATGTGCTACTCAGGAAGAGTGCCATATCACCAATGAAAAAAAGTTGGCACGCTGAAACATTTTTTCGAGTATAAGTTAGCCCCGCCATTTTGAATAAAATTAAAAACAAAGATTGTGCTGTATTGTGCTCGAGTTGTGCTGGGCTGGTTGTGCTATTCAGACAAAAAATGCATATCCCTAGTGGAAAAATTTTATAACACTAAATTCATTTTTTCGAGTAAAAGTTAGCTCCGCCATTTTGAAAAAAAAAGAAAATAAAGGGTGTGCTGTACGGTGTTAGAGTTGTTACTTGTGCTACTCAAAAACAAATTTGTACCACCAGCAGAATAATTTAAACACGCTAAATCGATTTTTCGAGTTTAAGTTAGCCCGCCATTTTGAAAAAAAATTAAAAGCAAAGGTTGTACTGTATTGTGCTAGGGTTGTGCTGGTTGTGCTACTCAGAAATAGTTCCATATTATCAATGAAAAAAAGTGGGCACGTTAAAACGACTTTTCGAGCTGAAGTTAGCCCCACCCTTTTTAAAAAAATGAAAAACAAGGGTTGTTATGTATTGTTGTGCTCTTGTTGTGCTGGTTGTGCTACTCAGAAAGAATTGCATATAAGCAATGAATAAAAGTTGGCAAACTAAACCTATTTTTCGAGCAGAAGTTAGCCCCACCACTTTGAAAAAAATAAAAAACAAAGGTTGTACTGTATTGCGCTTGAATTGTGCTGGTTGTGATACTCAGACAAAAATTTCGTATTCCTAACAGAAAAATTTTATAATGCTAACATCATTTCTTCAAATAGAAGCTACCCCCGCCATCCTGGGAAAAAGAAAAATAACTGAGTTCTGTATTGTGTTAAAGTTGTGCGGGTTGTGCTACTCCAAAACAAATTCGTACCCACCAGCGGAAAAATTTAAACACGTGTAGTAGTGAATAAATTAATGTAAGTTTTGTTTCAAAGATGTCACTATAAATTTATATAATTATATGAGTTTCTCGTTTTATCCGTATGAGGGCGCGAGATAAAGAAAGGGGAATTAAGAAATGTCAAGAGGAAGTCATTAATATATAATAATAAAGATGAGAGTCTGTTTTTTTGACTAACAAGATTTATCGCGTTTTATTGAATCCATCAAAAGGTTTTAACATTATATTTTACTACAATCAGAAGTGGGATAGCACCGCGCAAATTAATTGTTATTTAATTAATTATTTGTTTCCGTAATTATAATATTAATTCCGATATTGCGAGCCGTATTTAATGTTATCCGTAGTGAAAAATCATGATGGCTGATCCAAATATAAAAGCGATAATTGCCGAGTTACAAGAGCAAATAGATTATTGTGACCAACAAATTTCAAGTTTATTGAAATATAGAAATAAACCGCCGAGATTGATTGATGAAGAATCACCACCGCCAGAAATGGAAAATATATCACATGTCCAGCGTGATGCAACAAATTATTATCAGCCGGTTGATCAACATCAACAAAACTATGGGAGGCGATACTCCAACCTGTATTTCGAAGATTGTCAAGATTGGAATTCTTCAATTCCTAATCATTGTTTACGCAATGTTCAACAAAACGTTTCACCACCGAGTATTTTACAGCAAAACATTGCTCCGAATAATAGTAACCGGAACCGCTTGGAACAGGAAAGTGTTCAAGCTAATTATGGTAATATGGATATAAGTATTGTTAGTGAGTTTAATGGAGAAAATCCTAGTATATCCACCGTAAGCTGGTTGAACGAAATTGAATCCGCCGCTTGTATAATTGGAACGATTCACAAAAATATTTCGTCGCAAAGCGAAAATTAACTGGAGCTGCACGAAAATTTCTATTTATTCAATCAATAAATAGTTGGATTGATTTCAAAAACCAAATTCGACTTGCATTCCCATCGCATTCTAACGAATCCGCAATGCATCGTCGAATGGTTAACCGAATAAAAACACCGGAGGAAACGTACCTATACTATTACTACGATATGGTAGCAATGGGTAAAAGTGCCAATTTTAGTGAATCTGCTATCATCCAATATGTTGTCGACGGAATTCATGATATGGAAGTTCGAAGAACTATTTTGTCAAGTCGACCATCGAATCTAGCTGAGCTATATAAATCTATCCAAATCGTTGTCCAGTATAATGTAGAAAATAAACCTGTCACATATACAATTCCACAACAAAATAAAATTAGAACAAATTTCACAGTGTCTAAACCAGTGATACATAACCAAAACTCTCAACACAAATACCATCAGAACCGATTAACTGAAACTAAAATAGCCGGAGATAAATTGGTACATCAAGACAAATGTTACAATTGTTTTAAATTTGGACATAAATCATTTGATTGTCCAGAACCGCAACGACGTGTTAGATGCACTTTTTGTCACAAATCGGGACATACAGTTGAAAATTATTTTCAAAAAAATCGACAATCGTCATCATTGGCGTTAGTTTCTACTGATGCTGAATTTATGCCGAAAAAAACTATTTTTTCTCCGATAGACAGCAAATATAAATTTTGCAGACTTATTTCAGTCAGCAAAGTGGCACTTTTCCTGCCTAGGCAGCAAACCAAGTACTTTGCTGCCTAGGCAGCAAAATAATTAGACTTCATAGAAATAAACAGATATTGCGATTAAAAAAAAAATTTTTTTAATCGATTTTTTTTTTCATTTTTAAAATTCTGCTTTATTTTTAAAGTAATAATTATTAAATTACATATCATTGTAATTAATCGGAGAAAAAATTATATGTTCAACTCGGCAGCAAGGTAGATTGACTGCCTTGGCTGAATTCCTAGCCTCGCTCGCTCGGCTATGAACTATCAGCCGCGGCAGTCAATCTACTACTTTGCTGCCTAGTTAAACAAATAACTATTATTTCCAAACGAGAAATCAACCGAATTGAATGCAATTATCGACACTGGAAGTCCGATAAATATTTTAAATGTTCGTGTCATACCAACGTCAGCTGTTCTACAAAAATATGAAGGAAAGTTATTTCATGGAATAAATAATTCAAAGCTAAATATCTTAGGCATAATTAAATTGAATTGTCAAATTAATTCTAATATTTTTATTATTTCTTTTCATGCCGTTCCTGATTCTGCAATTACCTACGATTGTGTATTGGGAAGAGAGTTTCTAAACGACACATCAGTCAAGTTTAATTTAATATCGAATGGTGACACTCCAATAGTGAAAATCGAACCTAGTGAAAAAAGTAAAACCGACGATCGATTGGAATATTTTAATGAAATATTAAGCATAGATTTTATTGAAACCGAATGTTCTAAATATAATATTGGGCCGTATTTTGGAAATGTTTCAGATGATTTTCAAATCGAAAAAACCGTGAGTAAGATTATAAATGATTTTACATCGAAATCCGTAAATTTTAATCCCGAAACTTCGTATGAAATGAATATTATTATTGAATCTAATAAACCGATTTATTGTGCACCGCGACGTTACTCTTTCGAAGATCGTAAAATTATTAATGAAATTGTTCAAGATCTCCTTCAAAGGAATATTATACGACCGAGTAATAGTGACTATTCTAGCAAAGTTGTCCTTGTTCCGAAAAAGAATAATCAAAAACGTTTATGTATAGATTTCCGTGAATTAAATAAAGTTACCGTAAAAGACCGGTTTCCGTTACCTGTTATTGAGGATTGTTTAGACAAACTTCAAGGTAAAACGTATTTTTCAATTTTGGATCTACGAAATGGTTTTCATCATATTCCCATTCACCCAGATTCGATTAAATATACGTCATTTTCTACACAAGATGGTCAATTTGAATATATCAAAATGCCGTTTGGCTTGAGCAATGCTCCTGCAGTTTTTCAACGGTATATAAACCAAACTTTTAGACCATTGTTAGATACCGGTGATGTCGTTATTTATATCGATGACATAATGATCGCGACAAAGACCCTAGAACAACATTATGAGATTCTTAAAAAAGTCTTTGATCTTATGTATCGAAATTGTCTTGAAATTCAGTCGAAAAAATGTCAGTTCGTAAAACCGAAATTGGACTTTTTAGGATACGAAATAAGTATGGATGGAATTAAACCATCAAACCGTCACATAAAATCCGTTAATGAGTTTCCCGAACCGCAAAATCCTCATGAATTACACCGTTTCATAGGATTGACAAGTTTTTTTAGAAAATTTATCCCTAATTATGCGTGTATTGCGAAACCTTTGTATGAAATGTTAAAAAAAGATGCGGATTTTAAATTCGAAACCGAACAAATTGATTCATTTAATCAATTAAAATCTATATTAGTTTCCGCACCGTTGTTGTCTATTTATAATCGCACTTATGATACAGAACTGCATACGGATGCTAGTCTGAATGGTTTCGGTGCCATTCTATTTCAAAAACAACCCGATGATAAACTCCACCCAGTTATGTTCTATAGCAAGAGAACATCTGATACAGAACGGAAGTATCATTCTTTCGAGTTGGAGACTAGCAATATTTTACGCTTTGCAGCGCTTTCATATTTACCTCCACGGTATACATTTTAAAGTAATAACAGATTGCAACTCGCTCCAACAAACTCTTTCGAAAAAAGATTTAAACAACCGAATTGCTCGTTGGGCGTTATATTTTGCTAATTACGATTACGAGATTTGTCATCGTGTGGGTAATCGTATGCAACACGTAGACGCTTTAAGTCGTTCTTTTAATATTCTCATATTAAACGAGTGCACTTTATCTTCAAAGTTAGCTTCGTTACAATTAACCGATGGTAAGATTTTTGAAATCCATAAAAGACTATTGAAAGAAAATAACGATAAGTTGTATGAATTGCATAATAATCTAGTCTATCGAAAAGCCGATAAAAACAAACTATTGTTTTACGTTCCAAGTTGTCTTGAAGACGAAATAATTCGACAAAGTCATGAGGCCGGTCATTTCGGTAATAATAAAACGTCTGCCAAAATTCGTCAACGATATTGGTTTCCGGGCCTGCATGATAAAGTCTCTGAACTTATAAAGTCTTGTATTAGATGTTTGGTATTTCAGCCGAAAGATGGGAAGAAGGAAGGTCTTCTTCATCTTTTTGATAAATGTGGTAGTCCGTTCCACACAATTCATATTGACCATATGGGACCTCTAGAGGTTACGCAAAAAGGATATAAACACATCCTTGCAGTAATCGATGGATTCACCAAATTTATAAAACTATATCCTACTAAATCTACTGGTACAAAGGAAATAAATAAACATTTAAAATCGTACTTCAATACTTTTAGCGTACCGAAGAGAATAATTGCCGATCGAGGTACCGGATTCAAATCAAAACAGTTTGAGGAGTTCATAACCAAACATAATATCAATTTAGTATTGAATGCCACAAATGCACCTCAATCAAATGGTCAGGTCGAAAGGTGGAATCGTTCCATAATTCCCGTAATTTCCAAATTAATTGATCCGGAAAAAGGTATTAACTGGCACAATGTGTTATCCGATGCAGAATACGTTCTGAATAATAGTCACTGTCGAACTATTCAAATGACACCTTCTATTGCTCTCTTTGGAGTTGAACAAATTCAAGAAAATAATGATCTGAATAATTTAATTGATTTTATTAACGAATCCGATAGAAATTTAGCCGAAGTGAGGAAATTGATCGTCTCTAATACGTCATCGAGTCAAATTAAAAATAAATTGGCCTTCGACAAGAAACGAAAAGAAGGTTATAAGTATGAAATAGGAGATTTCGTTTTTATCAAAAATAATATTACCGAAGCCGGAGTTAATCCGAAATTTCTTGTAAAATATCGTGGACCATACGTAGTGACTGAATGTCTGCCGAATGAAAGGTATCGTGTTGAGGATATTCCTGGTCAAAAACTTACTACTAGACCGTTTAATGGAGTTTGTGCACCATTCAACATGAAACTGTTTTCTCAGCAATCGAGGTCGCTTGCAGTGTCAGATATGGCCGAATGTAGTAGTGAATAAATTAATGTAAGTTTTGTTTCAAAGATGTCACTATAAATTTATGTAATTATATGAGTTTCTCGTTTTGTCCGTATGAGGGCGCGAGATAAAGAAAGGGGAATTAAGAAATGTCAAGAGGAAGTCATTAATATATAATAATAAAGATGAGAGTGTGTTTTTTTGACTAACAAGATTTATCGCGTTTTATTGAATCCATCAAAAGGTTTTAACATTATATTTTACTACACACGCTAAAACGATTTTTTGAGTAGAAGTTAGCCCCGCCATTTAACAAAACATAGAAAAGGTTGTGCTGTATTGTATCATAGTTGTGCTGAATGTGCTACTCAAGATTTGATTTGTGCTACAAAATCATTGTTTTTAATTTTTTCCAAAATGCCCGCCCGCTAAGTTAGGTGTCACGATGTTTATTTAACATAAAAAAATTGTTAATATACATCGTATAGAAGTTTATTACAGAACTAACACGAAACATCAATACGTTACCGGAAAATTATAGCAGATCATAGATTAACATAGTTTATAGTGAACAGATGATCTCAACAAACTACTCAAAACCCTTTCCATTTATCGTTCAGCAATTTCAACTTTTCAAATACAAATAATCCATTATCTAATAACTTCATGTTCAATTACATTTCATGTCATACAAATAAATAATTTAATTATTTTTTCAAATAAATGGAGTCTGATTGAATTGATTTCAAAAAATTATAACAATAAACAAAATCAAAAATTCAAACTTTTTCCAAGATTCCAAAAAGTATAATAAAATCAAAAATTGCTACTTTTTTCAAAATTCCTAAAATATTCAAGAGAATATTATAAAATCGAAAATTCCAAAAATATTCTAATAATTTAAACGTTTTTTGAAAATTCTAAAAATATTGTAATAACTATTACAAAATCAGGGATTGAAACTTTTTTCAAAATTCTAAAAATATTGCAAAAATTATAACAAAATCAAAATTCAAACTTTTTCCAAGATGATTCAATCAATCAAGACTAAATCTAGCAAGATGATATGTTAAGTTGATTCAAATAAAAATCCGTTTTTTGTGTCATATAAATAATTAATTTTATTTGACAAATGTTTCTAATCGAAAATGTTTCCCATTTTATGTTTCTCAAAAAAATTGGGCTAAAAAATAAATGAAAATCGTTCTTTTGACACACTTGACGTTATTTTTTTGACACACTTATAGTTCAATAATTAAGCTTCTGTTCTCACATACCAATCCCGATTATCAACATTTCTCATTATTACTTAAAATGAGGGTTTTTGAGCCAAAAGTATGAATTTTTTTTTGACACGCTTAATGATTTTTTTACACACTGCCGATACAGTTATCGAACACATCGACCTTTCATCTCTTACAATTAAGTCGTCCTATTTTTAGAAGCAAAGCTTATTATTAACGATGGATTATCGATTCCTTATTATATTTTGAATAAAAGTTTCACAGGAGAAATGGAATTATTAGAAACTCAGGTGCACATTCTTAAAATGCACCACAAATCGACATCAATCTGTAGTTTTGGAAACGATTGTTTCAATCAAAGTACCCCAATTTGAAAAAAGTTGCTTGCAGATTACTGTCCATATTCGGCACATCATTCACACTGTTGTGAATCACTTTTTCCAACAATGAAATTTATAACATCAAAGCAACGTTCACAACTTACAAGCGTCTTACAGCGCTAACGAACTATGAACCCGATTTCAAACAAGCTACAAACACACATGCCATCTACCAGCAATCAATAGCTGTCAGTGCCATGTTACAAAATTTAAATTTTAAATATATCTATGTATTCATAATTAAAGTATTTGCTTGAAGACAGAATAAAAATTCCGTAACAACTTTGATATTTTATTTTTTTGTTGGCTTCCGTAACGAGAATTTATTGAAATCCGGCTCCACGTGTAACGAAGTTTGACCATCTCTGATATAGACTATGCCAACATAGTAAAAACATTACATTCGCTACAAAACTATAGTTATAAAATATAAGCGGACCATCATAAGTGAAAATAGAATTGTGAAAGTTTAATACATACTAAATGGTTTGACAAGATATAAGTGATCACTGATCAAGTAAGAGCAAAGAATTCATTTAAGGGTCTTAACATTTGAGCTGGTGAAATAGTTTTACACTTCCCCGAATTTGACCTATGTGCTCTGGATTATATTAAATATTCTGTAGCTTTTGAATTATTTTTGACTTCTTGTACCAAAAATGTAAATGGTTTTGTAGAAAAGGAGGTTAATTTCTCATGAGTCTAGAGTCCTCAGCTATTGCGTTTAATTTATTGAACTTTTATTTTTCGAACTATTATTTCGTCGAATTCATTCAGATCAACGTGTTTGCGGCTTACAAAGGATTTTGATGTTAAACCTAAAGAAAACTCACTGTTTTAATTGTGATTTAGGCAATGAACATAAAATCTCAGTTGATCTAGCTGGTACATCTCTTATCCACACTTTGAGTAGCACAAAAGTGATAAAAATAAAAAAATTAATGGGTTAACAATATATTTACACGTTTAGAAAATATATATATGTATATAAAAAAATGAGCCCATAATTTTAATCGTCCATCGTAAAACTTTGTATCGAAATCTCATTCCACATTCGCAAAGTTATCTTTCGAATATTTTTTTTTCGCGTTTGTATTGTTAATGTTTTGTTTGTCAATTTCATATTGTTCTATTTATTTACCTCAATATTACTCCCACTTCTCGATAAATCTCTATGCAAATAATAAGTTTAGTCAATGTGCTTTTATATTTTGTATATATATTTATACACAATTTTGTTGATGAATTTTTTTGTTTCCATTCCAAGAGACCATAGTTGAATAATGTAAATAAAAAAACTATCGGAATGAGTACTGTAAATCTGGAAGGTCCGCAGGACATAATTCAAAGTCCATCTCGGTTTTTTTTAGTTTGGTATGTTTATAATTTTCGGTTGTTTTGTTATTTTTTTGTTGAATCCATATTTTTAGAATAACCATGTGTTTGATGTTGTAAGTAAAATATGGTTGGAATGAGTGATAACGAAATGTTTGAAAACAAAGTCGGGAAAAAAAATTTGTCTGTTGTCGTTTTGGTTCTTTAGAATTATATGCATAAAACTGTTTGTAATATAAATTTCTAAATTCAAAATGCAGTAAATGTTTTTAATGGTTTGCGCCTCAATATTCATAGACAAGCATTAAAACAAGAAGAGTACACACTAGCTCATTTAATAACTGTGTCTTAAAATAACTGTAAGGTTTCCCCTTATTTTAAGGCAAGAAAATTAAAAGAAGCTTTACATAGCGTATATAAATTACATAAAATTGTCTTGATAGAACAATTTCTAGCCAATATGTGCCAAATGGCGATTAGTGTATTTTCCTAAATTTCTTTTATAGTAAAAGTAGCCCTACACTTATATGAAGAGCACATTTGATAAATTTGATTTATCATTAACATAGCTATTGCAACAAAAAACCATTATTGATACGTAGGATAGACAACCAAATATACAAAATGTTCAGAAATAATTGATAACTCTAACCACATAAACCTGCGATTGTCTCTAACATTAAAATGTAAATATAAATATTCTTCTTCGATTTTTTTTTTATTTATATGAAATTATTTATATTGACAGAATTGATCCAATCACTTCAAATTCTACAAACAAAAACACCGTCGAAACGATAGAGTAAATAGAAAATTTTATTTCAAGGAAGCAAAAAAAATTATATGTAAAGCGGTTTTACGTGTACGATGCAGTTTGTCCATATGAGGATGGACTAAATAATAATAATAATAATAATAGAAAAAAAGAAACTATAATAAAAATTGGTTGCTTCCTCAGCAATGTGTAATATATCTTCCTTCTCTATGGACTCAATTTTTTACAATTTTTTTTTCATTTTGTCCCATACTACTTACGAACAAATATTTCTCGTTTGTTATATTTTCAACCAATTCGAAAATGTATGCATATATATAAAAAAATGTTTTAAGAAAATTGGTTTTCATTTTATTTTAGTATGTTTATAGTTTATAAATAATATTTTGTCAACGATGGTTTGAAAGCTCATAGGTGAAAGAAAAATTTTCAAACTCTTATTTCTAAAACAACGCTTTCTCGGCAAATATTAATAATTTCGTTTTCAACGGCATCAAAATAAAGAGTGCGGCGTGCTTTTTCTTATATAAAAAGTTCCGACCGACAAGATTTCTGCTAGAAAAAGGTAGATTTTTTGATCAGGCAGATATGCATACAAACTCCATATACGTCCAAAATCTTTAGCTTTACGTCCTAGCATCATAATGTACTATTGCGTTTGAGCCTTTTGCGTTTGTTTTCATTTCCAGGGTCTCAACCTTTAAATTTGAACTATTTTTTTTTTAAATTTTGGAAAGATTTATGTTGCATCTACGTGTACAAAATCATTCAATTGTGTGCTTGGTTATTTTCATCTAGATCAAGGACAACAAAGTTTATAAAATTTTCGAAACAGCTGATTTTTCAGAAAACCTAAGCCCATAAAATGGATATTCAAATATTCAATATTTATAAATTTTAAACATTATAATTCAAATGGAAGTGATAATGCCTTAAATTATTCGACTTTTAAGGCTCTAGCCGCTTAAACGGTACCAGGATATGGCCAGTTCACGAAATTGTCTAAGAAATTATTTGTCGCAACATGCACAGAAAGTTTTTTTGGTGTGGCGGCACGCTTACGGTCGTAAAAATTACGACCGTAAGCGTGCCGCTAAATTCGGTGTAGAGTAAAGAAGGCATTTCATAAGTTAGTTGGATTGCATATAAAACCGTGCTGTCAAGCAAACGTTTGTTAAGTGCAATTGCGGAAGAAGTTGAAGGGATGATAGATGGTGAGTCCGTTTACGTGTGTGGAACATTAGTTAAAGTAAAGTCTAGATTTGCCAATTTTATTATTCTCAACACCAATGACAATCCTGTAGACATTATTTTTCATGTGATTGATGAAAATAAATTACAAAACTGTAGAGGTTTTATGATTAACAGCTTTCATTAAAATAACCCTGTAGATGAAATATTAGAGTATCTAGAGAAACAAATAGACACCTTTTATTTGAATAATGAAGAGAGGGTAATGTTATTGAGCTTTGTCGTCGAAATAACATCTGCTACACCTTTCAAAATAAATATTCTTTCAGCTTCTCAGCCTGTAGTGGAAGAGTAACATGGTATATCAAAATCCCATAAGCAAGAAGCAGTTGGACAAGTTTCTGAACTTTAAATGATGGCGTTGTTTTTCCAAGCAGAATTGTTGGAACTTTCCTTTGCTCGTCGTTTCAAAAAAGTCTGATAATATTTAGAAAAAGTGGAGAGTGGTTATTGATTTTTGTTAGTTATATTCAGGGTTATCAACTCGTACTTTTTACTCTGAAACCTTCGGGTTTGACGATACGGCTTCGGAGCTCCGGAGATAGGACTATTTCTCCGGGTTTTTATGAATATTAATTCATTCCGGTCAAGTGGTAAAAATAAATCATAGGCAAACATTTAATATCATAGTGTAATCGAATTATAGAATGTACATATAGCAGAAAAAACATTTTTTGGTAATCGATTCCACCAGTATACGAAATGTGAAAATAAGGAGTTGTTATAAATGTTGTTTTCACATATGAGACCTGAGACCTCTAAAGTATGCTTTTAAGAATACGAAGATTGGCTTGTGGCTCATGAAGATCTACGTAATGGCGGTATGAAGTGACTAATTTGAAATTAGTTATTTCTTTAGAGTATAGTGTAAAAGCTCCAACAACTCTTGTATGATGCAACGAATCCATACCTGATGTTATCATTGGATCCTCAATCCACTTCAATACACCCATTTTAACTCTGTCGACAGAATTTAGAGGTTTCTGGTACTGCAACCCACAAATGGGGGCTGATTTCGTGGATCGGTCGTATAAATTCTTTATACATCGTAAATATTTCAGATGGAGATATACAACTTTTGCTGCAACGTAGAAAGCCAAGTCGTTGGGACTCTTATTTCGCCACAGAAAAAATATGATCGTGCCATTTTTGTTTGTGGTTGATATTAGTACGCAATAGTTTAAGTGGAGATGAGTTTAATAATGCTAGTCTGGAAAACATAACATTGGAGCTATACAGTAAGGTCTTGTAGTACAAAACTAGAATTAAATGTCATAAGGTTCAGTTTACACCAGTCCAGAATTGATTCAAGATCTAGTATCAAGTCCAGAATTGATTCATGATCCAAGAATTCAATCATTTTTCTACGATTATAATTAGCAGTTTGACTAGATAGCTATTTCTTCCCTTCCTCTTCATTCTCTTAAAATGAATGTAAGATAGAACTTTGGAAAAGCTATCTGGGTTTGTGGTGATAGATAACAAATAGTTGATTAATATCAGAAAAAGGGGTGGGCGAAAGCACCAAACCCAGAGAAATATCGGCTTTAATTGAGAATTTATCCGATTGATAAGAGCCGCATGCCAAACTATGTCAAACGCCTTGGATATGTCAAGGAAAGTGATATGAGACTCACAAAAGTCATGAACTCATTTACCCTATTGCTCCGTAAAGACGGGATTAGGTGCGGGATGAAGATAATATCAATTGTGTCTTTAAGAGAAATAAATTCTTCAAAGGTTTGATTATGGTGGTAATGAGAACTACGGTGTAAATAACACAAATAGATGTCATGTTTATTTGCGATGACTTTGAGACAGCTAAAACAGGATTCAAAAACACTCTTGTTTTATACTAGGATAGCTTTGTATGTTTAAAATGATTGCGTATATAAGTATGTCATTACAACATGGTGTTTAAAAATGCAAGCTCTGGATCATAATTTTTACAGCCGAATCGTGCATTATCAATATTTGAAACTTGGGGCTCACCTAGCTCAAGTATATTTTTTTTTTTTTTTTTTTTTTTTTAATAAAATGTGTTGTGTAATAGGGTTTAGAATATGTGTCACAACAACACATAAATACCTTTTAAGACCTAGGTCTAGACCTGGGTCCCACAACAACTGGCGTTCTGAGGTGTAGATTAACGCTTTTTTTAAACATCTGTGGGTTGAAGCCACCTGAGACTAAGTGTTCCGGCAAACTATTCCATTTGTACGCAGTTCGGACAAAGAAGTCTCTCTGCGATCTGCCAGTATGACAGCGCGGGATCTTTACCATTTCACTGGTTGCGGCAGCCGATTGCCGAGTGGAACGGGGGTAAGAATAAGTTTGAGGCATGATGCCGCTGATTTCATCTGAGCACTGCTGATGACGATATTTGTAAAAAACAACGAGGTCAGCAACAGTGCGACAATGTTGTAGGGAATCAAGTTTTGATGTCAAAGTTCGATCACCTACAATTCGTATAGCTCGCTTTTGAACAGAGTCCAAGAGGGCCAAGATGGAAACAGAGGCAGCACCCTAAACTTGACAGCAGTACTCCATACAGGGACGAATATAGGACTTATAAACATGGAGCAATTGGTATGGAGTGAAAAATTTTTTGCATCTATTTAGGAGGCCGAGTTTTTTAGACGCGCTTTTTGCCATCGCCATTACATGATCGTTCCAGAGTAGGTCATTTGAAACTGTGACACCCAATAAACGAATGTTTTTACATTCACCTATTAATTCATCACACATACTAAATAAAATATCTTTGGGGAACTCGGTCTTTAATCTGGAAACAATCAACAGCTGTGTTTTGGTGGAGTTGAAATTGACAAGGTTTTGGTCACCCCAGTCGGCGACTTTATTCAGGTCTTTGTTCACGTTTATGGCAGCGTCTCTCCGGGCAGGATTAATTTGTTCGTGCATTTTACCTTTTGAAGGAAGGGGCTCGAACGACTTGTGCAGAGTACTATCATCTGCAAAACTATTTATTGGGTTGCTGGTGATTTTCAACAATTCGTTGATATAAATCAAAAATAGGGTTGGGGACAATACTGAGCCTTGGGGTACACCAGCGTTAATTAGTTTAGACTCAGAAGAATATCCGTCTAAGGTTACCGAAATGTATCGGTCGGATAGAAAATTTTGAATCAGCTTCACAACATTGGGATGAAAACCGTACGCAACGAGCTTGTTGATTAAGTTGGCATGCCAGACTCGATCGAATGCCTTGGAGATGTCTAAAGCGATAACGTATGTTTCACCACCTTTATCAAGTATGCTGTTCCAACAATGCGCTACATAGTTTAATAGATCGGTAGTTGATCTTTTGTTTCGAAAACCGTATTGGCTGTCGGATATTAAATGATTTTCTTCCAGAAATTTTGAAATATGTGTATTAATATAATGCTCATAGACTTTGGATAGGACCGATAGTAAGGCTATTGGCCTATAATTTGAGATATCGGATTTTGGTCCCTTTTTGAGGACAGGCTGGACATTTGCCAACTTCCAGCACGAGGGAAATATACCAGATTTGTAGGATTGGTAGAATATTTTAGTTAAAGTTGGTGCAAGTTCTTTGGAAAAGGTTTTTAAAATAATGGGTGGAATATTGTCCATTCCTGATGCTTTGTTGATGTTTAACCCCTTTAAAAGTTTAGCGACTATTTTGGGTTTGAAGTGAAGTTCATTCATATTAACTCCTGAAGACTGAATTTGGGGTATTTCTTTAGGAGTTTCCAAAACAGTGGAGTTCAGAGCAAAGCGTTCAGCGAACAAGTTAGCTTTTCTTGCGGGATCATTGACGATTAAATCACCATCAATAATAGGGGGAATAGAAAATTTTGTACCAGAATTTAAAGAATTAATGGCACTGTAGAAACTCTTGTCAGAAACAGACATAGACGTAAGTTTTGAGGCTTTCGCTCTGTCAATTTCGGACTTTTCGTTTGAGATAATCTGATTAGATATTTTGTTGGCCTTTAGATATTGGGATCGATTAGTGGGAGTTTTGTTATGAATCCAAATATTAAATGATCTACGTTTGTTTCTAAGTGCCGTTTTGGCAGCTTTCGAATACAAGTATTTTTGTTTGGGTTTTACTATGGAGAAAGGGACAAATTTATTGATAGCAAATTGGATGGTTTCTGTAATGTTTTGAGCAGAAACATTTACATTGTCAGTGTAAAAACAATGACGGTCGAAAGGGAAACCATGGAAAAAATTTTGAAGACCACTCTTATCCATTTTTGAGTAGTGAAATATTTTACGGGGTTTGGGAGCTGTAGTTTTAAGTAAATCAGTTTTGATAACTGATGAGATTAAATAATGATCAGAATTTCCAATACTACCTTTCGCAACATCGACACTCGTAATATCTGGCATTGTGGTAAGATAGAGATCTAGTAGAAAACTATTATCACCGCCATTACGGGGAGTGAAAGTCGGGCTTTTAACAATTTGGAATAGGCCCTGAGACGCGGCAAAAATTTCTGCCAGTTTTCCACTATTGTCAACATCGTCGGTCGATTTGGAGAATTCCAACCATGATTTGTTGTGGACGTTGAAGTCACCGGTAACGATAACTTCACAATTAGGGGACTTTGCTCTAATCTCGTCCATAATTTTTGTCAGTATATTAAAAAAGTTTGGGTTACGTTTGTTGGGGGACCGGTATAAAGCTATTGTAAAAAAAGTCATTTCTGGAAGACAAATCTTTAAAACCATTGTATTGAAGCCGTCACCGTGTAGTTCAAAATTTGGAAAGCGCGTGTACGCAACACTCTCATGAATGAATGCGCATACGCCCTGATGGAGTTTGAAAGCTGATTCGAGCCTATATTTGGAATTAAGCGATTCTATAAAGAGAAAATTTTCAGAAACTTGTGTTTCTGTAAGGAATAGAATGTTCGGTTTGTCGTGCTCGAGATGATGTTGCACGTGGTCGTGGTTAGCGTTCAATCCGCAGATGTTTTGAACATGTATTTTAAAATTTTTTATTGATTCATATATGTTTTGTCCTTGCAAATTCCGTGGACATGCCGCTTTATGGGCGGGCGGATTGCGCAAATTTGCTTTACCACTTGCCGACTTATTTTTTTTCGGTTGTACTGCCATATATATATATATATATATATATATATATATATATATATATATATATATATATATATATATATATATATATATATATATATATATATATATATCAAAATGTTTATTTTATTTTTTTGTGTTTTATTTTAAAATGCATAACTAAGTAAAAAATCCTATCATACTACAAAATATGACATATGCCAATATTTCATGATAAGATGAAGAAATAATAACAAAATAATAAGTGAAAAACAAATTGTGAGAAATTTGCAGAAAAAAAAAAAAAACAAAATGCCAATAATCCAGCTGATGCAGCGCACCCCAGACGCACCGCCCACTACCTTAATCGAGGCACAAAGCCCACACATAACTACGTGTTGGTTCGATTCCTCGGAAGAGCTAATGAGCGGTACCGCTACGGAACGCTGCCCAGCTAAGACTGAAAGTGCTGCCGTTGACTAATTAAAGTTCGTCTGCCAGCACCCTAAGATATCATCTTGGCTAATGACATCTCCTGCCATTGCCAGTGGTATGTGATATCTCACGCTAACTCATATGTCAATGGCAGGGACTGGAGTACGCAGGGTAGTCAGACCCGTAGATCAACATTGATCATAATCGATCAAAATCGATCCCTCCTGCGGCAGGAGGGATGAGAGGATATTGGTATGAGATGGTATTGGATGATAAGAAACTTTTTTGAGATACCAAGGATGTTAGTGAAATCGATTACGAAGTTGGAGAACAAAGCAGCCAATGTATTGGAAATTTTGATAATGGATAAATTCAAAGTTTAGTATGAGAAGTAATAAAACTAAAACCAGAAGTAAGAGATAGACTAACACACATCTCCTTCCTTTATATTTGACATGGTATCTTCGGATATTCAAAGATTCTGAATAATGAATATTTCATATTTAGTGTGCTAAACATGTCTAACTAATTAATAAAAAAACATCTAACCGCACTGGTAGCCGACATAGAAAAAAAGTAAAGGCAAATTTTATATAATCCTGAAGTTACTAATTACGAACTTATACTGTGGCGTAAACATCCAACGGAGCCGGTTCAGACGTATAAATTAAATACAGTAACTCATGGAACCGCAAGTGCACCGAATTTAGCAGTAAAAACATTGAAGAAGTCAACGGAAAATGCTACTTAATAATTCCCAAAAACCACACATCATTAATCACTTATGTTGAGGATATGCTAACCGGATGTGATGATATTGAAGAGGCCATCACCATTAAGGATCAGTTAAACACTATTTTAAAGGATTGCTGGTAGTGTTTGCAATCTTGGTATCCGGGTACCCGGATACCCGGGTATTTAGGAAGATTTTTCGGGTATTCAATATCCGGATATTTTGGTCGAATACCCGAACAACAAAAGGTCCAGTTTTTTCTCCATAAAATTTACAAAATAAAATTCAGCTCATTCTCTTTTTGCAAATTTGAATTATTCTTTATGCTAGTTGTTGACAAATGATTCTATTCTAACCATACAAATTGCAATATGTCCATAAACATTAAACCAACCACATCCGTAAACATTAAACGGCCCTCTAGTTAATTATATTATTGTTTGGATTACGAAAACAACAGAAAAACGACGAAGAACACAAAACAAAATTTATGGAATTTTAGTTCTTATTAAAATTAAAATTAAGGCTGTATTCTAAACGACGACTTATTTGAAACTTATTTATGTAGACTTACTTATTCACCGCCATTTTAAATAAGTATTTTAAAGCTATTCTAAATGGTTTAGCATACTTATTTTGACAGCAACATAAAAGCAAATTCGAAAATAAGTTTAATTAAAAACATTTATTTAATTTGATCAATTAAAAGAGTTTTCAAAACTATTTTTTTCATTTTAAAGTATTTCATTCATTTTATTAGAAATCGAAAAAGAAGTTTTATTCCTTAAAATCATTTAGTAAACAAACATAAAAATATTTGACACTGTCAAATCGAATTAGATTTTTCTATGAAAAAAAAATTTCAAATAAGTCACCTATTTAGGCTACTTATTCAAATAAGTAAGTCTCCACAAATAAGTTTCAAATAAGTTTTGGTTTAGAATACAGCCTAAGTCATAAAAAATTAAGGATCTTCATTAGTTATTTGTTTATATTTAGTTTAAAATAGAAACGGTAAATATATTATAATAAGTTTTTATTTAAGATTTAAGCTAATAATTAAAATAAATGTCATCGAAAGTTCAAGAAAATGTCATCAGATAAATCTCGGTGCCACGTAGTTGGATGCGCACGAATAATTTCAACTAAATGGGGAATACGTCAGCAATGAAAAATCAAATCGGATAATGATGCGGCTATTTATAATATTGAAAATTTACAACTACAAAAATGTATTGTTGTCTACACAAGATCTACTATAGATAACAGTGGTACTACAGTTGATAAAGAAAATGTTGTGTGTAAATAAAAGAAACCGAAAAAATTATAGAAAATTTAAATCAATCGTTATTGACCGTGAAGCCAACATCCACTTTATCGGAGCGGGTTTTTTCTATTGCAGGAATTTAAAAAAAAATACGAAATCGGATGAGTACAGCTACCCTAAATGCTTTAATATTTTTGATATATTATTTTGCAATTAAAAAACGATCAATTTTTAGTTTACTGCTGTGAGGTTTTTTCATTGTTTTTCATCTTTTAATTTTTTTATAGCTACCCGGGTTATCCGGGTAATTTAGAGAATACTAATCGAGTAACCGGGTAATTTGAAATCGGGTAATTTGCAATCACTAATTGCTGGTTCAACTTAAGATAATAGAAATTCAACTCACAAGAGATCTTGCAATTCTTTTCTCAAAACGAAGTTTCAAACATACCATCAAACATTAGAACATTTTGTTTCCAGAACTGTGGTGATGTTAGCCTATGCATCAGCGTCCCAATATTTTTTGCTTAATTTTGTTTGTGCAAATTTTTTTGTTGGAATTATTTGCTCAGGAACCTCTACCTTTGAACCGGAATTAGGTTGTTTATGGTCTAAAAGTCATCCATGAATTTTTTCAGAATTTAAAAAAAAAATTTAAAACTCGCTATTTTATTTTTTCTGTTCAAGGAGCAAAAACCATTACAATCAGTTTATCGCCTAATAACTATTTCAATTTTGATTTTACGAAAAACCTATGCAAACAAAAGGTGTAGATCTTAAAAAAATACATCGAAGTTTTTCTTTGTTTAGGCAAAAAATTTTTTTAAGCTTGAAAAAGAAAATCTTTTACTGTCGAATTTTTTTACAGTTTTTCGCCTATAACTATTTCAGTTTTGATTTTACAAAAAAGTTGCACAAGTAAAAGTTGTAGATAATAAAAACATACATCGACTGTTATTTTTGTGTTTAGGCAAAAAGAATTTTTTAAGCTGAAAAAGTAAGACTTTTTTTAGTCGAATTGTAAAGATTTAACTAATATCGTTCGTTTTTCACCTATAACTATTTCAGTTTTGATTTTACAAAAAAAAATATATATGTAAAAGTTGTAGATTTGAAAAAAATACATCGATTTTCTTCTTTGTTTAGGCAAAAAATATTTTTTAAGCTTGAAAAAGAAAATCTTTCACAATCGAATTTCACAGAAATTAAATTAAAGTTCGTTTTCGCCTATAACTATTTCGTTTTGATTTTACAAAAAATCGTTTTGATTTTACAAAAAAGCTGTTCCTTTTACTTGAATAAAGATAATAAAAAAATACACGACAAGCATTTCCGTGTTCAGGCAAAAAAATTTTTAAGCTGAAAAAGTAAGATCTTTAATAGTCGAAATTTACAGTAACTAATATCGTTCGTTTTTCGCCTATAGCTACATATTTCAATTTTTATTTTACAAAAAATTTATTCAAGTAAAAGTTGTAGATCTTAAAAAATACATCAATTTTCTTCTTTGTTTGTTAAGCTTGAAAAAGAAGATCTTTTATAGTCGAATTCTCCATAAATATCTAATAACGTGCGTTTTTCGTATATAACTATTACTTCGGTCTGAAAGACCTAAGTATTACATTCATGAGCTCAAAGTGAAATTCTTACCCCCACTTTTTTTGACATTTCTCGACGTTTTAGGACCTCCTGATTCTAAAAAAGCAAAAAAAAAAAAATGTATGTCTGTCTGTCGGCCGGCCGTCATTACCTACGCTGCAGGGAAAACCACTGGATGGATTTCAAAAATTTTTTTTTCTAAAAATAGGTATACTCAAGGGACAGGTCCGAAAGGACGCTGTGTTCGATAACTGTACCGGAAGTGTGTCAAAAAAATCATTATGTGTGTCAAAACAAAGAAATTTGCATATTTTTGGCTTAAAAAACGTTCATTTTAAGTGATTACGAGTAGGAACATTGAATTTGGAGAAATCTTGATGGTCGGGATTGGTATGTGAGATCAAAAACTAGATTATTGCATTATAAGTTTGTCAAAAAAAAGTTGTCAAGTGTGTCAAAAGAAAGATTTTTATTTATTTTTTTACCTAATTTTTTGGAAAAAAAATATAAAATTAATTGTTTGTTTGAAATGAAGTTTTATTATTATTATTGAGAATTATGGCATTATAAGTTTGTCAAAAAAGTGTTGTCAAGTGTGTCAAAAGAAAGATTTTTATTTTTTTTTCCCAATTTTTTGGAAATAAAATTGTTTGTTTAAAATGAAATTTTATTATTATTATTGAGAATTATGGCATTATAAGTTTGTCAACAAAATGTTGTCAAGTGTGTCAAAAGATTTTTATTTAGTTTTTTACCCAATTTTTTGGAAAAAAAATAAATTGTTTGTTTGAAATGAAATTTTATTATTATTATTGAGAATTATGGCATTATAAGTTTGTCAAAAAATGTTGTCAAGTGTGTCAAAAGAAAGGTTTTCATTTATTTTTTACCCAATTTTTTTAGAAAAAAATAAAATTAATAGTTCGTATGACATGATATTTTATTATTATTATAGAGAATTATGGCATTATAAGTTTGTCAAAAAATAATGTCAAGTGTGTCAAAAAATGATTTCATTTAATTTTTTAGCCAATATTTTGGGAAAAAAAATGTAGCTGTTTTTATGACGTAAATGTAATTTAAAATGAAATTGGACATGGAAATTTTTGAATTTGTTGTAGTTTTTGAAATATTTTTGGAATTTTGAAAAAGTTTGTATTTTTGATTTTGTAATAATTTTTGCAATATTTTTCGAATTTCGGCAAAAGTTTTAATTTTTGATTTTGTAAGAATTTTTGAAATATTTTTAGAATTTTGAAAAATTTTTAATTTTTGATATTATTATAATTTTTGGAATTTTGAAAAAAGTTTTAATTTTTGATTTTGTAATAATTTTTGCAATATTTTTAGAATTTTGGAAAAGTTCGAATTTTTAAGAATTTCAGAAATCATCAGAATTTAGAAAAAGTTTAAATATTTGATTTCATTCTAATTTTTGGAATATTTTTGGAATTTTGAAAAAGTTTGATTTTATTTAATTTAACAATATTTTTGGAATTTTGATTACAACTATCCGGCAACGTATTGATGTTTCGTGTTAGTTTTGTAATAAATTTTTAAACAGAGTCTATCTCTGAATACTTGTACTTTAACAAAGAGTTATGTTTGATATTCATCACTGCCCAAAACTAAAAACCATGTCCTCATAAAAGTTTTGTTGCCGAAAACTATATCAAAATCCTTAACCCTGACCGAAGTCTTGATATCTCAGAGCTTGAGATTTCAGCCCCTCCATATTTTCAGTTTCAATTTTACAAAGCAATTATGTCCGTAATAGTTGTCGATCTTGAAAAAATGCTTCGATTTTTTCCTTTGTTTAGGCAAAAAATAGCTTTAAAAAGCTTTTTCAGTTATTTTTGGCGATTTTCTCCTTTGTTTAGGCAAAAAAAGCTTCAAATAGTTTTCTAACCTATTTTTTGTCTAAACGAAGGAGAAAATCGATGTATTTTTTCAAGATCTAGAACTATTTATCAACTAATTTTTTTGGAAAATCGAAACTGAAATAGTTATAGGTGAAAAACGAACGTTATTAGATATTTATGAAGAATTCGACTATAAAAGATCTTCTTTTTCAAGCTTAACAAACAACGAAGAAAATCGATGTATTTTTTAAGGTCTACAACTTTTACTTATCTAATTTTTTTTGTAAAATCAAAACTGAAAGTTGTAGTTATAAGCGAAAAACGAACGATATTAATTAAATCTGTAAATTTCAACTATTAAAGATCTTACTTTTTCAGCTTAAAAAGTTTTTTTGCGTAAACACAAAATTATTTATCGATCTATTTTTTTATTATCTATAACTTTTACTTGTTTAACTTTTTTGTTAAATCAAAACTGAAATAGTTATAGGCGAAAACGAACTTTAATGTTATTTCTGTAAAATTCGACTGTAAAAGATCTTTTTTTTTCAAGCTTAAAAAATTTTTTTTGCCTAAACAAAGAAGAAAATCGATGTTTTTTTTAAGATTTACAACTTTTACTTAAATATTTTTTTGGTGAAATGTTATTTCTGTAAAATTCGACTGTAAAAGATCTTTTTTTTTCAAGCTTAAAAAATTTTTTTTGCCTAAACAAAGAAGAAAATCGATGTTTTTTTTAAGATTTACAACTTTTACTTAAATATTTTTTTGGTGAAATCAAAACTGAAATAGTTATAGGTGAAAAACAAACGATATTAGTTAAATCTTTACAATTCGACTAAAAAAGATCTTACTTTTCAGCTTAAAAAATTCTTTTTGCCTAAACACAAAAATAACAGTCGATGTATTTTTTTTATTATCTACAACTTTTACTTGTGCAACTTTTTGGTAATATCAAAACTAAAATAGTTATAGGCGAAAAACGAACGTTAATTTTATTTCTGTAAAATTAGACTGTAAAAGATTTTCTTTTTCAAGCTTAAAAAAGTTTTTTTAAAAACAAAAAAAAAATTCGATGTATTTTCTTAAGATCTACAACTTTTGTTTGCATAATTTTTTTGTAAAATCAAAACTGAAATATTTATAGTCAAAAAACTGGTTGTATCTCGTTTTCTTCGCTCCTTGAACAAAACCATTTAAAACCATTTTTATTTTTATATTATTTTCTTTGAAGTGAAAACTTCTTTAGCCGCGTTATGAAATTTTGTATGGAGTAAAATTTGTATATTCGCGTCATCAAGTTTATATTAATTTTTGAAGAACAAAATAGTAGATTTTTAAACAAGTGGTGAAAACGTCTCTTTTTGCGTGACTGAACGGTTTGTTCAGGAACGCAAAAACGTTTTTACCACGCGTAGAAAACGCTATTTTTTCTACACTTGTAAATATAAATGATAATATTTACAAATGCATCTACTAAAAACTTACAAAACGACATATCTAAATTTGACTGTGTAAAAAATAAACAAGATTGTATTTATGTATAGCATTTTTACCAGTGTAAAATAATGTTATTATTGTGTTCGCCTACAGATGGAATAATAACAGGCAAATACAATAATAACATTATTTTACACTGGTAAAAATGCGATATATAAATACAATCTTGTTTATTTTTTACACAGTCAAATTTAGATACGTCGTTTTGTAAGTTTTTAGTAGATGAATTTGACAATATGAATAATGAAAATAGTTCATATATTTTCTCTAAAAACTTTTACAGATATTGCAGATATTATTTATACCGACTGGAAGTCATCGTTTAAAGTATAAATTTAAAAAATTGTATTTAAAGTTTCAATTAAAAACAAATAAAAATAAATTTTTTAATAAAATTTATTTCTTTATTTAATAAGTTTGTTTTTATTATTTTTTTTGGCGGAAAGAACTCAGAGAATATATTTTATATCTGACAGTTAATTATCGGAGGAAAAAATAATACAATATATCTGATACAAATTTTATTTTATTGCTCCGATTTCTCCGATATAGAAAAAAACACACTCACTATTAGTTTAATTAATTAAATGCACACAATTGATATAATGATTAGTTTCGATTCGTCTTGGATCAAAATATTCAATCCCTTCAAAATACTGCGATATTGACAGAACTAAGCACAGCAACCGAAACAACAACAGAAACAGTAAATCAAATGCAATCTCAAATATTCAATCAAATATTCAATCCTTTATATAACCACCACCTGTAGGCAACCACCGAAACTTATTTACTTTCAGTCCTAGTGACTGAAAACATTTTCAGTCACTACTTAGAAAAAGTTTCCCTTTCACATAGGTTTTACTATATACTAAAATGACATTTTCGTAGCTTGAAGTGGAAAAATATATTTTTTAGATCATTTCTATCTATCTATATTTTTTAAATTAAATCTATCATTTCTTTACGTCTCCAATTGCGTTGTGGATATCGTGCTCGACTGATGTTCTGGAGGTAGTGAGTTCAATTCCTGGTGTGGTACATATTTTTTTATTGTTTTTTTTTTTAATTTTTATTATATACCATTCAAATTATTATTTTTTATTCATGAGTTCATAAAAATAATAAAAAATTTTTTTTCTACGAATTTTAAGAAATTGAGCTATAACGCATTTTTTATTGCATAAATATCGTCATAAATATTGCATATATTTAAAATTGAAAGTGGTTTGTCCTTCATGCATTAATATATTAATCATCATGAAAATTTGGGAAGTTGTTGTGTACACTTAATTTGCTTTTTATTTAACTATCGTTTTAAGCGATAGTTTGTTTTGATCAATGTTTTTTTTTGTTGAACCTAATTTTTATGAAATTAAAAATAACGTAAGTAAGATAGTATATAACCTGAAACAATTACATTTGTATATCAAAATTACATGTGTTGGAATTTAACATGATGTTACAAATTTTATCATCTTCACCAAATATGTTGTTACTTTGGAATTGTATATAATACATGTTTTTAAAATTAAGTGAAGACTTAATACTTGTAACTTGATACTTGACAACCTCGATTATATCGATTTAAAGCTCACAATTACGAGACGGAAATCGCATCATTTCTATACAAAGAAGCATAGCTTATGTATGATTAAACATGGATGGCAATCATGATAAATAAAATAATTAAAAATGGTGGCACTTAGCCGACAGTGATTTGCAAACGGCAACAATGCGCATTAATACCAATGAATTTACTTAGCTTTCCGCAGGAGTATTGGTAAAATTTAAACTTGTTGATCTATGGGTGTGACCACCACGCGTACTTTAGTCCCTGCTATTGGCATATGAGTTATCTTGAGATATCGTATACCACTGGCAATAGCAATGCAATCTCATTAGCAAAAGTGATATCTTAGGGGTGCTGGTGGATGAAGTATTTTCAATCAACGATACCATCCCTTACTCTAAGTTATGGAATATTCTTTGATGATACGCTATTTTTTTTAAAAATAAAATGTATTTGGTAGTAGAAATTACAAGGTGTGTCACAACAACACTTAAAAAACTTTTAAGAACAAGGTCCCACAACAACATGCTTTCTAAGGTGTTGATAGACGCAAATATTTATATGTTATGTTCTGATTATTTTAAATATCAAAATGTATATAATAGTTGCTTGGAGTCTTATTTGCCAGACTTGGCCAAAGCCTAGTTTGCCTGATTTAGCCCCAGGACATCAGTCCAAGCTTGAACCGTTTGAAAATGTTAAGCCGGGTCCAACCCTCAATAGCTATGGTGTGGTTAGCTATTTTTTACCTGAGTTGTAAAAGCATTAGGATAGAAAGAACAGATAAAAAAATATGTTTTTCTTTTACTGAGCATAAAATTTAAAATAATTTTTTTAATAAACACAAAATCACTTAGGCAACATTTAAAATAATTTAACCACAACCCGCAAAAAGGGCTTCCAGAAGGCTCTTTCCTCTGGTCAATGCTATTCAATTTTGTGAAAACGATATATTTAGTTACAAAAACAAAAAAAACGATAAGTTTTAAATAATCAGCAAACTACTAAAATTTTAAAAATTTTATCCCGTACTCTGTACTCAATTCATCTTTAAACAAATTTTTATGAAGAATTATTAAAATGGGGTTTTTATTATTGTTATTTTTGTTGTTATTGCCTGGCCATCATCCTCCATCACCTATGCCATGCAATAAAAAAATTATTGTAAAAAATTTCAACATCTATATAAAATAGATAATTTTTTTACCACCCATTTTAATAGTCAACATACAAACAGAAATACGTTCATCCATCTGATTTTCGAATATGGAAAAGCTCCATCATATAGAAAACGTTTTGCGTTTCACACACATGTAACAAATAATATAAACAAAGAAAATAAAGTTTTTCATCTTGCTATAATTTTCCTACATAGTTTGGAGGAAAATTGTATAAAAAAGAACCTACGACATTTTCGCGAATGAGATAAATACAACAGTATGTGTACAATAGAGGCAATTTGGGGAATGGGGAAGAAAATTGGGTGAAAACAAAACAAAAACTATAATAATAGATTTTGTTGATTTTTTTGGTTTTGCATTTGCTAACTGTGAAGAATAACGAGCTTGTAAAATTTTATGCTCAGAATTGATTGGAAATTGAATTTTTTGACGACGTTTCAGATGTTGCGATTGGAAATTTATTTTGAACAAAAACGATACAAAAAAAATGTAAACCTTTTGAAAAAATCCATTGCTCAAAGCTCATTGTGACTTTCACCAGGAAATAAAAGAAAAATTAAATTTAACATGATTCGATAGCAATTAGGAAATTTTAATAAAGAAAACCTCAATCCCTATTTATATTAATTTACAAGTCATGAATGTAAATAATCATCAAGACGGTTTTTGTTCTACATCCGTCGTATTATCTTAAATCTTACAAGAACCTGATGGTGTCTAACCCTTGTTTCTGAATTACGAAAATATCCTAAGCTAACAAATTTTTCCAAATTTTCGAAATCTGTGTTCAATAATAAATAAAGCATTTGGTAGATTATCATTAACTTGCTGCGTTGGCGTTGGCGGTAATTTTAAACAATCTTGTAGAGTTGGTTCAGTAAAAACACAATAGTGTTAAATATATTATCAATATACTACTTGTTTCCAAAGACAAATTCCGTTCCTTTAGTTTTATATAACTAACTGTTGTAATCGTAAAGATTTTAATCAGGAAATGCACACATTCTTTCATAGTTTCCGTCAGTATTCATTCGGCCTTGATACAATTATTCATCAAAAATTAAACAATTGTTGATTCGCTTGATTTGATTTCATATGATATTCAAAACACTTTTTCACCTATCCTACTTTCTATGATTGTGTTATGTATCTTATAAAACCTCGTAAATTTAATTCATCACAAATAAAACAAAATACTTGCTAAGTCACCCAAATTAAATTGCAGAGTTTGGATTTTTTATTAGTAAAATATAAGCAAAATAAATTTGACATACGGAATTGGTAATCTCCAAGTGAATCCCGATGTAGAAATAAATCTCAAATATTTGAAAAAAAAAAATCAACACAATCATTAATGAGTCAATAAAGAAAAGATTTAACGAATAATCCCCATCATGAAAAACAAATAAAAACTATATAGATCCAGTGGTCAGATTTTTATTTTTTATCATTTGCGCTCGCACTTACTTTAATGTTAGAAGCAGCTTGGAGCGGGCGTCTGTCTTGGATCAAGCGGCTCGCTATATAAATGTGTAGAAAACGTCTGTTCTCCATGTTAGGGGCGGCTTTCAGCGGGCGTCTGTCTTGGATCAAGCGGCTCGTTATATAAACGTGTAAAAAGGTTGTTTCTGGTGACCTTAAGATGCAGAACGAACCCATTCACAAAATTTTGGGTTGGCCGAAGGGCTAACACCCCATTTCCGTAAAAAAATTATTGTCATAAATTCTGTACACGGGCCTCGGAATATCTCGGATTCATTATTGGAACGACCTCGGAAACTGTACCCGGACTACGATTTAAAAATGGGAACCTGGAACGTGCTAAGCCTCAGACGACCAGGAGATCTCCTAAAACTCACTCAACAAGTCGAGAGCTACACACTGGATATAGTGGCATTACAAGAACTAAGATGGCCAGGCAGTGGAATCCATGAAACAGCTAAAGGATACACTCTGTATTATTGCGGTCATCAAAACGGAGGAGAATTTGGAGTTGGTTTTCTTATACACCGTCGCGTGAATCAGCATGTTATCGACTTCTGCCCAATTAATATGCGGTTATGCACACTGAGAATCCGCACGCAAAAATTCAATGTAACGATCGTCAATGTTCATGCACCTACTGAAGAAAAAGCAGATGATAATAAAGAACTGTTCTTCCTAGAACTCGAAGAAGTCATCAATAACATCCCGCGGCACGATATAAAAATCGTGGTAGGTGACTTTAATGCTCAAATCGGTAGGATTGAAGAACTTAAAACACATATCGGCCCTAACAGCTTGCATCATACCAGCAACAATAACGGTTTTCGCGCAGCCAAGCTGGTCATGATGTATGATCTAGTAATTTCTAGCAATTTCTTTCATCACAAGAGAGTTCACAAGGCAACGTGGAAATCAAATGACGGAAGAACGGAAAATCAAATCGATCACGTCATGATCTCTAAGAGGCACTCTACAAGTATAACTGACGTTCGATCATACAGAGGTGCTGATATGGACACCGATCATATGCTTGTCATCTTTAAGTACAAGTGAAAATTATCATCTACATTTAACCGACAAGCAAAAAAGACAGTGCGCTGAAATGTCGAAGCATTTAAACATCCAGAAACGCCGAATAGATATCAGGAAATTATAAAACAAAACATAGAAGAGCATGACATCGATTCTGAGATGCCATTAAACAAAAAAAAAGAAGGGCAAACACTTCAATCAACCATAATAGCCGCAGCACAAACTACAATCAGAAAACGACCACCGAAACCACACAACGAATGGTTTGACGACGAGTGCCGCCAATCCGTTGAACATAAACAAAAACAGCGAGAAAAATGGTTCACAAGGAACACCCGAAGCTCCCAAGCTTATTATCTATGCGCCAAGAAAGCCTCAGCAAAACGTCTACGTAAAAAGAATCGCGACCACATGAAGAGCTGCATCGAAAACAACAACCAACACGCGGTCAACGGAAATTCACAAGAGTGCTTTGAAAATGCACGAAATCTGACCAAAGATTTCCACCCAAGATCTACAGCCATCAAAAATGAAGATAATGAACTTTTAACAAGTGAACGTGATGTGCTGGCAGTGTGGCGATCCCACTTTCAAGACTTACTGAATAGGACGAATGAAGTTCATCCTATTCGAGCATCAACTGAGGAGATTTTTGTCCCTTACCCAGCAATAGAAGAAGTGGAAGCTGTCATTAAAAAACTGAAAAATGGCAAATCACCAGGTTTTGATGGAATTCCCACAGAACTTCTGAAAAATGGAGGAGCAGCTCTGGTCTCACGTATATACAATCTGATTCTTGCAATCTGGGACCAAGAAGAACTACCTGCTGAATGGAAAACAGCTCTCATTGTTCCGCTGCATAAGAAAGGTGACCGTCTAAAGTGTGCAAATTATCGTGGCATCGCACTGTTGAACACTGCATATAAAATACTAGCTAATGTCGTACTTGCTCGACTCATCCCGTTCGCCGAATCTATCATCGGCGACTATCAGTGTGGTTTTCGTCCCAACCGCTCAACCACAGATCAATGTTTTACATTAAAGATGATTCTGGAAAAACGTTGGGAGTACAACATCAGTATGCACCAGCTCTACATTGATTTCAGCCAGACATATGATAGTATCATCCGCGACAACCTCTGGTCCGCACTCATATGCCTTGGTATCCCAGAGAAACTTGTTTCTCTGTGCAAACTCACAACATCGGGATCAAATTGTAGAATAGTAATCGAAGGGTCAGTTTCTGATCCTTTCGATATAACATCAGGTGGTCGACAAGGTGATGCACTCGTGCCTGTACTATTTAATTTGGCGCTGGAGTACGCGATAAGAAAAAGCCGAATTGAGACACAAACTGCATATATAACAAATCTAGTCAAGTTCTTGGCTACGCAGATGATATTGTGCTTCTCGAACGTAGAACAAGCGATATTAAGGAGAGTCTCTCTCTGCTTGAAAGAAATGCTAAACGGCTTGGATTATGCATCAACACCGGCAAAACCAAAGTGTCAACACCTCCCGGCAATCTGAATACTGGCGACTATGAAGTAGAACGTGTAGAAAACTTTAAATACCTCGGGTCTGTAATAACATCGTCAAATGACGTGCAGGCAGATATCAAAGCCCGTGTTTCTACCACATACAGAGTTTTCTACGCATACTCAAAACTTTTGCGATCAAAACATCTTTCGCGGTCGTGTAAACTCACACTTTACAAAGCATTAACCCAACCTGTGCTTACATTTGGAAGTGAAAGCTGGACACTGACTTCCTCCGATTGTAGAATTTTATCAACATTCGAGAGGAAGGTCATACGAACAATTTATGGTCCATGTAAAGTTGCTGAAAATCAGTATAGAATCCGAATGAATCATGAAATCAGACAGCTTCTTGGAGGCTGCGATGAAATCGGATTTATGGTTTGGTCATGTAGAAAGGGCTCCATTGGATAAAATGATAAAAAAAGCATCCCAACAACAACCAGCTGGTGTTCGTCGAAGAGGAAGACCTAGACAACGCTAGCATGATGACATCATCCAAGACCTTCGTGATATAGGATGTCGAAACTGAGGTCAACTGGTCATGGAACGAGATGATTGGAAGCTGGTGGCACAGACGGCAAAATCCCTCCATGAGATGTAAACGCCAGAGAGAGAGAGAGCTAGAAGCATATACCAAGTTCATATAAAACATGGTTTTGTTCAAGAATTAAACCCGGCATATTTAATAGTTATATGGAAGCCCATTTCTTCGAGCAAACGAAAAAGTTCATTCCTTAAAAAAAAGTAGCTGCTATTGCCAGTGGTATACAATATCTCAAGCTTACTCATATGGAAATAGCAGGGATCTAAGTACGCGGGGTTGTCACACCCTAGATCAAAAATTTTAAATCTTACAAATCTTCCTGCGGGAGTATATATTTAATTCGTTAATAAATTTTTTAATTCGTAGGTTTTGCCATGGCCATTCGTAGGTTTTGCCAGGTACATGACATCTGTATGACCATCTGTATGACCATCTGTTGACCATCGGTATGACTTGTATGACCATGGCCATCTGTATGACCATCTGTATGACCTTCGCGTTGTTGTGGACTCCAGACCGTCAAGTTTTATTTTATGAAGTCTTTTAAAATAAAACAAAATCACTTTAACTTTGAATCAACTTTTTATTGTATCAAATATTATCTTTAAAAACAAAGGGAGTTTTTCCCCATTTAACAGTTGACAGTCTGAATCGGAGTCTTATTAATTTTTTTACATTTTAAAAATCTTTATTGCTAAATTCATAAATAAATTATGGAGAGCAGTGTTAGTTTATAAATACATTTTCATTTATTTAATTTATAATAATTAGGAGTATCAAAAATGAAAGGCGTGATATAAATGCTATGACCTATATTCAATAATAGACCAGGGTTAAACCGTTATAAATATCGAAATAGACGAAAAATTCTTAGCAGTATACGAATGGTTGAAAAATGTAGTTAATGGTTTAAGTAATTAAGGAAAAATCGGCTGGGCTGGGGGGTTGTAGTATATATGTTTTCAGGGGCGGGTATTAGTTTTTTGCGATTTGCAAGACTTTGAAAAGCTAGATTAGTTAAGTACATGTAAATTACTTGTATAACATAGAATCGTATGTGAATTAACGTTTTTTATGAATGCAAACGTTTATTCACAACAAAGAAAAAGAAATTTATGATTTTCATCGAAAAATCGATTTTTCAAAAGTAGTTTTTTCGGTTTTTTGCTTTTTTAACGAAATTTTTGTAAATAAACAATAATATATTTTAATTCTATATTAAAGTTGGGATTTCAACGAAAAAAATGAGCACTGGTAAAGTTCAAAAATCGAAAAGTTGCTAACTAAATTATTCGATTGAAAATTAGGTCTTGTTTCTTCACAAAACATCGACAATTAAATATTTCGCTTTGACAAAACTTAGGATTATTTGAAACACAAAAAAAAACATTTTTTATATAACTTTTTTCGATAGGATGCATAGTTTAGCCGCAAATCGCAAAAAACTAATACTGCTGTGCCGTATTTTTCATTACCAATTTTCGATCACAATTTCCTAGAATTAAAAACTCTAAATCTTTCTGAAATCGCAATATTAGTTTCACATACCAATAAATTTTCTCTAAACACATTTTCAAAACTAAAGTTTTCTTTTAATCTCTAGCCGATAAAGGATAAAACTAATAAATATTATCAGTTATCACAATTTTTGTCATTTCTAAGAATTTGTCTTTATAATCGTCTTGCCGATTATTCTTTTAAGTTCACACATTTGAAATAATTTCGTTGAAATAATTTCAAACAAAAAAATCATCATTATTTTTTCTCATGCTAATAAACATTTAATGCATCTAAAAGCAAAATAAAACTTCAAATATTTTTTCACACTTCTTTATCAACAAAACAAATTTGTTTAAGTTTCTTAGAAATAAGTTATAATATTGCGTAATTTTCTTTGTATAATCCTCCAACAAATCCTTTTTCAAAATATAAAATTTAATATAAAAAATTATTCTTATTTGTTTTCTCTAATTATGTCATAAAATCAAAATTTAGTATATAAGAAATAGTTTTTAAGAAAATAAATGTAGTTTAACAAAATAATTTTAAGAGAAACAGTAACTTTAAATTAGTCAGTCTTACATTTTTCATACAGTACAAATTCAAGCAAGGTTTTTAAAAAATATAGTTTAAAAAATAGTTTTAACAGTGAGTCTTTGTCCTTTGAGTTTAAAAAAACATCAGTTTTTTTATACAGTCTTTGAGTTCAAACCAAAACAGTAAAAAATCAGTAAGTAAATAAAGTAAATAAAAGTAATAAGTAAATAAAAAATATAGTTTAAGAAGGTTTTTAAGAAAATCAATCATTACAGTTTAAGGATATACATAGCTCAAAATATATTCTGTGTTCTGTGTAAAGAAATTTTCAAATAAATAAGTTGAAACTAATTGTGAAATTAAAGAGTGAAAATTAAGAAATGAAACTAAAATAATTAATTTTAAAAAATCACAAGTTTGTATTGAATAAAAACAGAAACTTAATAAACTTTATCCGGTATTATAAATAAAACCAAAATTTAAGTGTTTCATTTTAAATTAAATTAACCCCAGATATAACAATACTCACCCCTAAAAACGTGTATACTACAATCCCCCACCCTTTTCCGGGACTTTTAGTCAGTCCGGTTGATTTTTCCTTAATTACTTACTCCATTTACTACATTTTTCGACCATTCCGTATACTGCTAAGAATTTTTTTCCCTTTAACAGGATTGGCCCTGGTCTATAATCGTCTAATTCATAACACTTATTTTAAAGTCAACAAACTGATTTGAAACATATTTTCTGCAAACATAATTAAAAATTATTAATTGCAAAATATATGAAACAAATCAATTATTTTGTTCAAAAAAATTGTTATAAAGTCAAAATGCTTGTGCTGCATTTTGACGAGTTTGGATATGTTTGGAAATAAGGTTTTTTGGATAATTAAATATTTGGTAATGGAATTGTAGGCATCTTTGGATCTAACAGCGAGGCATGAAAAAAAGAATATTTCATAGCTAAAATTGAGGGTACTACCGCTCAACAAACAATTTCTAATCGATAAAACTAGCAGTTTTGGATCAGAAAAATATTTTTAATCATAGCGGTTTTGTGTAAAAACGGCTGGTTAGCTAAATGTAACTAGTATAACCCGAAAGTACTTGAAGCTATGTCAAATCAAAAAACTTCACTCAACTTCGATTAGAATTATATATTCAAAAACTCCAAAACGACATTTGATCTTCAACAAACTGATGTTTGCGAACTGCTACTATAAGCCGAAAGAGCCTGAAGCGGTTTTAAATCAAAACACTTCACATGATTTCACTCAATTTCGAGTAATATCATATGATTATACCGGCACACTCTAAACCTTAGACCTTCGACGAAACTGACACTTTCTAAAAAGCACTGAAATAGGTTGCCGTTCTTAGATTTGTGTCTATCTCCTTCCCCAACTCAGTACTACACAACACTCAGATAAAGTATCTTTTTGTTTTGCCGAGTCTAATATCTTCTTGTTATATTTGTTTTTAATGATTAATTTTTTTAAGGGAAAGAATGTTAAACCTCCTGCTTAACCTATTTGGAATTTCAATATAAAGCCTGAAGTATATTTCAGTTAGGGGCAGCTACCGAGGAGTAGGTGTATTAAGTACTTGATGGCAAGCATCAGATCCGCCAGTAACCTGATGAACGAACGTAGCAATAAACAAACAGTTCATGATGTAGGAAAACATTACCCACTCCTACCGCTGGTTTTTATGATATCTCCTGTATGTAAGAGTTTTTTGGTTAATGTATTGAATCATATTTTACAGAGTTCCAAACTACCCAAAAGTCATGACCAAATTCTTTTTGATCACATGAAAGCAGCTTTCAAATGAGAAACTAAAGCTCTCGATAAAAAAAACCAATGACCAACACCCCGACCAACTTAAATAAGCTTGCACTGAAAACCTTATCATCACAAAACCAAAACGTTACATTAAATTTATTTCATCTAAAATTTAAATCAACACTAAAATAAATAAAAACCAAAATTAATCAAAATAACATAAAAATCTGTAATAATAATAAAAAAAAATTATTCTCAGTTTTTTTTTGTACAATTAACTATAATTTTTTATTAACAAATTTATCCATTTAAATATACTGGTATGGATGATGATGATATTCTGTTGATGATGATGGTTTTATGTTTTACCTCTCATGTACTTTAGTGAAATAGTCTCTATCAACCCTATATGCACCTCAAATTTCATTAAAGATTTTTTTTTGTACTCTCCTATCCTATATCAAATTTAATTACAGCTTTTCATTTCATCCGCCACACCGTTGATTATTTGTAATAAAAAATGTACATGCGTTTTTTTTTGTAATAATTTTTTTTAATATTTTATTTTTTTTTTAATATAATGAAGAAAAAAAAATTTGTATAACAAAAATTTAAATGGAATATTATTGCAATTTCTGATTATGTGTAGTTCAATTTTTGTATATTATATTTAATTTTTTTCACTGTCATAAAAACATGATGTTTTTTAATCATTTTTTAAAATTTTAAATACAAAAAAAAATAATGATATTTAAAAAAAATTAAAATATTTTATTTTTCAACTAACTGTATGGAGCAAAATGAAATTTTTTTTCACATAATGATTTTTTTTAATTAAAAGGTGTTGTGTGAGAGGAATTACAATATTTGTCAGAACAACAGAAGGACATGCGATTTTACTCTTGTAGTGTGAATGGACACTTTTTAAACCTTTGTGAAAACAACCTTCTGACAAAGAAGTTCCTTTGACTTTTGTCACTAAAACAGCCTATGTTCAGTTTGACACTTTACAACTGACTGAAGAGTGCCACGGAACAAAATAATGCATTTGCGCATTTCTCGTCACGACATTTTTGTTTAATAATATTTTGCTTACTAATACTCTTATCTCTTTGGTAACGTCATTTCAACTGACCATAATGTTAAAAACCACAGATTTTTAAACGTCTTGTTTCATAAACAGTGGTAATCTAGGTAGAGCCAGTCTGGGTAAACCCAGACGATATAATTCAAATCATCTTCACAAATAAAATTGTTTTTTTTGTACGCCGATTAAGGATTTTTCTTTTTCTTTATTGTTTTTTTTTCCTACGAATCTACCTCACTTCATCATCATCGTAATAATTAATGTTGCACTATAATTTTCTTCTAAACAAACTTTTTGCAATGCATATGATTTAGATTTATCACGTATCTTTCCGGAACATAAAAATTGGGTCTACATAAAATCAAGTTGTTGAAAATGAAATATGTTATATACATTGCGAGTTTCGGCATAGCAACTACCTTTAGCAGCCCATCCTTTGCAATTCAAATAACAAAGTGTAACTGTAGCTTTTTAACGTTTGCGATTCAAATAACATATTAGTGTTTATAGATCGCTATAAATTAGGATGAAAGGATAAAACGGTGACGCAATGAGACAAGTTCTGGACGGTAATAGAGAACGTCTGTACATCTAAAACAAAATAAAAGAAATTGAAAACTAAGAAATAAAGAAAAAATTAAGCAAAATTGTATTTCATAAACATATTAATTATAAACGAAACGCAGTATCGGCAACAAAAACTGTGTAAATAGAAGTAAATTATTTTTTAATTCTGCATAAAGTTTAAAGACTTATTCAACGAAAATATTTTTTGTATTATTTTGGACATTGTGGAGTAAAAATTTCTTTAAAAAAAAAAATTGTAAATAAAAATTCTAAAACAATTTTTTGATCTATTCTATATGAAATATCGCGACGACAGGAATAGGAAGTATGCACCTCGGCGACAACCGACAACGACACCAGCACGACAACGATATGTCGGCTAGTATGAAACCATCCGGTATCGTTCGTATTTTTAAGTTGTAAATTGAAAATGTATGTGTGTAATTGCATTTAAATGCAAAAACATCAAAAGTTAAAAACTTTAAATATTTGAGTTACATAGAAAAAATAATATTAATTCTTCATATTATTTTCTTTATACTATAAAAAAACCAATTTAAAAATCAGTAAACAGAAATCAAACAAGGCAAACAAAAATTTAAAAAACAATAACTTGTTTAATTAATTATTCAAGATTTTTGTTTGTTTTTATTACCGTCACAAAAAAGTTTTTTTGCGCATAATTTTAGATTCTTTTTACATTAATTTAATTTAACGAAAGTCATTTTTTCTCACAAAAAAATAAATGAAACCAACCATTTTATGAAATGTAAAAATATGTTTTCATTCTTCTGTTCTTTACTCTTTAATTCTTCATTCATTTTGTTCTTTTATTTATTATTATTATCATTAAATAAATTTCGTTAAGATCCGTTTTTTATTATTTGTAAAACAGAGAAATGTGTGTGCATATATGTGCTAAGGGGTTTTATGACATGTGCACGGTATGGTGCACATGATTTGAATGAATTTGATATGCACAATTTTGTACACGGTTATTTTGCATCATGCCCTACACTTTATTCATATTTTTCAAAATTGTTTTACCGGAATTTAGAGTAGAATTCTCTATAGGCATAATGCACTAAAACTGTTTTTTTTTAAAAAAAAATGGTTTGTAATAGGGATTACAATAGACGTTCTAAGGTGTTGGTTGGCGGTTTTTAATCCTTTTGTGATTGAATGCACTCGATACTTTAGATTCGGATAAAGCATTCCATTTGTAAGTTGAAAGGACAAAGATTTCCAGTTGCGTTTTGTCACTATGACAGTGATAATCGGTGGTGAAGGTTATCTCTGGACCATACTAAACCGAGAAGATCTGGATACGATCAAAGTAGTTCAGTTGGGCCTATTTTTAAAAGTCAAAAGTCACTTAAACACTACAAATCGGAGTTTTCTGGAGTAGACTGTCTAGCTCGAGAATGTTTTATTTGATACTTAGGCGTATTGATACATTCACTTTTGGGGAAAGAGCGAGCCAATATCCTAGAGTCAAAAAATTAAAGTTAAATACCAAAGAAACACTATTATTATTACTAGGTAGTATTCTCAGCTACCGATTTTGTAAGCCTTCATTAGATGGGCCACGGCAGACAAACATAGTAGACGGAGTGCAATAATATCCATCCAACTTCACTCCCAAACATAACGAGAACTATACATCAGTATCCGTTTCGATGGAGTAAATGGAAATGAAAAACATCGGGGAAGGTCTAAGGGTTATTACTAATAGTACCATTGATATAAATGAGTAAGAAACAGATTTTCTTTTATAGACAGAATATCTCCTCTTAAGCAGTAATTGATGGAGGCAGTAGTAGCTTTACGTACCATTAGGTGGATGTCTATCATATTGTACCAGCATCATCTGTCTCCGGCAAATGGTGCGTTATTTGAGTACTAACGTCATACATTTTTGTTTTAGTTTAGCATTTTTAAATCATGTAAACATGTATACAAAATGTGCAAACAACTTTCGGGCATAAATACTTAGATATTTGATGTAACTTTATATGTTTTACATATTAAAAATAATAGTTATTTTTTATAATTTTCTTAATACCATTAAAAAATCAATTTAAAAATCAGTAAACAGACTTCACAAAACAAACAAAAAATATTTAAAATAATTAATAATTTTTTAAATTAATTATTCGGAGTGTCCGTTTGTTTTTTGTGTTTGTTTTCATTACCTTCTCAAAAAATTTCTTTTTTGCACATAATTTTGGATTCCTTATACTTCAATTTTATTTGCGAAATATAATTTTTAATGAAAATAGAATAAAATTCATCAATTTATTATTACGAAAGTCATATTATTTTATAAAAAGTTAAATGGAAGCAGTCATTTTAGAAAAGGTTAAACTACTGTTTCATTCTCATTTTTTTATTCTTTGTGTATTATTCTTATCATTAAATTAATTTCGTTTCGCTTCGTTTTTATTATTCATGAAATATGCGGCTAACGTTTGTGCACAAATATGCTAAGGCGTTTTACGACATGTGTACGGTATGGTGAACATAATGTACATGACATGTGTCATGCACAATTTTGTGCACGGAGATTTTGTAATATACACAATTAATGCACATTACAAGCACTTTTTCACAATTGTTTTAAGGCTATAATGGTCAGGATTTCATAAAAGAGTTGAGCCTCGAAGGTAAGAGATCTTCGGCGCATCTGTTTATTTGAAAGCTTATAATAACATTAATTTTTGAAAATCGATTTTGATAAACTTGAAGCTGTCGCGATCACTCACTGTCATAGTGACAGAATGCAGAGGACATTTTTTAGTCCGTACAGAGTACAAATGGAATGCTTTGAGCGATTCAATAATCTCGGAGGCGTTCAATCCACAATGGTTTAAAAAAAGCATTTATCAACAACTCAGAACGTTTTTTGCTGTGGGGCCTAGGTCTGAAAAGGTATCTATATGTAGACAACGCTTTATATTAAACAAAAATCAGTTGCCAATCTCAAAATGGCAATTGTTTAAAGGTGAAGGAGTAGTTACTCAAAATTTTTGACATGGAATACTTAATAATTAGAAGAACCTAACGTAAGATCTTCAGTTTATCGCTCTTGTGTTTTATTGATATACCACACTTAAATCAAAATAATCTTATCTCCACTAAATTGTTCATAATATTGCTTTGATAAATAAACTCAAACTATTATTTGCTTAAAATTTAAAAAAAAATATAATGTTCACTTTTTGTACATTGACTATTGATTCACTTATGAAACAAGCCTCAGGTACTGAATCTATCAGTGCCCTTCAAGATTGTACGTTATTTTTGTTAAAATTATAACTTCACAAGTAACTGTTCTAAAAATTATAATGTTTTGTTTGCTTAAATAATCACAATATTTTTTGTACACAATATTTTCACGAAACCTTTTCATTTTTTGTGGTCAAACAAATTTAACTTTAAAAATATTTTCACTTTATATAAATAAATATACATGATTTTCAATTATATTAAACAAATTTTAATTAACTAAAACTGAGTTTATTAAGAATTTAAATCCAATATTTAATAGTAAAAAAATTTATTTAAAATCAAAACCGGCTCGAAGGATCAATTTGTTTGGAGATGATTGTTGCAGACTGTGTTATGATAGCAAAAACCGACTTTTTAATTTTTTTAAGCTATTATATAATACTGTGAACAGATTGACTATTCTTTTTTAATATAACACAGGTAACAGTAACCAACATCTCCAAAAATTTCGGTCCCTCGAGCCGGGTTTATTTTAAATAAATTTTTGTATTATTATTGAACTAGCAAATTGCTAGTAAAATTAAATAGAAAAAATCTTGCAATTATCTTTCGCCAATTTTTTTGAAGTGACACGGCAATTTATGAAACTAATTAGTTTAGGGCCTTACTTAAGCTTTACATAAAATCTTAAATCCTATTAAATATCCATTAGTGATGTACGGTTTGTTCTTTATTTTTTGTGTTAATGTAGATCCCACTCAACTAAATAAACATTTAACAACAAGCACAAATCCAAATATATGGGTATTTGAAAACGATTATATCAATTGACATGTAACAGTAGCACGATAGAAATTTCTAGCAACAAAAAACTATCAAGAGGGAAAACAACAAATGAACTTTCAAAAATAGTGAAACATACTAAATAAAAACAAGAAAAAGAAGAAAGAAATTAATCTACAAACAAAAACATTATGGAAAATCCATATGAGTTTATATTTCGATCGTTTGTATGTTTTCCTTTTTTTTCCTCTACCTTTTTTTATTATTGCGTTACATTACTTACGCTACTTGAAGCAAATTTTGGTATCGTTATACTATACTATACTACTATTCTAGGAATTATGAACTTTTGGACTTAGAGGTAAATTACTTTAGATGTCCCTGCAGCTTAGTACTAAATCTCAAAACTTTGGTTTGACCTCAATCCACCCCTTCCCATAAGATCCAAAAACATAATCATGATTCAAATTAAAAATTCAATAAAAACACAAAAACTGATCATCCAATTCGATTGAAATGAATTCCACAATACAACTTTAGTATATATTATACATAGTATGCTCTACGATTTTAATATATTTTCTGAATCTAGGAAAAGCTTTTATTAGAAAATGCATCCAATCAAAACATTCAAAAGTTTATTTTATTATTGATTCTTCTTAATTATAAGTTTTATTTTCTAATTATGTGAATATATATTTGAAAAAAAAAAAAAGAAAATACAAAACCAAACAATACGAGAAAAACATAAATTCATTAATTTTTCTCTGAAAAATATATTTATTTATAAATTAATAGAAAATCATAATAATAATAATTTTCATTTATAGGATAGGATATGGAAAACAATAAATTATTTTTAAAATTATAATTTTATTATCGATACGAAAATGAATAGAAATTTTTCTAAACATGTATATATAGATTGTAAAAACCTTAACTTTCCAATTCGTTAAAAAGCTCAATATTTATTGGAATGAAAATGAGGAAATTATTGATACAGAAATAGGAAATATTGAAAAGGAAAAGAAAATTTTCAATCCTTCGACTTAGAAAAAGATACTTGTATCGTTTTATTGAAAAGTTTTTCGAACGAGAGTTAAGCTTTTGTGTTGAGAGATATTGAGTTTAAATTCTACGAATATATTGATGAATATTTTGTGTTTTAAATGTGAATATTTCTTATTTATGATTTTGTTCAGGGCAGTGAGTATTTAAAAATAAATGAAAATATTGTAGATTTTATTATATTTGGTGAAAGAAAATAAATTAATTGTTATGATGGTGTTTTAAATTAGCGCATATGGAAACAAATGACAAACTATTGCATTACTTGTAGAGTCAATCGTATGTTTAATCATAGTTCTATTTGGTATATATATAGACAGCAACATAAATATTTTTTATTTAAGAAAAAAACACATCTTTTGTTCAATCGTCTTAGTTAGAAATCGATGGCAGTGGATGCTACAATGATGGATAATTACTTTGATATTCGGTTACTTAGAAGTGCCTGTGGACCTTTCCGGTTATGTTTTAAAGAGATTCAGACCATATAAGATAGCCTAAATCTCACGTACTCTGGAAGGGTGCATCATTGAAGGGTTGAAGAAGGACCTACGGTGACATATTTAAGTGTAAACCTTGTTGATGACAAGAGTTTTATCTTTGGTCCCAACATAGATGTTACGTTAGGTCTGGTATTTTTCAGACTCAAACCTCTTCACTACAGAATACTTTTGTGATATCTTCCAGGTAGTAAGAAGATGCATTGCTAGAAATTGTTAGTGCGAAAGATTTATTTTTTGACTAACAATCTTTAGTTATTCGAAAGTATCCATCTGTTCTTCTACTCCTAACACTATTAGGTTAGGAGTATAGTTGTGTATAGTTTAATATTTTAACTTATAAAAGTTTGTTTTGAATTTAGATTTATATAAATATTGATATATAAATTCATAATAAACATTGAATAAATTATATTTTATTCAATATTCATTATGAATTTATCTATCAATATCTATATATGCGCTTAAACTTACATTTGCTATAGCAATTTTTTATTTATTAATAATTAATAATTATAATATTTATAATTTAATCTCAATTATTATAGATTCATAAGTTATAATATTCAGTTGTTATTATTATTATGTATATCTATTTTAAATTACATTTCATTTAATCGTTATTTTATTTAAATATTGTAACGTTTCTTCGCCGAGTTTTTTCGTTTTTTAATATAGGCCACTATTTCATGATAAGATAGAGAAAATAAAAATAAAATTTAGCAAAAGTTAGATTTATAATTTTCTTTCCGTTTATGATTTTTTGAAATTATAATCCTTAAACAAAAAATCTGCATTCACATTATCAGTATCCCAACCAAGCAGAGTATCCACTTTATCCACCATGGCTAGGAAACATGAAATATAACTTAGATATATAATGAATATTCAGGTTCTTTATAGAAAGACCGGTTACTCTATTTTAATTCATGTTTAGTTCGTGAAGTAGTGTAATTTCTGTATTCAACATTCTAGTACATCATGTCGTCACAAAATCTAATCCAACTTAGTTAAAATACTTTTTATGAATTATTCTTACCTAATACAGCATAAAAATAAATAAATAAAATTAATTGATGAAATCAAAAAAAATTGTAACTAAATTGATTTATTTTTACTTACCTTTAGTTTTTAATGAACCGAAACATATAAATTTTACCAATAACTCAGCCTCTAGCTGATATCGAATCAAGTTTACATATTTTTAATTTTTATATTTGTAAGTTAAAACAACGAATGCAGTAAGGTTGTTACCCAATTTTTAATCTGAAATATATAAATTGAAATATTATAGGTCAAATTTATGATTTTTATATAATTCTAATCCTCAAAAAATATGGAGGGGTTGAAATCTCACAGCTCTAAGATACCAAGACTTCGGTTTTGGATAAGGATTTTGATAAAGTTTTCGGCATAAAACTTTTATGAGGACATTGTTAAAGTATATGCATTGTTTTATCTCTCTCTGTTTAGAAATTTATTAAAAAACTAACACATCAATACGTTGCCGCAAAATTATAACAGATCATAAATTAACATAATTTAGTGAATCTATGATACACTCAGCAAACTACTCAAAAACCTCTTCATTTAGCGTCTCGAGAAAATATTACAAAATCAAAAATTCATATTTCTTTCAAAATTCCAAAAAAAATGTAAAAATTATAACAATATCAAAAATTGAAACTTTTTTCAAAATTCCAAAAATTAGAATAAAATCAAAAATTTAAAATTTTTCAAAAACTCTAAAAATATTCCAAAAATTCTTACAAATTCGAAAATTAAAACTTTTTCTAAATTCTAAAAAAATATATAAAATTCAAATTTCACAAATTCAAAAATTCTATTTTTTTTCAAAATTCTACAAATATTGCAAGATTTATGACAAAATCAAAAATGAACGCTTTTTCAAAAAATATTGCAAAAATTATTACAAAATCAAAAATACAAACATTTTTCGAAATTCCAAAAATATTCCAAAAACTATAACAAATTCAAAAATTTCCATGTCCAATTTCATGTCATACAAATAATTAATTTTTTTTCCAAACAATTGGCTTAAAAAGTAAATGAAAACAATTTTTTCCGGGTCGCTTATCGAACAGATCGTCCTTTCGGCTTTTACCATTGAGCATACCTATTTTTAGAATCAAAATTTTTTGAAATCCCTCCAGCTGTTTTCTAGATTTCGTCAGTTGTGACGAAATTTGAATAATTGGCTTACATTTAAAAAATATTATTAATTTTCCACAATTTTCCTAATATAATAAAAAAATTAATTTATAAGTAACCCGACATGAAGAATGACAAACAAAAATATTAAATAATTATTCAAAGTTCCCGTTTGTTTTTTGTGTATATTTTATTATCTTCACTCTAATTTCTTTCACAGTTTTATCAATTATATCAATATGGCAGTGACAAGTTGTTCCTGAGATAGCAGTTTTATTAGGTTGGCACGTATAGGAGTATTTTTTTACCAGCGAATACGAAAATTGGTCATTGTGCATATGCGCATGCGTGTATATTCAGTGTCTCAGATTAAAATATTAAAACAAACTATTGGGGTCCCATTGAAGTGGACAAAAAAACGCATAAAAGTAATAAATTACTATTGAAATTCAACCAATTATAATCAAAAACCAAGCCACAATTTAAAAGATTAATGATTTTGTAGGCAGTATAACAAAATGTTGATAATTAAAAATAATTATTATTTTTTTTTTTTTTTTAAATAAAATGTGTTGTGTAATAGGGTTTAGAATATGTGTCACAACAACACATAAATACCTTTTAAGATCTAGGTCTAGACCTGGGTCCCACAACAACTGGCGTTCTGAGGTGTAGATTAACGCTTTTTTTAAACATCTGTGGGTTGAAGCCAACTGAGACTAAGTGTTCCGGCAAACTATTCCATTTGTACGCAGTTCGGACAAAGAAGTCTCTCTGCGATCTGCCAGTATGACAGCGCGGGATCTTTACCGTTTCACTGGTTGCGGCAGCCGATTGCCGAGTGAAACGGGGGTAAGAATAAGTTTGAGGCATGATGCCGCTGATTTCATCTGAGCACTGCTGATGACGATATTTGTAAAAAACAACGAGGTCAGCAACAGTGCGACGATGTTGTAGGGAATCAAGTTTTGATGTCAAAGTTCGATCACCTACAATTCGTATAGCTCGCTTTTGAACAGAGTCCAAGAGGGCCAAGATGGAAACAGAGGCAGCACCCCAAACTTGACAGCAGTACTCCATACAAGGACGAATATAGGACTTATAAACATGGAGCAATTGGTATGGAGTGAAAAATTTTTTGCATCTATTTAGGAGGCCGAGTTTTTTAGACGCGCTTTTTGCCATCGCCATTACATGATCGTTCCAGAGTAGGTCATTTGAAACTGTGACACCCAATAAACGAATGTTTTTACATTCACCTATTGGTTCATCACACATACTAAATAAAATATCTTTGGGGAACTCGGTCTTTAATCTGGAAACAATCAACAGCTGTGTTTTGGTGGAGTTGAAATTGACAAGGTTTTGGTCACCCCAGTCGGCGACTTTATTCAGGTCTTTGTTCACGTTTATGGCAGCGTCTCTCCGGGCAGGATTAATTCGTTCGTGTATTTTACCTTTTGAAGGAAGGGGCTCGAACGACTTGTGCAGAGTACTATCATCTGCAAAACTATTTGTTGGGTTGCTGGTGATTTTCAACAATTCGTTGATATAAATCAAAAATAGGGTTGGGGACAATAGTGAGCCTTGGGGTACACCAGCGTTAATTAGTTTAGACTCAGAAGAATATCCGTCTAAGGTTACCGAAATGTATCGGTCGGATAGAAAATTTTGAATCAGCTTCACAACATTGGGATGAAAACCGTACGCAACGAGCTTGTTGATTAAGTTGGCATGCCAGACTCGATCGAATGCCTTGGAGATGTCTAAAGCGATAACGTATGTTTCACCACCTTTATCAAGTATGCTGTTCCAACAATGCGCTACATAGTTTAATAGATCGGTAGTTGATCTTTTGTTTCGAAAACCGTATTGGCTGTCGGATATTAAATGATTTTCTTCCAGAAATTTTGAAATATGTGTATTAATATAATGCTCATAGACTTTGGATAGGACCGATAGTAAGGCTATTGGCCTATAATTTGAGATATCGGATTTTGGTCCCTTTTTGGGGACGGGCTGGACATTTGCCAACTTCCAGCACGAGGGAAATATACCAGATTTGTAGGATTGGTAGAATATTTTAGTTAAAGTTGGTGCAAGTTCTTTGGAAAAGGTTTTTAAAATAATGGGTGGAATATTGTCCATTCCTGATGCTTTGTTGATGTTTAACCCCTTTAAAAGTTTAGCGACTATTTTGGGTTTGAAGTGAAGTTCATTCATATTAACTCCTGAAGACTGGATTTGGGGTATTTCTTTAGGAGTTTCCAAAACAGTGGAGTTCAGAGCAAAGCGTTCAGCGAACAAGTTAGCTTTTCTTGCGGGATCATTGACGATTAAATCACCATCAATAATAGGGGGAATAGAAAATTTTGTACCAGAATTTAAAGAATTAATGGCACTGTAGAAACTCTTGTCAGAAACAGACATAGACGTAAGTTTTGAGGCTTTCGCTCTGTCAATTTCGGACTTTTCGTTTGAGATAATCTGATTAGATATTTTGTTGGCCTTTAGATATTGGGATCGATTAGTGGGAGTTTTGTTATGAATCCAAATATTAAATGATCTACGTTTGTTTCTAAGTGCCGTTTTGGCAGCTTTCGAATACAAGTATTTTTGTTTGGGTTTTACTATGGAGAAAGGGACAAATTTATTGATAGCAAATTGGATGGTTTCTGTAAAGTTTTAAGCAGAAACATTTACATTGTCAGTGTAAAAACAATGACGGTCGAAAGGGAAACCATGGAAAAAATTTTGAAGACCACTCTTATCCATTTTTGAGTAGTGAAATATTTTACGGGGTTTGGGAGCTGTAGTTTTAAGTAAATCAGTTTTGATAACTGATGAGATTAAATAATGATCAGAATTTCCAATACTACCTTTCGCAACATCGACACTCGTAATATCTGGCATTGTGGTAAGATAGAGATCTAGTAGAAAACTATTATCACCGCCATTACGGGGAGTGAAAGTCGGGCTTTTAACAATTTGGAATAGGCCCTGAGACGCGGCAAAAATTTCTGCCAGTTTTCCACTATTGTGGATATTATAATAAAGGATATTATAATAAAAATAACGACGCCTATGTAAACAAATGTCACCATAAACAAATGCTAGAACTAGGAGTAGAAATTTAACTAATGTAATTGTTTTCAATACAAATTTATCCCAAAATAAATAATACATCTCTGTTTTACTTTTTGTCTCATCTTTTATCTCTTGATCGGTAATATCTGTCAAAAATTCATTGGTAAACAAATTCTACTATATGTACACTAGACCAGTCCAAATAGCTTTTTGTGAGGAACAAAATTAGTAACAGCATGAAAACTTTTAGGTAAGGAAGAAAATATTACGCAAACGATGAGTAACATAAATTAAAGGCGATCCGAGTTACAAGGGGAAAATGGGGTGTGCTTTTAGGGGTAGAAAATGTTTTTTTACGATTTTCAGCGAAACTAGAGCTTCTATCGAAAAATGTTTTAAGCAAAAGTTGTAGGCAATAAAAAGGTCTATAACTTTGATATCGCCCATTTTTTCACATAACTTAAAATTTGCCGTGAAAATTAGAGTTTGTATTTAACGGGAAAATTTTTTCACAATTCCCGGGATCCCGAAATTTTCTCGGGAATGCAAACTCTAGTGAAAATAGAAAAAACCGAGAAGAAAGGTCTTTTCGTTTTTAATTTTTATCTCCCACGAAAAAAAATTTTTTCCATACAATTTGGTGAAAACTGTAACGAAGCTATTATTCGATCTTCGTAATTGTTATAAGGCTATTAATCAATCGTCGTAATTTGGACTCGCCCTGCTTTCCCACACGCATTAAGTTCACATTAGCAAAAACTATTGTAGTTAATGTCGTTTTTTTTTTTAAACATAATTTCTTATTCGTGATCATCTATCGCAATAATTTCTGTTTGGACTTATCATAAAACAGTTGTGCAATCTCATTAATTCGGAATCGCACTATTTCCCTATATAATTTCGTTCAATCATTTCGTAATCAATATTTTTTTTATAATTCTTTTCCAATTTTGATACAAGTTGGTTGTGTAGACTCTTTAGTGGGTGCAAATGATCAACGAAAGAAAATTCCCAAGAAACAAACTTATCGTTTGTTATTGGTTGTAAACGATCGTTAGTGTCATATAAATAGAAACCGACAGGTGGCTTCGCTCTCTTATTTCGATTAATTGTCTAGCAGATGACATCTGTTCATTTTGACGTGTGTGTTAAATTGAAATCTAACAAAAAAATGATATCTACTTTATAGTGCACTAAATATGTGAAATGAAAACGAAAAAAAGAGGAATCCTATTTAGATTACTATTGAATTACTGGGATAACAAACGTATATTCAGAAAAAAGAATTATTAATTAGCTGTTAATTGAAAAACCGCATTTCACTTTCATGTCAAATTACTGTGTTAACCATTTGTGTTGTAAATAACTGTTAATAATTATATGTTACATTCAATAAAATTACTGTGATATCATTTAGTGTGGTAAAATAACTTTTAATCATTACGATTTACTTTTACATAAAATTTACTGTGATATCATTTAGTATTGTAAATATCAGTTAATCATTACGATTTACTTTTACATAAAATTTCTGTGATATCAATTAAGGTTAAAATAACTGTTAATCATTATGATTTTCATTTACATTAAATTGCGGTGAGATCAATTAATGTTACAACTAACTATTAATGAGTGAATCCTAATTGTATTCGTGGCTGTAATATCTAATATTAGTTTAAAGAAAAACAATAGTAATAATAAACCAACCAACCGGTTATCTTATTAAACTTCAAGTCTATTATTAATATTTGGTTTATCTCGGTGCTGGCCATTGCCCGACAATGACTCCCTGCATGCGAAGTTTCTGTATACATTTGCGGTAAAACCTACCAATACGAATATCATCAACCCATTTGTTTATGGTCACAAATCTCTAACACTGTCGACATCCGGATTGCTGACATCACGATCAATGACCTGGACGGGGATGAGCGCGTAACTGAATTTTTTGGAGCGGGGTCTGGACTAATCATGGGGTGAGTCAAATGTAATATTGTTTTGCTTATACGTATGAATGATTATGGATGTGTGTAGGTGCATGAGTTCGTGTATTTGGACGTGCGGATGTGTGAACGTTAGAGCGAGTATGTTTGTTGTACGTGCGTGGGTCTGTCCAAATCTAATTGGAAAGATGCCAAGAAGAATTTTGAAGACAAGAAGACGCTCTCGCGTCTATATTAATCTTAACATCTGGCCTTGTTGTCAATTGCTATTTGGATTTGTAAATATCATATAATATTGTTTTGGAACGCAAACTTATAAAAGTGTAATTTAAATAAAGTACGACCCAATTTTTAATATCGTCACGTAATTGTTTGTTGGTTTCAGAATTGAATTTTGATAATTTAGTAAATTCGTTAATTAATTTAACTTTAAAACTCGACAAAATGTCTACAAACATCCGAAAAGAGAAGAAGAAGTTTAAAGGTCAAGTTAACTGCAATGTCTGTAATAATTTTTTTAATATACAAGCAATGTCTAGTCTTGAAGCGGCGATTTAAAGAAATTTGATTCTATAATTCATCCTCTAACAACTATATTAGACCATTGGGGAAAAACATATCAATTTATAGGTACTGGTAAAATAACAAATTATGCTTTTGTTTTTTCTGCAATAATATTTTTTTTTTGGCAAATCTACATGAACCTACAACACAGAATTAATATGACTATTGTTGAATTATTAAAAGAATATTTTAATTTTGAAGGTAATTTTGATTATCCGAGATTTATTGTATGTCCATATTTTGGAAATCCTATAACTGCATAAGAATGAAAGAGTGCCTTTATGCAAAACCGCTTACGAATAGGGTCGATGATCTTCGTCATTACACACAGGTGTAGTCCACTTATTGCGCCTCTACGGACAAAGGTATGTCAACTCGATAAGTCTTGTACTACATTGCGATGAATAGAACTGATTCCCATATTATTTCCGGTTTCTTTTTTTTTGAAGAACTTTTTTTTGCAGAGTATGTTTTTTTATTAAGCGTGGAACAAAAACCGTGGAATTGTTACAACGGCATTTAGGGATATGCCTCCCGATTATTAGCCCTACGTGTGGTCCTGATGTGATCTTAGTAAAAATAATTCCTAAATGTGGCGATATATTGTCATCGTCGATTAATTCATGGAGTTAGTGATATCAGTATGATCCGTCTTTTCTAGTAAAATCAGTTGAACAGCTTTTAGTAAATCCTGGTGTACGAAGTATTGGATTGAACACAGTACAATTGGTTACCGAAGGGTTACTTCAATATCCACTCTCTCAACGAAGTCATGCTTTAATTTTGGGTTCAATATGAAGTTCTGTCCATTCTTTTTGTCATCCAAATAGTTTGCATGCTGGGTGCATGTCTCCTATGATACGTATCATCAATCGTGAGAATGATATCGGTCTAATCAGTTTGATAAAATGTGGTAGCTTGGCTGTATTAAGTAGTGTGAATGAGCGTAGGGGCATGGAAGTGTGCTTGTGGGTATCTGGGTGGGAGTGTGAATGTGTGAGTGGGTATCTTTGTGGGTGTGTGTGTGTGTATGGATGAGTGGATAAAGTACTAGAGCGTGTGAATATGTGAGTGAATGCGGGGTTGACGGGGTGATCGCGGTTTGTTCGTATAGGGGGGTCGTCAGAGTCAAATAATTTCACTTAGTCCTTTTTTCCATTTAATCCGTTTTTATTCATGATATTCGCGTACAATATCAGTATTTGTGCTGGAGCAGCAGGATTTCTTTCTTGTCCCCACGGACTAAAGCTGGCTTGGGCTAAATAAATCTCCTCTAGGTGCGCGACCTACTATGCCACTTCGTTGACATACAACGAAGGAGCACTTCATTACAAAACGTATTTTATTATGTCCCTAATACGCTGCAATTTTTTGGAATCACAATATTTATTTTTACGTTTGATTTTGATTTTAAACCAAAAAAAGTGAGCTTATTTTAACACGAAAATTCTCCTGTGCTGGAAACAGTTTTTTATAAAAAACAGTAATCTTTATTTTTGTTGAAACGTCTACTTTTAGATGGTGTAAAAAAATGAAAAATGTAAAAAATTTATATTTTTTAAAGATTTTAACAAATAATCAATATTTTTAAACAATCATTGAAAATAAGTCTTCAAAATCAAGTTTATTCAGTTTTTCGCATTTCCTGGAAAATGTTTCCGTGTTTATGTTTTGTTAATGTTTATTTTTTTACACCATCTAAAAGTAGACGTTTCAACAAACATAATGATTAAAGTTTTTTTTTGAAAAAACTGTTTCCCATACAGGAGAATTTTCGTGTGAAAATGAGGTCACTTTTTTTGTTTAAAATCAAAATTAAACGAAAAAATAAATATATTGGTTTCAAAAAATTAAAGCCTATTAGGGACATAATAAGGTAAGTTTCCACCGAATTTTGAGAAAAAAAAATGTATTTGTGGAAGATAGAAATTGAAAACGAAAAAGCCTTTTTTCCTATTTTCACGGCAAATTTTAGGTTATGTGAAAAAATGGCCAGCATAAAACCTATAGACCTTTTTATTACGTATAACTTATGCTGCAAACTTTATTCAACCGAAAGTCTAGTTTCGCTGAAAATCATGAAAAACCATTTTCTACCCCTAAAAGCTCACCCATTTCACCCCCGTAACTCGGATCACCTTTAATTTATGTTTCCCATCATTTGCGCAATAATTTCTTATTTATCCAATAGTTTTCATTTTTCATCTGTTACTAATTTTTTCCATTTTTGGGCTGTTTTTGAGGTATCTAGACTGGTCTACATATTTCGGTTTTAATAAAATTTTAAAATAAGCGTTGTTTGATGTGATTTTGATTGTTGAATACGAAAGTCACTTTTTATATTTTTTTTTATTTTAGGTCGCCCACACGGCAAAGCCTGATGCTTTCCAAATAAGTGGTTAGAAACAGTTTTTTGTTGATAAAAAGGAGAAAAATATGAAGGTGTGTTTTTATGACTTTTTTTCAATTATTTTGTTTTTTCAAGTTATTTGTTTCACAATTCAAAATCAATTATATCATTTAATCAAACTCTAAAATAATGTGTTGTAGCTATTTTGTTGAGAGGTCTATTTACAATTTCTATTTACAATGGCCGAATTTCGGCCACTGGGTGATTCCTAGTTTCCCTTAATACGTAAAACACTTTAAACCTGTAACTTTGGTATTATTGTTCATAATCCTTTTATTCAATACAAAGGTTCCATTGCAAACACTTGCTGCATCAATGTTTCTAAGAAGAGGAAAAGAAATGTCAATCTTCTATGTTTTGAACATATATTACATAAATATAAACCAAATGAAATATGTATTACATATATATAAACCAAAAACATATTTGTTGTAAACTAGAAATTTGTGTTGTAACATAATGTGTTGGATGCCAATATATATACAATGCCAATGTATATTTCATTTAAATGTATTTGTTTGTCACATTATGCCTTAATTTTTCATTTGTATGATAATTCTGTTTAGCGAAACAAAAATGAAGCAAAGATAACTGAGCAATAAAACGAAATTTGAATAAATATCCAAATTAAATTATAATCAAAATTTAGGCGAACCCTTAAAATTAAAATATATTAATTAAAAAAAAAGCTAAATCAAATTTTAACACTTTGGCTCCGAGGTGCATTAGTACCTGTCAATGGCTTTCTCTTGACTAAATTTCAAACTTCTGTGTGCTCCAGATTTTTATGGAGAGCGCACACAGACAGACAAACACTTTGTTTTATTATTAAAGATTTAAGATTTAATTTCAAAAATTATTATTCTGGAATGTTCCAAAGCATTTTATTTTCGATTCAGGCATACGAATGAAAACTATAGTAGAAAAAAATTTATTTTCTCTCTTACTCTCTCACTTGTTATGCTCATTTGAGTTTTTCGATTTTCGGTAATATATTTGAACATATCTTTGGAACGTGTAATGGAGAGCTGCTTCGTTGATTAACAACGAAGTGGCATAGCAGGCCGCGTACATAGCGAGATTGTTTTATTAGCCCCGATCTAGCTTTAGTCCGTGGGGACGAGAAAGAAATCCTGCTGCTCCAGCACAAATATTGAAATTGTACGCGAATCTCTTGAATGAAAACGGATTAAAAAAAGTAAAAAAAAACTAAGTGAAATGATCTGACTCTGGCGACCCCCTTATACGAAGAGAACCACGATCGCCACGTCCAACCCCACATTTAATCACACAGTCCCACGTTCTCGCACGTCATACACTCACACACACACACAGACCCATAGAGCAGGTACTAATTAATTCATTGAGAACAACCCTAGGTATTGGTTGTCAATTGGCAATTGTGTTAAATGGTTTATTTTAATCCAAAAAGAACATACATAGGTTGTTAATTAAATTAATCGCAGTCTTAACCTTTTTTTTTAATTCGGTTAAGTTGAACCGAAACTTTGGTTTTATCAGCAACATTTTGAGCGTGATTCCTTTTTTCCCCTTTTTTTTGTGACAACGACTTTCGGTTGGTTCATGTGATCAAGATAAGGCTGGTGGTAGTACAGCGGTCATTATGTAAAGTTGAATTCGGTATATAGTCAAAATATAGCCAAAATTGTAGAATTTTATAATAAACCTCAGAGTTTTAGAGTACATCAATGCTCTATACAATTGGATAATATCAAACTAATTAATAACACCACAAAGTGGCAATACGATCCAGTTTTTTTGATGAAGTTTTTCTTGGTAAAGTAATCGTTGTTTTTTTTATTATATACCAAAAATAGTTTTAATTAATTTTCGCTCACACGTCCCTACACCCGCACACAAACATACACACACTCTTACACACGCCATTACACTTACATATAAAAAGAAAAACGTACTCACCCCATGTTACTGTCCAATCACACTTAATAGGTTATTCATAATAATATTAGGTTATTCATAATAATTGTAAAGCAAGAACTAGTGGTAAAGCTCGTAGTCTAAAATACCCCCCCAAAATTTCTGATTCAAAATATGCCGGTATATCATTGAGTTTGGTTGGCGGTAACAGCAACCTTGGTGATTGCAGATGGTGATTAAATCAAACACAAAATTAAAACTTTTTGAACCACTTCCTCTTCCTTTTTCCCTTGAACACGTCCCGAACTTGCAGGTTAAATTGAAGTCCCTTATACAGGTAAAAGTGGAGGCATGAAATAATTATCCCGTTTTACGCCCCCTCTATAACGTGGCCAAAATAAAATATAATTCGAGCGAACCAAACAATGGCCTTTATATATCCTGATATGATCTTCCGTAACTTTACGAGCAACATTCAAAAAAAAATAAATATTTTTTTCTTTAATGCGATTTTTGGTACTTTATTATTTACGGTTCTTATATTAGATATAAAGCTACTTCACGTAATAATTTTCTTAATTACTGCATCAACCCGGTCGGAACTACAGCTTGGAAAAAGATTTTCTTCCGTTTTTTTATGTTGGTTCTTTACAATCAATTTACAAAATGGTGACACTAAACCGATATCTCATAAGAAAAATCTTTCAGTGGCGTAACTAACAAATCCCATCCAATCGTGTGCTAAAATTATTTCCAAGCTAGTAGTTCACCACAGATAATATGATGCTGTTATCTTTAAGTTATTATCATTACAGCAAAACAAATGTCACAAAATAACTTTTAATTATTATAGCACAGCAACGAAAAGCATCACTATTTAACTTTACACTATTGTTGTACTACAAAAAAAAGTGTTAATAAAAATGTTATTGCACAACAAGAAAAAAATGTTAATGCTATCTTTAAATTACACTTTCACAACAAAGGAAAATGTTACTAAAACTATTATTGTACAACAAGAAACAAAGTGTTACTATCACTTTTAAGTTAGTTCACAACAAAGTAAAAATGGTATGATTATCTTTAATTTGTTCTGGATAGTTATCCGGAATAATCCAACCAAAAAAAATTCAACATAAACAACGACTAATATCACTTTATCTGATCAAAAAAAAATCGACCATACTGCACCTTGTACGTCATCCAAAAAAAAAAAAACATTTTTTCAAACGAAAATGCTTGTTTGATGGTTAATTTAACCAACTCGAATCCGTGAGTGCCCATATTTTGACATGTACTCGGGACTTCTAAACCACCACATCGCTTAGGATTCGCATAAGGTGAGTATTCATCCGAAAAACTTAGCACATCATCACTATCAAAACTTATAACTTATCCACAAGTTAATAAAAAACAATGGATGACAACTTCACCACACGATGACGTCAAAAAAACAGATGTGTAGTCTAATCAGACAAATCTCGCGGCATTTATTTATAGTAAAAAGAATGGTAGCATTAACTGGTAGCTTGTTTTAATAACTGAAAACCCACTAAGGAATCTGTACAACTAACTTGTATAAAAAAAGTGAAAAAGAACTATAAAAAAATTGATTATGGAACGATTGTCAGAATTATATATAGAAATAGCGTGATTACGAATTAATGATATTGTACAACTGTTTTATGATAATTTGATAGCGATTAACTATTACAAATTGAATATAAGGAATTACATTGGGAAATAGCACACAACTATTTCATGATAATTTTTAAACGGAAACTATTGTAGATGGCGACTACGGATTGAGTATAAGAAACTATGTTTAAAGGAAAAACGAAAATAATTATGAAAGTTTCGGTTTAGGTAAATTTAATGCGTGTGGGAAAATGGTTCGACTCTCAATTACGAAGTTTGAATTACACTTCATTACAAACGGTTTAAGTGATTTTCAAATTTTAAAGTGTTTCTGAAAGCTTATTAAGTGATTCAAATAAAAATATGTAAGATGAAAAAAATTTTTACTTTTGAATTTGTTATAATCCAGAACAACGATTTTTTAAATGAATTTTTTGATTTTAAAAAAGAAGTTAAAAAAGAGAAATTCGTATTTAGGTAAAAATCATTAAAATCTAGTAATTAGGGAAACCATTGAATTTTTCAGGTTTTTTGTTTGACAAAGATGTCGAAAGCAGTAGGATGAAGGAGAATTTCAATATGTAAAATTGGGAAATGCTGATAATTATTCCATTTCTTTCAAGTAGTTTTTATAAAACGAAGCTAAATTAGTGTTTTTTATAAAAACTACTTGAAAGAAAGAGAATTTCTAGTGCTGCAGTGCATAAAGTCGTTACAGCTCTACTAATGCACAACGATGCGGACGTCTGAGCTTACATCAAGAGTTTCTGATTTACCACTTTATTTAGGGCCGACCTCCAAACCGAAACCCTATACAGCAAATTGGCCGAACTATTGGGCTGTATTTATCATTATTATTATTATGTTGTGTCTGGATCATTATGACCTGTACGCAGAAAAGAATTTAGAGTTTAGTTCAGTTTATTAATTACAAAAAAATTCCTAATAATTTAAAACTTATTCAAAATTGAAATCTGGTGAAGGCTGATGACTTGTGGTCGGCCATCATAAATTTTCCAAAAAAGCTTATATTAGAATAAATAAGCTATACAATTTACACTATTTAAAATATCTTATCTTAAATATTTTTTTTTGTTTAGCTCAAAATATATAGCGAAGAAAAAAAACGAACGGAACAAATCGTCGCTTTAATAATGAAATAACGTATGCCATATATACGTTGGTTTTATATAATGGGTGCGCTGCATTCCCCATAAGAATGTCTATAAAGTAGCATTTTAACATTTTCCAATTTTTTTATAACTGGGGGGTGAAAATTAATATATTGTTATTTAACGTACATGCAAATTTGAATTCGGTTAAATATGAAAACAGCGTAAATTGCATGTACGATATTTCAATTCCTACAGAATAATAACTTGGGTAAAATCAGTGTCGTATACTTTACATACATTACGATCGCCACACAAAATGGTAAATCTAAAATATTGTATAAGCATCATTCATTACTACATGATATGCCGGTTCATATAAATAAAAAATTGTAAGAATATTATGCGTTAGTTCAATAATAATTAGTTTTAGGCTTAATCGTACTTCCATGCAAAATAAAATAACGTATATGAAATATGAAATAACGTATAAGGTACCTGATTGACTTTTCACCTCTTTTTAGGTAGAAAAGCCAGCAGGAACCAATGTGTAATTTTAATATGCTGTGGGGAAATTAGTCAAAATTAATTGGTAGAAATTTTTTTTCCAATATCTTTATTCATTCAATAGTGCTGCCGAGTTTACGAAAATCAGAAAATCGAAAAATCTTTAAACGCAATTATCTCGAAACTACACTTTTGCGAATACGTTGTTTCATTATTAAAGCGACGAAATGCGTATTCTATTCTGCCTTACCCCACAGGAAAAGAAGAAGGAGCGACGATCAATAAGCCTAAATAGTGGCTGAATGGAAGAGCAGCTACTGCAACGGGAATATGCGATCGGGTTTTCTAATTTGGGATCACGAAGGATTGGATTCTCTGTCAAAGCATACGATATACCACTAATATGTTGTGCTTGCTCGACTCAATATTTTATCGACAACTATCAGTGTTAATTTCAGTTCCACCCTTCAACAGATTAATATATGACCTTGAGGTTGATCCTGATAAAATGTTGGGAGTATACCAGAAAACTTCAAGCAAGGTTATAAAACTATCATCAATGATAGTCATTAGTCAGAGAACTATATTTTACACCAAATCTTTTCTTTGGTCATAAGTTCGGTCATCCTTAGTTCATACAAATTTTACCACAAACAACTTCCAATTAAGGAATAAAAACTAATTTATTATAATTCCTTCATAATAAATAAAATTCAAATCAAAAAAATAAAAACCATAAACGAAAAATTACAATACAGATTAAAACTGGAGTTTGCATAACTATCACAAAACTATATATTATGCATAATGCTGCTGCTGCTTACAACAACAAATGAAATGATTTTTAATTTAAATAATTTTGCAAAATGTAATGTTAATTTCTCCTTTTCATCATAAATATATCAACAATTTTTTTTTGTTTTCTTTTTGAGATTCTGTTTTCTTTTAGTTTTCATTATTATTTTTCTTGTTCATGATTTGATTCTGTATAGTAGTTTTGGAATAATTTAAAGTTATGAACTTCCGTATGTTGTAGTTTTATATCTTTGCATAAGTATAATATGATAAATAAGAATTTATGGAAATTGGACAATCATCGTCGTAAATTTACTTTTTTGAAAGTATGAGTTGATTCTAATATTAATTAAATTGAATTTTGTTATGGATTATAAAACAAGTTTGATTTCGATTGTTGATGCAAAGTAGAAATGCTATATTTTTGTTAGATAAAAAAAAACAAAAATACTAGTTGAAATAAAGCGACGGAAAAATTTTTACAGAACATAAAGAATGACCCTAATTTTTTATACTAAAATCTTGATTTTATTTTCTTTGGTTTTGAAATAATTCATAATTCAAAATTTGTATAATAGAGTGTCTTGACTATAAATATCTTAGGGAGACGGGATCGACGCCTGTCGAGTTCACTGAATTTTTCTAGATTACAATTACAAAACTTTTGAAACATTTGACTTTAAACTTTTACTTTAACTTTCCTCAATTCAACCCTTCAAAATGTTCGATCAAATTTGTATAGTATGTAGTAATTGACTTCACCATATATTGTTGCATTAATTCTCTTTATTCAATACAATAATATGATATTTAAATATTTATATTTATTAATTTAAATAAACTGTTTTAATTCATTTAATTATTTATTTTAAGATAAAAAAAGTTTTAAAATTGAAAACAAATCAAAAACAAACAAAAAAAAACGTAAAAAATAACCAACGCTTCCCTTCATAATTTAAAATTTAAAAATAATAAAAAAAAATAAAAAGTAAAATTAATAATAAAAGTTAATAAAATTTTATATAAATTAATAATAAATGTTGTAATTTTTTTTTAATGTTAACAAAAAACATATATACAAATTTATGTGCGATTCATTTCCGTTTAACAAGAACCGCGTGTTTACCAATGTTTCCGTTTAGATAATTTTGCATATGTCATCAATTTTTTTTTTGGAAATTTTTTCGATTTCGTTTTTTTTAATTTTGGAAATAAATAAATAATAAAAAAACACAATGTTAAAATGAAGAGGCATGAAGACAAACAATATTACAGAGTAAAATGTGAAATTAAAGGTGGAATCCTCAGCTTTGTTTTTAATGATTAACTTTTTCAACAAAAAAGGGATAAAGTATAAACAGATCAAAGAAGATGTTTTAATTTTTAATCCATATTAGTCAAATCGGGCATTAATTCATTATTGTGTATAAACGCAAATGGAAATGGCTGGATTTTCATCCTCGTCTGTTTTCTTTTGAAAAATTGTTTTAATAATTTCACTTCATTAAAATATTTTAAATATTTTTGAAAGAGCGCCATCTAGGTCAAACGGCCATAAAGTGGCTATCATTTTCTGGTGTCGAGCTAAAAAGAAATAAATATTTGTATTCGTATACAAAAAGTTTATGTGTGGACTATAATATTTGATTGGAATGTTTTGTTTTGACTGAACTAATGCATTAGCTGGAATATTGGTAGTCGCCCTTAAAACAAATGCAATATAATCTACGTGATCTGATTTAAAGAGCTAAAAGCTATTTAAAGTAAAATTTAAATTAAAAACATATGTGAATAAAATGCAAAACGTTCACCGTTTGGTTTGATATGGGTAAATGGTAGCCAGATGTTTTCAATTAGAATAGAAGTTTCGACTGTGAACTATATATACTGCTAAAACGCATTCAGAAAAATTGAACCGTATATATCTAATTGTTAAGAATCATTATTTGTATGTACTTGTATCTTAACATTACATAGACGAGCATCAGCTGTCACCACCTTTTGCATTTATAGTTATTTGACCTTCGATTCACCGTTTTCCCTAATCAAAACATTAAAATAAAGGAAATTATTTTATCCAATTTTACTATCACATTTATTACTATTATATTATTATTAATCATGAAAATAATTACAATTGAAATTTGACTAAATTGCCAATTTTTAGCTAACCAACAATTTAAAAATAGCAAAAAACTAAAAATCGAATCAAATTATTGTTTCAATAACAATTTTTGGTTAATCGCAATATCCTTGTTATTGGTTGATTTCCCTAAATGAATAATGTTAAAATGTAAAAATATAAAATAGGATTTAATGGACAGATTTCATAATGACATATTTTGTTTTTGTTATAGGATTACACGTGAGAATCTGTTTGATTGATATGATGCAATACGTAAGTGACGTTAGTGAAAGTGGTGATTGGTGATGGTTTCTTTAAAAACCTACAATGGACCAAAATTCCTAAGAGATTTAACTTTTTAGGATTATCATTTTATTTTTCAACTTTTTAAGAAGGTTTTTCTATTTGATCGAATATTCACAGAAAGCTCATAGAAATTTGATCCTACTAGTCATCATCAAGTCGAAACGAGGTTGTAGAAATTTATTTTTCAGAGTATGCAAAATTCTCTAGTTACAAATATCGACCAATTCGCTGACCCTAATGATATTCCATCCATTTTTGTTAAATACTTTACCAAAAAACTATCAACAATCACAAAACTTGTAATGAACATTGATCCTGGGGCCCTATTCCCGAACACATAAATGTCATCAGGATATTGTAAATTCACACAATATTATGAATAGAACAATATAGTTACTGTGAAAATCACAATTTTGTTTTATGTTTTGTGTGTTGACTTTTTAATGCAAATTTCATCGATTAGCGTAAAAATTAATTTATAACGCAAAATTAAGTCTTTAATAATATTGAATAATCATATTTTTATATAAATATCATTAAAACATATTTATTTACTAAAAATATTTTTATTTTGTTTTGCATGTTTTAAAATTAAAAAAGTTAGTTGTCAAAAGTACGAATTTAGTACCAAAAATCTGTTATAATTTTGTAAAAATTTGTTATAATTGGTTTGTGTCTAATATACACAAATATGAGTTACAGAATACCATTTTTATACAAAGTTGTTAAGCATTTTCGTGAAATTGACAATATTGTCGATTGACAAATATGTGTTCGGGAATAGGGCCTCTGATCACTATGAGAAACAATTAATCAGTATAGTATCACGAAACATGCGACAAGGTCTACAGATTGCATTGGCTAATGAGGTTTTTAATTCGTTGTCTGAATTGGTACGAAAATGCATTACAAACGAAGATACTTGGCAGAGGCTTGGTTACATCCCCGAGTTGACTATGTATCAGAGAAAAAATATCAGCGAAGTGTATGAGCAACCGAGCGCATACCTACCACCTACCCCGGCAGAACCATACGAAATAGTCTATAGCATCAATGCTATGCAAAGTCCATGACAATTACATAACAACCCAAATAAAGTAACGGACAGCAACAAACACCAACAAATGAAATACCCCTGCTGGAATTGTGGAAACACTGGTCATATGTTCAAAAACTGCCCCAAGCCTTCACCAAGGATGTTTTGTTATGGTTACGGTAGGCCAGAAACACTAAAACCACAGTGTCCAAGATGTTCTCCGGAATACGCGGGAAACCAACTGACGAAGGTAGGGACCACTGGGACTCCATACCTCCGACGGCCATTGAATTCCAGAGAGTCTGTCGAAGTGGCGTCGAATGCCGACCCGGAATTGAGGGAAATTATCTACAATCATCAATACCCGAACAAACCTTCTTTACCTCCCAGATAATCAATGAAAACGTAAATCCAAACCCCCATAATTGTTTACAATCTAAACCAGATTCACCATTTACCACAAAACCTACCTTATCCAGATTCCATCGATGTCTGGCATATTTTAAACACCGTCTAATACTAAAAAAGGTTATAAGCGAAACTATATTAAATACTACTCCAGATCCGTATGATATACGACCTTACGCGAACATCACCATCGGTACCGAGAACCATCGCGGGCTCCTAGATAGCGGTGCATCAATAAGTGATTTAGGAGCGGGCTCAGAAAAATTTATAACTAATCCCCACGTAGCATTCCATTCTCTCACTACAAGCATTTGTACTGCCAGCGGGCAGAAGCAAAGAGTTACCGGCTACCTATCAACACCTGTTCGCTACCAGCATAAATCAAGAACTATCAAATTCTATCTCGTTCCATCTCTACAGCAAACAGTGTATCTAGGTATTGATTTTTGGAATGCATTCGGCATAAAACCAGTCATGGGTGACAGCGAAGAAAGTATACCCCATCATCTGAAGAAAGCAACGGTGATGTCCCTCAGCGATACACAAATGGATGATAAAAGTCACCAGTTATCGATCGAAGAGCAATCTAAGCTCGCTGAGATTATAGAATCGTTGCCAGCATCTTATAAGCTAGGGTTGGATCGAACTCACTTAGTTGAGCATTCAATTGACGTCAATAATGCTACTCCCATCAAGCAACGCTACTACGCAGTTTCTTCAGCGGTTCAAGAAGAGATGTATTCTGAGCTTGACCGTATGCTCTCCCTAGGTGTCATAGAAGAAAGTTCTAGCGGTTGGAGCTAACCTATGGCCGTTGTGCGCAAGAAAAATGGAAAGACCAGGTTATGCTTGGATGCCCGACGTGTAAATGCTGTCACACGAAAGGATGCGTATCCTCTTCCAATTATAGATGGTCTACTGAGTCGCCTAGGTGAGACAGCATATATTTCTAGCTTAGATTTAAAAGATGCATTCTGGCAGATTCCACTAGATCAAGAATCTAGAGATAAGACCGCCTTCACTATTCCCGGCCGCCCTCTCTACCAATTCACTGTAATGCCATTTGGTTTGTGTAACGCACCTCAAACACTCTGTCGATTAATGCACAAAGTAATTCCTCATCAGTTGCACGATCGTGTATTCGTATATCTCGATGACTTGCTCATCACATCAGCCACTTATGAACAACACATAGAACTCTTGTCTGAGGTTGCGCGGCGACATAGATCAGCCGGACTGACCATTAATGTGGAAAAGAGTCAATTTTGCTTAAAGGAAATAGAGTATCTAGGATATATAGTTGGTAATGGATGTTTACGTGTTAATAGCGATAAAGTTCAAGCCATCGCTGAATTTCCTACACCAAAAACCGTCAGACAAAGCCGACGATTCTTAGGTGTTACCGGGTGGTACCGAAGATTCATCGCCAGCTATTCCAGCATATCAGCCCCACTGACTGACCTATTAAAGAAATCGAAGAAGTTTGTTTAGTCCGAAACTGCACAAAAGTCATTTGAGTCAATGAAGCAACTTTTAATTTCAGCGCCAGTCCTAGTAAATCCTGACTTTACACGAAGATTTTATATCCAGTGTGATGCTAGTAGTACTGGAGTTGGAAGTGTGTTGTTTCAAAGAGCAGATGATAACAGTGAAAGACCCATAGCTTACATGAGTCAAAAGCTCAACGCTGCACAACGTAATTATAGCGTATCAGAGCTAGAATGCTTGGCAGCTGTGTTAAGTGTTAAGAAGTTTCGAGCCTACATCGAAGGTCTGCCTTTTACCATAATTACAGATCACAGTAGTTTAAAGTGGTTAATGAGTCAAAAAGAACTGACCGGCAGACTGGCGCGTTGGAGTTTGCAGTTACAAGGTTTCAACTTTAACATTGAATATCGCAAAGGAACTCTCAATTGTGTCCCTGATGCACTCTCTCGAGTGTATGGAGAGCACGTCATATCTGAAATTAAAAGCTTGGACGACGCAAACATACCTCCTCTACATGTCGATTTGGAAGATCCCGCATTTTCTGACAGTGATTATCTAAAACTTATTTCTTCGATCAAGAATCGTGCCTCAAACATGAAAAACGAGAATGGTAAAGTTTTTATAAATCCTTCTGCTAACCTTCTTGAATCTCCTAGCACGCCACAGTGGAAACTAATTATCCCAAAACCCCTTCAACCTAAATTGCTCAAGCAAGCACACAATTCTCCATACTCAGCCCACACTAGAGCGGCCAAGACTTTAGAGTGTCTTAAACGAAATTTCTATTGGTCTAAAATGCAAAACGACGTTAGAAAATATGTTGCCGCCAACTGCGATATTTGCAAGTGCAGCAAACCAAGTAATACTACCTTGAGACCACCCATGGGTGATCCGTCATCCATATTTCGTCTATTTCAGAAACTCTATGTAGATTTCCTTGGACCATATCCTCTGTCAAAAGGAGGAAACTCTTACATTTTCATCGTGCTAGATCATTTTTAACGTTATGTTATAATTGAACCTTTTCGAAATGCCACAGCTGAACTCGTAAGCAAATTTTTAGAAACTCGAGTATTTAGTGTATACGGGGTACCCGAGTATCTTGCTTCAGATAATGGTTCTACTTTCAAATCCACCAAGTTCAAAGAACTTCTAGCTAAATACGGAGTGCGCCATAGTGCGAAGTGCGCCTTCACACCGTTTTATTCCCCCCAATGCAATGCGTCGGAGCGTGTGAATCGATCCATCCTAGCCGCAATACGCTCCTATCTCAAAGAAAATCATCAGGAATGGGATATCCATCTCCCTAAAATTATGACCTCTCTATGCAATGTCATTCACGACTCCACAAAGTTCTCACCCCACTTCTTAGTCTTTGGAAGTCAGATCATATTACATGGGTCCACATATGAACTGCTTCGCTCAACACCAGATTTTCAATTTGATCTAATGATTCGATTCACTTCCAATCAACCTTCAGTGCTGCAAGAAGCCGTACTGCCAAACCTTAAAGCCGCGTATCAAAAGAGTTCAGAGCGATACAACTTGCGATCTCGAGCACGGAAACTGAAACCTATGCAAGTAGTGTATGTGCGTAGCTTCGCCCAAAGCGATGCCGCTAAAAAGTTTTCCGCCAAATTGTCGCCAAAATTCATCAAAGCTAAAATAATTCGAGCAATTGGTAACGTAACCTATGAGGTAGCAAATGAATCTGGAAAAGTCCTAGGGATGTTCCACGCCAAAGACATTAAAACCTAGAATTTGGTACATGATCCTGTCACATATATTAAATTTTGCCCGGGCTATATGAGAGCTCTTTTCTTTCAGGTCGTGTGGTACGTCCCCACGATTGTGCCGGATGGAAAATTTTCAATATCAATCTTCCTTCCATTCGTCACATTTCCCCATTCCCCATAATCGGATAACTTTTCAAAATCATAAAAACCTTTTTATAAATTTATCTAAAATTGAAAATGAAAATTGGTTGACATTCTACAATCGACAAAAATTTAATAGAAGAAAAGTTTGCATTGTATTACATTGCAAATTTATTACACGAAACTAAGGTAAATCAACTAATTGACGACACATGAATTACGTTAAACTAATTAATGTGTCGATATTAATTTTCATTAACCTTGGTGTGTAAGTAAATTGAATTTTATTTGATTGTAATTTGAAAACCAATCAAATTACAAATTTTATTATATACTTTTTAATTAATTGGCAAAAATTTTAAAAACAATTCTTTTTACTAATGGAATGAAAATTTTATTGGTTGAATCGGGGAGTCGAGTCTAGAATTCTGCAATGGACAGATGTTCCATTGGAATTTCTAGAAGTTAAAGTTTTGTTGTGTTGGAACATATATGTGTTGGTACAGTCAGTTAGTGTATAATTGTTGTTAATAATTAAATTTAAATAGTGATACCTTTTGTTTAAATAAAAAAGTGTTATCCATAGACAATAACAATAAAGTTTAAGTTAACAAAGGTTAGGTCGATAAGGGTTAAGTTAACAGTTATTCTGCCAAATGTATATAATTTAAGGAAAACAAAAATTGTTAAAACAATTATAAATTAAAACGATAAGTGGTCTTAAAACACTGATAAAGCTATCGTAAATTATATGATTTAACTATAACGTGAATATACTATGATGATTTGTGAATACAAATACGATATGAAAATATGATTTAAAAACTGATTGTTAATAAGTTTACTAGAGATAGTTTACTTTTAAAGACTAAAACAAAATAATAAGTATATACATGTAAATTATTGTTTTTTGTGAATTTGTTTGTACTATTTCAAATTAAATAAAAGAAAACATTTCAACATAAAAAAGTCGGGTCAAGTGCGAATATAACTCGCTCGCCGAGGGTTCCGTGTATATAATAATCTGAAAAAACAGTATTTGCTAATGTAGTTATACGTTGGGTTGAATTTTACCCATAACTGTAACATAATGGTGGCAACATTTTTGAATTTAATTCGTTTATTAGTCAAACATAAATACAGTTTTTCTCGAAATCATTGAGAATTAATGGAATGCGTATACCGTTAACAAACGGTTACAATTCTTGGACCATGAAGATTACTAGATTGCAATGGTCAGCCCGAATAATGTTTTTTATGCCGAGTTCATCTGACTAGCCATAATCTATTCAATATTATTTTAGAACCCTAATATTATAAAATATTTTCTGAATTAGTTACTAAATTATACATTTGCTGCAAAGTAACAAAATTGATCCTTAAAAAATTGATCAAAGAATTCAAAATTCTACGTGAAATTCTTCACAAAAACACGATTTTAAATCGAAAATGGTGACTTTGAAAATTTCGGAAAACGGTTTTAGACTAGAAACAAAATAACCTTTCATATAACACCCCACTTGTCAAGGTCACAAATAACTTTTTTTTTGGAAATTTCTTCTTTCAACCCCCTTCTAAGGAACATTTGAAATAATGAGATAACCGCTATAGTTTTCGTTCTATCTTTACAAAATTACCTATGACTGTGAATTTTTTCAATTTTTCGCTTTTGTAATGTTCGATGATAAAGGGTGGGACAGAATCAAATTTTCACATTTTTATAAGTAAGTTCAAAACCGTGTTCTCGAAAATTACAAAAAAAATATTTTGAACTACAAAAAAAATCACCTTTCATATGACACCCTACTTGTCCAGGTCCAAAATATTTTTTTTTCAAAATTTCTACTCACAACCCCCTCCAAAGAACAATTGAAATTATAACGACCAAAAAAAATTTTCCATTTTTTTTTTTGCCAAGTTCCTACAACCGTGAATTTTTTTAAATTTTTTCGTTTGTAATGTTCGAAGATAAGTGGGGGGGACAAAACTAAAATTTCACTTTTTCTAAAATAAGTCAAAAACTGTGCTTTCGAAAATTACAAAAAAATTGTTTTAGACTAGAAAAAAAATAACCTTTCATATGATACACTTGACATGACCAAAAATATTTTGTTTTCGTAATTTTCACTCTCAACCCCCTCCAATGAACAATTGAAATTATAACAACCAAAACAAAAAAACGGGTTTTTGTATGCAAAATTCCTACAACCTTGAATTTTTTCAATTTTTTGCTTTTGTAATGTTCGAGGTTAAGGTGGGGAACAAAAAAATAAACACACATTTTTGGAAATAACTTAAAAGCTAAGCAGTCGATAATTCATTGAAAGGACTTTTTGAAATATTTGAATTTTTTTTGATTTTTTTAAACCAAACTTGATTCCTTAAAACAAACTTTTGTTTTACTATCTCCTTATCAATGTCCATAAAATATTGATAAAAACAAATATTCATAATTTTCTTGTTTTCAGTAGGCGTGGACAAATACATTGTATAACTGTAAAAAATTTCAAGTTGATAGCACTGACTAATTATGTAGAAATTCGGACGGACACCGAAGTCTCACCAATAGGGTACCGTTTTTACTTTTTCAAAGTACGGAACCCTAAAAAGGGAAATATACAAGTAAAAAGTTGTTGTTTTTATTGATCGAAAGAGGACTCCTGTATGGATTTTAAGCGGATACCAACTCAAGATGCTGTATCTAAGGTATGAGTTTCTGTATTTTTGTTTTGTAGCATTAAGTTAAGAAAAATTAATGTTTAGTATAGGTACTGGTTTGTTTGTTTTTTTTGTAAATGTATAAATTAAAAATGGTTTAATTTCAAATACTATGGTGTGAGATGAGGTTCGACAAACCTCTGGGTTCCCTCTCCATTTCTCCCTACGTTTACCTGTCTATTTAAAATGAATTGCGTTCCCACTTGTGTTTCTTTTGACCGTCATGGTTCTGTGTTATTATTTTAAGTATGGCAGTGCCATACATCGAGATGCGTGTAGCCAAACCCCACCCCAGTCTGAGCAAAAGTCGTGGAATGACTGCCTGTGGCTATACAAAAACGCATCCCGATATTCGTTATATTTTCGGCGGGTTATTTTTATATGTTCGGTTGGGTGAAACAACGTAGCTGAAGACGTTTTCAATGTCCCATTTAACTTCAATTTCCTGGACTATCTCTTGTCTTCCGATGTTCGGAGGCTACGTCAATCACCCAGCATCTTTATTCCCAGCTTGCCGGTTATATGGTGCCATAAGTTACAGTTTTTAAACGATAACACTTGATTTTTTCATTCTTATCATATCTCCACCATATTCGAAGGAGATTGCGCTGATTTTCATGGAGACATACCTAGCGATACATTTTTGTTATATCAGCGCTCAAACCGTAAAGATATGACCTGAACCGAATAACAATTGAAAACAGATCCCGCTGGATCGTTGGGCCACTGAGGAGTACATCGTTTAGTGAGAGTTTCGACGACGTTGGGGATGAAGCATTAAATACTACTCTCAATTTTACTGTAGTACTACTATCCTTAAAAACAGCATGATGGAATATATTTTGTCATACTGATTCCCATTTGATGCTGGTTGAGGTACTTCCTCCATATGACAAAGAGTGTAATATTCGCGCATGAAATTGTCATACTGTTGTTTTACATGATCATTTCTATTTAAACGTTTTTCGAGAGAATTGAATTGATGAAGGGCAGGGAGTTCAGACTGGCCCAGGCAACCTATATTTGATTTAACAGGAAGGGAGACAGAGTACCTACCTGTATGGAGTCTTATCGTGTTTTTAACAAAATGATCTTCGCACAATTTTCGTTTGTGGACCATTGAGATTTAGAATTGGAGGACACGTGTTCCAGTTTCCAAAACCTCTGAATCAAAAATATCAATTGATCTTCACTTGCAGTTTTTTCTAGCAAGCATTGCAATCGATCTGCTTGAGAATGGCTAGCATCAGAATAATGCAACCGGCCAAAAATGAGGTAACCAAATAAGGAATTTCGAAAAGTTGGCAATTGTGAATTCATCACGTATGTTTCTGACAGCAAAATATGATTGAATAATTCAACGCCAATAAGCATATCAATTCTACTCGATTTATAAAAAATTGGATCAGCAAGGTTCACATGTTTTGGTAATGTATTCAAATTGCAGTTGATTTTATTCAAATTTATATCGTTATTAGGAAGATTTCCGCAAATTTTTTTAACTACCAGAAAACGCAAGTTCTGAGAAAATTCAGTAGACCGAAAGTGGATATTTAGACTCGTACTCCATTTTATATAACTAATATAACCACTAAAACCAGATATCGGATGACTGATTGATTGCTTGGATGCTTCAAGTAGTTGAAACATTCCTTCAGTTATAAAATTTCTCTGCGATCCACTGTCAAGTAAGGCCGGACACGGAATGCGATAACCCTTATCTGACTGCACCCATAAACATATGGTAGCCAACATCGTTTCGGACAACTCATTTTCTTGAGTATTTTCAATCGCTGATAACATATTAGCCACATTTGTCGGTGGAAGGACCCTAAGATCGTTTTCGACTGGGTTATTTTCAATGTTGTCGCCGTTGGTGGGGACTACCAATAATGACGTATCTGAAGAGCTTGACTTGGGATTCGCTAGCGTTGCACATGGAACAGGGTGTTGCTGGTTAAATGATTTAGAAAAATGGAGCAGTGTATGATGCTTCATCCCGCATTTTAAACAATGACTATTTTGGCATTCCAAGACCTTATGCCCCACGGATAAGCAATTAGTATATAGGTTGTTATTTTTTACAAACTCAAACCAAGCACACGGTGTCACATTTGCACCAGAAAATTTACAACATTTTTTTAAGTTATGATCCGCACTATTACAATATATGCAACAGACGACTGTAGACGACATAGCCCAACTGGGTTCACCGTTAATTTTGGAGTACTCAAAATTAGACGATCGCGGTTGTTCATTGAATTTGTAAGAACTCAAATGTTCTAGAATTCGAAATCGTGATTTTAATAGATTTAATAATTCCTTTGTATCAGTCGAGAGGCAATTTTTTCAGAATTTTAATTTTTGATGATGAATTCAAACGTTCCATACTATGGTTCAATAATAGTGACCAGTTGGCATAATCAACTTTCAGAGCTCCCAATGCTTGAAGATTGGTTTCGATAGTGTCTACGAATAAATTTAAAGATATGTGGGAATTTTCTTGAGGCCTTTTGATTTCATAGATGCGTCGGACATGATGTTGCTGTATAGCAAATTCATTATTATAATGATTAAACAGTTTTTCCCATGCTGTCTCATAATTGTCATCTGTTATGGGGATCGAATCAATTAGACGAAAAGCCAACCCCTCTTTGACACTTCCTATAAGATAATAAAATTTTTCGATGTTTGATAAATGATCATTTGAATGAATTACACTGACAAAAACATCGCGGAAGGATAACCATTTTAATTTGTCACCATCAAATTTTATTAAAGTAACCTCAGGTAATTTGAATTTAATTAGTTTGCCAGGATTTTCATTTGATCTATTTAAATATTGTTTTGACGAACCTTCAACCGTAGAGAGCTTCTCGGATAGACTTTTTTCAAGATTGATCATGATCATGATCTCTTTGTTTTATTACTTCAAGTTTATCCAACAGAGTGGATTCAACCTTACCGTAATCTTCCTCAAATTGTATCCGATCAGCGGCCTCCTTCTCATCCTCCAACTCTAATTCAATTTGAACTTCATCATATTTGGAATACGATGCACGAAGGCGACCCAGTGCCGATTGTATCTCACCAACTGAACTACATTCACCAATTCGGTTATCAAAGTATGTCGCCGTACCCTTATAGGCTCCTCTTTTTTGCTTTAAAATTTTAACTTTATTTGCATCACGACTCATTACTTTTTTTTTATATGTAACACTACCAATAAATGCAATATGTAACAATATACAAACTTTACTAACAATGTACTAATTAACTAATAAATCAATTAACCATGAAACAATTTGAAATTAAATTAAATTTTTTAATAATAACCCTTCTTTTTTATGTTTGGCAACACATTCACTAACCTGTAGTTTGATCCAATTTGATTAATATCGACAATGGTAAATAGTAATATCAAAGAAGAACAATAAAACCACCAGCAATGGATGATATTTAATGCGAATACTTGTTTTCCTTGTTATAGCGATGAATAGTATGTGGCTGTCAGATGATATTCAATATTGTAATTGAATTGTAAATACGAAGCGATTGTATGTTGGATTATGTGGTGAATCGATGAGTTTTGCTTTAATTTTTAGCCGAAGAAAATCTTCATAAATATATGCGTATCTAAATAGCCGCGAAGATCCAACAATGGCGGCTTTGTTTGATTCCTTGATTGTTCAATCCGGCTCGAAGGACCAATATGTTTGTAATTGAAAATCAAATTATACAACTTGCACAAATATATAATGATTATTTTATTTTATTTGCTTCAATATAGATATATACATTATAATAATCAATAATTAACAAACTTAAAACAATTTTTAATTTACGATGAACATATATTTGAAGCAAAAAACGAAGTGACGAAGAAAAAACTTTTTATATTTTATTTTTCTTCGGAATATGTGTTGGTGTAGGAATGTGTTGCCAAATGAGAATACTGATTATAACAGTTGTAGTACAATATTATAACATAACTATAATACAATGTTTTCTTTCTTTTATTACAGTTTAAATTACAGTTTAAAACGTAATTCTAATCAATTTCTTAATTATTTTAAAAAATAATGTTTATTTTAATAATACATACAAATATCGCTTAATAACCAACAATAATATTATAATATTATAATATTATAATATCATAATATTCTAATATTCTAATATTATAGTTTGATGATGATGATTTTGCTATCTGCAGCTTCAAACCATATATAGTGATTGAAAAACTGGATTTAGTATTAGTTCATAACATTATATTTCGATCCCTGATTGAGAATCATTTTCAAATGTTATCTGTAAGTTATATTAACAAAATTACTATATTATAATATTATAATATTATGATATTTATATATTTTAATATTTTAATATTAGAACATTAAAATATTATAATATCATTATTATTATTAATCGTATATATAAATTTACAAAATTATGATAAAAAAAATATAACAATAAGTAGATTTTATATACGAAGATCAAGATTTTCAATCCATAATTTGGCTCCATCCGACAGCATATGAAGATCCAAAAGATCGCCATCAAATAATCTGAACGGGCATTCTTAATAAATATGTGAGACTGCTTGATTTGAATTTTCCCAATCACAAGCAGGTGAAATAGTTTCATCATATCTATGTAATGCAGATTTAGTAACTTCATGATTTTTTCTAATTCTATTAATTGTAACCCATAAATATCGAAGATCATTCATCCCAGGAACCGGAATGTTCGGATTATCAATTAAACGTTTATTGGGGATAACAAAAATCACGAAATTTTCAATCTATTTAATGTCTATTGAATATGTGTTCGAATTTCCCAACCGTAGAATTTTGATCCAAAAGGAGCATCTAGACGACAATCGATTAAAATGTCTACCAAAGAGATCTTGGTTTATTGGTACACTCAAATTATCTAATATCTTTCTTGCTTCTCTTACTAATGAATATTCTCTTTTAAGAGCTAGAGGAGGAATATTTGACAAAATTGAAAGCCAAGGTAAAGGTGTGCTTTTGATTAAACCAGTTATTATTCTAATGCATGCATTCAATCTAACATCAATCATTCTACTATGAATGCTATGCTCCCCAACTGAAGCGTAATACTCAGCTGTAGAATAAACCAAAGATAAAGCCGAAATTCGTAATGTTTTTGCACGAGCACCCCAATCTGTATCTGCTAGCTTCTGTATAATATTAACCCTAGATTTCAACTTATAGGTCAATTTATCGTAATGATAATGGAATGTTAATGATCTATCCAATGTTACTCCGAGATATACTGGAGTAGGGTTAAATTTAAGCAATTCTCCTTTCATATATACTTGAAGTGTATGATTTGCATTATGATTAGATAAATGAAAATAAGATACTTCAGTTTTTGCTGTATTTACTTTCAGGCGCCATGATTCATAATAATCTGCCAAAATATTTAAATCAGAAGCCAATTTGGATTCAGCAACAAATTTTGCAGAAGAATTATAGGCAAATTGAATGGCAAGTACTAAGTCATCAGCATAAACAAATTTTCTTGAGGAGGTGGCAGGAAAATCCGCAGTATATAAATTGAAAAATATTTATGCAAGAACAGAGCCCTGTGGAAGCCCATTGTTAATGCGACGAATACGACTTTGCTTGTTATTTAAGTGAACAATAAATTTTCAATTCGACAGCAATGCGGATATTATATTAATCGTTTTACGACACTTTATGACTTTAAACAACTTAACCAATAAATCATTCTTCCAAACTGTTTCGTAAGCTGCACTTAAATCAACAAAGGCAACAGCAGTTTCATAATATTATAATATTATTATATTATATTTTTATAATATTGTACTATTATAATATTATAATTATATAATATTATAATATTATGATATTATGATATTATAATATTATAATATTATAATATTATAATGTTATAATACTATAATATTATAATATTATAATGTTATAATATTATAATATTATAATATTATAATATTATAATATTATAATATTATAATATTATAATATTATAATATTATAATATAATAATATTATAACATTATAATATTATAATATTATAATATTATAATATTATAATATTATAATATTAATCGTAATTAGGGTTGACGAATGGCAATCTCAGTTTCCATACAGCCCATAGAATGCTGCCATTTATAAGCCCTCTTTTTAACCCTACCATTCGGAACTTGGGTTTGAGTTACTCTCTTTTTGCACAGTTTGAAGGATTTCAGTGCAACAGAACGCTTTTCTAAAGAAAAACATTCAACGCTGAAAAATTTGTTTCAATCGCTTCTCATACCCAGTATGACTCAGTACATCCAACCAATTGAATAAATATAAATTACCAATGGATCTCTGTTTCAACACCTTAAGTCGTTTTACCACCTCATCTAATGTTACCTATAACTTTCTCATCGCCGCGTATTTCTTATAGAGCTACAAATATCTGTTGTACTTAAAAATGAAATTAAATTGAACTTAGCTTCCAATTAAATTACGTGAATCAATGAAAATAATATTCCTTCAAAATTATTTAAAGTAATATAATAATCCAACAACATAAACTCCTTGTAACAACTTAAATATATTAATTCAGATATTCGTTCATTATAATATGCAAAATAAATACAAATCAAATCAAATAAAACAAGAAAAGTTTTGTGATGGAAAAATAAAAGCAGCATCCACCAAACAACAAACAAGTAGTTGAATTTAAACAAATCGAAAAAATGAACTTCATATATTGCATTTCCTTAATTCATTTGAATTTCAAATTTGCTTACCTATATATAAGATATTAATGCTTTATGGTACTTGTATTGTCATTATATATAGATAAGATAATAAACGAAGTTTTCTTTTTTTCATTTATTTTCTTTTATTATATTGAGTGGAATCAAAACCATTCGAATAAACTAAATTATTATATGAAAATAACAAAAATAAATTGATAATTTTGATAAATTATTTAAATTTTGATTATATATTTTCTAAATTTTTCTTCATTTCAACTTTTATCAGAAGCTTGTGACTTCCATATAAAATTCTCGAAAATTTATTCGATTTAACATAAAAGATTTTGATTGGAGAGTAAGCCACTAGAAATAAATTAATGAGACGAGTTTTATTGTTTAATTTTTGAATTAGAAGTTTTATATTTGAAACCATAATATTTATGAACTTTTTATATCTAGATTTCTGTTTCATATTTTCAAGAGAACTAACTACTTTTTGTTGTTTTAATTTTCTTTTATTTCGAATCTGTGGCAAGATGTTGTAACATCACATTTGACGATTCTATCGTATTTTACGCTAATCGGTATGCTGTCATACAAAACGACTGTCGATTATCGTATTTACGACAGTCGTTTTGTGTTACAGCATACCGATTAGCGTAAAATACGATAGAATCGTCAAAAGTGATGTAGGGAGTCAATATTTGATGTTGATTTTTGAATTAAGTCACTAAAAATCCGTTTAGCAAGTTTTTGAACCGAGTCCAATAGAGGATTTAAACAGATATAGCATTCCAAACACGACAGTAATACACCATAGAGAAACAAGTAGAGAACGCATTAATGTAGAGTAATTGATACACAGTAAATTATTTTGGTGGATTTGTTTTCTATAACCTTTTTTACAGTAAGCTCACAGATACATATTATTCGTTATTTTGTTTTATGGAACATTCCCGATATAAGAAGGTTAGAATAATATCGATTTTTCTAGATTTTACCGAATAGTATTTAACCAGTCATTTTTAGGCAGAATGAATCAATTGAAAACCAAACGTTGTACCGTGCATACAAAAACGTGTAAAAAAAAGTTATTTTTAAATCAGTTTGTGTAAATAAAGTTTTAAGTGTTATTTAATAGAAGTATTTTGTGTAATATGTTGGTAGTAATATTGCTTGCTGTATTGTTTTCTTGTTGTTGTGGAACAATTAAGGAGTTGAATACTTAATAAAACCTAGAATTTGTGCTTACTGATTAGTGATCAAATCCAGATATCAGCCAGAGAGTAAGATTGATTTTTGGAAATTTCAACAAGGAATAAATGATCTGTCACCAAAACCACGTTTCGGTAGATACGTATAGCATAAAATGTATTTTTTTTCTCAAGGACACGTTTCTCAAGGACACTTGACACTTTTGTTTCTCAAGGACACTTACAACACGTTTTTCTAAGAAAATGGGTTAGCGATAACAACAACAACATGAAATCAAATTGAATTATCTTATAAATCAAATCAACATGTTAGGTAAAATAATATTATCGAATATTTTCAGACTTTTCTCGAGGTTTCTTCGTAAAAAGAGTGACCTTGAATAATCGAGAAATTATGCAGATTTGTATATAAAGAATTCTTCTTGATAAAACCGTGTAAATAGAAGAATTTATTTTTAAATTAGTTTTCGTAAATAAATTTTTAAGTGTAATTGAGTATAATTATTTTGTGTATTATTTTGAACGCTGTAAACGGGAAGTTTCTAAAATCAGCCATTGGATTTCGGAAGCTTTGGGAAGATTATTCTAGAGAGAAGTATTGTTGGTGTGTTGTTTTCATGTTGGGAAGGAACAACTAAGATGTTGAAGACTTAATAAAACCGGGTGTTTGTGCTTTACATTTATTATTACTTTTGGTGATTTTGGTGTATTTTTCTTGTTTTAAAATTTGCATACTAAATTTAATTATATTATAATGGCGACATTTAAAATAAATCCTAAGGCGCTAACTGCACAACGTGAGACTGTTAAGGTTCAGATATTTCATTTAGTACGGTTTATAAATGATCTCGACGAAGATAAAGCTTTTACCGAGCAATTAGAAGCACGTGTCAATCAAGTACATCAACTATTGAAATCTTTTTCGGAAATTGAAGATCACATGTTAAATTTCTCAGGTGAAGAGCCATCACTAGCTATTTAATTCGAAGACCAATAGTACCATGTAGTAGCCCAACTCAACTCGAGCATTAGGCGGAGTAATATTAAAAATTCAAGCTTCAATTTCATCAACGAAACATTGGATAGTGGGGATTGGATCTTCTTAATCTTAAGCTTTACATTTAAGCTACTTCGCCTTAACATTCCAGCCTTTAATGGCGATTATAAGGAATGGTATTGGTTTTACGATTTATTTAACAGACTTTTTTATGAAAACTAATCGCTTTCGGCTGTGAATAATTTCAGTATTTGAAGGGAGCACTCACAGGCAACATTAAGAGGCATTTAGCTGCTTCTGAAGCCAATTATTATGACGCATTTCAAAATTTTATCAACCGCTACGATAAAAGAAAATACATAATGAATTTTTTTGTTGAATTAGTTCTTAGTGTGCAGCTAATAAAAAATTCAACCACCAGTTCTCGACAAAGTTTTCGAAGCTTTAAAATCTTTTAGGCCACAATATGAAACTTGTGATCCAGTAATGATCTATTTGATGTTAAATAACCTAGATAATGATAACCAAGATCGTTGGGCGGAAAATATTATCAAAATATATTGTCTCGTTAGCGTGGCCCTTAAAAGAAATTTTTTTAATTTTTTGTACGGCACCCTCCAATTTCGTGTCAATACCCATAAAAATATTATTTGTAAAAATTGAAATCAATCGATCAATTCTAAGGCGTGCCCCCGGCCACTAAAGTTGAGAGGCTTTGTTCTGAATCTTAAAAAAACAAAACTTTAATTTTTTGTTCGACGTCCTCGCATTTCGTGTCAATACCCATAAAAAATTATTTACAAAAATTGAAATCAATTGTTCAATTCTAAGGGGTGCCCCCGGCCACTTAATGTTCAGAGGTTTGGTTCTTAGCCTAAAAAAAATTTTTTTATTTTTAGTACGACACCCTCCCATTTCATGTCAATACCCATAAAAATATCATTTGCAAATTTGAAATCAATCGTTCAATTCTAAGGCGTGCCGCTCTATTTCCCCTAAAAAACAAAAAATCCGCAAACATGTATATCGTAATGTTTATTAAGAATCCCTAAAAAAATTTTCAGCTGAATCAAAAATGTCTTAAGCCGGGCATTCACATACAACAGAAACAGAAACAGAAACAGAATTTCATACAAATTTGATAGATAAAAATTCGGTTTCTGTAAAATTTGTATGGAATTCTGTTTCTGTTTCTATTGTATGTGGTTTCAAGCCTTTAGTCACATTTTGTCCTAATCTGTTCGGTATGTAAAAGAATGACCCATATTTGGAATTTTTTGGCGTCCCGCGCTCGATAAATTAATTTATTTCTAACAGTAAATATTATTTCTCCATTAAAAAATACTACATTATTTAATTAGGAGCTAAAGTGAAACTTTTTGAGTCTATAGTTTGACGGCCGACCGCAGGGTGGCCGACAATTATAGACGAAACACAAAAAGTCACTTTAGCTCCGAATTAAATACACTATTTTTTCGGCAAACGTAAAATTAAATTTTTTATAAATATGAAATTAATACATCAAAATTTTTATAAATATGAATTTGTATCGTCATAATTACTTCCAAAAAAGAAAAAAAACATTTAAATTTGTTTGAATAAAATTTTTTTATCAAAGCAGCCTTTTCAAAATTTCATAATATGAGAATCAACTTATATTTTGTTGTCAAGGTTATACAATATGTTTGAAAAAATAACAAACTAACAAATAACAAATGCTACTTTCTAGCCTCCGTAATATAAAATAAAAATGGCGTTACTTTTACTGTCGCTAGACGTTACTTTTGCTGTCAGGCTAAAAGGTAAGACTTTAGCTAACTCCCTAGCGGCAGTAAAGTTAAACTTTACAGCCGTTTGCCGAAAAAAATACTTTTTTTATAGGAAATTGAACGATAAATACGATGATTATATTAAAAACTAATTTCATGGGTGGGGCAATGGTTAAAATTTAATTTTAACATTTTATTTGTTTATAACCATAGGAATTTGTTAATAACTTTAGTTGAAAATATTTATTTTTAAAAAGTTCCATCTTTTAAATTTCAAATAAAGAAAAGAAAAACCTTCTATCTTCTATAAAACCGAAGTTATGAATTTTTGAAAATAAATCTTCAAGCCGAAAATCAGATATTCTCGAAATTTAGAACAGCTCTATTTTCCAAAAAAAAAAAAAATCCTCGAACACGTATATCTTTTCTTTCGATAAAAAACCCTTAAAAAAATTTCAGCCAAATCAAAAATGGGTCGGTGAGAAAGGTGTTCGGTTTGTAAAAGAATTACCCATATACAGTTTACAAAGTTGGTGCATCTTGCTTCTGAGGATACTTGTGGTTGTTGCAAAGTCGCAGTTCATAATGCACAAAGTTTCACAAGTTTGAACAAAGAAAGGAAGTCGTAGATGCTACAATTGTATAAGTGGTTCACATGTAGTTTACCCCATAACATTTTATTGCATTTGTAGGAAACCTCAACTCTTGACCCCAAGGTCCCATAACTTACAAATTAATCTAATAATACAAGAAATGAAGACAGTTTAAATGTTCATCAAATTAATGGGAGATTTAGGACTCTGGTTCTCTGATGTTTTCTGTCACAGAAGAATATGTGAAGCGTCTATAGCTGCACCGCAGCAATGCTCGGGTCTCTATCACTGGACTAGATAACAGTCAGGTATCATTTTTTATAAGATGACTGAAAGATCTTGTTGTTGCCTCCAGAATTAACAACACTTTAAATATTAAATTCAATGCACTGACTATATCTAGAATCACATCTTAACTTACACAAATGAAGTTTGATATTTCCAGATGAAACTATCTAGCGGATCTTGAGCTGGCTGATCCGGATGTAATTGGAGTGGGATGAAAATCTACCTAAGGATCCAGCAGAAAAGTAGATAACTCTATGAAAGAACAAAAGAAACTACCTGTACTAGAATCGATTACCATACCACGCTGGCTGAAATAAAAGAAACCATCGAAATATATGGATTTTCCCATGCATCAGAACTCGCATATGCTTCTGTGGTATACTGTAGGGCAACCAAAACTGGCGTAACAGAATCGTGAATTTTATATCATGCTAAGATAAAGGTATCTCCAATTTTTCAAATTCCTATTCCTAGATTGGAGCTTTGTGGGGCTGTATTACGCGTTGAGGTCAAGCATAGGTTCGAAAATTGTACAATCAAACTTGCAACACTCAGTACTGGCAGTGCACGAGATGCGTGAATGCGCCTCTGCTCACAATGTGGACATCCTGTATGCACAGGAGGTCTACGGCGTGAAAGGAGTCGCAACTGATCTGGGAATCAACACGCAATCTGCCTCCAACGCTAAAAATGTGGAAAATTGCTTACGTTCCCGCATATTTCTCCACAACACCAGTATAAAAGCTGTAAGGCTTTCACAATTCACAGTGCTCACTGTGTTTGTGTAGAGGTTAGAAACGGTGGAGCGTTTCATCTAGTAAATGTCTATTGTCAATTTCGGGAGCCTATCGAGGGCCATTTAAATAAGCTTGATAAGATCCTAAGCCATATACAAGGTCCAGTAATCATAGTCGGTGACTTCCAAAATGTTGTTCGATCGTATTACTGACAGCAGAGGTGGCGAACGAATCTGGAAATCTAAGCACATATGCACCCAATAGTGAATCGTCAGTAGACGTCACCTTAGTGTCGCAAAGTATGATAAAGCGTTCTGCCTGCGTTTCTCGTGATAATAATTCTAATAGCAAAGTTTCAAAATCCAGCTACCAACTGGAACTTCTTACTCTAAATCTAGTACTAAATATTAAGCAAGTCAAGAGGCAAGCTGAAGAGATTTGCTGTTTTGCAGACTGTGAGATAGGGGCTTCTCTTACCGAGGTCATACTAAACGCTTGTGAAGATTCCATACCAAGCAAATCAAACCGCAACAAAACAAATGTGGCAACCTGGTGGACCAATGATCTAACTAAACTCAAAAGTGAGGTAAGGAGAAAGTACCAGAAAGAAAGTGATTCAGATCTGAGAATGCCAAAGCAGGCTGCTTACAGGAACCAAAGAAACACATACATGTCAAAGGTCCATACAACTAAAAGGCAAAATTTCATAAACTTGTTATGGAAGTAGGCAACATGGACTCATAGTACTTCATTTATAAATATCATACAAGAAAGATTGCACAACGTAGAGTGCATGAAACCGTCTCTTCGAACGGTAACAACATGCACTCTAGCAAGGTGCTGTTTGACGCCTTGCTTCCAGACGATACAGAGGACTCACCTGATCATGCTGAGATCAAAAGGATAGCGCAGCTACCGTGTGTCTCTCCGGATGTCTCAGACTTCACAGTCGATGACCTAGAGGAGACTGTGATAAGCATGAAACGTGGTAAAGCTCCTGGTCTAGATTTAATAGAAGTTGTAATTCTACAGCAGTCCTGGAAGGTTTTAGCTCCTACTTACTTAAAACTCAATAGCTGCCTCAGATATGGTATCTTTCAAAAGAGTGGAAGATTGATCGGGTTATTATAATACCAAAAGCCGGAGAAAGGGACTTTAGCGACCTCAAATCTTATCGTCCAATCATGCATCTTTCAGTTTTGGGTAAAATTTTCCAGAAAATAATTAATAAGAAGCTATTAAATTGCATTGATTTGAATGGTGGGATATTAGATGAGCAGTATGCTTTTAGAACGGGTCTCTCTACCAAGGATGCCGTCTGCAAACTAACAGAAACTGTCCAATCAACCGATGAAAAGTGCTGTCTTGGCATTTTCGTAGATATATCGGGTGCTTTCGATAATCTATGGTTGACAAGTGTTATGAGTTACCTAACTGGACTCGGCGGCCCAGCGAATTCCCTGAGATTGCTGGATAGCTATCGTAATTCGAGAAAGGCAATAATTAAGGATGATCTTGATTCGGTGGAAAAGACTATTACAAGAGGAAGCACACAAGGGTCTGTTCTTTGTCCAACTCTTTGGAATATGTTCTTTGATACTAGTATGATAGATGGGGTCTCTGAAGTCGCATATGCTGATGATAAAGTAATTGAAATTCCTGGAAATTTTAGAAAACAATTGCAAGAAAAAAGTCAAGAAGCATTAAACCATATGACTTTCTGGTGCAGAAGAAACAAATTAAGCTTTTCGGAGCAAAAAACTGTTATGCTACAGCTATAGGGCAAGTTCGACAGAGGTAGGCAACCATTAAGGTTAATGAAAATACAATCAAAATGGTTAGCTCACCTAGATACCTTGGTGTTGACTTGGATGAGAGGCTGGGGGTATCAAGTCATGTTACACGAATATGCAAGAAATCCAATTCCATCTTCCACAGCTTCACTAGGTTATTTCATGAATGGTGAGGTCTTGATAGAAATACACTGCATCTTATTTATAAGATCATAGTAGAATCTATTTTGTCGTACTGCTCAGCTGTTTGGTTTGGGCGGACTAACGTAAAGCATAATGCACAGTTACTAAACGCTCAAAAAAAATGATGCCCGAGGTTACAGATCTATTTCTACAACCTCGAGTCAGGTCATTGCGGACACAATTCCTTTAGACCTTCTCCTAAACGAGGTCAAATTATAAAACCGTGCTGTCAACACAAACAGCAGAGTTGAAAGAAAGCAAATAAAAACGGACTACACCAGGCGACCCTAAACGAATGGAAGACACGTTGGAAGGTCTCAGATACGGAAAACTATACGTATCTTTTTATCAGCGATGTAACTTTTGCTTTAAGCACGAAAAAGATAGCTCTAACAGGTCTTATGGTCCAGTTTATAGCTGGACATGGCATATTCACTTTACCAGTATTTGAAGCGTATTGATGTTACGGACAATGGTTTATGCAAAACATTTGATGTGGATGATACTGCATTACATGTTCTTCTTTACATGTTAAGAACATGTAATGATACTGCATTACATGTTCTTAAGGAAGATCTTAAATCGTCTTTACTTGTAAATGAAATTGACACTATAGCAGCAGATATACTAAGTATTGCTACTAAACACAAAAAATATTATTGCGTTTAAACAATTTTGCATTGAAGCTCAATAACTGATGCGAGAAAGAAATCAGGTCCAACCCTTCCGGTTGGACTACTTTCTGCCATAGTTTTTAGATAGTAGAACAAACAGTTACTCTGTATGTAAACCATCAACCACAAGGTTAGGGATGGAAACGAGCAACTAAATTAATTTGACTGAGGTAAAATATAATTATTTTACTTTCTGATGACAAATAAATGTTTTAGACACAGTTGTCTCGTCCGATCGATGGTTGAGCTTATGAAAAACCCTGTAAAAGTTTTTGAACTAGGAACAGACGTGCTTGCAATAAATAGCTATGGTGGTGACTATATTACTCGCAAAATTGTTGAAATCAACTGTGAAAGCCATGAATGCTAGGAATGTAAACATAGTCGCATGCACAGACTCTACAATAGTACTGAAGTGGTTATCAGTACAACCTCAATAATTAAAAACATATGTTGCAAACCGAGTTTCCGAAAGACACGATTTTGCGCCACTCGTTAAGCATGTGAGCATTTTGCTTTGGATGATAAGGCTGTAAATGAAGGAAAACGCTCCGATGTGATTCGAGTTTTTACAACTGAAACATCGTTTTTTAAACTTTATGATTTAACAGAAAGAATACCATAGTTTAACAAATTGATTAATGTTCTAACATGGGTGATACGGTTATGTCAAAGGTATTCTTTGAATCTGAATGCGCGTACGTTGGGAGGAAAGAACTGAAAAAACAAAATATTCTACGACGAAATTATTGTATTGTATTTAAGACAAAGACTTTTCCATAAAACGATCGACATTACTCCATAAGAAACCGATCTCAAAATCTAGTTCTATTGCTTCTCTCAATCCGTTCATGGATATAGTTGAAATTCTCCGTGATAGCGAAGAATCCAAGAAATGGATAACCTTCCGGGGCCACAAGTTTCTTATACTATAGGCCCATGCCAAATACCAGTGTACCTGGATTCTCAGTTATTCGCCTGGAGAAAGGTCAAGGGCAAAAAACACCAGGCGTTTGTCTGCTTCAGCACCAAAATTGTACATATTGAATTAGTCAACCATTCAACAAGCGAATCATTTATCGCAGCTTTACAACGATTTGTCAATAGACGTAGGTTTTGCAATAATATTTACTGTGACAATGGGACAAACTTTGTGGGAGTCGATACACACTTGTTTGATTTTCTAAATAAAAATTCGTATGACATCTCGAACTTTCTTTCTCAAACTAACAGACATCTGCACTACACCAGCACACAGTAGATGATTTACAACTGGATAACCTTTTTGGGCCACGAGTTTATAATACTATAGGGCCATTCTAAATACCAGAGTGGACCATGCTGGACTCTCATGTTATTCACTTGAAGAAAGATCGAGGGCAAAAAACACACCAGGTTTTTGTTTGCTTCAGCACCAAAGCTGTACATGTTAAGTTAGTCATCAATTAGTCACCAATCAAACCATTTATGGCAGCTTTACACCGATTTGCTAGACGTGTGCTATGCAAAAATATTTACAGTGACAATAGGACAAACCTTGTGGGAATTGATACACACTTGCTTGATTTTCCAAATAAAAATTCGTATGACATCTCAAACTTTTTTTTAAAGTACAAAAATTAAATGGCACTTTGTACCGACAGCAGCGCTGCACTTTGGTGAACTCTGGAGAGCTGATATAAAGTCAATAATTTAATTCAATATGCACCTTAACTTTGTAGTCAACACAAATCAAAATATATGAAATCTACCTAAAAAGCGAAGCAGGAATCATTGGCGAGTGTTACATTTTGTACTCGACAGTCTCGGCATTAGTAATATTTGGTATAATTCGTTGGAGCGATGTGAAGATGAATTTATTATTTGTTATTTTAGTAAACATCTAATGGCGCAGCCCGTTATATGCTCAATAAGTGGAACAACCCCTTATATTTACCATAACTATAATTCATCAAGAACATGTTGTCATAGATCAGATTGATCTTAACTTTTTTGATGTGAACTTGCTAACAATAATATGGTTTGAGCAATTTTCTAAAACATTAATTCGTTGTGTGAATGCTGTTGTATTGCTCCGGACTATTGATCCCGACTGAGCTTATGTAAAATTTGAAGTGATCCGTTAAAAGAGCAATACAAGTCAAATAGGTCAGTGGATAAATTAATATGCCAAATTGGTTTTGACTTTGGATATTTGTTACTTTGATTTGTTCCAACTTCAAAAATTATATCAACATTGGGATGAATTCAGGAAGGGCACTTCGTTCTTCTACTTAATGTGACATTTATACGCAAATTATACGCAATCCGTTGTATATAAAACCCGATTTTGATTTTTCGAAACAAGGAGATACTAACATCCAAATTTTTTTCTAAGTTACGTTATTGCAAAGAAATCGCTAAATTGCATTTAGGAATATAATAATCAGATATTTCAGAGCAGGAACAATAACAAAAATAATTTCTTGAGTATTCCGATGCGAATTACTATGTAGTTATTTTTAGAATGATTATTCCAGCAGTGACATTTTATTTTCAATTAAAATCTTAAGCAAATGGGCGAAGTTTTGGAGCTGTAATCAATAAAATTGTACAACTGAACAGAAATAACTGTCAAAAAGGAGATTGTAGTTCATGTTTAAACTTTGTTGCATTTTTAAATTGTAATGAACATCTCGCTCTAAATTAAATTCTACATTGTGATTAATTTTGCAAAAATTTTCATGGACGTGCGGACAAAAAATCGAAAAATGCCAAATTTTGAGTAATATATGACAAATTTTATCTAGGAATTTTTCGGTTTTTTGTCATCACATCAAATTGCATTATATTGAAAATTATTCTGATTTTGTATTCACGTTTATCTACTTAAAACCAGCAACCCTCAATCAAAATCCCCATTTTAATCGAAATATTAAGTATTCTATCGTTACTATGCAATTTAAAATTAAAATTAAAACTTTTACAATTATTCCTCACCTTAAGAATAAAACTACAACAGCAAATTGTTAATTACTTTATAATTATTATCTTATCACAAAAATTTCGACATCATAATTAAAAAAGTAAACGAATATAATAACAACAGCAACAACAACAAAAAATGACATTAAACGACTAAAAAAGTATATATAAAAAAAATAAAATATACAAAAATTTAATGAAATTAAAAGTAAAACAAAATTACTATAAATTTATATGTAAAACAACAACAAAATAATCAACATCATCGTCATCATCATAAAGCCCATTAACATCAGCGTCCAAGTCTTTTCATAATTTTTATATTTTAATTTCTTTTTTACCATCGCCCATCATTTATGTCCTTATATCACCGCCTAGATACAAGAACGAGTTGAATTGAGTTGACAATAATGAACATAAAAATTACGAAAAAAAAATTAATTAAAAACAATGTAAAAAACAAACGAACTCCTTATAAATTAACAAGTAAATAAGGATGGGAAAGTCAAATTAGGAAAAACGTTAATGAAATTAATAATGAAAAAAAAGAAATATTATAAGCTATGACTGAAAAACAATTGGTGGGTTGCATAAGACGAAATTATAATGTTTAACATAGACACTCAAAAAAGGTGTTAAATTACTTTACGGCCGGTGGAAGTAGTGCCATCTATCAATATCGCAGTATTTGATTGAATGATTGAATATTTTGAATATTTTGATCGAAACTGATCATTATATCAATTGTATGTAATTAATTAATTAAACTAATAATGAGTGTTTTTTTTCTATATCGGAGAAATCGGAACGATAAAATAAAATTTGTATCAGATAAATCGTATAATTTTTTCCTCCGATAATTAACTGTCATATATAAAATATACTCTCTGAGTTCTTTCGGCCAAAAAAAATAAAAAAAAATTTATTAAATAAATAACTAAATTTTATTAAAAAATTTATTTTTATTTGTTTTTTATTTTACCTACGATTTTTTAAACTTATACTTTAAACGTCATCACCAGTCGGTACAAAAAATATTTGTAATATCTGTAAAAGTTTTTAGAGAAAATATATGAACTATTTCACTATTTTATGAACTATTTTATTCATATTGTCAAATTCATCTACTAAAAACTTACAAAACGACATATCTAAATTTGACTGTGTAAAAAAAACTAGATTGTATTTATATATAGCATTTTCACCAGTGTAACATAATGTTATTATTGTGCTCACCTGTTATTATTTCATCTGTAGGCGAATACAATAATAACATTATTTTACACTGGTAAAAATGCTATATATAAATACAATCTTGTTTATCTTTTACACAGTCAAATTCAGATATGTCGTTTTGTAAGATTTTAGTAGATGAATTTGTAAATATTATCATTTATATTTACAAGCGTAGAAAAAATAGCGTTTTCTACGCGTGGTAAAAACGTTTCTGCGTTCCTGAACTTATTCCACTCGACGCTATCGCGTCTCGTGGGCAAACCGTTCAGTCACGCAAAATGAGACGTTTTCACCACTTGTATAAAAATCTACTATTTATAATCTTTTATTATTTTCTTTTGTAGAATGGATAAATAAACTAAAATCCTATCACATAATACATAGGAAAATATTGCATGCAACGAAATAATAATAAAATAAAAAGAGAAAACAGCAAATTTGATTGAAAACATTTGTAGTAACAGAACTTAGGTTTGGTTTCCAATATTTAACTAGTGCAAAATTCTTGATCAGTTGGATTAGCAATTTTTTATTTAAAGTTTATAATGAAAAGCTGATATGATGACACACAATGGTAGGTCAACGACCTTGATAGCAATATTCATTCTCATGATGTTTGAGAGTGACGGTTTTTAGTGTTTTGTAAACCATTAAACACAAATAAGCTGATTTCCGTAAAAATGTAACGAGTGGCTGATTAAAGGTCAGGATTACTTTAAGTAATTCTGTAGATTTGTGGAAGTTTGTTCCGACTAGCAGTATATGAATTCAATAAACTTTATCCTCAACCCCTTACAAATACTGGATGCACGCGATAATTATGGGGTGAACTGTAACAATCGTTGAAAAGAACGTAGGCTCTGACGACTTAGAGCTACGAAAGGAACAAAAGGGCATCACCACCCACACATCATCTCGACTAACACAATATAATAAAAAAGAAATATACTCAGCCCATCCTTGATGATAGTACAGACGCCATGTAATTTCAAAGAATTTTAATTGCCAAATTTTATGATCTATCTAGCTTGAATATTTTATTAAAAAAAAGCAACAAAATGAATAGGTGACTGTTGAATATTATAAAAAAATTGTTGCACCAACTAATAGGTGATTGATGAATCGTTTAATTAAATAAATTGTTGCACCAACACAAATAGGTGATTGTTGACTAATATCATAAAAACAAATCGTTGCACTAAAACAACTGGGTGAATGATGAAAAATCGTTGCACCAAAATAATAGCTGATTATTGAATAACATCATAAAAAAGTGGATGCACAAAAAAAAATAGGTGATTGTTGAATAATATCGTAAAAAAATCGTTGCACCTAAACAGACAGGTAATTGTCAAATAACATCATAAATAAATTGTTGCACCAAAATAAATGAGTGATTGTGGAAATATTCACATAAAATGTGTTGCACCAAAAACAGAGGTGATTGCTGTATGAAAATACCCTTTTATATTTCATATTTTATATGTGATAGTATCTATTGTTAAGTTATTCTTGACACAAAAATAGAAAAAATCTAAAAAAAAAGATTTGCGTCCATCAACACCTCAGAACGCATGTTGTTGTTAAATTTAGGTCTTAAAAGCTTTTTATGTTTTGTTGTTACACATATTGTAATTCCTAGTTTGTACATTTTATAAAAAATATGCATTTAAATTCAATGCAAGAACGCTACTAGAACGATGTTCTTTCCGCAATTACATGGCATCCAAGAAATTATTAAATATAAAGTAAATAAATTAATAAGAAATAGCAAACATGTGGCAAATTAGTAAATAGACCATGAAGCAGATTTAGATATCAAGTGATAAATAAAAGGTCGTAGAAATTTTGATCATGAATGATATACAATTACGAAAATTACAGACAGTAGCCTAAAGATGCACAAATATAAAGAGAAAATAATTTTCAAAACCAAACAAGGTAATCACTATTTCAGCCTGATGTGTTTTATAATAGTATAGCAATGAAAACCAGCTTTACGTAAAGATTTCCTAGCTTCCTAGGAAACGTTTTTCTAGAATTCAATGAAAGTAATTCACAGATCACCGGTTGATAAGCAAAAACACCAGATATTATTAGGCATTTCACACCTTTATTGTTTCACAACAACAGGAAAATAATACACCAAACAATATTCACAAACAAGAATATTCCTTAAACACCTTCAGAAATTCCAACGGTTGATTGTAGAAATGTCCAGTATAAACACAGTGAAAAAATAATACACAAAATATATCTCTTTAAACTTTATTTATTAACAATTAAACTATTCATATTCACTTTATTTTTATTTACACGGTTTAATGTTCACGATACAACGTTTCGCTTACAATTAAATATTTTGTCCAAAATAAACTGTTTAAATAGTATTCCGTTCGATCTGAAAGAGTCGGTTATACTTTAAAATTCTGTTAGCCTGAATAATCTTGAAAACATAATAACAAATAATTATTAATAGTTATAACTAATTAGACATGTTGACTGTAATAGAAATAGTACACATCCTTTGAATTCACGCAAAAATGCTGTTGTAATGAAGTGCCTCTCAAGATGATAATGGGAGTGGCTTAGCAGGATGCGTACCTAGTTTTGTTGTAGTGCCGTTCGACTTAGTCTCAATCATCGTGGATAGGAGATAGTATAAACCTGCTGCTTCAGCACAAATGCAGAAATGTACGCAATTTTCAAAATAGATCAGAAATGGAAACAAATACAAGTGCAAAAATGAGACTCTGGCGACCCCCTTCTACGAAAGAACCACGGTTGGCACGTTCAACCCCCTTGTTCGCTCACATACGCCCACACACACACACACTCATTCACACCCCTTTATCATTAAGATTAAAGAAACAAATCAAATTTACTCACCCCATGATTATATCCTGACCTGATTATATCAGCCTTCCATCAGCACGTTGGTCACGTTGGAAACTTCACGAAGATATTTGTATATCAAAAATGTTGAATAAAGTTGTACGTATAAACGTTGTATAAAATGTTAAGTAGAAACGTCCAATAAACTTGCAATCAAAAGCGTTGGATAATTTTGTATTTATAAACGTTGAATAAAATGATAAGTAGAAACGTTAAGTAAACTTGCAATCTTCAGCGTGGAATAATTTTGTACTTGTAAACGTTGAATAAAATGTTACGTAGAAACGTTAAATAAACTTGCAATCATCAGCGTTGAATAATTTTGTATTTATAAACGTTGAATAAAATGATAAGTAGAAACGTTGGATCTGGTTGTAAACATAAGCGCCGAATCAATTTATAATCACAGGTGAGTATGGTAACAATTACAGCAATTACAGCCGAATACGTTGAAATGCAATTGTTACAGGATGCGTTAAAATCAAAAATGTAATAATTTATGCCAATACTAGTCAAATCATTCGTTGAAGTAGAGCTGGAGTAATTTGTATCAATGATCGTGGAGCAATACGTTGCAAGGTAATTGTTGCCGTATGCGATGAAATCCAAAAAAAAATGTAATAAATTGTACCAATACTAGTTAAATTATTTGTTGAAATAGAACGGTTATAATTCGTATCAATGATTGTGGAGCAATACGTTGAAAGGTAATTGTTGCCGTATGCGTTGAACTCCAAAAAATGTAATAAATTGTACCAATACTAGTTAAATCATTCGTCGAAATAGAACGGTAATAATTTGTATCAACGATTGTGGAGCAATGCGTCGAAAGGTAATTGTTGCCGGATGCGTTGAAATCCTAAAAATGTAATAAATCGTACCAATACCAGTTAAATTATTCGTTGAAGTACAACTGTAATAATTTGTATCAATGATTGTGGAGCAATACGTTGAAAGGTAATTGTTGCCGGATGCGTTGAAATCCAAAAAAAATGTAATAAATTGTACCAATACTAGTTAAATCATTCGTCGAAATAGAACGGTAATAATTTGTATCAACGATTGTGGAGCAATGCGTTGAAAGGTAATTGTTGCCGGATGCGTTGAAATCCAAAAAATGTAATAAATCGTACCAATACCAGTTAAATTATTCGTTGAATAAAATTTATGCCTATAGTTGAATAATTTGGATAAATTGTATAATGAATTGCATATGTAGTTGAATAATCAAACAAAATAATTGTGATGAACATTCGTTGAACAAAATCTAGGATTGCAGTTGAATAATTTGGATAACTTGAAATTGTTGACGGAAATTTATACTTACAGTTGAATAATCAACCAAATAATCGTAGTGAACATTCGTTGAATAAGTTGAAAATATGTAAAATATGCGGCAGTAATAGCAAAAATTATATATAACCGTTGCGCTATTAAGTTCCGTAATTTATCCAATTAATACTTGGGTTCATTACAATTCAATCCTATCCTTCCCGCAAATTTCAGATAAAATGTTGATCAACGATGGAATGTAATATGAACAAGTACACAACTGGTATCACTACACACAAACACCATCAACTAACCTTAATTTTGGTGTATATTAACGAAACTGTATTATTCAAATGGCATAATAACAATTGATTAATTAGAAATATATATAAACAGTACCTGTTTGGTTTTTTTTCATTAACCTTTAAATTAACTGTTACTTTATAACATTGGCCACATCTTTTATTTCTACGTGAACGCAATAATAAAACCGATAACCCGTACGATTCACTATTTATTACACAAAACTAAAGAAATTTCACGGTTTTGTATCGGATATCTACAAACTTGAAAGGAAACTAACACACAATAATTTTTTTTCATCAAACTATGATTTTTTGTTATATTAAAAACTGGTTATTTCTAAAACAATTTCGTTATATAAAATTATGATTAGATGATAATAATTTTAATTTATATTAACATATTTATATTAAATGAATGATTCATATTTTACAATTAAATAGCATTTTCTTATGATCACTCGCCGCCCTTTTTAAATTTGCCATTTGTAAACTTTCATTTCTTTTTTTTTTGATTGATACGGCACAAAACATACAAGTAATATAATTTTTTTTTTATTTTTTTGTTTTACACAACACAAAACATATATAATTTATTTCTAATAAATTTTAACTAGTGGGATGCGAATATATTTACAAAAATATTTGAACTCATTAAACGAAGAGATTTTGATTCTCTTTTTAAAAATTAAAAAACTTAAACCGAATGCGTAATTTCTAAGCAAAAAAACCATGAGTTCACCATTCCGCTTTTATTTTGAAAAACAAACTCAATGATTGTCACAAGACAGCAGACCGTGAAAATGTAATAGTATAAGAGAATGAATAATTTACAGTGGCTTATTATGTAGCCAAAATTTTCAGTATCGAAAAAACTCGAATACAGGGTTTTAGATGTAAGACAATTAATTTACCTCAAGTATTCAATTGTTAGGAACTTTTTATAGTTATACAAAACGGTTTGTTATTTGATATTATTGCACAAAAATAATTTTGTGATACAAATCATTTCTGATACATTAATAACATTTAACATTGAATTTAAAATGAATTAAATGCAAGTTCAATCGATGTTATGGTGTGTAGGTATTACAAAACTATAACCTATAATAGCATTACAGTGAATTTCAGTTCCATAACGGAAAGATTATTTGAAGGAAAATATTCATACAAAACAATCGAATGTTTATCAAAGCAAGATATTAAATCTTTGTATGTTGACGACTGGAAAAATACGCACAGCTGTTATGAGGTTTGAAAACTTCGTTGTTTAATTACGGTTGGTGTTTAGAAAATTCAAATTCAAGTAGTCTAGTGAAAATAATCGAACGGAAACGTAGCGTGAATCAATTTTAGTGGATTGTAAAATTAAATTTTAATGTTTATATAGATAATATTTAAGGAAAATTTTTAATTAATTCAAATTAATTAATATTATATTATATTACTTAATATTTAAAATTAGTGTAATTAGTTCAATTCTCTTCAAATGTGTCTGTCCAGCTATTGAAAATTTAAGTAAGTTTTAGGATAAATAAGAAAACTATGGGTTACGGGGACTAAAAGAAATATGACTATTGATGGTGAATGGATGAGAAACTATTACGGGCTGTACATGTTAATAAGAGAAAATTGACAACTAATGAATCTGAGACTATACGATGGATGGATAAAAAAACTATTACAAGTTACTTATGGTAATCACAAATGACAATAAAGAATCAGAGACTATAAAACACTGTGCATTCTTCCAGGCTATCCATTACACTGTCTAGAAGTTTAATCTAAAAATCCCCAAATAATGTTAACACATTTCCAAAAAACATGGGCAAACAGTAAATTTGTCAAATAAAAGTTGAGAATTCAACTTAAGTAAATAGAGTGACGATGAAGTTTCAACTTCGAAATATCATCGGATTAGTGACGAAGAGGATAGCGTGTCTGCCAAAAGATTTAAACTCACTAGCATTGATAATGTTACGAGTTCAAATCCCAACCGAAACTGGTAAAAGAGAAAAACAGAGTTTTTTCTGAGATATTACCAGCCATACTTTTGAATTGAAAAAATTCAAATTACTTCGTTAGTTACTTGAGGTCAATTGCTCACAAAAATCCCGATTAACAAATAATTTTTATTTGTTCTTCACTGTAATTTTTCTAGAAAAGTAACGTAATACAGCAACAAATACAATACATATATTTCTGTTCATCCTTCCAAGAAATCAACAAATATGTATCGCATTTATCTCATAATCGTTTTTTAATTTGTAATGCGAGGTATATCTGGTAGACCGTGCAGGTCTACCAGGTGGTCTTGCACGCCAAAAACCCTGCCGCTAGCTCGTAGAGCGAAGGTTCTAGACCAACCTCACTAACAAGAAATTTTCAAACTAAAAAAAAACAACCGAAGCGTGCCTTACACCACCACCCAGATCTCCAGAAGGGAGAACTGACAGTTCACAACCCTCCCCAAATTATAATTACTTTAGCAGCTCATGGCAACACTATCGTTAAATTCATATTTTTTTCAAAATTCCAAAACTATTGCAAAAATTCAATAAATCAAACTTTTTTCCAAAATTCCAAAAAAAAAACAAAATATTCCAAAAATATTATTACAAAATCAAAGATTTAAACTTTTTTCAAAAATTCAAAAAAAAATATTACAAAATATAAAACAAAATAATAAAAAAAAATTGAAATTTCTTTCAAAACTCCCAAAAACATTCCAAAAATTAGAACAAATCAAATATTAAAACCTTTCCATAATTTCTAATAATATTCCAAAAATTCAAAATTTTGCATAATAATTTATTTGAAATTTTATTAGATGTACTACGCGATTTGACTATCTATACATCCTTAAGCAAATCATGAAAGATCTTACTCACTGGTTTTCCTGGTCCTACTCCATCTGCTGATCCCCAATGTGATAATCCTAGTTTTATTAAATCCAGCTGCAACAATACCATTCGCGTACATATAATCCAAATGGTCAAATCATCCAAATCACCAAACAAATATAAATAAAACCAGTGAGCCAAAATTATTTCTTTTTCTTTAACACAATTCTTCTTATTTTTATAAATATATTTTATAAAATTAATTTCTAAAAACATTTTTAACGAGATTTTAATTCATTAATTTTTTTAATATCGGTCAACACTTAAATAAAACACTATCATTATTAATTCTGTTAGTTTTACTCTTCAACTTGGCAACAACACCCGGTACCATTCCAACTTTTCAACCTCTTATCCCAAAACCAACTAATTAACTTCCAACTTCCAACCACCAAAACTAACTCATTTTGTATCAAAAAAAAACCAACTCACTCAATAATTAAAACAAAAACTAATTCAAAAAAAAACCTGCAATCCCATGTTGCAAAAACTCAGTGAATTTTCCAATTCAACTGCCAACCACTAACTCTTTTTCTTCTAAGATTACTTTAATTTTATTTGTTTTATTATTTCCCGAGGCTCACTGGGATCGACCTTGCGGTCCCATGGTCTCCTCAACAACCCTCTAAAACTTTCCTTCTCTTCTTCATCTTTCTCTTCAAAACATTCCATTCAAAAAAATTAAGGGCCAGTAAAAGATCACCACAACCAAGAAACATATGTTTGTTATCAGAATTTTGAACTTTCCAGTCATCCCTCGCACATTAATTTTCCGATGATGTTGATAAAAGTTTATGGAGTTTAAAATTTCATAAAATTAACAATCATACAAAGTATTTGTGAGAAAAATAGTGTTAATTTCATATGTAACACAATATGTCGAACCGTCAAAGTGCTTACTGAGCAAATTGAATTAGTATGATGGGTGATACTTATGTCCATGGAATAAGTACTCGGGGTGAATAAAAAGTTCGTGCAAGCAGGTGAGCGGAATGATGTGGATGTTCACACCATTACAGGACAGGACGAAAGGAGAAGATCAGTCGACTACTTTCGTACTGAGAGAGTTAAGTTCAGAAACAGGCTCGAACCCAAACCTAGAGATAGTCTCATGCTCTACCGACTGAGTTAGCCGGGCTTACAGACAAAAACAATTAAGAGATGATTCCTGGTACGGAATGGATGAACAATGACAGCCGAAAGGAAAAATGTTGAAACCTTCGATTCGTGCAAAATTACAAGTCGATTCCAGCCTAAGATGGAGCATAACATATAAAGATTTGGTGTCCTGCGCGGATAGGATGATAATAGACACAAAAAAGTACTAAAGCTAAATAGTTAAACAAAGAAAAGTACTAAAGCTAAATAGTTAAACAAAGAAAAGTACTAAAGCTAAATAGTTTAAACGTCGATTCCCGCGTGGAATGGAGGATAACTGAAAATCGAAAAGGGACAAAAGGTCAACAAATTATAGTCGTGCAAAAGCACAAGTGTTTTATTTAATTTTTTCTAAACAATAATCATAAGTTAACGAGCCTCAATTTTAGGTGGTTTCCTATACGGAAAGCACATAAATCAGTAAGCAAAAATAAGATTGAATAAAAAGAAAGACATAAGCAGCAAAAAGGATATATATTAAAGGCACTTATAAACAAAGTTTGAGAAGAAACGAGAATGTTTTACCAAGACCAAAATGGAAAACCACAAATACTATACTAAACAAAAAGGTAATGGGAGAGTGTTTCGGTATAGTAGAAAGTTGACCAGAGGGCAGCAGTGGTCTAACTATGGCTCCGAAAGCCAAGGGCTAGCATTTTCCTGCCGACTGTTCCCTGGCAAGCAAAAAAAACGCCACCGAAACACACTGTGTGGAGAGTAAAGGGGTTGGTTTTAAGGATGGAGACCGTCAGCCACAGCAGCCCGAACGACAGGCGATTCATTTCCCTGTTATCGTCCACTGGTCTACGCTCTTCCTACCTTCCAACAGGTTACGCTCTAACAAACAGAATTTTTGAAGACCATGGCAGTTAGACTAATTGAGCGTAACAATTGGTGGTCATGACCTCATTGAGAACCCGTGAATGTCGTAAAATAATTATGGTGGGATGACCTAGATGGTAAACCATCAGGGGTGAACAAGGTCCGGGCCATATCAAATCACCACTCACGACCCTCTCGCAGCAGCCATTTCCCACCCAACTAAGGTACGCGGGATCGTAAACCCCGTTAGGAATACGTCTGAAGGACCTTTCCTACCTTTGCGGTACAAAATAAACATACGAAAACTTAAACTTAAATGTTGTCTGTGTGTCAAGGACTTACGAGTTCTGCCTTTCACCCCCAGAACAACAACTATACAACAAAAAAAATATAAACTAAACGTCAACGAATTGTCTGCGCGTCAGGACTTACAAGGATCTTGCCTTTCGCCCACAGAACAAAACTTGACCAAACAAATACCTCAAAAACTAAACCTAACAGAATTGTCTGCGCGTCAGGACTTACAAAAATCTTGCCTTTCGCCCACAGAACAAAACTGAATAACAAAAACAACCTCAAACACAAATGTTGTCTGCGCGTCAGGACTTACAAGATATCTTGCCCTCCGCCCACAGAACAACCTCAGACAAAATCAAACTCACACATCAATACACAAATGTTGTCTGCGCGTCAGGACTTACAAGACTTACTCTTGCCTTTCGCCCACAGAACAACGAACAGCTACAAAAAATTCATACAAAAAAAATTAAAATCTTACACCTAAATAAAAAAAAATTAAAACCAAAATACAAAAAAAAATTTCAAATGCAAATCAAAACAAAACCAAATATCTTAATTGCAAAAAACATTTTCCAAATGAACAAAAGCAATAAGACTTAAAGAATTGGTATACATGACCACTGGACACAAGCTGGGTCATGTACAGACCGACCGTACACATTACAGAGAAATTACAGTAAAAAGCCATAATGACTAAGAATGTGTCAGGCAAAAACAGATTGAAAGTCTAACCAAAAAAAATATTAAAATTTGGTACGAAAACCAATTTGACCTCGCCAAACATTAATGAATTTAATGTCACACATTGACAAACAACACAAGGGTAAACAACAATGTGAAAATTTGAGAAAACCCAAACAAAAATTCAGAAAAAATCGAATTCAGAACAAAATCACAATAAAATTCTAAAACTTCGATAATTATACAATAAAATTTATGCATTCAAAAATCTAAAAAATCCAAATCAAAACAATTCAGCGCAATTCAAAATTTATAATAAAATTTCCAAACAAATAACGTCTAAAAAAAATTAAACGATCTAAAATAAAAATAAGGTCCTTTCGAAGCAACAAAAAAAAATTTTTGAAAACAAAATACAAACTTGAGTTGGCGGTTGGCAGTCGAGCTGATACTTCAAAATCAATAAATTTAAAAAGAAATCAAAAGTATTCAAAAATTTCAAAAATCAAAAAAATTGAAAATACCTAAAAAAAATTCAAAAATCTTAAAATACGAAAAATTCAAAAATTCCTAAAAAAATCAAAAACAAATCTAAATATTTAAAATACTGAGCTGGATGGTGCTGGTTGAGCGGATATATATTAAATTACAGTCAAACTTCCATAAATCGAACTTCTATAAATCGAATTTCTCTATAAATCGTATTTATATTTCGAATTCTAATTTTGTTTTTCTTTATAAATCGTTTCTATATTTCGAAATTTCCCTAAATCGAACAAAAATTGATGGCATTTGGTGGTTCGAATTATGGAAGCTTCACTGTAAGTTAAAAAAAATCTTCAAAACAAAAAATCTTTAAGAGTTCAAAAAATTTAAAATTAACAAAAAAATTCAAAGAAAAATTATTTAAAAAAATTTAAAGTTTCAAAAAAAAATTACAAACAAATTAAATATCACAAAAAATTAAAAATTTAATGATAACATTCAAATTAGAGATTCCAAAAAAATTTTCTTAAAACTAACAACACAATAATTTCAAAAAATAACTACAATCACAAAATTTTTAAAGAAATAAAATTTCAAAATTATTCAAAAAATAAAAAATAAAGAATTACCAAAAAAATTTACGAAAATTTTCAAACCAAAAAATGTTTACAATAAAACAAAAACAATTTTTTTCTAAAAAAAATAAAGTTTAAAAATTTCAAACAAACTCAAAAATAAATTTACAAACGTTTAAAATCTAAAAATCGAAAAAAAATATTTTCCACAAAAATTAATAAAAATTATTTAAAATTATGAAACTGAGAATTATGAAATTTCCTAATATTATAGAAATTTTCAAAAAAAAATTAACAGTTACTGGTATTCTAAAATTATACAAAATTTTTTTAAAATTATTTAAAAATAATTCAAAATTTTCAAAAAAAATTTGCACACCAAAAAAATTAATTAAACCATTCGAGATATCTCAAAATTCAACAAAAAACGTCTAAAACTTGCAAAAACTTAAAAAATTATCTAAAATAAAAAACTTAAAATTACCAACATTCACCAAATTCTAAAATTACAAAAAAAATAAAAACAACATCCAAAATTAAGATTAACGAAATTCAATCCTAAACAGCTTAATCTAATTACACAAAAAAATTTCAAACAAATTAATTAGACTATTCTAATGAAATACTTTCAAAAATATAATTACCAAAATTCAAACAAGAAATTTAAACAAGCCTTATAGATACAAAAAAAATCAAAAATTTAAAATAACCTAACTAAATATAAACAAATACGTTAAAGTCAAAAATCCAAAAAAAAATTTTTCTGAATAACATTTTCAAAAATTACAAAAATTTCAAAATTAGTAAAAATTTTCCAAAAAAAAATCTTGAAAATTCTAAAACTATTCTAAATTGTAAAGTAATTAATAAAACAAAACTTTTAACCTAAAGTACTTAATAAAACAAACCTTTCCAAAATTCTAAGATTGTTTATGAAAATTACAAAAATTAGTAAAATTAGGAAAAGTCCTAAAGAGACTAAATATTAGTATATTTAAAGAAAATCTAAAGTTATTCTTCAAAGAAACCTTAAAATAATTTAAAAACAAATTAATTAAAATTAACGATATACATAACCTTATTTTCAAAAAAACTTTAATACAATTTTCCAAAACAAAATTATTTAAAAATTAAAATCAACAATATGTATGTACTTTTCAAATAAAAATCCAAACCGATTAGCAAAACTACATTATAACAAAAAATCCAAACAATAACATTACATAAGTTAAGTTATTCTTAACTTTCAAAAAATTCTTAACAAACTTCCAGCAAAACTGACAACAATACAAAAAATCTTTTAACTTACACAACCAATATTTTCTAAAAGTTAACAGAATACAAAACATCTAAATTCTAAAACGTTTCAAAAAAATTTAATCTAAGAGTTTCAATATAACTTAAAAAAAATACGAACATAGAAAAACTAAACAAATTATATTATTTGCAATACAAAATCTAATTATATTTCAAAGAAGTATATATATGTAAAACAAAAATTTTCAAAAAAAATTCACAAAAAATTAACAAATTTATATCGACAAAAAAATTAGGACAGAGTTGTGACTGACAAGAAACCAATCCGAAAAAACTAGGATGGTATCACCACTAGGTGATAAAAATTTAATTAAAACTAACGGGCTTTGAAAGGCTGCTCAGGTGACAACATCTGTCCGAGAAGCAAACATATGAGGTCTAGCTATGGCTCAGAGAGCCAAGGGCTAGCATTTTCCAACATATATGTTTCCCTGTCGTCCCAATACCTCACTTAACACAAAAACTATTTAAACAAACTAAATTCACAAATCAAAAAAAATTGTTGTCTCTAGAACAACCCTGTTTGGATCCAAAGACCCAAACATTGTCGCTCTAGAGGCCCCGTTGGACGCCATCTTGTTATGGGAGGGTTATACTGGTAGACCGTGCAGGTCTACCAGGTGGTCTTGCACGCCAAAAACCCTGCCGCTAGCTCGTAGAGCGAAGGTTCTAGACCAACCTCACTAACAAGAAATTTTCAAACTAAAAAAAAACAACCGAAGCGTGCCTTACACCACCACCCAGATCTCCAGAAGGGAGAACTGACAGTTCACAACCCTCCCCAAATTATAATTACTTTAGCAGCTCATGGCAACACTATCGTTAAATTCATATTTTTTTCAAAATTCCAAAACTATTGCAAAAATTCAATAAATCAAACTTTTTTCCAAAATTCCAAAAAAAAAACAAAATATTCCAAAAAAAATTATTACAAAATCAAAGATTTAAACTTTTTTCAAAAATTCAAAAAAAAATATTACAAAATATAAAACAAAATAATAAAAAAAAATTGAAATTTCTTTCAAAACTCCCAAAAACATTCCAAAAATTAGAACAAATCAAATATTAAAACCTTTCCATAATTTCTAATAATATTCCAAAAATTCAAAATTTTGCATAATAATTTATTTGAAATTTTATTAGATGTACTACGCGATTTGACTATCTATACATCCTTAAGCAAATCATGAAAGATCTTACTCACTGGTTTTCCTGGTCCTACTCCATCTGCTGATCCCCAATGTGATAATCCTAGTTTTATTAAATCCAGCTGCAACAATACCATTCGCGTACATATAATCCAAATGGTCAAATCATCCAAATCACCAAACAAATATAAATAAAACCAGTGAGCCAAAATTATTTCTTTTTCTTTAACACAATTCTTCTTATTTTTATAAATATATTTTATAAAATTAATTTCTAAAAACATTTTTAACGAGATTTTAATTCATTAATTTTTTTAATATCGGTCAACACTTAAATAAAACACTATCATTATTAATTCTGTTAGTTTTACTCTTCAACTTGGCAACAACACCCGGTACCATTCCAACTTTTCAACCTCTTATCCCAAAACCAACTAATTAACTTCCAACTTCCAACCACCAAAACTAACTCATTTTGTATCAAAAAAAAACCAACTCACTCAATAATTAAAACAAAAACTAATTCAAAAAAAAACCTGCAATCCCATGTTGCAAAAACTCAGTGAATTTTCCAATTCAACTGCCAACCACTAACTCTTTTTCTTCTAAGATTACTTTAATTTTATTTGTTTTATTATTTCCCGAGGCTCACTGGGATCGACCTTACGGTCCCATGGTCTCCTCAACAACCCTCTAAAACTTTCCTTCTCTTCTTCATCTTTCTCTTCAAAACATTCCATTCAAAAAAATTAAGGGCCAGTAAAAGATCACCACAACCAAGAAACATATGTTTGTTATCAGAATTTTGAACTTTCCAGTCATCCCTCGCACATTAATTTTCCGATGATGTTGATAAAAGTTTATGGAGTTTAAAATTTCATAAAATAAACAATCATACAAAGTATTTGTGAGAAAAATAGTGTTAATTTCATATGTAACACAATATGTCGAACCGTCAAAGTGCTTACTGAGCAAATTGAATTAGTATGATGGGTGATACTTATGTCCATGGAATAAGTACTCGGGGTGAATAAAAAGTTCGTGCAAGCAGGTGAGCGGAATGATGTGGATGTTCACACCATTACAAATTATGATGATTTGAATTTGCTTTCTTAATTTTCTATACGGTGTTTCCTTGATCTTGAACTTTAATTTTAAGTTGTATTTTACGTTATAATCTTTTTATAACCGTAACACTACCCTTCACTTAAGCCTGTCCATTCTGAACAGCATCTATCTCTCCTTTGTATAAGGCCAATCTTTCCAAACATACAACCATGTCCTTATCCCAATAACCTTTGCAAATAAAATACACAACGTCATTCAACTTAGTTATAAGCTGTAAGGTTCTTCCTATGCACTTTCAATTTTCGTAACTACTTTCATTTCCGCTGTGGTTTGTGTAACCATACTGATTGTCCGTCAAAGACTTTAGAATTAGCTCGTTTATTCTAAAGATATTTCATTCTATCACTGGCCAGTTGTATCTTATACATAACAAACTTGTGAATATCCTCCAGGTTCTCCCTGATTTGGCTGACATATTCTTGCGCAGACAATGATTTTAATGGTACTGCTCTAAATTTGGGGATCACCGGGTAGTCTTAAATTGCTTTTCAAAAATAGTTCGAGCTTGTAGCATAGCTGATCTGTATCCAATCAGAAATAAAATAATACGTTGATCCCAGTTACGTTGGGTCCTAATAAACACTTTTGCAGCTAGAACTTCCCCCAATTTAGCATTGAATCTCTCCGTTATGTCAACTGACTGTGGGTGCGAAAGTGTCATCCTCGTTTTATTAAATCTGAAAATATGGCAAATTTTCTAGAATACAACAGATTCAAAGTTCCATCCATGATCAGTGTCTTTGGAACTCCATTGCAGCTGATCCAATTATTTATCACAGCTTCTGTGATGGTGGTTGGATCCTGGTTGGGTCAGTTAAGTAATACATGATCACTAGAACATATTTGTTTTTGATATCAGTTGTTCATGCAGGTCCTTTTACCGCCACACATTTATTGCATTTTTGTCACCCATTTCACAGCAAAATGCAGAGTTCCTGACCAGTCAAACAGTTGACGTATTTTTGTAAGAGTTTTGTAGATCCCAAGATGATCACTCGTCTTTTCTTGATGCTTCTTAAATACTTCTGATATTATCACTTTTGGTACCAGTACCACTGTAAGGGATTGTTTTATTTTGCCATCCAATCTTTCCGATGTTCTCTTTAAACATCCATCCTCTAAATGGAGGCGGTCCCATTGTGCTCAGTCCGTCTTTAAAGTCGAAGTTTAATCAGCAACTCCTCCCCATACAGTTTTTTTGCAAAAAGTTCCACAATAGCCAATAGCACCTTTCGGACTAAGCATTAATTTCGTTTCGATTTGGATAGCGTTTTCAAAAATACGCTATTACCCTCTTCTGTTAATTTATTGCCTGCAACAAGACTTCACCTGTACCTTGATTACTAGAATCCGTATCCTACATAAACATCAGATATATAGGTAGAGGATTGCATAGAATCGGTGCCGTTAACAATTTTCTTCTGGGCTCCACAAAGACTTGTTTCTGAGCTCATTCCACTCAAACGAAGAAAAAAGATTAGTTAGCTCACGTAAACTTACAATAAAGTTGGCGAATTATGGCACAAACTCTATGTAAAAAGTGCACACTCCAAGGAAGCTTCGTAGTTTATGTACATTCTTCGATCTTAGGTAATTCAAAACTGCTGCAATCTTGTCAGAATCTGTATGAATTCTCTCAGTTGAAACCTTATGTCCCAAATATTAGTGATAATAAATTATCCTTTTTTTTTTGTTTTTTGGTTCCACGATGGTGCTGGTGGTCATATATCTGTTATAACGATTGTGTCAAACAGACACGCGAATGTGACATTTTAATTTACATCTTTCGTAAAAACAGTTTTATAATTCGTTGTTTGTGTAAGAAGTGATATTTGTTTGAAATAGAGCGAAATTTCTAAAAAAATATACCATAACTGATGCTCTGTCTCTATAAAAATTTTCCTTTTTTTATAGACAGAATGCAGAAAATTGCAAAAAAGTTGTGAAATTTACGATAAGAATGTTGTAAGTTAATGCAGAGACCGTAAGTGGTATGTTCGATTCTGTTTTGGAAATTCTCCTGTCACTGTTAAAGCCGATGAGATTTGGTAACTGGTCGGACTAGAACAGCATCCAAATCGGCAGGATATAGTAGATACTCTAGCAGGATATAGCAAATACTTTAGCATATGATAGTTTGAAATGGCTGAAAAAAGACAAAAAACTGGTAAAGAACCACAAACGACTCCAAAGCTTAAATTATCATCTAATAAAGTAATGCTGTGTGTATGGTGGGATTGAATGGATTATAATTGTCAACAATTACCCAGATTAGCGCAGACAATACAAACGAAGCGTCCAGAATTGGTCAACCTAAAGGGTTTTGTCTTCCATCATGACATTGCCAGACCACACACATCATTCATGACTCGCCAAAAAATGACTTAACTTGATTGAGTAGTTTTGATGCATCTACCATATATCCTGTACCTTGCACCATCTGACTACTATTTATTCCTCTGCAAAACTCCCTTGATGAGAAAAAATTTATCGACCGAAAATCACTTGGTGAATTTTTGACTGATAAACAACAAAATTTTTACAATGTTAGAATCATGATAAAACTACCCATAAAATGGCAAAAGCTGTAGATAATAATGGCACAATAAATATTCCACATAACACGGTGGTTACTTTTGGAACTTATCTTTAAGCCAGCTGCTTGTAAAATGCCCTGAAACTTCGGCAAGTACCTTAAATGCTCATTAAAGTCTCTGCCAGAGATAATGATGTCATCCAAGTATACAAAGCATGTCTTCCAAGGCAACATTTTTTTGAACGTTCCTTTAATCTCTAAAATGTTGAAGAAAAGTCACATCTTTCTTTGCAACTTCCAGCTGCCAATAACCGCTCTATAGATCCAGTGTTAAAAAGAATGTTGACCTGATAATATATCCAGTGCACCATCAATCTTAGACAAGGGTTAGGTATCCTTCTTAGTTATTGAATTGCGAGCATCCTGCAATCAACACAAAATTTCAAACAAACACCATCTTTAATGTTTTTACTAACGCCACTTAACTAACACCACAGGCAAGCTTCAAAGACTGTCAATGGTTCGAATACACCAGCTGCTTTTATATCCCTCACCATTTCATCAGCTTCCTCTCTTTAAGCCAATGGTAATCTTTAATTGGTGCTTGGAAAATTCGTCTGCTCCGGTATCAATACAATGGCACAATATAATGGTTACGCAATTTTCTTCAGGTGTACTGCAGAATACAGATATGTTGGAATGAACACTATTCATGCCTAATAGTGTAATCACTATCAGGAACTTTAGAGGAATTGCCTGCCTTGAGATTTTTTAATTTCCGACTACCTTCGATATGTGAATTTGAATATGCGTTTCCTCAGCCCAGTTCAAATGCTGAATTGCACGCAAAACTTTCACAAGACCTTTATATTTCTGGATCTATTGCTTTTAAGGGTAGAAAAAGTAAAAATTGAATTTGTTTTTGCATATCTACTGAAACAAGTACCTCCCGATGTGATTCATATTTATACCAAATGATTGCATTAATCTTTTCAAACATTTTGACGGTACCTGACAAATACAGATTTATTTTCTATGATGGTGGTTTCAACACAGAGCCCCGACCAAGATTTTATAAAAGCCAAATGAGTTGGTCGATCTTTTAGAAAATTAAAAATTTGTGAATCTGTGAGATGTTACAAAGAAGTTAAACCACGCTTTTAAGTGTAAATATTTTATCCCAAACCTTCGCTACTAATTATTTACGCTAATCTGTAAACTTTTCTTAACACTCTTGCGTGGGCTTATTTCATATTCGTTCTCTACAAAAATATTATCTTAAGTCAAGTCACGCGAAAAATTTCTTAAAATAAGTTCCAACAGTATATCACTCAAGAAAAATAAACAAAAGCACAAACAACAAATATCACAAACTTTTAAAATTAACAACTCGTTAGATCATATAATTACTTTCATTACATTCTAATGAATTTGGACAATAATTAGATTTCGCTTGAACATCTATACTAATTGCTATTTTAATTATAAAAAAAAACTTAAATTATATTAAAATAAAAAAAACACAAACAACATTATGGTGGTTCCATGAAGGTGGGTTGGTTGGTTTACACACCAACAATTTCGGTCGCCCAAAAAATTATTAAAATAAATAATTATATTTTTGATATTTGCTGTAGCTTTTTTTTTAGTTATTTGTTGTTGGGCTTAATTTGTCGTTAAGACAGACTAAGGGTTGAAAATAGATTGAAATTTTTTTTTATTTTGTTAATTGAATGGGATGGTTGAGTTTTTGTTTCAAATTTGTTGAAAGATTTAAATTAAATATTTTAAAAGTTAACGTAATATTTTGTTAGGTAAGCTCAAATTATTTTTAATAATTTCAGTATATAGAATAAGTTTTTTAGAAACCCATCATATTGATAATTTTCGAAATTATGCTATTCTCTTGTTGCCACCTATTTCGATTTTAAAAAAATTATCTATTGACAAATATTTACAATCCAATTATAACATACCTTTATGGTAGCAAAATTCGGAGTCTTCCTGTAAACTAGTGACGCTTGGGAAACAAACATCAAAAACTCTACTTCTACACCAGCTCTATTGTTATTGTTATTAGTATTGCTCTGGTGTAGAACTAGAGCTGATTGTTATCTCAAAAGCCCAAGATTACAAAATAGTGAAATTTCTTAAAGTTTGCGACACAATGAAGAAATCGTGGAAAGCAATTTTAATCTCAATAGATACACCGAAAAAATAAAGTCGCAGTTTCATCTAATTTAAATTATATGATTTAAAAATGGTTGATTCATATAAAGTTTTCTAAAATTTTACTAAAATATTTTAATGTTTCAAACATTTAGTTTCGTTAAAACTTATAATTAAAATTAGATGATATATCATATAATTTTCGACCAATTTGTTTAAAAATATATCTATTTCATAAATTATATTCCTTAATTCATTCAACACAATTTTATGATAATTACACTTTTAAATCATTCAATGATTCATCAAACCCAACAAATAATTTCATACATGAAGATAGCGGTCGTATATTTAAGATGAAAATTGAAAATATACGTGTGTGGTTATATTTGTAAAATTGTCTATTTTTTAAATGATACAATTTAAAATACAAAAAATCAGATATCAAAAATTTAAATATTTGACTTATGTGTAGAAAATTATATTTATTTTCCATAATTTTCTTAACATTATGAAAAATAAAGTGTAAATAATAGTAAACCGACATGAAACAAGGCAAACAAAGAATATTAAAAAAATGTAATTAGTTTTTTATTTTATTAAATTAATTATTCAAACTGCCCGTTTGTTTTTTGTGTTTGTTATCATTACCTTTACTAAAAATTTTCTTTCGTACATAATTTTAGCTGAAAATAAATTAAATTTCATCAATTCAATATTACAAAAGTATTATTTCATTAAAAGTTAAATTAAACCATCCATTTTAGAAAATGTAGGAACCCTTTTTAATTTTCCATTCTTGTTCTTTTTTTTTTCTTTTGTCTTTCTTTTCTTTCGTTAAATTAATTTTGTTTTGCATTGTTGATTATTATTATTAAAAGACCGAAAGAAAAGATAAAGACCGAAATTATAACGAGTTGTTTAAATGTCTAATGCTCGGTTGCTTGAACTTTTACTAAATGAGACTTAGCTAAATCGTTAATAAGAAATATCTCTCAAACCTTTTTCACGCCATTTTTTGATAAAAACAAACAAACGTTTAACTGAATAACAAGATAAGAAAACTTAATTGAATTTATAAGCCTTATTTAAAGGTCCAATCGCGATCAAAATACGCAAAACAAGTTAAATGGAGAATTAAAAAAGTTATCGGAGATTTAAATGTTCAAGCAACCGGGCATAAGACTTGTAGACAAGTTAGGCAAAAACTTCCCATAATAGTTCAGAAGCCCCAGGAATGACTGTAGTTCTGTAACGTTAGTCGGTTCGGGAGCATTACTTATCGCTTCCACTTTTTTCGAATTCGGTTTAATGCCCTCTTTACATACAATATGACCAAGATATTTCACACTATCTTGAAAAAACTGACACTTTTCTAAATTAATTTTGATGTTATGATTATTTAATTCAACTACTACTTTTCTCAATTTATGTTTGGTATCCTCATTATCAAGCCCTGCTATTAATATATCCTCTAAATAGCATGAAACACCTTCCATATTTAAAAGTATTTTGTCCATAATTGATTGGAAAATACTAGGTGCAGACCAAATTGAAGTCTCTGAAACTGAAACAACCCTTTATGGGTGTTTACTGTTACATATTGTTTTGATTTCTCACTTACGGCTAATTGTTGATATGCGCCCACTAAATCAATAACACAAAAGCAAGAATAATTATCTAGCCTAGCAAACACGTCTTCAATTAATGGCAATGGATACTCCTCCTTGTGCACAAATTTATTAATGGTGACTTTGAAGTCCCCACATATCCTTATACTGCCATTGGACTTAGGTACAATCACTGTAGGCCACGCCCATTTTGAATTTTTTACCGGAATTAAAATTGTATCCTCTACTAGCCGATCCAGTTCTGTACCTACAACTGATTCCATATTATAAGGTAAACTATAGGGTTTTCTATGGATTGGATTAATCTCAGCATCAATTAAAATATCAGCCTCGAAACCAAAAATTGCATCATTATTTCCCGTATTAAACACCTCGGGAGCTAAATTTTTTAATTCATTAATAAAAAATAGATTCACCTGATTTAAAACTAAATGATTTAATTCTTCGGTTTCCACCTTTACATCAAAAGCACTTTGCCACTTTGGAAATAATATTGACATCCAATCGCGGTCCATTATTGGCATAAATTCTTTATCTGTTTCCAATACCGTTAACTTCAATTTGTAAATTTTATTTCCACCCACATGTACTAAAACTTTTATTTAAATTAATATTACTAAAAAAACGACTGCAAATAAATTTATTGATGACACTTAAACAAGCACCACTATCAATTTCCATCTCAAAAGAGAACTCTTCTATTTTTACATCAATTGTTACTGGGCTCGTAATATTTATTTTATCAAAATTTTTAAAAAATAAATTATTCAAATATACTTCCCTAAATTTATTTCGGCAAACTTTTGATGAATGGCCTAGTTCTCCACAATTGTAACAATACCAATCGTACGCCGGACATTTATTAATCCGCCACATTTATTGCATTTATAAATATTTTTGCTTGGTACTTGATATGATGATCCTTGCTGGTATGGCGATGTAAATCTTCCCTGACGATGTGGTGCATTTGATTTGCTTCTTGATGATGACCTTGACTCTGTTTTACGACCTTTAACAGCGACATGTGCAACGTTTGGTTGTTGTGAAATGTAACTATAACTATCACTTTTTATAATCTTTTGATCTATTCTTGCCATTTCTGCTGCACAGACTTTGTCACAGGCAGATTGAAAATTCAATTTATTTTCTCTTAAAAGCATGCTTTGAATTTTTTCGTTTCGCAATCCTAACACAAATTTATTCCGTAGAGCGCGATCCAGAAAATCTCCAAAATTGCAGGTTTCTGCTAACATTTTCAATTCTATTATGTATTCACTGATGGATTCATTAATTTTTTGTTGTCGTTTAAAAAACTTGTAACAGGTCATTCAATAAGTCCGTAGGATAAGTAAGAAAAAAACAACATTTTGACAAAACTCGATTTTTTTATTCAACATAGTTGCCTTCGAGGGCGATACAACGAGTATAGCGATTTTCCAACTTTTCTATACCACTTTTATAGTATGATTTCTCTTTCTCGTCAAAATAGGCCTCAGTTTCAGCGATTACTTCATCATTGGACTTAAATTTCTTTCCAGCAAGCATTCTCTTGAGATCTGAAAACAGGAAAAAGTCGCTAGGGGCTAAATCTGGAGAATATGGTGGGTGGGTAAGCAATTCAAAGCCCAATTCATTCAATTTTGCCATCGTTTTCATCGATCTGTGACACGGTGCATTATCTTGGTGAAACAACACTTTTTTCTTTTGCAATTGTGGCCGTTTCTTTGCGATTTCAGCCTTCAATCGATCCAAAAGTTCACAGTAATAGTCGCTGTTGATGGTGGTTCCTTTTTGGAGATAGCCGATGAATATTATTCCGTTCGTGTCCCAAAATACAGACGCCATCACCTTACCGGCCGACTGTTGCGTCTTTGCTCGCTTTGGATTCGGTTCGTCGACTGCTGTCCACTCAGCTGACTGTCTTTTGATTTCTGGTGTGTAATTATGAAGCCATGTCTCATCCATTGTCATATATCTACGATAGAATTCCATTTTATTGCGGTTTAACAGTGCCATAGACTCCTTCGAAGCATCGATTCGTTGTTGTTTTTGGTCGACTGTGAGCTCATGCGGCACCCAATTTGCACAGAGCTTTCGCATACCCAAATGTTCATGTAAAATGGTAAAAACACTACCATCTGCTACCTTTACAATGTCAGCTATTTCGTGCACCTTCAATTTGCGATCGTTCATAACCAATTTGTGGAGTTTTTTATGTTTTCTGGAATAACAGCCTCATTTGGGCGTCCACTGCACTCTGCATCTTTTGTGCTGGTACGACCACATTTAAATTCAGCAATCCACTTCTCTACCATTTGTCTCGATGGAGCAGAGTTTGGATAATGTTTATCAAGCCATTGTTTGGTTTCCACTGTATGTTTTTTCATCAAAAAGCAATGCTTTATTAAAATTCGAAATTCACTTTTTTCCATTTTTTTTTTCAAAAACAAAAGTTGCTTCACACAAAATGCTATAACTCACGAATCAATAGTCAGATTTCTGTCAAATGTATACACGTATCGTTTGAAGGTTAGTACTAAATAAAAATCATATGGAAAAAATTCTAGTAACGCCATCTATGTGTCATCCTACGGACTTATTGAATGACATGAGTAGCTTTCAGCAATTTCAATCCTACTTGGCTGAAAATGTTCCGATAATACCTTCTTTAATTCATCAAATGTCTTATTTGCTGGAACCACGGGATATAACAGCTTACAGAGGATTTCAAACGTTTCTGGTCCCATAAACGTTATAAACAACTTTTTTTCTGGTTTAACATCATTACAGGAAAACAGTTGTTCCATTCTCATCATATATTTATTAAAGTCTCCTCCCGGAACAAAACATTCTATAGAGCCAATAAACGACGCCATGACCACGACTATATGCACGCGGTTCTTATTTTTCTTTTTAAAAATATCACTTATTTCAAATTTTTTTATTAATAATATGACGATTATTTTTATTTAATAAGTTTTTTTTCATTAATGATTCTCACTATAACGGGTAGATTCGTTAACAATAATATTTTTTATTCGCATACATACTAAAGTGTTACTTTATTACTGTGATTTGCGGCTTTAAAGTATCACTTTTCAACTATTTATTTTGTTGTCATAGCTACGTCCAAAAAAGTAAAAAGCATTTGCATTTGTTTAAATTCTATGAAAAATAGAATATTTTATCAAAAAACCCTTAAATTCAAAATTTCATTATCCAATTAAAATTGTTGTTATCATTTGTTGTCATAGCTACACAATAATTTGAAAAAAATAATAAATATTTTGTCAAAGGTTACTTGTTCCACATATTTTTATTTTAAAATTTATGCAAATTTATAATTTTAACTTAAAATAAACAAATTTTGTTTAAATAAATTGCTTGCGGCGAATAAAAAATAGTATATGATGCACGGACGTAAGCTATTTCGGACTTAATGTGGGTGCAAATCTCAACTAGCGCCTCGATTTGCAAACTCCACATCCGTCCAAAATCTTTAGCTTTACGTCCTAGCATCATAATGTACTATTAATTTGTTTTACAACTAATTAACTTTGATTAACTTTTTGTTGTTATAAACTTTTTATTAAATAGAAAATTTAATTAATTTTTTACTTCCATTCTTTTTTTTCCAAGTCGCCAATGAAATATTTTAGAAAAACTCTGGTTATAATTAAGAGTAGATTCAGAGTTTATTCAGTTAATTATAGATGAACAATGTTTTTAATGACCTAATTCGATTTATGTTCATATTCCTCTTTACATATACATATACAATTATGTGATAATAAAACCATACTGGCTTCGATTAAATGTAATGTTTGGTCTAATTTACATACATAACAACATTGAACAGAAAAATTGATTAAAAGAACATCGAATCCATCCGATGCATCGTGTGTAAACATCGAGTAAATTCCACAAATCGAAATTTAGTGAATATCTCTAGTGTAGATGCCTGGTATCTTTTAAAACTTATTTCTTAATAATAATAAAGGAATATAGTGGAGGCGACTGGTGTCTTCTAATAACTATTTCTTAATGATAAAGGTGGAGACGCCTGGTATCTTCTAAATATTATTTCTTGATAATAATAGATAAATAGTGGAGGTGACTGGTGTCTTCTAATAATTATTTCTTAATGATAAAAATGGAGAAGCCTGGTATCTTCTAAAAATTATATCTTAATAATAATCAATAAATATGGTGAAGGCGACTGGTGTCTTCTAGCAATTAATTCTTGATGATAATAGTGGAGAAGCCTGGTACCTTCAAATAATTATTTCTTAATAATAATAAACGAATATAGTGGAGGCGACTGGTTTCTTCTAAAAATTATTTCTTAATGAAAATAGTGGAGATCTCTAGTATCTTCTATGCATGATTAAAGTGGAGGCGGTTTGTTTCGATGCAATTATTTGTTAATGATAACACTGGAGATGACTGGTACCTCCTAAAAGTTATTTCTTAATAATAATAAAGAAACTAGTAAAGGCGACTGGTGTCGTCTCATAACTATTTCTTAATGATAATAGTGGTGGTGGCTGGTGTCGTCTAAAAAATATTTCTTGATTGTAATAGTGGATATGCCTGGTATCCTCTTTTTTTTTTAATAATTGGTTAGACATGTTTAGCACACTATATGAAATATTCATTATTCAGACTCTTTGAATATCTGAAGATACCATGTCAACTATATATAGAAAGGAGATGAGGAAAATGGAAGGAATGAGGATATAGGGATAACTATTCTAATTGTTTTAAATGACATGGACATTTTCTTTAAATGGGGAGGGGAAAATTCATCGGGAAATACAGAGGAGGGCATTGAGTTCCACAATCTGGCCACTCTATTATAGTCGTTCTGGAAGGACACAGTTCTACAACGAGGTATTTGTACAACAAATGGATGGGATAACTCGGCAGCTCTGGTTTGTCGATTATACTGCGTACACGGATGGAAGGATATTTTGAATTTTTTAGATTAGAATTCGCTAAAGTTATATTTGTAGTAGATGGACAATTCAGCCACATTTTTTCTGTGCTGGAGTGAATCAAGCTGGTCCGTTAGTTCGGTATTACCAATCAACCATTTTATTGTTGACTGACAAGCACCTCCCCAAACATGACAGCAGTACTCCATACATGGACGAATAAAGGACTTGAAGATTAGCAAAATTTTATCGGGATTGAAATACTTTTTACATCGACTCAAGAATCCTAATTTTTGTATTGCAGATTAAGCGAGGTTGAACACATGTTTATTCCATTTGAGGTTATTTTGAATATCCACTCCAAGAAGTCTAACTGATTCAACCTCACGCAATTCCTCATGGTTTATCTTAATAGGGAAATTTTTATGTCATTCTATTCGTGAAAGACGGCATAGTTTGGTTTTGGTTGGATTAAATGAAACAAGATTACGATCACCCCATTCCATTAAACGGTCATCCAGGTCTTTGTTGGTAGAATCAATTAGCAGATCTCTATCAGTGGTAACTGCAGTATGAGATCGAAATTTAGGAGATGCATGTGATGCATGCAATGTGGTGTCATCAGTAAAACTATGGATTGGGTGCACTGTGGAAATAAGTAAATCATTTATGTATAAAAGAAACAACGTTGGTGAGAATGCAGAAAATCTTGGGGAGCCCCAGCTTTGGTTGTGAAAATATTGGATGTGATACCATCTAAATTAACATGAAATTGGCGACCTGTAAGAAAACTATGAATCCATGAGACAGGAAGATGGTCTATGTCATAAGATTTTAATTTAGCAATGAGATTTGTATGCCACACTTTATCAAATGCTTTAGAAATGTCAAGTGAAATACTGAATATTTCAACATGGTTTTCTAGCGATATGTTCCAGAGATGGGATACGTAGACTAACAGATCACCTATTGCATGACTTCTACGAAAACCATACTGCTTATCATCAATAATTCGCGACATTTCCAAATAATCTATTAGATTGTAGTTAACATATTTTTACAATATTTTAGCCAAAACCGACAGAATTGCAATTGGTCTATAATTGTTAGGGTCTATCTTACTGCCTTTCTTTGATATAGATTGAACGCTGGCCAGTTTCCAAGAATCGGGAAATATTCCGATTTTATAAGATAAATAGAAAATTTTTGTTAAAATTGAAACCAGTTGGCTAGCAAAGTTTTTAAGAATGGGGGGTGGAATACCGTCGGAGTCAGCAGATTTGTTGATATTGATAGAAAGAAGCATTTTCCGTACAATATTGCAACGAAAAATAATTGGTTTCATTTTCGTTACAACTGGGGAAATGAGTGTGAAATGAGAGTGAAATACGACCCAAAAGATCCGCCTTCTCTTTCGAGTAACTCACGAGAATGTCATTTAGAACTAAGGTTGGAATAGAGGATCGAGTAAAATATTGCTCTGGACTGATTTAACTGCCTGAAAGAAACTACGTGAGCCAGATGGGTGCTCGGCGAATTTCTTTGCTTTCTTCTGGGTAAAAGCATCTTTGTCTAAGTCTATTTTGTATTTACTAATATTTCTGGCTTTCTTATAGGCGCTATGGGTTTCTGGTATTTTATTTGTGTTATATGTCTTAAATGCTTTGCGTTTATTCCTCACTGCCTCATCAACATCCCGCGTGAACCAAGGCTCAGTTTTAGGAGTGATTAATCGATTTGGAATAAACCGCCCCATTCCGTCTTTTGTGATTTCAGAAATTCTTATTGCCGATGTGCTAGGATCTTGATCAACACAACAAATAGTTTTCTAAGGTGTTTTATCATAAAAGTTTCTCAGTCCCTCCTAGTCCGCACGTTAATAATTCCAAACGCGACGACCACTATTGCTGATATTAATAAATGGTCCGATGTTTCGAGGGGTTGTTCAACTTTTGCCTTCGTAGTATCTGGTTCGTTTATCAAGAACATATCCAGCAAATTATTGTTATGATGTGAATTATCGGGATTCTAGTGGGATACTCTATCATTTGCGTCAAACCATGATAATCTGCGAGCATCAGTTCTACTTGTCTTCCTACGTCGTCAGTGCGCGATGAATACTTAAGCCATTCTTTATTATGAATATTAAAGTCTCCAAGAATGACCAGTCTTGCTTTGGGGTAGTCCGTGCTAATCTTGTCTAGATTAGCCGATATTTGATCGAAAAAGGGACATCCTGGGGAAGAATTTGGGAATCTGTATTATACTAATATAAACATAGTTTCATCAACACCTGAGATCTTCAGTGCTAGAGAATTATGGTGCTAAGAGTTCAACTCGTAGGCCTTAATTCTCATACATGCAAGCGAATTTCGAACAAATACACAGACACCATGCTTGTTATAAAAGGAATGTTCCAATTCGCAACTAGGTATCCGGTATTTATCGAGATCCAATTTCAATGCTTTGCCACTGACAATTGTTTCGGTAAGAAACAATAGGTCAGGTTTATTTTTTTCGATGTAGTGATAAACCTCGTTTAGATTCGAATTGTGACCTCTTATGTTGGTGCAGTCAATGCTAAGCTGTTGGTTCACTCTGTTGCCATTTTGTTGAGACAAAGACTTATCCTTTGACATTGCAGGTATAGATACTGAAATTCGACCAGACCTAAATTTCAACACTACACAGTACAAAAAAACTGGGTATCTCTGTCACAAAAACACGATAGCAGGTTTCATGCAACAGTTGCACGATAAGGGAAAAGCAAAAAATGGGGACACAAAAGACACTAACAAAACTCGAAATTCTTACTAACAACTAAAACGAAATTTTACATTTCTTGTTACCAGGCAATACAAAACAAATGTATACTTTAAAATAATAAATTTATTACATCAAGCAATAAAAGGTAAAATTTTACCTGCCTACCGTCTGGTAACAGTAAATATAAAATACCAAATAATTTTTTAATAAAGAATAATCTCACAAATTATATAATTGTACGCCTCCTATCTTCACTTCTCTTTTATTTTCAATAACACTAACACACAGTGTATTTTATCTTATTTTACCTTTACTCTGTCTTTATAAAGACATACACGCAAAAATAAAATAAAACAAAATACAACTTATTTTTTTTATTTTCGATTATTTTTTTTTCTTTAAAACTTAGCAGACAACCTCCATCTTCTGACTCCGGTTGATGAAAATTATTTCTTAATAATAATAAATGAATATTGTGGTGGCGACTGGTTTCTTCTAATAACCACATATTTCCATCATGTCGGTACTTCTTGAATTAAATTTGTTTATTTATCTTGCTTTTCTTAATTCATTGCTACATTACTTTGGTTGACCTATGTTACTATGTATCAATGCCTTTAATCTTAGTTATTAGTTTTTGTAGTCCTGGACACTATTGTGCCGCTTTTTACGCAACCAAATTTAGAGTAATGCTAGATCGACGGCCAGAATCATAGATGCTGCGTTTTCAGCCACAGCCAAACAAATTATAGCTTTCGTAAAATTTGTAAAAGGAAAATAAGAAAAAATTAATATTAAATTAAATTAAAAAAATCAAAAATCACAGATGACATATTTGGTTTTTCATTGATTCGATGTTTTTATAAAAAACATCGATAAATCGAATAGAAAAACTGATTAAAAAAACGTCGAATCTATCCGATGTATCGTGTGTAAACATCGAGTAAATTCCATACATACGTTGTTTATTGTATATCCCTATGTCAAACTGTATTAAATATCTTGAAAATATCAAGTGCAACAATGAATGTCTCGCCATGATTCTCAAGCAACTTGTTTCAGATATTTGTTAAGGAGACCAAATAGCCCGCCGTTCTTCAAGTTCGAATTCCATATTGTCCTTCATTAAGAATTTTTGACGACTCTAAGAAACGTATGTATTAAAATTAATGTATTCTATTCTATTCTATTCTTTAAATATCTTGGACGAAAACCGGCAAAATCGAAACAGGTCTGTAATATGTTAAATCAGTTTTATTTCCTTTTTCAAACTGCCACTAGGAAAAAATTTCTTTCTTATATGGCAAAAAGAAGATTGTTGCATTTTTAGCATTTATTTGAAAAGCATGATATTGAAAAGCATGACGAATGACATTTTTACGAATATTATCGTAATCGTTTTGTAGTATATACATATATAAAGCTCTCGGTATTGATTTAGATAAGAAATTTGTTTTTTTGCACGAGTTGTGTATAAAGTTCAATCTGCTCTGTATCTTTTACTCCCTAAGGATTCAACAAACAAACAATGACAACAATTACAGTTTGCATGGAAACAGAAACATTTACAATAAACTAGGAATCGCACAGTGGGGAAGTTCGGCCATTGTAAATGGAAATTGTAAAAAGACCCCCCCAACAAAAGAGTTACAACACATTAATTCAGAGTTTGATTTATTGATATAATTGATTTTGAATTGAGAAACGAAGAACTTGGAAAAAACAAAATAAACAAACAAAAAACTCAAAAAATACTCCTATGACATTTTTTCCCTTTTTGCTCAAAAAATCGTCAAAATTTAAAAATAAATATTTCTGCACATCTACTACTCAAGACCTTTCCAACGATGTGTACACACACTTTTGTTACGGCAAATATTTTGAAATTGTACCACAAAAATAGTGCTTACGTATTTATATGTAGATTCAAACAAATATATAGAAAAACCGTCTACTATAATGAAAATTAAATTTTTGTTTTCATTAAATGATTAGATTTTAGTTTTTAATATAATAATTATATTTTGGCATGTCATCTCCATCAGTGATATGTAGCATGGCTCCATAAATACTTTGGGAGAAAAACATGCACTTCTCTCCCTTTGTGTATAATCTACTATTCTTTATAAAAAGATTTTTTCTTCATCTGCTGAAAAAACTAAAGTATTTGCCATAAATCTAGCAACGAAGCTATACTGTTTAACTTAAATGATCTAGGACTACCTAGTTTGATTACTAGTTTCAATTACAACAAGTTGCCGAAAGAACTTGAAAATCTATAATAGTTAGATAATGGAAAAGAAAAAGAAAATACGTTAATGCCTATTCTTAGGTATTGCATATACAAGTTAACTATTTCAACACCAAATATTAATAATAGTAGATTCTTGTATGAGCTTAGAATGAAGACAATTCTTCACGAGAATGAAGTTTCCCGAAACGAGCGTAGCGAGTGGAGGGAATCATCCGAGTGAATTGCCGAGTGAATTGCCATCAACCTAAGCGAATACAAGATGCTATTTTATCCACGACTATAAAATATTTCGTTTAATTTCCAGTTTTCATGGATCTCATATATATTATTTAAAATAAATACAAAAATGCGTTATTACATTCCTATTAACTTCTTAATAAAAACTGCAATAGTTATTTATTTATCTAGAACGAAAAGTGAAACTTTAAAGTACGAGCTAGTTGTTTACTATTGAGTACCTTTAAAAACACTTTTAGTTTGAGGTAAATACAAAATTTTATTTCATACTGGAAATTTATTAAAATAAAAAGAAATGAGTTTTAAATTTTGCTCAAAAAGTTGAACTTTAACGTCCTAGGACTTTATAAAATTTTACAAAGTCCTAGGACATTAAAGTTCAACTTTTTGTACCACAAATAATCCGAAAAATGTCGTTTTAGTTATCAGCATTGAATAAATATCTAAGGAAGAGTGACTAGACTTTTTGAGTGAAGCATCTAAATTATAGTATTGGTGCGTTTGAGGGTGTTTGTATTTAATTGTAGGGTGGTACTGTGTATAATAAAATGTATAAACATAGTAGTTATATTGAAAATCCTTATGGGTATATATGTTTGAGCAATATATTTCACTATTAAAAATTCCAGATCAAATCCGTTTAAAATTTAAATCATATTCAAATTCATATTTTTTACATACACTTATCATAACAAACAATGACTTTATAAAATCCCTGTTAATGGGCGTGTCTAACAAAATTGTTTTCACGTTGTGGCAACCTTACATTTGAGAAATTAAATGTAACAAGTAACCTTTCACAATATATTTGTTATTTATTCCAAATTATTGTATAACCATGACAACAAATGATAGCGACTATTTTAATTGGATAATGAAATTTTGAATTTAAGGGTTGCTTTGATAAAAAATTCTATTTTTCATAGAATTTAAACAAATCCAAATGCTGTTTACGTTCTTGAACGTAAATATGACAATAAAATAAATAGTTAAAAAGTGACAATTTAAGGCCGCGAATAACAGTAATAAAGTAACACTTTAATTTGAAGGCGAATAAAAAATATTTTTTTATTCGTTAGCTTTCTATATTTATAATTTTCGAGCTTTGCTACTACCTATAAATAACTCCGCTAGATGTCAAATTTTATAAAACTGTTCCACCTATTTTTCAATAGCACAACTTTTATAAATTAACAGTAGCGTTTCAATAAAACGAATCAGTTTCCAGAAAATAATGTAATACATATATAAAATCCATACAAAATAAGAAAACAAAGAACTGAAGTTTTCATTTTTTTTTTAATGTTCAGTTTTTAAAGCAAGTATGAATGTTGTTGACTAGAACTTAAGAAAAATACATAACCAACAACGTTGGCTCCGTAACTATTTCCGTAGATCTTCACTTACCAGTTTTAATATACTTTGCAAATCAGTCGCTTCTTAAACAAATATCCTTAATTTGCCTCCCTAAAATAAAATCTTATCTTAAGTTCTGAGAGATGGATGCTGTTGATCTATAAATATAATGGAGCATGTGTGGTGTCTATTTTGTCATATTTATCAATAAATAAGTTCTTACTGCGTAACTTACGACACATAAATTCTTGTTGAAAACAAAAGCTAAAACTGAAAACAAAAACAAAAAACAAGAACTTTGACATCCATTTTATTTTATTAAGGAGTAATATAGTAAGCGTCGCTTTTATTTTAGTTATGACAGATTTTATTATTGTAATGACGCGTTGGGGTAGCGAAATCCGAAATTCCACGTCCACGCCGTGCTGCCTGGGTAATGCTGACAGAATAAGGTTGCTGTATTGGAGACAAGCAGAGTAAAAACTGCCTAGTCAATGACGCTACATCATGGCGAACTAGCGCCTTACAACCAATGCGACTCAAGCGTCTGTTCACCATGTCAGGGGCGGCTTGGAGCGGGCGTCTGCCTTGAATCAAGCGGCTCGCTATATAAACGTGTAAAAATGTTGTTTCTGGTGACCTTAAGATGCAGAACGAACCCATTCACGAAAATTTGGGTTGGGCCTAAGATTAACACCCTAACCCCGGAAAAAAAACTTTGTTAAATTTGGAAATCAGAAAGAGAATAACAGACCCGGATTTAAAAATAGAATTTACCTGGACGTAAAAAAGGACTAGACTTCCACCGAATCGGAACGAGGAACATGCATAACCTGAGCGCTCCTGATGCTCTTATAAGTCTAGAAACAGAGGCTGAGAGGTATAGGATGGATATTATTGCTCTACAAGAAATTAGACAGCCGATAATCGGAAAACAAGATTTGGATAGTCACTTTCTATACTGTAGTGGTCATCCTTCTTGAAGAGAATTTGGAACCGGCTTTCTTGTTGGTGCACGCATACAAGAAACCGTGATGAAATTCATCCTGGTCAGTGAGAGGATCCGCTACCTACGTGCTCGCGGTACATATAACAATATTTCTCTTATTGCCGTGCATGCAACTACTGAAGCTAAGACCGTCGACGAGAAGGATAATTTCTACATAGCACTGGTGACTTTAATGGGCAGGTTGGAAGATATATCTCTTATGGAAATGTGGTGGGTCCCAACAGCCTGCATTTGAATGACTGAGTTTCTCTCTCTCTCTGGCGTTTACATCCCATGAAGGGATTTTGCCGTCTGTGCCACCAGCTTCCAATCATCTCGTTCCATGACCAGTTGACCCCAGTTTCGACATCCTATATCACGAAGGTCTTGGATGATGTCATCACGCCAGCGTTGTCTAGGTCTTCCTCTTCGACGAACACCAGCTGGTTGTTGTTGGGACGCTTTTTTTATCATTCTTTCCAATGGAGCCCTTTCTACATGACCAAACCATCTAATCCGGTTGGATTTAATGAATCCGATTACATCGCAGCCTCCAAGAAGCTGTCTGATTTCATGATTCATTCGGATTCTATACTGATTTTCAGCAACTTTACATGGACCATAAATTGTTCGTATGACTTTCCTCTCGAATGTTGATAGAATTCTACAATCGGAGGAAGTCAGTGTCCAGCTTTCACTTCCAAATGTAAGCACAGGTCGTATCAATGCTTTGTAAAGTGTGAGTTTACACGACCGCGAAAGATGTTTTGATCGCAGAAGTTTTGAGTATGCGTAGAAAACTCTGTATGCGGCAGAGACACGGGCTTTGATATCTGCCTGCATGTCATTTGACGATGTTATTACAGACCCGAGGTATTTGAAGTTTTCCACGCGTTCCACTTCATAGTCGCCAGTATCCAGATTTCCGGGAGGTATGTTCTTAGATGTTGTTAACACTTTAGTTTTGCTGGTGTTGATGCATAATCCAAGCCGTTTAGCATTTCTTTCAAGCTGAGAGAGACTATCCTTAATATCGCTTGTTCTACGTCCGAGAAGCACAATATCATCTGCGTAGCCAAGAACTTGACTAGATTTGTTATATATGCAGTTTTGTGTCTCAATTCGGCTTTTTCTTATCGCGTACTCCAGCGCCAAATTAAATAGTACGGGCGCGAGTGCATCACCTTGTCGAACACCTGATGTTATATCGAAAGGATCAGAAACTGACCCTTCGATTACTATTCTACAATTTGATCCCGATGTTGTGAGTTTACACAGAGAAACAAGTTTCTCTGGGATACCAAGGCATATGAGTGCGGACCAGAGGTTGTCGCGGATGATACTATCATATGCTTGCCTGAAATCAACGTAGAGCTGGTGAATGCTGATGTTGTACTCCCAACATTTTTCCAGAATCATCCTTAATGTAAAACATTGATCTGTGGTTGAGCGGTTGGGACGAAAACCACACTGATAGTCACCGATGATAGATTCGGCGAACGGGATGAGTCGAGCAAGTACAACATTAGCTAGTATTTTATATGCAGTGTTCAACAGTGCGATGCCACGATAATTTTCACACTTTAAACGGTCACCTTTCTTATGTAGCGGAACAATGAGAGCTGTTTTCCATTCATCAGGTAGTTCTTCTTGGTCCCAGATTGCAAGAATCAGATCGTATATACGTGAGACCAGAGCTGCTCCTCCCTTTTTCAGTAGTTCTGCGGGAATTCCATCGAAACCTGGTGATTTGCCATTTTTCAGTTTTTTAATGGCAGCTTCCACTTCTTCTATTGCTGGGTAAGGGACAAAAATCTCTTCAGTTGATGGAGCAATTGCTCGAATAGGATGAACTTCGTTCGTCCTATTCAGTAGGTCTTGAAAGTGGGATCGCCACACTGCCAGCACATCACGTTCACTTGTTGTAAGTTCATTATTTACATTTTTGATGGCTGTAGATCTTGGGTGGAAATCTTTGGTCAGATTTCGTGCATTGGCAAAGCACTCTTTTGAATTTCCGTTGGCCGCATGTTGGTTGATGTTTTCGATGCAGCTCTTCATGTGTTCGCGTTTCTTTTTACGTAGAAGTTTTGCTGAGGTTTTCCTGGCGCATAGATAATCAGCTTGGGAGCTTCGGGTGTTCCTTGTTAACCATTTTTCTCGCAGTTTTTGTTTATTTTCAACGGATTGGCGGCACTCGTCGTCAAACCATTCGTTGTGTGATTTCGGTGGTCGTTTTCCGATTGTAGTTTGTGCTGCGGCTATAATGGTTGATTGAAGCGTTTGCCATTCTTCTTGTATGTTTAATGGCATCTCAGAAGAGATGTCATGCTCTTCTATGTTTTGTGTTATTATTTCCTGATATCTATTCAGCGTTTCCGGATGTTTAAATGCTTCGACATTCCAGCGCACGGTCTTTTTTGCTTGTCTGTTAAATGTGGATGACAACTTGCACTTGTACTTAAAGATGACAAGCATATGATCGGTGTCCATATCAGCACCTCTGTATGATCGAACGTCAGTTATACTTGTAGAGTGTCTCTTAGAGATCATGACGTGATCGATTTGATTTTCCGTTCTTCCGTCATTTGATTTCCACGTTGCCTTGTGAATTCTCTTGTGAGGGAAGAAAGTGCTGGAAATTACTAGATCATACATCATAGCCAGCTCGGCTGCGCGAAAACCGTTATTGTTGCTGGTATGATGCAAGCTGTTAGGGCCGATATGTGTTTTAAGTTCTGCAATCCTACCGATTTGAGCATTAAAGTCACCTACCACGATTTTTATATCGTGCCGCGGGATGTTATTGATGACTTCCTCGAGTTCTAGGAAGAACAGGTCTTTAATATCATCTGCTTTATCTTCAGTAGGTGCATGAACATTGACGATCGTTACATTGAATTTTTGCGTGCGGATTCTCAGTGTGCATAACCGCATATTAATAGGGCAGAAGTCGATAACATGCTGATTCACGCGACGGTGTATAAGAAAGCCAACTCCAAATTCTCCTCCGTTTTGATGACCGCAATAATACAGAGTGTATCCTTTCGCTGTTTCATGGATTCCACTGCCTGGCCATCTTAGTTCTTGTAATGCCACTATATCCAGTGTGTAGCTCTCGACTTGTTGAGTGAGTTTTAGGAGATCTCCTGGTCTTCTGAGGCTAAGCACGTTCCAGGTTCCCATTTTTAAATCGTAGTCCGGGTACAGTTTCCGAGGTCGTTCCAATAATGAATCCGAGATATTCCGAGGCCTGTGTACAGAATTCATGACAATAATTTTTTTACGGAAATGGGGTGTTAGCCCTTCGCCCAACCCAAATTTTCGTGAATGGGTTCGTTCTGCATCTTAAGGTCACCAGAAACAACCTTTTTACACGTTTATATAGCGAGCCGCTTGATCCAAGACAGACGCCCACTGAAAGCCGCCCCTAGCATGGAGAACAGACGCTTTCTACACATTTATATAGCGAGCCGCTTGATCCAAGACAGACGCCCGCTCCAAGCCGCCCCTAACATGGAGAACAGACGCTTGAGTTGCATTGGTTTTATGGCGCCAATGACTCGCCATGGTGCAGAATCATTGAGTATAAGCAGTATTTACTCTGCCCCTCTCAACTACACCAACCTAATTCTGTTAGCGTTACCCAGGTAGCACGGCGTGGACGTAGAATTTCGGATTTTCGCTACCCAATGACTGAGTTTGCATTATCAAATAATTTGAGAGTACGTTCCAGTACGTTCCAATACCAGTACGTTCTTTCCGCATCGATCGATTCATAAGCAGACTTGGGTCTCACCAAATGGAAACACTCGAAATCAATTTGATCTCTCTTTCTTTTCGAGTGTTCTGGATGTGCGATCCTTTAGAGGTGCATACATTGGAAGTGGCCACTTTCTTGTGTGTGCTAAAATAAGGTTCCACTTCCCAAACCCAAGCATTCCGAAATTCAATCAACGGAAACGTTTTAACATCTCATCAGTAAATAATGCTCAAACAGAAGAGAGATGATGATCTTAATTATTAATATAGAGAGAATAATTAATATAATAATTATTGATATAGAGACATGAGGATCTTAATTATTATTATTTATATTCTTGACAAATGATGATCTTAATTATTATAAATCATTATATTATACATATGATGATCTTAATCATTAAGAGCAATGCGTGATGCATCGAGCATTACACTTTACACAAAAAAAGCAAAGCAGGTCCGAACAGGTCCCATCAGGCTGCAGAATTAAGTAGCATTACTGGATCAATTGATAAATTTTTTAAACGTGGCAAAAATTTATCCATTTTGAGCACTAATATAATTGAAACAGAAACATGTAATTCAAATAGTACGTCTCCACTGGAAAAACAATGATGCGATAGTAAATTAGTAAATGTCAATGAGCCACAACTTCAAAATATGGATAACCAAAACGACAAAGTAGATGATGAATCAGGATCCAATAGCGTAAATATTGACGATTTTTTATCTGATAATATTTCAGAAATAAGCAATAATCCACAAATAGAGAGCAGTATCTTATCTGCCGAATTCAAATATTATATCGTCGGCTACAAAACACTTACGGGTATCTACATTTTAGAAAAATGGAAAGAAAGTTCACAAAACAATTTATTGGGCTTCTAAACAAGCCTGAAAATAAAATTTGTTTATCAATAAATAAAAAAAAAATTTCTTTTAATTATATTGATAGTAACTTTTTTAAAAAGCTTGTTTAGAGTCGCAATAAATCGTTTTGTGAGCTTATTTTTTTCTAAATTGTAATTACACGTAAATGCTCTATCGTCGACGTTATATTAGATCCTGCAACTTGGACTGTTGAAATTGACAAAACACAACGGATGTTTTTGTCGAGCAGTAACCAAAAAGTATTAAAGGCTTTCATTATAAAAGAAATCCTCAGGGAAGATGTTTCAGTGACACTTTTTTTTATCGATAAAAAAAATGTTGAAAAAGAATTACAAAAACGACTTTTATATTCAAACAGAACAGGAAACATTTTCCGCTTTTGTTGTCGTTTGTTTTCATCGATAAAAATAAACTCAACTTCAAGTGGATTTACTGACTATGCACATACAGGAATCTGAACATGAATCTTCGAAGAAACACTAAGATTTTTGCTGCGTCGACAAAGCGATGGGCTATTCAAGCAAAATATTTAAAAATAATTTGAAAACCCCCAACCATACTCGATGGGAATATTGCTTTAACAGTATAAAAGCCGAATTATCATATAAAAGAAATTATTCTTGCATTAGATGAACTTAAGAATAACTGCCCAGATTGTAAAACTCTTCCTGGATCTTTGACAAAACAAATAAATTCATAAGAATTTATTGTATTGACAACAATTTGGAATCACTTGTTACCATAGCTTCACATATTCAGCCACTTGCTTCAAGGAAAAGATATGGCAATCAACATTGCATAACAACATACAAGGGCTTGCTTTTTTTTATAGCTTCATGAGTTAAAAAACAATTGCCAAGAGGTTATAAAAGAAGCAGAAGAAATATCGTTAGCAATATAAATATATAATAGCACAGTTCGCCGAACGGCCTGGACGTGATACCCAAATATTAACAAGTAGAAACAGAGAATGTTTTCATAAATCACCAGAACCTACCCGAGTACGTAATCTCAAAAGATTAGCTGCCTTTGACTATTGTTATTATACAGACCCAAAAAATAGAGGAAACGATATATATGACGATATAAATTATATTTGTACAGATGATATACCAAATAAAGGAAATGAACTCCCAGAAGAAGAAATTGAACCAATTCAATGCTGTGATGATATTGATATAGGAGAGGCTCCTTCCTGGGTAATTATACTATTATGGAGAATTTGGAATTCATTTTAGAAAGGAATTTTTAAGAATTATATCCAAATGTATGTATCATTTATAGAATAATTTTAACAATACCAATTACTGTTGCTCATTGTGAACGTACATTTTCAAAACTGAAACTAATTGAAAATTATCTACGGTCTACAATGTCACAAGAAAGGCTTTCTGGAATAGGAATACTATCAATTGAAAATGCAACATACAATACGACGCTGTGCACAGCACCCCTAAAAGTTACACTACGGCGCTGCGAAGAATAAACGTTAAGTTAGAAAAACTTCAGTAAAACAATCAAATTTATTGTTACAGAAGGTTTGGCAGCTATTAAGCTTTAAAAAACAAGTTGGACTACTTTCTCTCGAGCGTTAATTAACAAATCACAAACATCTAAATCGAATAGATAAATTCAAAAACATAAAACATAAAATAGAAACAATTTTATTTATTTATTTTGATTTATAATAATTAATATAAAAAAAAAATAATTTCAATAATTAATTAAAAAAAAAACTTAAAAACAAAAATCTATAGAATTAAACAAAAAAAATCAACTCTTTTGTTATAACAAAAAAAAATATCTTTTATGTAAAATTCTCCATCTCTTCACATCTATAATTATAATCACAGCTAACTTAAAATCTAATTAAAATTTAAAACATAATCTAACTAATTAAGTGAACAAACCTATAATCTAAATAAAGCAATTTTTTTTATTTATTTATTCTAAATTGTTTGATTGTATCCAAACCGAAAATCACCATGGCCTCCACATATTATCGTTTGGACTTGGTGGTCGTAAATTATTTAAATTATGTTGATGTTCATTTATCATTAAATTATAATTATTATTATTATTATTGTTATTATCATTTAAAGTGGAACTATCAAGTTTTATTAATTTATGATCCGTTTGTGTATCTGATAAATCAACAGGATATGGTCGTTTTTTATTTACAAAATATACATCGCCAGTTTTTGGTATTAGATTTGATTGTGATATCACAGAATTTGTTATTGACTTTGGTGTTTCAGTTGTCGATGATATGTGCGGTTGTTGTAATGTTGATAGCTTTGTAAAAAGTCCATTACTAGGTGGGGTTGGAAAAACGTTGAGAATTAAATTATGGTTCGATTGTAATTGTAATGGTGGAGTGGTCGGACTAATTAATTGATTGTAATCCGTTGGTGGCGATGAATCCTCTCCAATACTAGATATTGACGATATCGGACTTAAAGGCGGGCTTGTACCGATTGGTCGATTTTTTGTTACAGTATTAAAAGCACTGACTCGAGGGTAATTTGTGTTTATATCAATTGTACTAGGTGTGGTGAAATTTGTAGTGGCGCTTGATGGAAAAAATGGTAATGAACTACTGTTTGGCATAACCAGTGCTAATTCACCTGTTGGTAATCTTGATGGAATAAACTGTACTCCACCCATTTGTATTCTTCCATTATTGTTTATATCTTGTTGTAATTGAATTGGTGCTGTTGTGTTATGTATTTGTGTTGTTCCATTAAACCCTGTTCCGAAATTAAATGGTGATATTTGTTGTAATCCAGATACACAATTATTTAAATGATTCATTAATCTTTGTTTTACAGGTAAATCTAATCCTTCCATTTGAGAGATATATCGATTCACTTCTTCAGCACAATCAACAAATCCAGATTTAAATTTGTGAACAACCGTTGGATCTGTGGAAACAGCCATTACTAATTGTTGTCGTTGTATTGTTTGTAAATGTTTTACGGTCATTTCTAAAATATCAGCTTTTTCTAGTTTTGTATGACGTGCAGGCTGGAAAGAATAAAGAAATTAAATTATTATTATATTTTTTTAAAGTTATTGATTCGTGATATGAAAATATGTATAGCGGAATTGATTGATAATAAAAATTAGTTCTATGCCTAGTCAAGTTGTTTCACTTTCGCCAGCATCGTTTTCTTCCAAATCTCAAAAGGTTATCCCACTCTACGTATACGTTTTAGATTTATCTCTTGATAATCCTTCAAGATTTCTTAGAGTGAAAAACGGAAGTTAAAAGAAGAGTGGGAAGACCAATAATCATTTTGAAAAAATTGTGATAGCTGAAATGAAGCCAGTTAGCAAGATACATGGAGAAATGATTTAAGTGATTGTTCCGAAAAGAGCAAGATGGCCTAGTCTAGAAGACACAAAAACTTCCTAAACCGTATATTTTTTTTTTTATAAAATGTGTTGTGTAGTAGGAATTACAATATGTGTCACAACAACACATAAAAACCTTTTAAGACCAAGGTCCCACAACAACATACGTTCAAAGGTGTTGATGGACGGAAATCTTTCTTTTTTTGTTTTTTTATATTTTTCGTTAAAGAATGGATAGCTAAACAAAAAATCCCATCACTGACAAAACATGACATAGGCCAATATTTTATGATAGAATAGAGAAAATAAAAGTAAATTAAAAAATTTGCTGAAACAAAACAAAAATGTAGTTGCCAATAATCCAGCCGGTTCGGTTGCATATTCCTTGATCCTGTGACGCACTGTCTTTCTTGAGGATTAGTTATATGAAGGCTCGTTTCTTCAAGGAAGCAAAAGCGTCTCATCATCAAGGATTTTTTCACAGCTAAGATTGAGGGTGCTACCGTTGGCTGAATACAGTTCGTCCGCCACCACCCCTAAGATGTCACCTTGGCTAGTGATATCTACTGCTATTGCCAGTGGTATGTGATATCTCACATTAACTCGTATGTCAATAGCAGGGACTGGAGTACGCGGGATTGTCACACCCGTAGATTAAAAATTAAAAAAAATTTCAAAACAATAAAAACTGGTCCCTCCATGCGGAGAACAACCGCAATCACAACTATTGCAATTTTTGTAATCTTATAGCTGCCCGCTTGATCCAAGACAAACGTGCGCTTCAAGCCGCCCCTAATATGGAAAACAGACGTTTGAATCGCATTGGATTTAAGGCGCCCGTGATCCAGAGCATATAAGCCTTAAATAAAGCAAAAACATGGTTTACTGAATATTTCGTACAGTTTATAATTGCAGTTTACAGTTTACATGTTTCATCAGTTTATAATTTAAATTCTCCTATAGTATTATTATAATAACAAGCGACTAAAAATCAGACGAAAAGAAAACTTCTATAAAAAGTCTACTTTCGAAGTTACTGTTATGAAGACTTTATTTTCATCTCTAGAGATAAAAAACGGAGATATAAACAGCATATTAGTAGCTACAGTTTAATTTTGTCAATCAATTCTGTTTAAAATATCTGATTCAGAAGCTATAGATATAATATCTGGTTCAGAAGCTATTTATGATATCTGATTTGATATCTGATTGATTTGATTATTTTATTAAAATTAATTTTTTTATTTGTCTATCTTTATAATTAGCTAGCTTCATAAATTGAGGATATCATTAAAATAAATTATTTCACCTAAATAAAATCACGTCATTTATTTGAAAGTATTAAATTCATGAGAATACCAAATTTGTGTAGCAAATTAGTGATCGTTAACTTGTCGGTGGATACCACATGAAGTTTATCAGTTCGATTTCCGCATTGATCGTCTTTTTAATAAATTTTTCTACTACCTACCATAAAATATTTACTTTCGATGTTATTAATCAGCATCGAAAACATTATTTTCGTCAGCAGTGATAAAAAAAACCTATACAAATCACTTTCGTCCCTAGCTACGAAAGTAATTTCTTAAAAGTTATCTATTTTCCAACTAGCAATATATAATTAATGAGTTTTAACCTACCCATAATAGCCGGGTTTAGTAATCAACATTTATTTTTCTAATTAAAGTAATATATTATAAATATAACAAACATTGAGTATTATTTAATTATTTAATCCATAAGTTAGTTTATATTTTCGATGTAAAACTGCAATTATATTCAAATCCTTTAAATTATCTAATATGGAAGAGTTATCTAGCGAAAAAAATTTGCAATATAATCTAGTATGAAGATCTAGTAGTGATAAAATTTAAGGATTGTCACACCACTGACCATAATCATATTTCTTTAAAATAATAGTAAATAAAAAAAAAATTTAAATATTTTGTTTTCCTTTATCCAAATTCATTGACAGTTAGCATGTTATGATTATTTCAAATATTTTTATATTATTTAATACTACTACTAGCATCATTTACTAAACAGTAGTAGATTTAGAAAACTTTTTATATAAGATTTAAATTTGTAACAATGTAAAATGTTTGTGGTGTAATTGAAAATATTTAATAATTATTAATAATTATTAAAAGATAGTAGAAAAAGAATAGTCTTCTACTCGCCGAAAATCATATTTTGACGCGACCATTACCCACATCGGCTGGTAAAGTTTAACTCGTTTCAAAATATGTTGTTTTCGGCATCGTTGAAGAACATACTTTTTAATCCGGGATTTTTGTGAGCTTGCTTTTTAATATTATTTTTCTTCGTTGAATATTTTTCGCATCTAATACACAAAAAAATTTTATTTTCATGGCTGTATATAACACCAATAATAGTATATTTTCCTACAAGAGATGAAAACATTGTTTTTTCGCAAGTAAACATTTCAACGAAAAACGTTTTTATCTCGCGTAGAAAATGCAATTTTTTCTATGATAGTATATATATAATCGATATTTACTTTAAATTATAAAATAAGTTTTTGACAACATCTCATTAAACATTCATATTCCTTTTTTTCATGGTTGCTTTGTTTAAAAAACTTTGTAAAATTATATGAAAAACCATAGCAACTACAATTTAAAATTAAAATGCAATATTTAAAATGCAGGATAATATGGAAAACCATAATAACACATATGCTGTGTGCCTCATACTAGTATTTTTTGCTAAATCACCGACTTTTCTAAATTAATTGCTTGTGCACATATGCTTATCACAGATGTCACTCGAATCAAACGTACAACCTGCGCCTGACCTTATATTTAAATTAGAATCTTTTTAGATGTCAAAATTTTTAAACATTATCATAATGGAGGATGATAATGAAATTGTATTTGAGAGCTTGTTTTTTTAAAATACTTACATCACACCAAATATTTTCTTTTGTATAAATTTGAAATATTTTCCATTTTTTTAAAATAATTGTTTTTAAATATATTGACGTTAAAATGAATTGACAACTAAATTGAATAGCAAGCTGACGAGGAGACTTTTCGTCCGCCGCCTGGTGGTCAATAGCGCAACTTGGGTATGAAATGAAAAGTCACTGATTTAGCTCAAAAAGTTGGTGTGAGGCACACAGCAATATAACTACAATTTGTTATTCTTTTTACACTGTAGTTGAAAAAGAACCCATTTTAACAAGAAATTAAGCGTGATGAAAATAGAATTTCTATATGCTATCATAGTATAGTAGGTTGTATTACTAGCAGGGGCGTCAATTGGGTAGGGCTGGGGGGGGCATTGGCCCCCCCAAGGATCTGATACTATCAATACATCGATTCAATAAAAGCATCCAATCGTGGTAGAATTATACACTATAAAAATTTCAATGCACTGTTATTTTGTAAATTCGTCTAATTTTTAGAAGATTTACTTAACTAATATACCAATTTTATCGCATACTATTAGTTGAAATATATCTGATAATATAATTACTACGTTACATATTATTTTGGCCCGACTAAAGTACAGTTCACCGCAATATTCAAACCGTTATCGTTCTTTGTATCAAGGACTAGAGCGCCGTCGATACGAAAGGCGGTCGTATTGCTTCTAATCTTCTGATGAAATCAGTTTTATAAACAAAACACGATCGTTCTTCCAAAAACGCCGTTGGTGCGTATTTTGACCAAATTCTATCGTACTATAAGGTGCGCGGCATCACCGCTTTTAGAAGAACGATTGTGTTTTGTTTATAAGATATTCGTGTCTGAGCCAGAGGAAACAAAATATTTCATTAGTATAGTTCGAGAGTTCATAGTGCAGTATTTAACATTCAGATTTCAATTGTTATTGGCTATTGGTAATGTATATAAACTTAAAAGTAAGTACATGCAGGAGAACACAACCTAATAATTTTTTTTTTTTAATAAAATGTGTTGTGTAGGAATTACAATATGTGTCACAATAACACTTAAAAACCTTTTAAGACCAAGGTCCCACAACAACATACGTTCAAAGGTGTTGATGGACGTAAATCTTCCTTTTTTTATTTTATTATATTTTTTGTTAGAGAATGGATAACTAAACAAAAAATCCTATCACCGACAAAATATGACATAGGCCAATATTTTATGATAGAATAAAGAAAATAAAAGTAAATTAAAAAGTAAATAGCAAATTTTGACAAAAATTTGCTGAAACAAAACCAAAATGTAGTTGCCAATAATCCAGCCGGTTGCATATTCCTTGATCCTGTGACGCAGTCTTTCTTAATGATTAAAGCCCACACATAGTTATATGAAGGCTCGTATGAAGGCTTCAAGGAAGCAATAGCGTCTCATCATCAAGGATTATTTCACAGCTAAGATTGAGGGTGCTACCGTTGACTGAATACAGTTCATCCGCCACCACCCCTTAGATGTCACATTGGCTAGTGATATCTCACTGCTATTGTCAGTGGTTTTGTGATATCTCACGCTAACTCGTATGTCAATAGCAGGGACTGGAGTACGTGGGGTTCTCACACCCGTAGATCAAAAATAAAAAAAAATTTTAAAACAATAAAAACTAATGCCTCCATGCCCCACTTATTTTGAGAACCCTGACTGTTTGGCCCTGTTTTTTTTATCTATATCATATTGTACAAACTTTACCAGATTTTTTTAAAAACAAAAAATTAAAAACAATTCTAAATGTAAAATCCTATAACATATCTAAAGTTTTCTTGATAGTTGAGCTAATTTTTATAAAATGAATGAAAATAATTACGGGAGTAATTTAAATTTTTTGTGTTATTTCCAATGATTTTACAATAGTGAATGTTTTATAATGGACAAAGCAATATTTTCTAACGACACGAACAAATACTTAAGTTATGTAAATATTTTCAAAGTATGTTATGAAAACTTGCTGACGAATTCTTTTCGCTATATGGACTATAATTTTTAATTCATAAAATAGCAAAAATTATATGTTTGGTTGGTTATAATAAAATCTAAAACGTATCCTAAACGTCAATCTTTGTTCATTGTTTTTATACAGTCACAGGGAGGGAGAAACTATTTTTATTTTGTGATAGGTTTTTCTTATAGATTTAAAAGAAGCTCGCAATAATTGTACAATTTTGAATCAAATGAAAAATTTACGCACATTTATGGGTACTGTAAACTGACCAGACGTCCCACGCTGCGTGGAAATGTCCCACATTTCGTTGCGTTGTCCCACGGAGAAAATTGTCCCACGAAGCATCCCACGAAACAAATATTTCCACCACATTTGCCCGCATTATCGAAATAATCAAAAAACCTTATATCTACCTACGTACAGTTCTACGCAATATCTTAGTCAAAGCAATGGCTTCACAGTTTTTTCTTGCAGTTTGTATAATGTTATGTATATGTTGATTTAACTATATTGAGAGAACAAACCAGTGCAATATTTTTTTTACTAAAATAGTGTTTTAACTTTAATTTTCTTAGAAATACTAAACTCAGTTTTTTTCACTTCAATAATTTACATTTTATTTTGCAAATATCTTTTGATGTCTAACACATCTTCCTCAGCGAAAAGATTTTTTTGTTTATAGAAACATCTCCCCGGTTTATATACGAGAGATCGAAAGTATATTATGAAAACTAAAATACAAAATATTTTACTTAAAAGACGCAGTTTTCCGTATAAATTCATAAACATTTAAATTTTCAACAATTTTACTTTATTCGAGCACTCATTTCAATCCTTTGAAATAATATTCAAAAATTAAAATGTTCATAATTTGAATATCGTTCTTACTCGTAAGAGTAAAATTTTTGTTTTTTCGATTTTACTCCTTTGGCAGATTACATTTTCCTGTTCTTTCATTCGATTTGCAAAAGAACAAAATTAGTCATTCTTTATATTCATTATTCTAACAAGACATGAATAATTGAACGAATCATGCGAAGCATTTTACGTTGGAAAGCATCAAATTTGAAGCAAAAATAAAAGTTTTGAGTATTTGAAAGAAAATATTTATTTCAATTTAGTAGCAAGAATGATATTTTATTATTTTCACTTCTGTATGTGGGAGTGTTATATTTTTTTTAAGCTACGCACTCTGAAAGAACAAAGTAAAGGAGTGATATAAGTAGCGTTTCAAACTCTGTTTAAAACACACTTAAAACACGCAAAAGTAAAATTATTATTTTCTAATTTATAATTTTTTTTCTCAATAAAGAACAAAGTAAATAGCATAAAAACTTGATAAATGGTAAAGATTTGCAAAATATAGAACGAGAGGTATACTGTATACCTCTTATACTTACAGAATACAGAAAAGATATTAATTATTTAGTAAAATTAAAATAAACTGTTTCAATGGTTTTGCAGTCTTTACAAAACAAAAGTTTTAAGCTACTATAAAAAGTAAATTTATACTAATTTTTAAAATTATATTTAAAAAGAAAAGTTCTCCTGCAAATCAAGACGGATAGAAAACGTTTACGGAAATTCTCATACGATATTGAATTGGACTATCCTTTTATAAAAAGATCAAAATATAACGACGCAGAACTTTATTGTATTACCAGTCGGAGTGAATTTGCAAATTAACAGTGGACATTATGATATTAAAAGACATATAGATACAGATTAACATAAAAAAGGGTTGCTAAAAGCCGCCAGCTCCAGTAGCTTAAACAAGTTTTGTTGTTATTTTGTTTTCTTGTTGTTATTTAACATTGACAAAAAGTTAGTTGCAATTTGCGCTGATAACACGAACACCAATTTTAGTGGTGTCACGTCAAGGGGTGAAAATTTAAAAGCAAGCTAAACTCGAATTTGAACCAGAATGCATTGGGTATTGGATTCGCAGCCCATATTCTAAATAATGCAATAAGAATTGCTGCTGATTTAAATGGCAGGGTTAAAAAAATTTGGATATTTTACTGTCTTTACTGGTTTAATTTGAAGGAGTTCTGCGGCAAAAGTAATGTCAAACTTAACCAACTTATTGGATACAGTGAAACTCGCTGGCTGGCGGTAATGCCAGCACTAGAAAACATTTTGAAAATGTACGAACCACTGTAAGCACATTTCCTAACGGTTGAAAAATGTCCAATTAAAATAAAAGAATTTTTTGGAGAATTAAATAGTAAACAAATAGTAAAGGAAAGCATTAAATAGTAAATTTATGCACAATCTAGTTAGCACGTTTTCACCGTCCCACTTTCTCGCAATAGAAATTCTAATTAGTTAGTATTTGGAAGAATGTTTGCATTTTGTCCCACATTTTAACGATTTGGCTCTGGTCAGTTTAGGGTAGACATAACTCTTTCACTCTGAGACAAATAAAGGAAAATAAACAAACAAACAAACAAACAAAAAAAACGATTCGACATAAGAGGAGTCACGTAGGGATTGCAATCCCGTGGTGTTTTATGGATCCTGGGACTACGTGACTCATAAATTTTAAATCCCGTGATGCCCGGGATCGTATAGAAAAACCATCCTTTTTTTTTTTATTCTGCACGATATGCTGTCGTTTACAAATTCACTCTCTGAACAGTTACAAAGCAAAGATATAATAATTTCTAGCACAAACGCTTTTATTAAAACTACTTTCTTGATGCTTAAACAATGCAGAGATGATACTAAATTTAAAATTATTTTTAACAAATGAAGGGATTTTGCAGAACTTTGCGGCATTCGCTTCAATAAAACAACACCAGAAGACAAAGATCTAGCAGAGTAGCCAAGGTAGCTCAAAAGCATTTTATTTTTATTTCTAAGTCCATGCATTTAAATGCTTTTAAATATATGTGTGTATAAAAATGTGTATGTTATGTTTTACGAAAAAAATCTTTTTATGTCATTTAAATTCTCGCCCCCCCCAAGATTTTGGTGAAATGACGCCACTGATTACTAGTGCGATTGCGTTTTCCAAACAAGAGTTAGTTAACTCGCGTTTGGAAAACGCATTTGCACTAGTAATACACACTATTTTTTGTAACAAATGCATAACATTTATAAATATTTATTTAATTGTTAATTAAATTAGTATTATTATTTACTTTTCTTTATTTCATTACAATTTGTTACATTTTAATATAAAATTAAATTTAAATATACTAAACTAAACTGTTAACATTTAATACAAATAAACATAGCAATCCATTTGGATTTTTTTAAAAACATTGCAATTTCGACAGCTGGTTTTTTGAAAATGGAAAATAATTGCTTTTTCTTGCAATTCAAATGATTTTGGGTTGTTTTTAAGCTATTTATGCTTCACAATGATATAAAGTTGTTATAATGTCTAGGATACGCTATATATAAACACATTCATAAAAACCGGGGCGTTATGACAGGGCATTATAAATTCATAACGCCCGCTATTAAGACGCTAAAAAACTAAATAAAATTATTTTTACTGTAGTTTTATCTACAAAATGTAAATAAATCTTATTCAATTTAAGCCAGCAAAAGATTTTTACTTTTGTTTAGCAACATTTTAGTTATTAAATGTTCATATAGTTTTCCAAAACTATCAAATTATTTTAAACGTCATACAATGTTTTTGTCATACACTGCAAAATTTAAGAGAATTTGTTTACATAGCAACGTACAAACAACAAATAATTATTTTAAGCTTCAAAATAGTTATTTTCTTGGCATACTATAATAAATTTGTATTTGTTTGCATATCAATATTGACTAACAAATTAAATTCTTTCTTAGTTTTTAGCTTATTTAGTGAAGCATAAAATCTTGTATGCACCACTGACGTTACTGAGTACTACACCGATCAAGCGACACCTATCCCTCGGGCCAGAGGCCCTCGGGCTAGATTAAGTCGCTTTCCGGGCGCAATAACCTACATAACGCCCTTGGTACATAAATAGCTATTTTACTATATGGTAAGTTATTTAAATTATTATTTTGATATTTTATTACTATAAAAATAATATATTCAGGATATATTTAACTAAAAATCTCACACGTAGGCGGCGTGGGTGCCAGGCATACAAAATATTTTGTGGTCATATGTGCGGAAAAGTAGATTTTTCTTTATGTTATTCTAGTACAAAATTGAATATCTTTTGAGCATGTGTTACAAAAAAATATTTGTTTCCCACCAGAAAATCGAATCAAAAACATTTAATTACTCATTTCGCTTTGTGATATTTCTCAAATTTGAATATTTCCACAATATTTTTATTCGAAACAAAAAGCTATTGCTTAATTTTTTTTTCTTTATTTTTTGCTATTTTTTTGTCCAATATTGTATGATAACTGCAAGAGCAATATCCATACACACTAGAAGCACAATATACTATTGTCATTCTTCAAAAATAGGCTAACCATATATACATATAGTATCCATCCTACTAATATTTGCCCAACTTTCAGGGTTTAAACATGGAAAATAGGGCCCAAGGAAGCAAAATAATCAAGCATGAAAAATCGAGTTTCTTTTTCTTGGACCACCACAAGTATAAATTATGAACAAATTTTAAGCGGATGGAAAATCCTCTATATTCAAAGCCTGATTATTTAACGCCATATGCAAAAAGTAATGAAACAATTCATATTCCATAATGAACCTAGCCGTTTTTTTTATATGGAGTTTTATATTTCAAAATGGCGCTAAATTATTTCTAAAATTTTTTTTATTGAGTTTTATATTTCAAAATGACAGAAAAATCAGGTTAATGATTACTTTTATGAACCTGATTTTTCTGTGCTAAAAAAGAAATCAGGTTTTGAATATATAACGGTTTGGCAGCTTATATAATATCTCAATTTTTTTATATTCATATTTTTTTCCTGATTATCTTTTTCACAATTAAACGGGACGGGATTTTCAACTGTTTTTATTATTTTTAAAATATAAATAGATAATTAAAAAGAACAGTGAATCACGGTATGTACTGATTTTTAATTTTTTTAGGAGTTTATGTATATATTGATGTGTGATGTACGTTTAAAAGAATATTTAACGGTATTAAATATAAACTTTTTTATAGTATATTACAACAAACAAAATGCAGATCAAACTTTTAAATCATGAACAATTGACTTGCATCCATCAAGTCAATGAACGATTAACAAAAACCAAGATATTAAAAGAAAATTGAAATCCGGTTAAAAAGTTATAAAATAATTAGGACGAAAGTGAAAAGTTGGATGACGCATGTTTGGTAAGTATGGGTGTGAAACTATGGTAAACTTCCTTTCTTTTTAATTGTTGTGGTCTATTTAAGATTTGCGTTGTTCCCCTCTAGTCCCACTCCAAGACATGAGCTCTAGCCGGGGCTACATGACCGTGAGAAACGGGAGCACAAATAAATAAAATTCTGCAAGCGCACAATGTGGCGCCCGAATTTGGAAAATTAAAAACAGCACGAAACATCGACGAAAAAAATTAAGTATTTAATTATTTTTGTTAAATAATAATAAACATCATAAGCTACAATTTTCGAATTACTATAAGTTGTATTTAACGTATTAAAAATAACATAACATTGTACGCATGGAGGGATCAGTTTTTATTAATTTGTTAATTTTTTTCTATTTTTTGATCCACGGGTGTGACAACCCCGCGTACTCCAGTCCCTGCTATTGGCATATGAGTTAACGTGAGATATCACATACCACTGGCAATAGCAGTGAGATATCACTAGCCAAGGTGATATCTTAGGGGTGCTGGCGGATGAACTGTATTCAGTCAACGGTAGCACTCTCAATCTTAGCTAAGGAATATTCCTTGATGCTGGAACGCTGTAGCTTGTTCGAAGAAACGAGCCTTCATATAACTATATATCTGAGCTATAATCATTGAAAAATATACTGCGTTCCATAATCAAGGATTATGCCATTAGCTGGACTATTGGCAAACCAATTTTAGTTTTGTTCCTGCAAATTTTTAAAACAAATTTGCTTTTTATCTCTTATTTTATTTTTATTTTCCCTATCCTATCACGAAATATTGGCCTATGTCATATTTTATATGTGATGGAATTTATGGTTTAGTTATCCGTTATTTAACAAAAAATATTTAAAAAAAACAAAAGTAAACAGATTTGTTCCATTAACATCCTTAGAACGCATGTTGTTGTGGGACCTTGGTCTTAAAAGCTTTTTATGTGTTGTTGTGACACATATTGTAATGCCTACTACACATCACATTTTATTTAAAAAAAAAAAAAAATAAGAACAGTACATATTAAGAACTTTTGTATCAAAAATAAACAGCAGGACTTAAGTTATTGAAATTTAAAATAACAAAATAATCAGCTGTTCGGAATTTTTAGAATCTCTGATTATGGTGAAGCACAAAAATTGGTCGAATACGAGAAAACTAACAATACGAGAAAACTAACTAACGTTTACAATAGGCAAAGCATCCTTTGATGACAGGGATCATTGCTTTTAGTTTGAAGCAAACCACTAATTAATTGTTGTTTTTAAATTTATGTATTTTTAAAAACCATTCAATAACCTATCTTTAAGACTAACATATTTTAGGAATTATTTTAAATAAATATATTAGCATATTAAATTTTTTGGCCTTAAAGAGTCACTTTTTAACCATATATTTTGTTGTCATAGTTACGTCCAAAAAAGTTAAAAACATTTGTATTTGTTTAAATTCTATAAAAAATAGAAATTTTTATCAAAGTAACCCTTCGATTCAAAATTCTCTAATCCAATTAAAATATTTGTTATTCTTTGTCGTCATAGTTATTTGATTTGTTTGAAAAGAAATAACAAAGCCTACTTGCTCAACATACTTTTATTTCAAAATTTATAAAATTTTTAATTTTGATTTAGATTAAACAATTTTTTTTAAATATTTTACTTGCGGCGAATAAAAAATAGTATATGATGCACGGACGTAAGCCATTTTGGACTTAATGTGGGTGCAAATCTCGATTCGCAAACTCCACATAATGTACTATTTTTGAATTATAAATATTTCTGATGGAAAGGAAAAAAAATCAATTTATTATATATGATCAAAAAAAAACCTTATATGTATATGATTCTATGTAAATGGGGATGTTGATCTATGCCTTAATAATATCTACCAAGTTGATTTGGTTCGTATGTACTTATTTGTTTCTTGTTCGTTTTCCTATATTTTTTAAAGTTTGCGCGTACGCAGGATTCAAATTCTCTATATCTGATCTTAGATTAATAGATGTTGCCCTTCTCAAATGAATATGTATTGATTCTAATGTCAGTCTTTTCTTCCAATCCGTGATCTAAAGCTTGGAATTTTTATTTGTGGTCGCAGATAGTACAGACGGGGAAACGATATTAGAATATATTTTTTTATATTCATAAAAACATATTCGCACAGACCAAATTTTTATTTTCATGCTTTTATTTTTATTTTATTATTTTACATGAAAATATAATAGTATTTTAATATGCCAGTGTTTAATGATATATTTCACTTTTCGAATAAAAATTTGCAATGCGATCGAACATTGTAAATTTGCCGGAGATTAAAATTCATTAAACACGAACCCAATACAGCGTTTTATCCTTCCGACAGAGTAAGATGAAAATTTGCAAACTTATTCATAAAAAAAACAAAACAAATAGAAGAAAAAACAACGAATTTTATTTTATTTTTGAACACCAAACAGTTAAAAAAACTTATTCAATTTCAATAACTATAGCCGTGTTCGATTTGACTGAAGCAACTGAAACAACTGAAAAATTGAATGCAATTGTTGTTGATTTTTCAGTTGTTTCAGCCAAATAGAACGCACCTTATGTATTTGATTTCTAGTTTTTATTTGGATGTATATTTCTGTAAATACTAATTCTAGAATTTAAATCGGTGTTGGGAACTAGTGGAGATGGTCACTAATCTCTACTAGTTTTAAATTGTCTTCCAAACTCGTAGATCACGCAGGTATTCATTCAATGCTAACATAGAGTATGAAAAACAGTAAAAAATATGTTCGTAGAGTTAAAATCAGACTAAAAAATACACAAGAATACACAGAAATTTCTAACGATGTTTGAAAAACTCAACTTAAGTAGGTAAATAATGATGCAAAATCAGCTTAGAAATGGACAACATTCCCTTTTTCTGGGAATTATTGATCTAAGAAAAATCGTAAATATATTACTTCGGTCTGAAAGACCTAAGTATTACATTCATGAGCTAAAAGCGAAATTCTTACCCACACTTTTTTGGCATTTCTCGACGTTTTAGGACCTACTGATTCTAAAAAAGCAAAAAAAAATGTATGTCTGTCTGCCGGCCGGCTGTCACAACCGACGAAATCTAGAAAACGGCTGAAGAGATTTTAAAAATTTTGGTTTCTAGAAATAGGTACACTCAATGGTAAGAGCCGAAAGGATGATGTGTTCGATAACTGTACCGGAAGTGTGTCAAAAAATCGTTAAGTGCGGCAAACAAAGGAAATTTGCATATTTTTTGCTTTAAAAACGTTCATTTTAAGTGATATTGAGTAGGAACAAAGAATGCGGAGAAATCTTGATGGTCGGGATTGATATATGAGACCAAAAATTAGATTATTGCATTATAAGTTTGTCAAAAAAATGTTGTCAAGTGTGTCAAAAGAAAGATTTTTATTTATTTTTTTACCCAATTTCTTGGAAAAAATAAAATTAATTATTTGTATGACATGAAATTTTATTATTATTATAGAGAATTATAGTACTATGTTCCTGTATGGTAAATCTCATCGATTCGATGTTAAGTAACCGGTTTATTCAGGTCTCATTAAATGGAAAAACAAGTAGCAGTCGTCGTCTAAACAATGGTCTCGTTCAAGGAGGCGTTCTTTCACCAATTTGGTTCAGTTTATATGTAGCTGATTTACAATCAACTAAATCAAAGCTGTTCCAATTTGCCGATGTTATTGGCTATAGCTATTCAAACAACTACTTTAGAAGAATGTGAAATAGTTTTGGAGAGTGATTTATCAATATTGGCCAATTACTTTCGTAACATGAGACTTGCACCTAATCCTTCTAAATCGGAAGTATGTGCCTTTCATTTGAACAACAAAGAAGCTCATAAAGAATTGAAAATCAAGTTTGGTGGGATTTCAGTTCGTTTTAATTCTACTCCTAAATACCTAGGAGTCGCACTTGATAGAACATTGTCTTTTAAGGCGCATTTAGAAAAACTGGCCAAAAAATTATGTTCCAGAGTGAATATCATTAGAAAAATTGCCGGAACTAATTAAGGGATGATGTATGTACTTTAAGATCTTCAATTCTTGCACTAGTCTATTCTTGTGCTAAATATTGTACCCCTGTTTGGCTTAACTATTCTCATACACATAAAATTCATATACAACTTAACAATGCTTTGAGAATTATAACTGGAACTTTAAAATCAACACCTTTACCATGGCTTTCTATCTTAGCCAACATTGAACCTGGGTCATGAAGACTTGAAGCAGCTTCCATTAAAGAATTTGAAAAGTGTCATCTACATCAAAACTCAATTCTTTACGACATTTTGCAAGACCTAACTGAATCTCGTTTGTCATCAAGAAAACTATCATGGTTATTTGTTCCAAATTTAAGTTCCGAAGTAAAGTTTGATATGAAGGAAAGATGGAAATGTATGTGGAACTCTTCACCTGTCCCAAATGCCAGTTTGGTGATCGACCCTACTTGTTTTGTTTCCGGCTTCGATCTTAGTCGTAAAGAGTGGACCAGATTTAATCGTTTCAGAACAACACATGGCCGATGTAATTACCTGGTGAACAAGTGAGACTTATATCCCTCACCTTTATGTATGTGTGGAGTTATTCAAACTACGAACCATATAGTTCGATGCCCCTTACCCAAATTTAATAGTGGTATAAACAAGTTAAATGAAGTTCCTATAGAAGGCGTTAATTATTTGAGAGATGTGGTTGTGGACTTGTGATTTTGTATTTGTTTCTTTCTTTAAATCATACGATTAAATAAATGGTACTATAAGTTTGACAAAAAAATGTTGTCAAGTGTGTCAAAACAAAGATTTTTATTTATTTTTTTACCCAATTTTTTGGAAAAAATAAAACTAACTATTTGTATGACATGAAATTTTATTATTATTATAGAGAATTATGGCATTATAAGTTTGTCAAAAAAATAATGTCAAGTGTGTCAAAAAACGATTTCATTTATTTTTTTAGTCAATTTTTTGGAAAAAAAAATTTAGCTGTTTTTATGACGTAAATTGGACATGGAAATTTTTGAATTTGTTATAGTTTTTGAAATATTTTTGGAATTTTGAAAAAAGTTTGTATTTTTGATTTTGTAATAATTTTTGCAATATTTTTAGAATTTTGGAAAAAGTTTTAATTTTTGATTTTGCTATAATTTTGCAATATTTTTAGAATTTTGAAAAAATAGAATTTTTTTATATATATTTTTAGAATTTTGAAAAATGTTTCAATTTTTGATTTTGTAAGAATTTTTTGAATATATTAAGAATTTTGATAATTTTAAATTTTTGATTTTATTATAATTTTTGGAATTTTGAAAAAAGTTTCAACTTTTGATATTGTTATAATTTTTGCAATATTTTTCGAATTTTGGAAAAAGTTTGAATTTTTAAGATTTTTTGGAATATTATTGGAATTTAGAAAAAGTTTAAATATTTGATTTTATTCTAGTTTTTGGAATATTTTTGGAATTTTGAAAAAGTTTTAATCTTTGATTTTGTAATAATTTTTGGAATATTTTTAGAATTTTAAAAAAAGATTGATTTTATTTAATTTTTACAATATTTTTGAAATTTTGAAAGAAATATGAATTTGTGATTTTGTAATATTTTCTCGAAACGCTAAATGGGAGGTTTTTGAGTAGGTTGCTGATTGTATCATCTTTTCACTAAATTGTGTTAATTTATGATCTATAGCTTCCGGCAACTTATTGATGTTTCGTGTTAGTTTTGTAGTAAATTTCTAAACAGAGATAAAAAGATACTTGTTCTTTAACAAGGAGTTATGTTTGATATACATCGCTGTCCAAAACTAAAAACCATGTCCTCATAAAAGTTTTTTGCCGAAAACTTTATCAAAATCCTTAACCCAGACCGAAGTCTTGATATCTCAGAGCTTGAGATTTCAGCCCCTCCATATTTTTCGAATTGAAAAGTTCAAACGATTTCCATAGTTACTTGATTTTAAGCACTCACAAAATTTCTTAACAATTCAAAACCTTTCAAAATTGAAGTCTAGGGAATTAAAACTTCTAAACCGATTTGACTGTTTGATATTTTGAAAATGAAATTACAGACAATGAAGACATCAAATTTTATATTAATGGGAGATCAAATAAAAAACTAATTGGGAAACCCCATAGGTAATTTAAATGATATGAAATCATAGGTTTTGTTTTTATAATTATTCGAGGGAGGAACATGCGCATATTTATTGTTTTTTTTAGATATGCAATTTTAAATAAGATCGAAAATGTTTTAATCCATTTGACGTTTATGAAAATAACTTTATTTGTATATATGCATTCTTAAAACAACGAATAATGAAAACTTTAATGTGTTGCGCTTTGATTTTTGAATCAGCGCAACAGAATAATGAAATTTATTTGTCTGTAGAGCATACAAAAACAATTTAAAATAAAACAGCATGCTCTAATTTAAAATTATATAACAAAAACTAAATATAATTGTGCTTTATTTTTTGAAAAATAAATTAAGTTAAAACATTTTGTCAAACGGATAAGGGATTGTATTGCTTTCCTGTTTAATAATTTTATTTGCTCAAGAATAGACTTATTTATTATACATCTCAGCAAAAAATTATTATTATTGTGTTGCGCTGATTCGCGCCACAGAATAAAATTAACAGCTTTTGTTCTGTTAAACATAAAAACGCACACAATTATGGTCGTAAGAAAACTAAAATAAACCTATTGTTAAACAGTTTGGGAGGATAAAGTCTGTAATGTGTTAAGTTTATAGCATCTAATAGTTTTATAATTGAGAGGCTTGATCCAGAAGCAGGTAAGCCCAAAATTACAAACTGTTTGCAAGACTCACTTGAAAATAAATAAAACAAAAGGTTAGGCTATCGTTAAACATAAAATAAATCAAGCAAAATCGTTGAAATTATTCAACTTTTAATTAATTATTATTCAAAATATTCCGTAGGGATAAATATGGATTTGTAACAAAGAATAACAGCAACAGAAGAGTACTGATAAAAAGTGAAAGAGTCTAGTTAAAGTTTCCATAAGTTATTCTATTACTGTGCAACAACACTGTGAGCTATTGAGAAAAGCTCGATTCAACTCTTTCTCATACAACCAGACAACAAAAACATTCAATTTGAAATTCGCTTTATAATATTATGATTACAGTGTTGAAACCATGAATAATGTCTTAAGTTTTGTTTTTAAAACATCAAATCATTTTAATAATAACAGAAATCTGAACATGACACACAAAGGAATAGGTATATCTTATAAAAAAGGAAGACAAGGCAGTCAACCATAGTTATAACAATAAGACAATTAAATATGTTTTGGTTACGATGAATAATTCTGATTGAATCCTTTTTGTTATTTTTATTTATAACTTTAAAACCGTTAAAATAAAAATTGAAATTTCTTGGGAATTCAAGTGTAGTGAAACTTAAGATGATATAATGTATGATAAGGACTAAGTAAGTATAGTATTTTTTTTGTGTTAGCGGATATATATTGTTCGTTCGTGAAGTGAGTCAAAATTTTAAAATTTAATTCTGGGCGGTATTTTTTTAATAATAGCATCCGTTTTTTTTAAATTTCAAGTTATTTGTATTCTTCCTTAAAAACATATCCTCTAGAATTTTTTTCCCACGCATCCTTGACCACAGTTTATTTGATTTTTTTTTTCCTTTCGTGATCGTATATTTACAACAAATAAACGATATTATTCGATGGATTTTTAATGACCTGGAACTAATATAGTGTTCTTATTCTTTCAAATCCATATCTAGATTAATTTTACGAAAACAAAAACCCATCAATTTCGTATAACATTTATTGTAAACTGTAATTTGATATTTAAGATTTCTTTTGTTGTAAAATTTTTTTTTATACATTCATAAAAAAATCATCTTAAAAAATTATTCATCGGGTAGAGTGTAAGTAGAGTCAAATGGAAGAAAGAAGTGAAGTGGTTGTTTTACTTTTTCCTTTTTTTTTTCTTTTCTCATTTCTTTGCTTTTTGTTTAATCTTTAATTTTTCTATATTCTTCTTTAATCGTGTGAAAAAAAAAATTAAATAAGATTTTTTTTTTTCGTTTTTTTTATATTGTTGATGATTGGATTGGAACTACATTTTTTGGCCATGAATTCATTCATTCAATAAAAAAAAATTGAATACTAAGAAAAATAAACCGAAAGGATTGGGAATTAGTTTAAGAAAATAAGATGTGGGCGGTTTGAATTTATTGTTAATGACTGGGGGCGATGATAAGAAACGTGTTGTGTTCTTGGACAATTACGGAGATGAATAGAGAAATCGAGTTAGCATGCAATTTTGACAGATTTTGATTTGTTTTGTAAGTTTTAACAAAGAAGGGAATTTAAAAATTAAAATTAAATAATTATGTGGAATCTGTTAGTGCAGAGCAAATTGCAGTGATTGTGTTCTTTAACTGGAATATTTTATAATCATATATTTAACATATGTTCTAGATATGTTCTGGACAGAATTTGGAGTGATCAATGTAATGAACGCGTGGAACGATCACTTTTTGTTAAATGGTTGTGTGGGGGTGTACATACTAAAAATAGAACTTTTCAGCCAATAATTCAAAAACTGTGCACCGCATAGTTCTACAAAAAATTACAATGTTTCTTAAATTAGGTGTTCTTTGACACCGCACTCATTTGGGTCAAAAAATCTTTTTTATCGACTGTATTTGTCGACTGTTTAAGATAATTAAAATATTGAAAAAAAAATCATATAAGTACAATTAGATATACAATTAGTAGGAAATTTGTTATTTTAATGTATAAGGAGTAAGTAAAAATACGTTTCTGCCGTTTCTATCAAAAATTAGGAATGTATTGTAGAAAAAAAGTATTTTTCATCACTAGCCACTAGCCAATTTTTCCCCAACTTTCTGTCAATATTCGGCTTCCACGTCCGAAGAAATTTTTTGTAGTTATCCACGAATCGAACCAATTTTTAGTATCTATATATGATGCAAGGCGCTGCTTAGACAGGATATGCGCCATCGAACGGAACAAATACTAATTTTAAAGGGCATTGTCTGGTGGATACACTGGATGGAATAGAATGGCCCCATTTATGTTTTGAATAGGTTTTGATTGGTGTCGCAACAAGCAGGCGAGCGTTATCATGAATAAGAGTATTATTTTGTTGTATATGGAGTAGTAATGGACGCGGTTTTTCTTGAGTACTCGTCTCAATCTCTTTAATTGTCTTCGGTAGAGAGCTCCATTATTGGTTTCGCCCGGTTTGAGTACTTCATAATACACGCTTCGACTTCGGTCGACTTCGTTTGAATTATTTGCATCGTATTTGAATCATTTTAAATGATGTGAAATTACTTGTTGCAATGTAAGTGAAGTATTCTTGCGTTTCGTCCTAATATCCTTCTAATAATGCTTCCAATACCATGTTTTCGTACACTTTTGGCCTTCTACTACGTTTTTCGTCCTCCGGAAAATTTAACAAACTGAATTTTTTCCACATATTGGTTTTCTGCTTTATACTGATGAAACAAATCTCCAATTAAGTAAGTTATTTGAACACAAACTTCAAAGCATTAAGCAATACTAGTTTGGGATCTAGGATCGTTTAATACTAACTTTCGAAGCTATAACAAATATAAAATTGTATAAGCGGTATAAATACAGACATACTGTTGTTCGTAGAGTCTTTCTCAAAGTCTTTGATTTTATAAAATTGCTGTTACTTTGAATTTGGTGATATATTGTCATAGTTGACCAATGATGATTGAGTATTTTTTGATGTAGTTTTTTTATCAAACATGAAGGTGTTTTACATTTTGTCCAAAATCTGATGCTGCATTTTACTATCCGCATTATGTTTTTTCGTATGTCACTGTGGAACAAGATAGAAAGCACCAATATTTCTCTTGTACTGAGAAGACTCCAGAGTAAAATGGACGTTTGTTTTTAATAATTTGAAGCCAGTTGTTTTTCTACGATGACGCTGTTATTCATTGAAGAAATTTTTGCTCTAAGCGAAAAGAAACCAGAATGATATGATGGCACACAAATTATATGCTTTTACAAGAGAAATTTGTTTAAATTCAAGTAATCAATTAAACTATCTTAAATTATAGCATTTTTCAATTATTTTGCCTTCATAATTCGTACACCTATTTTTTTATTATTTTGTCATATATCGACTACGATTATCGAGCCTAAAAGATCATATGGACGTAATGGTATACCGATAATCACCAACAATTAATTCCATATCCTCCGTAGCTAAAGCCCTTCAGAGACTATTTGTATGGAAGGGGCTTAGAAAGATACACTATAATCGAGAGTCTAAACAAATGTGCTCAAAATACTTTAGTTGAAACCTGAGAAAAGAGAAGTGTGTAGCATTTCTCATATCAGCATATAGGTAGGGAAACACAGGCAAAGAACAAAATCTGCTGTTACTAAAGGGAATCGAAGACGTCAGTTTTGATAAGTAGAGTATTTAATTTAAAACAATTCTCCACTTCTGTTTGTTAGAATTTCATTTAGATATTGATGTGGAGACAAAGCTAAACTAACAAAGATTGAGTAGGGGCAATCTCTTGAGCGCTTTTCCTAAAGCCGTTTCTAGTGCTTACTGAATTTACTTATCGTTTTCTTGTTCCACCTTTGATGCCTTGCGTGAGGCTCACACCCGACACTGAGTTTGAGAATCTTTCACTTTAGCAACTAAACTAGGCCACTGGAGAAGGATTTAAGGAAATATAGTTATAGTTTCCTTAAAACTTCGAAGTGGTTTGAATAAAGGCCGTTTGGAGAAATTTCTCCGCTTTTAACAAAGCTATGATTTGTATGACTTCGAAAATAATTTCGGTATAGCCTTTTGTCGGCAGTTATGCAAGCTGAATAGAATTTGTGGTTTTCACAAGTAATAGCTTCGGTAAAGTGCTTCTAATAGATCGATTTAAGCAATCTTAAGAAGTCTTATAGAAACCATTAAAAAATGTGATAAAAATATTACAATAACTTTTATCTTCCTCTACTTTTTTTAACGTAATTATTGTTATTGCATGTTAATGTGCAATGTTTTAATTTAAGTTTTTGCTTGCGGTCGCGTCCAGATTCGAACTCAGATAGTTCGATCTTTTGTGATTTGACCAGCAACGAGATAAACCAGCTGTGCTTTGTAGACAAGAATTTTGCAGACTCTTATTTTGTTATGGCTCTAATGGCATAATTTTAGAACAAAAATAGAGAGACCTAATATAGTAATATCGCAAATAATTTAGTAATGGTATCTGGTGTCTAGAAATATTCATGGTATCTGGCAATATTCAAAGCTATTGGCGAGTCAAGTGGGATTCAATGCTAAACATGTTAATTCGATTAATACAAAAAATGGGTTAAAGGGGTATGAAACTTATTAGCTTATAAGTGAAACTGACCATATTCACTAGTTGGAAATATTCTTCCAAACTCGTAGTTAACACAGCATTTATTCAATGCTAGCTAAAATTAAACTAAAAAATACACTAAAACTGAAAACTCAATAAAAACAGAAATATCTAACGATGATTAGAAAACTCAAATTAAGAAAATAAATATAATGATGAAATTTCAACTCTGAAATACCATCGCTTCGGTGGCGTAGTTGGATAGCGTAACCGATTTCATGCTACGGAACAGATATTTAAAATTCTATCTCGGACTATGCCAAGTATTTCATTGTTAGATGGTTTAAAGTGCAGGTTCTATTTTGCTCACAGTTACATACATAATGCAATTTAAAACAACATTTTTTTAAGATTAAATTACCTTTAATGAGTTTCAATATTCGTGAGAAAGACATGTGCATGAGTTTGAATTAATTGTTTTTTATATACTCAGAGTAAAAATGGTATTGTTGATTTTTTTATAAAATACAATCAAATTATTTATCAAATACAATCAAAAAAAATATTGTTAAAATTAATCATAATTGTGTGACTGTTAATTTTATGCTGTTACGTGAATGCTGCGGAACACGAAAAAATAATTTGTTTTATTGTATTGCATTTTTAGTAGTCTGTCATAAAACAATCAACAAAAACACTTTCGCTCTGATTATATGTAACACAATCAATTAAAACTAATGCGCATGCCCCTCTCTCGAATATTGAAGAAGTCAAAGGTTACTAATATTGAATTGAATTGAATTTCCATTGTTTTTGGTTCCTCAATTTTCAATAATAATAAGATTGAGAGCTGTTTATTTTATTCTATTATGAATGACAATAGTAACACAATTATTGTTGTGTAAAAACAAAAATACAAAAACCAAAAATAAACCTTAATATATTGTATTTGTAGTTGCCGGAAGGATAATTTGTTTTCAAATATTGACACATTTAACTTTTGCTTCAAATTTGATACTATCCTTCGTATTAAAAATAAAAATCGATTAGTTTTCTGGCTGTTTTGTCCAATTATGCAAGTATTGTTATTAAAATAAATAAAAAGCACGAGGAAAACTTATTATTTTCTTTTTCTGCGTAGGGAATGAAAGAAAATAATAAAATCGACTCCATAGGAAAGAAATAAAAAAATTAAAATTTTACTCTTACGAGTAAGAACGATTTTAAAAATCTATAGTACATTTTTCTGTTTTTTCGTGAGTGAAAATTAGTTCACGTAACCGCGTATTAGTTAGTTTCTCGTATTAGTTTCTCAATTCTCAATAATAATAAGATTGAGAGCTGTTTATTTTATTCTATTAAGAATAATAATAGTAACATAATTATGGTTGTGTAAAAACAAAAATACAAAAACCAAACATAAACCTAAATATGAACCGTTTTTTTGAAAGTGGAATAAGTCCATTATTGGGAAAAATTGAGTTAGTGGTAGTTTTAAAAAGATAATGATGGCCTCTTTTTATATATATAATCATACCTTCAATAGAGCCCGATTTAGGGTGGAGCGTGGGTGGAGAAATGGCTAAAGATCGATTTCAACATTTTATTTGTCAATATCAATAGAATAACTTTTGTTAATTTTATTTTTTTTAGACTAGTAACTTTTAACTTTAAAATAAAACAAAACAGATGTTTCTATCTTTAATAGAACCGAAGTTATGAATTTTTGAAAATAACTCGTCAAGAAATTTAGAATCGCTATATTTTCCAAAAAAAAAAAAAAGAACACCCATATCTTTTTTTTTCGATATAAAACGCCTAAAAAAAATTTCAGACAAATCAAAAATGTGTCGGTAAAAAAATGACCCATTTACATGGACTTGTACTACCTCTTGTTCTTAGTTTTTAGAAAATATTATTATTGAAAGTGGAATAAATCCATTTGGAGTCAAAAAATCAATTATTTTCTTTTTAATTTTAAATAACTATTACTGCATAATAAAATTAAATAGGTTTAAAGTGTGAAAAATATCACAAAATTTTAGTAACATTTGCCAATGATGCAAATGCAAATAAAAATCCTCAAATATCTCAATATATGAAAAAATGAACTTATTCCACTTTAAAAAAAAACGGTTCATATATGTATTTGTAGTTGCCGGAAGGATAATTATTTTTTTTTTCAAATGCTCACACATTTAATTTTTGCTTCAAATTTGATGCTTTTCTCCGTATTAAAAATAAAAATCGATTAGTTTTCTGACTCTTTTGTCCAATTACGCAGGCATTGTTATTAAAATAAATAAAAAGACTGCCGAAAACGTATTAATTTTCTTTTTCTGCATAGGAAATGAAAGAAAATAATAAAATCGACTCCATAGGAAAGAAATAAATTAAAATTTTACTCTTATGAGTAAGAACGATTTTAAAAATATATAGTACATTTTTCTGTTTTTCCGTGAGTGAAAATTAGTTCACGTAACCGCGTAGGAACTTCAATTTTTTCTACGATAGTAAATTTATAAACGATATTTATTATAAATTATTAAATTAGAAATCGACAACATAACATTAAAATTCATATTCTTTTTTTTGTGGTTGCTTTGATTTAAAAACTTTGTAAAATTAGATACACTAAAATACCATAGCAACAACAATTTGTTATTTAGCGAAAATGGTGTTACAATAGTAGAAAAAACATTTTCGCAAGGGATTAAGTCTGCACGAAAATTGAAGTTTTATATACTAACGTAGAAAAAAATTTAATTTGTGAAATAGTATTCACATTTGAGTGAAGAAAACGCTCGAAAAAAATAAAATTGTAATTGGTAATAAATAAAAAAAATTGCAGACCATTAATCCTTTTCTGCGGACCTCCGGTTGAGAAACACTGCGCTAAAGAATTCGAATCATGACACGGATGAGGCATGGTTCGAATCTTTAACCGAAACACGTATAAGAGAAAAATAGTTGTTTTAGGAAAAATCCATAACAACTTTTGAATTCAAAAACAATACAAAATCAAAACTTATTCAAAATTCAAGTCTAGTGAATTTTAAATTCTAAATCAGTCTTAACTAAGAAATTTTCATTCAAATAAAATCTAGAATGTTGATTCGACTAAAAAAAAATGATAATTAAACTACAAATTTCGATACTACAATTAAAAGCAAGATTATCTGGATAACTATCGGTAGGTTAGTAAGTAAGCTGGCTAGTATCAAAACATTAAAGCATAAACGAAACAAAAGCTATACAAGTACCCTCTAACTTACAAATTCGCACAAATAACCATTTCGAATTTAATATTAATATTAAACCAAAACCAACACAAACCAAAAAAAACAGGAAGCGCAAACTTATTGACACCATTTGTAAATAAATTATTATACATCAATAAATCTAACCCAACAACAATTTAACCAATTATTTCCTATTTTTTTTTTGTTTAAATTTCATCATGTGCAATAAAAAAAAAGTAAAAAACTTTTATCACACATAACCAACAGCAAAATGTCTAACCACACGTTTTGTCAGAAATCAACTCAAACTCAATTATCAATTTAAACTTTAAAGACCTACTTTGTACGTTAAATAAACTGTAAAATTTACACCAAGTCCTTTAATTAGTAGATAAATATTTTACCCATAAAAATATATATTCTTAACCATAAAACCACATCCTCTTATCAAACAGAAAATAATTAAAAAAAAATATTTTAAAACGATCACATGCTTCGTAGTTTTTTGACACTTTTTATTAAAAATAATTAATAATTAAAATTTATAAAAATTATTATGTAACGCAATCCGCAGATTACTTTTTTGTAAAAAAATAAAAATATCGTTATCGACTTTCGATCTCGCTTTTCCGTTTAACTAACAAAAAAAAAACAAAACGATGTGAAACTATGTGAGAGACTAAGTCGCGCGATCATTGTAATAAATACAAACATTGTAATTATAATAAATTACTTACTTAGAAGCGTGGGAACGACAATATAAATTTTGTTGACAATCGACAAGTTGAAAATTTTTTTTATATAAAAAAATTATTAATAATATGACATACTGGAATTTCATTAATTAAATTAAATGGAGAAATTTAAATCAAAGATTATGATTGAAAGAGTTTTTTCACATAAATCTTCATAATTATTTATATTTCCTTTGAATTAAAATAACTAATTAATGAAAGTTAATTTATTCGCGATAATAAAATTTATGGTAACAAAAAAATAGATAAAAGAATATTTAAGAAAAAAAACTTACATCTTTTCTCATAGCTTCAAGAATTAATGTTTTTAATTCATTTAAACAATGATTGATCCTAGCACGACGTTTCTTTTCCATAATCGGTTTGTTACTCTAAATTAAAATATAAATAAATTCCTTATAAATTTTATTATCCTATTAATAAAATTCAAACTGAGTTTTACCTTTCTTAGCTCAGCCTTAGACATTCCCGTAGATGGAGGTGGTGGTGGTAAATTGACAGTTTGTGATGACATTTGATTTGTTGATGTTGTATTAATTTTTGTATCAAGATCATCATCTTGATAAGGCATCATCGTGAACGTTGTGTTTAATTATCCAATAAATAATGTTAATATATTTGTTTTTTTTTTTTAAGAATATCACTTCACTGTTTATTTCACAATTATTGAATTATTTTTTCATAATATTTATTAAATAATCTTTCTCACAAAATTAAGAATAATCACTTTATTTATATAATCCAAAATAACCGGCACAAAATTTTTTTTAAATATTTTTCACATTAAATTCATTTTTTAAATAATAACAAAATGATCTTCACCATAAGAGCTCAAAAAACAAACTGATCGTGATCATCATATTTTGTCAAACTAATTTTTTCTCCCATGAAGATCACGAATAAAAAACAAAAACACAACATAAAACAAAATCTTTATAAGTGTACATACTTGATCTGCATCGAAACAGAACATCTACACCAATCCAACGAAATTTTTGTTTTAAACACAAATTCCTATGGTCTCTGATCTATGGGAATTTATTATTTTATGGTTATTTTTTTTTAACATAAAAACAAATTTGAAAAAGAATGACAATAACAAAAAAAATATTATTTTTTTACAAGTGGGGTCCCCACTACCTTCATTTTTCCCGTTTTGTAAGAGTGAACATATTGAATGTATATAGTTTTCTCTTTTTATCGTTTTTTATTTATTACGTTCCCATCGACCTTCAGATATTGTGTTTCAATTATTTTTATTGTTTGTTTAAATAAATAAATAAAAAAAAGGTATAGTAGTCTCATTCAGTTTTATTAATTTGTATCTATATTTACATAATTAGTGATTATTTCAATATTTTCAAATTTATTGTGTTTTATTAAAATTTCGGTTTCTGCAACTAATTAGATTTTTTATTGTAGACATTCATTGATTAATCCAGTGTTGATTCACGTTTCAATAATTTTCGATGAGTATAAATCGTCGCTTTAATAATGAAACAACGTATTCGCAAAAGTGTAGTTTCGAGATAATTGGGTTTAAAAATTTTTCGATTTTCTGATTTTCGTAAACTCGGCAGCACTATTGAATGAATAAAGATATTGAAAAAAAAATTTCTGCCAATTAATCTTGACTAATTTCCCTACAGCATATTAAAATTTCACATTGGTACCTGCTGGCTTTTCTACCTAAAAAGAGGTGAAAAGTAAATCAGGTACCTTATACGTTATTTCATATTTCATATACGTTATTTCATTTTGCATAAAAGTACGACTAAGTCTAAAACTAATTATTATAAAACTAACGCATAATATTCTTACAATTTTTTATTTATATGAACCGGCATATCATGTAGTTTAATGAATGATGCTTATACAATATTTTAGATTTACCATTTCGTGTGGCGATCGTAATGTATGTAAAGTATACGACACTGATTTTACCCAAGTTATTATTCTGTAGGAATTGAAATATCGTACATGCATTTACGCTGTTTCAATATTTAACCGAATTAAAATTTGCATGTACGTTAATTAACAATATATTAATTTTCAACCCCAGTTATAAAAAAATTGGAAAATGTTAAAATGCCACTTTATAGACATCCTTATGGGGAATGCAGCGCACCCATTATATAAAAACAACGTATATATGGCATACGTTATTTCATTATTAAAGCGACGAAATATTGTGGTTGATTGATCAGTTTTTTTCCATTTTTCATATTTAGGTTATTTCGAATGAGTAGATACAAGATATTGTGACTAACTACAGTGATATTTTAGTGACATTCAGTGTTTGGTGTTCATTTTTGCATTTTCAACTGTATTATAAATATGTAAACGCACCTTTTTTAATCGTCGTAATCCTGATATCCATAACTAAGTTACATCGTCATTTTACATAAATCAAAAGTGGGATACAAGTTACAACCACACATTGTTTATCATCGAGTAAATTGTATAGTTATATTCAAAATGGGTGATGATGAGGCTTCGTCAAGTTACAATTCATTAGGTTCATCAAGGAGGCAGAATGCGACGACGAGCAGACGGTAAAATGGCTTGTGTCTGTTTTACCTAAAGTGGAAGTTGTGACGAAAATGGGGGATGAAATTCCGATTTCTCAAAAGATTACCGTATTTCTCCCAAGGAGTGCTGGGAAGACCAGGGAGAAATCTCTCGCTTTGCTAGAGGGACAAAACGCCGGCTTATTTAATAAAGAGTGGCAGCCGTCAGCAAGTTGGGATGAGGGCACAGCCAACTTTTGATTGCCCTAATTGGCGACAGGGCAAAAACAGCCTTATCGGGAATGGGGAATACCCCAACTACCGGTTTGGCAAAGTCACTGTTAATTGACCTAGAAGGACAACAGCAGAAGGTACGGTGGAAAAGGGGGCCGGTGGCATCTCGGAGGAAGTACCTCAGTTATCCTAACAGCCCAGGGAGGCCGCTGCAACCTTAATGACACCCAGTGAGGTGGCAAATATGGTTGTGGAAGAGGATGAGGATGCTGATGCAGAGGATTGCAGTAGTATCCAAGACGTAGGGACCGAGGTGGAGAAGAGGTTGTTGATGGATGAAGGGGAAGGTACGCCTCTCTCCGACAACATCTAATGGAGGTGGCAGATTGCACGTGGCCCAAGTGAATGTGCTCCATGCCATAGCAGCGTCAGCTATGTAGGTAAGAAAGATGTCACCCAGCCGAAGTCTCATAGACCCATGAGTTTAACATCTTTCATGTTAAAAACGATGGAACAGGTGATCGACAACTACATACGAACCAATAGCTTGGTGAGATCGCCTTTGCAAGATAGTCAACATGCGTACAGATAAGGCAGATCAACGGAAACCGCGCTGTTCCAGTTGACGAAATAATTAGAGGAGGCAGTGGACAACAAAAAAGATGCTGTCTGTGCCTTTTTGGACATTGAAGGAGCTTTCGATAATACTTCGCATGAAGCAGTCAAGCAGGCTCTAAGCGTCAAAAACGTTGACAGTACCACAACTGACTGGATGTGTGAGATGCTGAGAACTATAATAGCAGAAACTAAGGCTGGTAATTGTAAAATCACTAGGGGCTGTCCGCAAGGTGGGGTCTTATCACCCCTCATGTGGAGTCTGGTGGTGGATGAAATTCTATTTGTATTAAGTAACCAGGGCATTAAATGTCTTGGGTACGCGGATGACATTGTCATTATCGCCAGAGGGAAGTTCGAAGAAACACTCTGGGATATTGTATAGAGGGGACTAAATCTGGTGGACACCTAATGTACATCCGAGGGACTAAAACTCAATTTGAGTAAAACTATGGTAGTCCCATTCACCAAGAAAAGAAAACTCAGTATTAAGCCAATCATAATTAAAAGCTCCTTAATTGAATCTGCACAGGAGACCAAATATCTGGGAGTAATCCTCGATAGTAAATTCCTGTGGAAACCACATGGAAGCGGTGGTAAGCAAAGCCGTAAGAGCTCTGATGGTATGCAAAAATCTTGCAGGTAAAACCTGGGGATGCAGCCCCAGTATCCTAAGGTAGACGTATACCATGATAGTGAGACCAGCCATCACTTACGGAGCAGTCGTATGGAACAAAAGAGCCCAACTTAAAGCTGGGAAGACAAAGTTGGAAAAGGTGCAGAGGCTGGCTTATATCTGCATCACGGGGGCAATGAGAACCTGTCCTACCGCATCAATGGAGATGCTGTTAGGGCTTATTCCACTCCACTTGCAGGTTAAAGGCGTACACTCAGAAAAATAATTAATATAGGTCTAAAGAAAATATTACATCTAATTTATGATACAGAGATTACATTGTTTGTAAATAAAGTTTCATGGCTTTTATGATTTCTTATTACTTTTATGATATTTTTAAACTCATATTTATTGAACCTTACATAAATTTTAAATATTGAAATTCTTAAAAAGAATGTTACATTTCTTAATTAAATTTGTCATTACCTTTCGTAACGTAATATTTACGAAATAAATTTCATTAAACATAAATATATTTTCAAAAACAATTTTTCCTAAATTTAAACACATTTTCGTAAATTCTATTACTAAAAAAAATAAATAACATAAAATCTACGACAAATTTTCATAAATTTTAGGATTTAAATATTGCATTAAATTTATGAAATAGAATCCTACAAATTAGAGTAATTTGTATCTTAAATGCAAAAAATATAACGTTAGCTTAGCAATATATGCAAATTAATTAAAAAACAAATTGTGTTTGATTGTTTAACTGAAGTGCTGCATATTAAACATATTTTAAAATGAATAGTGACGGCGATATTAAAAATAGTGCAATTCTGTTCTCAAATCTGTTCTGTGTTCTCAACCACCGGGGAGTAATAGAGACGACTTAATAAATACTCCAAAAAAACGTCTTCCTTTTCAAAATGACAAATTTAAAAATTACAACAAAAAATGGTACAATCCTAGTTTATCCCCCCAAATAAATTTGCGTCTTTTTTTCAGATAAATAGAAAGATTAGGTCCTCTGCATCCTTATTATGAAAAAAAAAAATTTGCAGAAATGAGGAGGTCAAAAGTTATAAAGGATCAAACTTTCAATTTTACCTTGGTCCACCTTTGGTTTTTTTTAGTTTTTTTTTCTTTTTTACCTTATTTTTATTTATTATTTATTTATATTTTATCACACACTAAAATTTTAAAATTTAAAAAAATACCTTGGTCCCCCCTTTGAGTTTTTAGAAATAACTTGATTTGATTTTTGATTTTTTTTTTGACTCGCTTTTTTTTTCTTCGACTCTTCGACTTTTTTTTCTGCGACCTTGCACAACTTCGATCAAAAATAGCACTGCCTCCCCCCCCCCCCCCCCCGTCGCCCCCTCCCCCCCTCCCGTGAACGAAATTTTTTCCCAAAAATCAATTAAAAATAATTTAATTAAAAATACTGGCGGCCAAATTTTGATAGGCAACCTGGTGGATATATATTCTCCTAATTATAAATATACATAAAAATTTGGTTTTATCAAAAAATCGATGAGCGCTCTAATCCTGCAGCCGTATCTCGTACTATATAGCTGTCAATTTATGCAGCACATGTTCTTGCGTTTTGGCGTGGCGTTTTGTTTGTTTACTAATTTTGAGAGATATATGTATTTCTTTTTTTTTATTGTATTTTATGCTTTGCTCTATAGCTAAAAATCTAGATTCAAAAAAATCTTTTTAGGGTGAAAACTCACTTTTTTTGACCAAATAAAACACGTAATGTCAAATAATAAATTGATCTGAGAGCAAAAACTGTCAGGGGTGCGTTTCGAAATTAACCACGGTTAACCATAAGGTAATAATGTCACTAATGTCATAGTCAAAATAGTGACGTCAAATATTAAGTTACCATAGTAAAGCTGTCAAAGTTAAATTGTAAAAGACCGCTAAAAATTCAAAAATAATAAAAACTAATATTCTAATTACGATAAAAAACTAAAAATGTAGTGTATGTTTTTTATTTCTTTATTTCTATAATTTATTTTTCAGTCTTCAGAATCAAATAAAAATAATAAAAATAAAATATTTCACTAAAAATTATTAAATACTTAGTATATAATAATTAAATGTACGATTTGACAAAACAATATAATTTCTAACTTTTTTTTACAATTAAAATTTTCTTTTATTTTAAAAAATTATATTGTGTTTTATAAATCGGTTGATATGTCGTTTTAAATATTTATACGTTTTGACATTAGAACCTCAACAAACTCTACTCTAGACTTGAGTAACAAAGTTAAAGTAGTGACGTGACAATTTACTATGACAGCTAATTTTTATAGTTCTGGAACGACAGTACATCTGTCATCCAGTAAATTTTTTATTTTGTGGTTAATTATGGAACGACATTTGGTAGAGTAAAGTTAACCGCGGTTAACCATAGTTAATTTCGAAACGCACCCCAGAACAATGTTTTGGCAAAAAGAATTTGACATATATATAATTGTTATTTCTGTGTTACCTTAGTTACATTATTATTATTGTCGGAATAAATTTGAAATGTTTAGGTCTATATAATTTTAACAGTATCGATAAATTGAAATGCTGTGAAATTGAATTTTTATGAATAAAAAGGAATCATTTTTATGTTATTTTAAAAAAATAATAAAAATGTAATAAAAATAAATAGTGGTCAGTCTGGGAATCAAACCCTCGAACGTCCTAAACTTAAGCATCAACATAATATTCATAAATAAATTGATGTAAATAATTATTTAGATAGACGAATGGTGAATGCTGCTTCCTTGTACACAGAGGTCTGGGTATCGAATCCGGGTTAAGTCCAAAATAAATATTAATAATAAATAGCATTTTATCTTTACTAGGGCCCTTCTTAACCGCTGTTAATCATTGCCGTGTATAAAATTCCCCCTGAATTGATATTTTTTAACGATTAATAATTGCAAAAAAACTAAATTTTTTTCATTTTTTTGGTGAGACAAGATGGTAGCATAATAGTAGCATAACAGCGCAAAATTTTTTACATGCTTTTAAGTAGATTTTACTTAGTCAATTTTGTTTAGTTTACTTATGCCTCCGCTGGCTCAGTTTGTACGTCATTTTCAATTAAATTTACATATACTTTACTATACTTACTTTACGTTATTAATTTACAATTAAATTTACTATACTTACTTTACGTTAAATAAGCTATCTCTTTTTTCTGAGTGTATAATGAAGTTAAGTTTTTTTACATAAATATGACAATAAAATATTAATATCAATTAAATATTATGATAAATTCGTAGATTTTAAAACCTTTAAAATAAACCCTATGAAGTTTACTAATCAAATTTAGGGCAATACTGCACGTAATGTTTACAACGCATACTTCAAAACAAATATCCATATTAAACCAATTTTATGATACATGTTTACTCGTTCTGTTAATTTTATGAGATACAATACTACAAATTATGAAGTTTTCCTGATTTTTATGTGACGTTTATATCATTAAATCAATGAAAATCATATTCTAATTTATATTATCAATGTACATTGACTCGAAATCGTGTGCATATTTTCTTAGTTTTTACGTAGTTTTTCATTGTATCAATGAGGTAGTTTTTTGAGTGTAGCAAGGGAAACCATACTGAGATTCATCATGCAGGGTATGGGAAAGGGGAAAACAATCGAGTCTAAATATCGAGGAAGTCTTACAAGGAAGAATCCCTTGCTTGAGTTTTCTAAAGACGGAATGATTAAGCAGTTTAACTTCGATAGGAAATTTACATCGCATTGTGCAAAAAAGTGGAGTGGAGCAGTGAATCCACTATGTACAATCTGAGTAATGATGTAATCAAATGATACGCGGATGGTTCAAATACCGAGGCAGGGGTGGGTGCAGGAGTATTTGGACCAAAGACGAAACATTTTGAGCCCATGGGCACCAGCAAGCGTCTTCCAAGCCGAAATATATGCTATCGAAAGGTTCGCAGACTTCAGCTTAGGAAGGAAATATAAAAACAAGAGAATTGCCATCTTGTCGGACAGCCAAGCAGCAGTTAATGCGTTAAGCTCATACACCATCACATCCAAATTGGTTGGAGACTGTGTGAGCAAGCTAAACAAGCTTGGGAATAGTAACAAAGTTACAGTTTATTGGATACCTGCTCATGCGGGTATTGCTGTTAATGAAGAAGCCGACAAATTGGTAAAGCGAGGTGCTGTTACATCTGTTGTCGGTCCAGAACCCTTTTGAGGATTGGGGACAAAAGCCATCCATAGAAGGATGAGGGAAGTTATTATGATGGAATGGTCCAAAACCTGGAACAACACCGCAGGCTTAAGGCAGTCCAAGGAGTTGATTGGACAGTTTAATCAAACGAGAGCAGTAATGTGCTCTAGAATGAATAGGAACAACCTGAGAATACTGACACGGGTTCCAGGACACTGCAAACTAAGAAAACACCTTAAAAACATTGGGGTGGAGCCGAGGGACGAACGTAGATTCTGTCTTTTCAAAGAAGAGACCCCACCCATCTTCTCAAAGATTGTGGAACGTTGATCTACACGAGAAGGTTGCATCTGGGGAAGCATAATATAGCTGAGCATGACCTGCATAAACTTAACCGTCTCTATATCCTGAAATTCCTAAGGGAGACTGGATTGGAGAATGTTCTCTAACTGGGTATTCACCAGGGAGTAGTAGGGTGGGGTACACCCATAGATCATTTTGGTCGCAGTACAACATATCACCACCGAATTTTAATCTAATCTAATCTAGTTCATCAATGAAATCAATATGGCGATATTAAACATAACCATGAATGCAAACGTACAAAAGCCTAGACACGAAGTTGATCCAGGTAAGAGTGTTCATTGTAACGATTCTATTAAATTAGCTCCACATGATGTGATGGATTTACTTGTTGATTTCGATCCGTCAGATTCCAATGATGTGTCGGTGCAGCGACGGGTATATGTGTTTCCAAAATTCAAAGAGTCTACAACATCAGTGATTATATAATGTTATTCACGTCCGTTCGTAAATGAAAAGGAAACTCATCACTAGCACTTCCATTTCAACTTATTGAATCAGTTTCTGACCTTTTGAATCGTGTAAAAGTTTTTGTAAATATAACTTCGTGTAATAAAACTGAATTTCAAAAACAAGAAAAAATACGTGACTTGAAAAACCATTCATCCTCGAACCCAACCGACCAATCATTTCGTCGTTGCTATAAATTGCAATAGCCCTAATCACATGGCCTGAAAATGTAAAAAATGTATTTGCTCATATTGCAAAAGGGAAAGCAATTTAAAGGTTGACTACCCTACTAAAATTGCCGACAAAAACAAAACATCTATAGTTCTAGAATGTCTGCACGTCTAAAAGATATACGTCGAGTTGGATCTCCAGACAGCAAATATATATAAAAGTAAATAAATTGAACGGTATCATTCCTAGAGCTTTGGATGTTTAATTTAGGAAGTGATTGGTTAACAATACAAAAATCTGTTGCATCAAAGCTCAAATTAAATATTGTTCCTCACACCGAAGTTTTTCGTGGTTTTGGTAACAACAATGTTTCTTCGAGTCTATGTATTCCCGACGTGAATCTGCAAATAGATTGAATAAAATTTCGTGTCAATATTTCGATGAATGACAAAAAGATCTCTTTATGGTAGGGAGGAGTGCACTGGATCGTGAGGGAATACTTCTTATTAAATCTCATAAATACTTACATGTTTTTGAATCAAGGTAAAGTCGATGTTAAGATAAAGTCGTTAATCAAGATAAAGTCGACTAAATGAATTTAAAATTGTTTTTACTGAAAACAAACAAAAAATTAAACAAAAGGAAAATGACAGTTGTGAGAGTATGCACTCGCCGGATAAGATTGTCGCCGAATAAAATTGTGCATGATGCGTTTTTTAAGAATTTTTCAGAAATAAGTATGGAACCAATTCAGGGTTACCTAAATTCCAATATTAAATCTGAATACGTCGACCAAATTACACAAACTGTTTTGAATCTATCTTGCACAAAATATCTAAGACGCTTTCTGTTTGTTTATATGATTTTTTTTTAATCTGCATAATTCAAGAAATATTTTTTAAAAACATCTACGATTTTATCAAAAAATCAAGTTTGATGATTTTGCGGCACATGTTCTTTTTATTTAAATAAAAATGCTTTCGTGTTTTATCATTTTTTGTAATTTTTTGTAGGGAGCGTCTGAGAAAATTTCATTTTTAACAACCAGTCTTATAAATATATAGAATATAGATTTATAGTTTTATAGTTAAATAAATAGATTTGTAAAGATTTATAGATTATTATTATATTAGATAGATTATAATTATTTCAACTTCAAAGGCTGAAATTCCATCGCGATTTGACTATACTAAAGCCGATGAATGGAAAATTCATTTAAACAAAATTATAGGGTCATCGACATCTTTCTGAAGCATGGTAAAAAATTACTTGTTGCGACCATTTACTCTACTATTAAATGTGAAAAATGCCCGTACTTTAGAAGTGTTTACCAGCTTTCCCGTTTTATATGAAATATCCCACACGAGTAAAAATTCCGGGATCTGCCTTTGCGATGGCAAAATAAATTCAATTGATTTGAGATGATTGAGTCGATATTTTCTAAGAAATCGAACGATTTTTTAAGAATCAACAAACTACTTATGGATCCATAAGTAGTTTGTTGATTCTTAAAAAATCGTTCGATTTCTTAGAAAATATCGACTCAATCATCTCAAATCAATTGAATTTATTTTCTATTCGTATTAATTAATGTACTTTCACAAAAAATTATGGTTTTTTAACGTTTAAAATATTATTTTGGTGATTCTATTTTTTTTTTTTTGTTAAAATAACAAAATTTTTGCTAATGTTACAAACCGAACATCATTTTTACTAAATTAGTTGTGCAGATGGGCGAAAATAGCAATTAATGAATAAATCAATTGCTAAAAGTTGTGAAAATAAATTATAAAATACTTCTTGTTATTTCCTGAAAATAGTTGTACCGTTGAAAATAATTGAACATTGGTTTATTAATTTAAAGTTGTTTTTATTGAAATAATATTTGTAAAATAATACAATACAATTAGGGTTTCTCATTTCCCGTAGAAATTCAAATCCCGGGAAGCCAGGACAAAAAGTATTAAATTCCCGGGATCCTGTGAAACGCTAAAAAGCTAGATTTTTCTAATTCGGTGGTAGAAAAATGTGTAAAATTAAAACAGCACAAAAAATGCGCTTCATTTTTAAATTTTCATTATTTTTAATTAGAAAAACTTCAAAAATTAAATAAAAAAGAATACATAAAAACAAAACAAAAATAAATTCATAATACTAATTTTTAAACAATTTTTCAAAAAAATAGGTTGTCAATGGCGACAGCACTCAATTTTGTCCAAATTTTCGTGACGAAACGTCCCTTGAACCATCCATTGAACCATCCGTCCAAGAGAACCATTGAACATAAATTAAGAGAAATGAAGCGCAAGTTTTACGTGGATTTCTCAGAAAAATCTACCTATTTTAAGTTTGATTGGTTTTAATTTGTTGTGTTTATATGTGTCAAAAAAACCATACAAAAAAACCATGATACCATATGTGTCAAAAAAAAAACATTTTCCTAATTTTGAACGAAATTAATTACTACAGACTACAGAGGGAAAAGAATTAAAAACTACTCGATTTTCGAGTGAGAAAATTTTTAATATATTTGAAAAAAGTACAAAAAAATGTTAACAAAAATTAGCGGGATACCCGGTATCCCGGGATGAAATCGGGATGAAAATTTGCCCCCGGGATCCCGGGGAAAACGGGATCCCGGGACCCCGTTTGAGAAACCCTAAATACAATATAGAATATGATATATAATACAGAATATGAAGCTATCAATATATTTTTGTATTTCTTATGTAAATTTCACAAAATCTATAATTTGCACAATGGAATTTATAATTAAAATAATTTATAATTATAAAAATAATTGTAAATAAATAATTATAAAAATAATTCTTTATAATTTATTGTAAAATAATTTATAATTTCTAGAAAATTACTCGTTTTTAAATTAGAAATGTTGTTAATAGATTTGTAAATATTACAATCATTTTTGTGTTTTGTTTATTAACAAAAATGTTGTTCGATTTAACTAGAACTGTAACAATTAAACAGTTTTCGTTGAAGTGAAAGTGGCAATCAAATAATCGAAGAGCAGATAAACGTGTGGAGAACTTCAGATATAGGTATTTCGTCAAACAACATGCAAACAGGGTTGAAAGCTACAGTTTCCGCCGCATACACAGTAATCTACTCACAATCAAAATGTTTGCGATCAAGACATCTATTTCGAGCGAGTAAACTCACCGATATAAAGCGGAATTAAGACCTGTGGGCGCCTGCCTGGGGGCCATTTAGTGTTGTTGAAAATCGGTATCGACGTCCAATGTACTTAGATGTTATCGTATTCATTAAATTTAGATAGATTAGATGGTGTCAGTTATGTATAGAGAGGTATGGTGTCAGATAACGTTGAAGAGATTTCATTCTTTAAGCCAATTATAGTGGATGTCTCACTACAAACAAACTTAATGCACAGTCGGCCAAATCTCTTTATGAAATATAAACACCAGAGGGAGAAAAAAGAAAGAGAGAGAGAGAGAGGGAGGGAAAGAGAGAGAGAGAGAGAGAGAGAGAGAGAGGGAGA